>JAAALK010000283.1:112054641-112654641 GCA_019279435.1 Zizania palustris | reverse complement strand
TAGAGTCATAAATCTTTTCGAAAAGCCGAGCTCACGGTCAATGGCGGGTTGCGTGACATCCCACAGTTAGTTTACTTTTGAAGAATGTGCATGGTGACTTGGCATATTAGGACAGTTGTGCGAGGAGGGAAAACGTACTCCTCGAGTTAGGTGGTATTATGATGTTCATGTTTAATATTCTTCATGATTAAATTTGACTACACTAAATGCAATAATTGAAAAATGTACTTTTCCATACTTTTAGCCATTATCCTTACTTTGTTATTATCTTGCATTACTATTGCATTTGCGGTGGCTTGTTGAGTACTTTTTGTACTCATACCCGTTGGACACACAATTCAGAGGATGCCTACTACGAGGAAGATGGTCTGGAGTAGCGACCTAGTCAAGAAGAAAGATCCTGAAGAAGACGTTCGTCATGCTATTTATTTTTGATGTTTTTTTTTACATTATGTAATAATGTGGTCTGTGTACCACGAATAATTGCCCATATGTACATTGTTGCATGATGAACCTCTTGTATTATTGTTTTTCTTTGGAAATTCAATAATGTTCCGATTTGGTAAATCGGGGCGTCACAAACACCTAGCTCAAAAACAAATTTTCTGATCCAAATGGCCTCCTTCGCAGCTTCTGAAGCGGTGATATACTCAACTTGTGTTGTAAAATCTTCCATCGTCTCTTGATTGGAAATCTTCCAACTCACTGCGCCTCCATTAAGGCAAAACACAAAACTAGATTGCGATCGAGAATCATCTTTATCGGTCTGAAAGCTAGCATCCATGTAACCACTTACAACGAGCTGCTCTTCACCATCGTATACTAGGAACATTTCCTCAGTACTTCTCAAGTATTTGAGGATACTCTTTACTACAGCCCAGTGACTTTCACCCAGGTTCAATTGGTACCTGCTCGTAACATTTAGATCATATGACACATCTGGGCGTGTACACAACATGACATACATGATGGATCCAATCGCGGATGCATACGGGATCACACTCATCTTATCTAGATCATCAGGTGCCATAGCACACTCAGTCTTACTAAGAGAAATACCATGTGACATTGGTAGAAAACCCTCCTTTGAATTCTGCATTTTGAACCGTTTCAAAACCTTGTAAATGTACATACTCTGGCTTAATCCAATTAACCGTTTGGATATAACTCTATAGATTTGTATGCCTAGAATATATGCTGCCTCTCCAAGATCTTTCATCGAGAAACTATTTTTCAATGAAGTCTTGACAGCATTCAAGAGAGGAATGTCATTTCTGATCAACAATATGTCATCAACATATAAGACTAGAAATACAATTGAGCTCCCACTATCCTTCTTGTAAACACAAGTATCTTCTTCGTTCTTGATGAAGCCAAACCTTTTGACTACCTCATCAAAGCGAAGATTCCAACTCCGAGAAGCTTGCTTCAATCCATAAATGGACTTTAGCAAATTGCATACTTTCCCAGCATTTTCTGTATCATCAAGACCTTCAGGTTGTGACATGTACACATCCTCACTTAGGTTTCCATTAAGGAAAGTCGTCTCAACATCCATTTGCCATATCTCATAGTCATGGAATGTGATAATATCTAGGAGGATTCATATAGACTTTACCATGGCGATGGGCGAAAATGTTTCATTATAATCAACACCTTGAATTTGTCTGAAACCTTTCGCCACAAATCGTGCTTTATAGATGTGAAAATTTCCATCAACGTCTATGTTTTTCTTGAAGATCCATTTACACTCAATAGTTTTTACACCATCGGGTGGATCAACCAAGTTCGAAACTTGGTTCTCTCACATGGACTCCAACTTGGATCCAATGACCCCAAGCCATTTCTCAGAGTCTGGTCCTACCACTGCTTCCGCATAGGTCTTGGGCTCTTCGTTGTCCAACAACACATTGTGATGGCCAGTGGTCAAGAACATGTACCTCTCAAGCACATGGACTACTCTCCTAGACCTTCGTGGGGCTGGCGCATCTATAATAGGGCCTGCAACAGCTTGCGCCTCCTGCTCTGGTTCAGTGGGATCTGGAACACTTTCCAGTGGCTCTCAAACCTCTTCGAGATGCATAGTCCTCCCACTAACCTCTTTCGAGAGAAACTCTTTCTCAATAAATATGCCATTCCGAGCGACAAACACTTTTCCCTCTTCTCTATTATAGAAATAGTATCCTTTGGTTTCCCTAGGATACCCCACAAAGAAGCACTTGTCACACTTAGGACTAAGCTTGTCATACGTCAGACATTTGACATATGTCTCACATCACCAAATCATTAGAAAAGACAAACTGGGATGCCTCCCAGACCACATCTCATATGGCATCTTATCTACTAACTTAGATGGAACTCAATTTATCGTGAAAGCTACGGTTTCTAGAGAGTGACCACAAAAAGACAATGGAAGATCAGTGTGACTCATCATGGACCGCACCATGTCCAACAAAGTGTAGTTTCTCCGCTCGGACACCCCATTCCATTGTGGCGTGCCGGGTGGAGTTAGCTGTTGAACAATTCCACACTGCTTCAAATGGTCCTAAAACTCATGGCTCAAATATTCACTTCCACGATCTGATCGTAGAAATTTAATTGTCTTGCCTGTATGATTTTGTACTTCATTTTGGAACTCCTTGAACTCTTCGGAGGATTCTCACTTATGCTTCATCAAGTAGACATAACCATATCTACTAAAGTCGTCGGTAAAAGTGATAAAGTACTAGAAGCCATTCCTAGCTGTGTGACTCATTGGACCACACACATCAGTATGTACTATGGCCAATAGCTCACACATCCTCTCACTCTGTCCAGTGAAAGACATCTTTGTAATTTTGCCAATTAAGTAAGACTCACATGTGTCATATGATTCAAAAATCAAATGACTCCAAAAGCCATCACTATGGATCTTTTGCACGTGCTTCTCATTTATATGACCCAAACAACAATGTCAGACGTAAGTTGGATTCAAATCATCGAGTTTTTGTTTCTTAGTACTAGTGTTATAAACATGTGAATCCTCAAGACTTAGAATGTATAATCCATTCACCAATGGACAAACACCATAGAGCATACCATTTGAGAATATCAAACAACATTTGTTCTTCATCACGAACTCATAACCTTCTTCCTCCAAACATGAGGAAGAGATAATGTTTCTCTCCAATGCTGGAGCATAATAACAATTATTCAATTCTAGAACTAATCCCGAGGTTAGTGAAAACTAATAAATGCCAACGACCAATGCTGCAACCTTTGCACCATTGCCGACGTGAATATCCAGTTCACCTACTGCACACTTTCTTGACCTACTCAGTCCTTGGAATGATTTGTAAGTGTGAATCATCGAACCAGTATCAAATACCCATGAATCATTTGGACGATTTGCAAGATTAATTTCAATAACATTTATACTTCTCTGTCGCAAATTTTGTCCGACATCGGAACTTCCGATCAACCATCGGAACTTCCAATCTATTTTAATTCATCCAAGTGGGGCTACTTTAGAACATTTTTCTCTCGCTTGAGAACACTTCTCAAGTGTCTAAACCAATCAATGAAAGTTGTTCCAAAAAGAATCAATCACAACATATAGAGTAAAGTGTTCATGACAGTTGATGCCATGATCTACAAAAGATTAAATGCAAGGTTTAGCACTATGCAATGTTTATCTTTTATCCAATAAAATATGTCCCACTATCTAAACCAATACTTTCTCTATCATGACTAATAGTGGCACAAGATCCATGGTCACGCTATACCCTAGTGGTCACGCTAGTTGACATAGGTAAGCAACTCCTTGCTAATCACATCGAATGTGACTCTTGTCGTTGGAGAAGCATCTAATGCTCGACCCCAACTCTTATGCTCCAAGGCCCAAAACTGTTTTGATAGCCTTGTCAAGCGAACCAATAGTATGCATGCATAAGTCCGATTTCTTCCCCAACCAGCCAAGATAAAAGATTGCACCCTGCTTGGGCAGATCCACTATAAATGATCGAAAACCTTTGTGGGTGCAGCTATTGGGAAGAGCATCAAGACTTAATTTTCTGAGGGAAAACTATTCTAGCATGGTAATGAACCTAGCGCACATGAAACATGCAAGAATAGAATAACAGGAACATAAGAAAGCATCACAAGAAATCATAGTAACTGTGACATAGCATGGCCTTCTTCACATGACGATCTCCATCTTCATGTCTCCCATCATTGAGTGTGTGATCCTAGTCTCCATGAAGAGTACTAGTCTATATCGCATAGGCTATACTAATTATATGGGCCGAAGCACTGTGGAAAATGACATGCAAGCCATAATAAATTTTACATCAGCCTTGGGTTGTAAATAACCATGACACGTAGGCCATATTTAATTTACATTCATTGCATGCATCTCATACATCAGATTTATCCAAGGCCATGCCAGTCACAACATTCTCTACAAAACAAAGTTAGGCGAGCAATCTACAAGTGACTGGATTCTGGATCTAAAAAACCTAGCTCAACAGGCTCGGAATTTCAAATTCGGTTGGGTCGGAACTTCCGATTAGGCATCAGAACTTCCAATCTGTCAGATCTTCTGATCAATGTCGGAATCCCGGACAATACAAATTACTTTCTGTATCGAATCACTATTCGATATCAGAACATCCGATCACCATCAGAACTTCTGATCAATATCGGAACTTCCAATTTACCACGGACAGAAACATATCTAATCTGTTTTTCCACCATGTATCTCCATACATGAGGGATCCAGATCGAACACTATGCACGTAGGCTCTAATACCACTGTTGGGGAATAGGGGAGCTACGCTAGCATGCAAATTCAAAATTTCCACCCTAAAACCCGAGAGCCATGTGCGTGTGAGATGATAGATCAGTACTTATATAACTTTACACACTAGGTGCAGCGGAAGAACATGTTGATGAAGCACGTCAAGTCTATCCTCGCTTTTTCCCGGTCGTTCCTCGCTGATCAAATCAGTGAAGAAGTCCCCTTCCTTGTGGTGACGGCCACGAGTGTCGCTTTTGGAGCAACGCCTCCACTGAGTCCACATGTACAGGGATGAGATCAATCTCACGCCGGCGTGCTAGCACCGGTGGTGTGATGTGGGAGATATCTCAATCTCAACTCTTGAGATCGAGGGGAGGGTGGAGAGGCTTTTTGTGGCTAGGGCTTAGAACTCTTCTAGGACTCCAAAGATCTAATATTCAGAGCCTCCTCCACCTCTCTTTATATAGTGACAATAGACTTAGCCCCAAAGAAACCTTGGGCCCAATAGATTAGATCTATTTTTGCCCACGTGGAACTTTCGATCTTGTATCGGAACATCCGATCGGGTATTTTCATACTCCAATTCCGACATGATAACACATCAGATCCAATCTATTTTGCCCACCTCGGAACTTCCTATACCCCTATTGGAACTTCTGATCATTACAATATTCCTCGATTCTAAATCGGAACTACTGGCTCGTCGGAACTTCTGATACCATATCATAACTTCTGAAGCAACATTTGCTCTCTGACTTGAGACCATAAAATAATCGCAACTTCCGATACACGGAATTTTCTTGGGCATATTCATCAGATATTTCTCAAGTACTCAATTCTGATGGCATTTTGATTTGCAAGATTATGAGAACCGGGAGGGTTTTTGGAGTCAACTTTTCTAGGTCGATTGGTTCTTCTCATTGCTTAGTTGCACAACCATCTTCTGAGCTTCGGATGTGGCATAGGAGACTAGGGCATATGAGCTTTTATTTGCTCGCTCCATTGAGTGCCCTAGGTCTGATCTGAGGATTGCCCAAGTTCAAATTTGAGAAGAACTTAGTTTGCGCTCCTTGTCGACATGGAAAGATGGTTGCTGCCTCGCATTCACCAGTTAACACGGTGATGACCGAACAACCCAGAGAACTTCTCCACATGGACACTATAGGTCCTTCTCATGTTAGTTCTTTAGGCGGCAAATGGTATGTCCTTGTCATGGTGGATGACTATTACCGTTATTCTTGGGTCTTCTTTCTAGCAAGCAAGGATGAAGTGTTTTCACACTTTCAGAGCTTAGCTTTGAGGCTCTTTACTGAACTCCCAAGTGCATTAAAATTCATTCGAGCTGATAATGGCACCAAGTTCAAGAACAACCTCTTTGTTGACTTTTGCATGGAGCATGGCTAAGAACACCAATTCTCTGCTTTGCGGGTTTCTCAATAGAATGGATTTGTTGAGAGAAAGAACTGCACTTTGGTTGAGATGGCTAGTACGATGCTCGATGAGCACAGGACTCCTGGAAAGTTTTGGGCTGAGGCCATAAACACAACATGTTACATCTCAAACCGAATTTTCTTGCGCTCAATTTTGAACTTAATGTCTTATGGACTGTGTTTTGGGAGAAATCCCAAGGTTACTCATCTTCGAGTATTTGGTTATCGGTGTTTTATTCTAAAACGTGGAAATTTAGACAAATTTGGGTCGCATTCTTCTGATAGGATCTTTATTGGCTACACCACGCATGGTCATTCATATCGAGTTTTCAATTTAGATACTAACATTGTCAACGAGTCATGTGATGTGAATTTTGGTGAATTAACCTCTGTGTTAGTTCTTTTATTGAGCTTGCTAGTGAAAAGAATATGGAGGAGACCATTTTTGAAGAAGAAGATCCCGAAGTCTTTGAGGATGAACCCCTAATTCCCTCGACATCGACCCCCGAAGTGGACCCAGCTTCAACAATTTCGGCAAGTGGTCCCGAAGCAACCACATCATCATCGGTCATCTTCGACCACTCCCCGATGAAATTTGAGGGGGAAACAACATCCCTATGTGAGGCTCCGCATCACATCCAACGAATGCATTCCCTAGAGCAGATTATCAGTGAGCTTGATCAAAGGGTAACACATTCTCGTGCTAACCTTATTGAGAAACCAAGGGTGGTTTCGGTGTATGTGATGAGTGATTGACAGGATTATTTACCCTCTGTTCGAAGGGTACCTCCGGAGGGGCTTCGGAGGTGGTACCTCCGAAGGGTGTTCGGAGGTGTGTCACCGGAGTGTGTTCGGTGTTTGCTTGCTGCAGCTGTGCAGCGGAGTGTACCTGTCGGAGGGGTCCGACAGTACACGATGACTGGGTTCGTACCGATGGCTTCGGTACTTTGGGCGGTACACCGGAGTGTGTGCCGGAGGATGCTAACCCGGAGAGGTCTCCGGAGTACTGGATACACTTGTCTGTTTGTCGGTGGTGCGCAGGGACTTCGGAGGCGACGGACAGGGTTCGAGCCAGGTGAACTTGGGTCAAGCGGGTGGTTTGATGCCAAGGGAGCGGGGAGCTCCGTCACGGTGGCTGCGAAGGTGGTCCGGGTCGGTCCTCGGGTCGAGGCGTGCCAGGTGAAGGCAGAGAGTGCGGAGCATGGCTCCGGCTGAAGGTACTCCGAGACAAAGTCCTCGGAGGTGAGGCACTTCGAAGGTACTCCGAATGGAGTGACTTCGGAGTTGGTGGATCAAGTCCTCTGCGGAGGCAAGGTGTTCGAAGTGTGCTCCGGAGGGAGACACTCGAAGGTGGCCCGACGAAGGTCTCAGAAGTCGAGGCGCATCGAAGGCATGGTCCGGGTGAGGCTCGTCGAGGAGTGTGCTCGGGGAGAGGCACTGCGACGGAGTGCTCATGGAATGCTTCATGCGGAGGCCTTGGACGAAGGAGGGACTTCGAAGGGTGGTACTCCGAAGGTGGGGCTTCGGAGAGAGGATGACTTGTGGTGCTTCGGCCATGCATGGCTTCGGTACACGGACGGACGGTGTTCGAGCTGGGAGTAGCTGCGAAGCCGTGGTGATCCACTCCGGAGGTGGTGGTGCGAAGGCCCAAGGGCTTTGACGGCTTCGGCTTAAAACCGTCACTGTATCGAAGGTCTTCTTCGGCGGAGCGAAGGCCAACAGGCTGCAGGCTTCTCGCCGAAGCTTCCGCACCCCTCGCGTGCGAAGGGAGGTTCCAGAAGTCAACTCTGTAAAGGCTGACACTGTCTGTTCTGAAAAAGGCTGACACTGTCCCCTCTGCAGCTGACAGAGAAGCCTCCAAAATAAAGGTGGACTACCTTTTGTACCCCTTAGTTCTATAGAGACAAATCTGTTGTAAACCCTAGGGGTAAAGTAGTCACTTCCTTAGGATGAAGCCGTGGGCTATAAATATGGGGGCTCGGTAGGTAACATTTAACACTTTTGAGCATTTACTGTTGAGCTCCTGTAGACAGACCTCACTGTATTCATTCTGAGTTCAATACATTTTGTGTTCCTTGTTCAAGCGGCGAAGCCCTGCTTCTGTGTGCTTTTGCTTGAGCTCGTATTGCATACTTCGCTAGTTTTAGTTCACCGAAGCCTGTCTTGGCGAAGGGTGTTTTTATCGCGAAGTGTGTTTTACAGTGTGCTGTCGCTCTGTGTAACACGAGGCAAGACCTCGCTGATTACTAGCGAAGCCCTGTTCTGTTCCCGTAGTGCTTCTTGTGTCGAAGCCCTTAGCGTAGTCCATTTGCGTGTGCGTGTAGACCTTCGGGTACGAAGCCCAGCACCCGTTGCTGTCGCCAAGTACTTGGTCGAAGTCCTCAGAGGGCTGTCCACTCTTGCGAAGGGTGAAGTGCGAAGCCTGCTCGAAGCACCTGTGTGCGGAGCCTGCACTGACTTAGCAGAGTTGGCTTTCGAGGGTTGTAAGTGGAGCGAAGTCTTCTTGGCTTCGAACTTTTGCTCCTCCGAAGCCTGTGTTCGAAGGTGTCGAAGTACCTCCGAACCAGACCTTCGAAGGTAGTGTTCGAAGCCTGTTCCGCAGAAGACAGAACCGAACCGAAGGCTAAATTTTTAGCCCGAAATTTTAAAAGCTCCCATTCACCCCCCCTCTGGTCGCCGTTTCCGGTCCAACAATTGGTATCAGAGCGGGTTAAGATCACCAGTTGACCTTAACCGGTTTTGTTATCTGTTGGCGACATGGATAGAGGCAGTAAAATTCCTCTGTTCGATGGGACAGATTTTGCATACTGGAAGGTGCGCATGGAGGCTTACTTGTTAAGCCAAGGAAATGCAATTTGGGAGATTGTGGACTCACAATACTCCATCCCTGATACCCGCACCACTCAAACTGAAAAAGATCAGTATATTGCCAACTCGAAGGCAAGGAACATACTGTTCATTGGTTTGAGTCGGAGTGAGTTCGATAGGGTACAACACCTTAGGACTGCTAGGGAGATTTGGACAACACTCACTGTCTTTCATGAGGGCTCTGCTCAGATCAAGGCCAGGCGCCAAAGCACCTACAATCAACAGTATCAGCTGTTTGTGCAGGCACCTGGTGAATCTGTAGATGCCATGTTTTCTCGCTTTGACGCGATAGTGAGTAACTTGCGATCCAACGGGACGCTTGCTTACAGTGATCACGACAGGGCTATCAAGCTTCTCTATGCTCTTGACCGTAGCATATGGGAGGTGAAGATATCCAGCATTGAGGAGTCCACAGGCTATGACACTCTAACCTGTGATGAACTCTTTAGCAAGCTGAAGTCCACAGAGATTGCCAAGGCATCTCTTGCAGTGCACAGAAGCTCTTTGCCACAGCCATTGGCATTGGTTTCTAGCACTAGCCGTGGCACCACTGCAGAACCAAGCACATCAGGCACTTGTGTTCTAGCAGATGGTTTTGCTTTGTCCTCCCTGGTCTCCGTCACAAAGGAGCAGGTGGATACTCTAGCTGATGACGAGCTTGCTCTCATTGCCCGGAGGTTCACCCGCTTTCATCATGAGAGACGGGATCAGCGGAGAAGTGGTTTTAGTGGCTGCTATGAATGTGGCGACACTTCTCACATCAAGGCCAATTGCCCCAAGGTCAAAAAGAGAGATGAGAGTGACCGCCCCAAATTCCACAAAAAGGAGAGGAAGCCCTTTGTGAAGGGCAAGCGCGGCAAGATGGCTAAGAAAGTAGCCAAGGCCGCTTCCAGAGCTTTTGTTGCTGCTCTCAGCGACATCGACACATCCTCAACTGAGGAGTCGAGCTCTGAGGAGGAGGAGTCCCCAAGGAAGGAGGACAAGAAGGACAAGAAGGGACGTGACTTCACCGGCCTTTGCTTCATGGCCGACAGCGATCACAGCGGCGATGAGCTTGACTCATCTGAGGTAAACCTATCATCTGACCAGCTTCTAATTAAATTAGATGAGCTGAATGAAGTTGTGCTAGGTCAGGATAGATTACTTGTGCAAGCCGCTAGAGAAAGAAAAGACCTTAGACTTAGGCTAGAAAATATTTCTACTGAATATGCCATGCTTAAGTCTAAGTTTGATGATGCTGAATGTGAATCATGTTCTGTTGTCATGAGTGAGCTTGCTCAGTTGCGTTCTGTACATGCTCAAACTCTTTCTGAGCTTGAGACTGCACAGAAGCAGCTTTTGGAGGTGGATTCTAGACCTCGTGATATTATTGATTGCATGAACTGCTCTTTATTGCGCGATAGCATTAATTTACGTAATAAGCATGTTCATGATTTAGAGGCTAGATTGGAGAGGGCCGGTAGTTCTAAGGATGTGCAACCTGTTTGTGACACTTGCATTACCCTTAAGGACCAGCTAGGCACTGTCAGAGAGCGAGCTGAAAACCTCATGTCCGAAAATGAATACCTTCTTTCTGTGGTGAATAAATGCACTGAAGGGAAGGGTAGGATGGATTTGCTCTTGGCCAAGACCAAGTTGTGTGCTGACAGAGCCGGGGTAGCTCTAGGTTTGGGTTTTGAGAGGATAGCTTCAGACAGTAAGACCAAAACTGTTTTCACCTCTCCCACCACCCTAGAGAAAGAGAGAGCTCTGTTGGACACCCCATCAGCCAAAAAGCCTACCCATCCACCAAAGAAAACCACCCCTCCTGCCAAGAAAAATCCTCCCAAGAAAACCACTCAGAAGAAACCCAAGGAGCCTGTGAGAGTTGCTCCTGTGACCCATGAGAGTGCCCCCAGGAGAGTGTTTCACTGTTCTTATTGTCAGCGGGCGGGTCATTTGATTGGTTTCTGTTTCCGTCGCATCAAGGATGAGCGACGTGCACAGGCGATGAGCTATCAGGACATGCATTACCCATCTTTAGGTATGCATGAGTCTGAGTATTACTCTCGTCCTGTTTTCGAGGCTCCTCGTGCTTCTCGGAGAGGTTTTGCTCCTCGAGGTGTTCACCATGTTCCATATGGTGGTAGACCTCGGGCGAGTAGCTTTGTACCTCGTCAGAGTAGGAGACCTCGACATGCTTTGCGTTCTTTGCATGTAGGTAGACCTCGCACTTTGCATCATTCTGATTATTATGTGCGTAGACCGTCTACTTTTACTGTGCCTACTACTCGTGTCACTCAGTGCTGGATGCCTCGTCATTATTTTACTCACCCCAGCACTGAGCGATCGAGGCATTCTTATCATGTGTAGGCGACAGGTCGAGGCTTGGAGGGCACGTGGATCATGGACTCCGGTTGTTCGCGCCACATGACCGGAGATGCAGCTTGGTTCTCCAGCCTCACTACAACCAAGCAAAGGGAACATATCACCTTCGGAAACAATCGAAGGAGTAGAGTGAAAGGTAAAGGTGTGGTAAGAATTAACTCGAATTTCACTCTCAAAGATGTTGCTTTGGTTGAGAACCTGGGATACAATTTGCTGTCTGTATCTCAGTTACTTGATGAGGGCTTCGAAGTGCGATTTCATCGCGATACTTCGCAAGTGCTCAATTCTGATGGCGTTGTTGTGTGTAAGATCTTTAGGGTTGGGAGAGTTTTTGGGGCTGATTTTTCAGAGTCGTCTGGTTCTTCTCATTGTCTTGTTGCTCATTCGACTTCTGAGCTTTGGAAGTGGCATAGGAGACTAGGGCATATGAGCTTTGAGTTGCTCGCTCGTTTGAGCGCCCTAGGTTTGATCCGAGGATTGCCCAAGCTCAAGTTTGAGAAGAATTTAGTTTGCGCTCCCTGTCGACATGGAAAAATGATTGCTGCTTCGCATTCGCCAGTCACCACAGTGATGACTGAACAGCCCGGAGAACTTCTCCATATGGACACTGTAGGTCCTTCTCGGGTTAGTTCTTTAGGCGGGAAGTGGTATGTACTTGTTATTGTCGACGATTTCTCTCGCTACTCTTGGGTCTTCTTTCTTGCCAGCAAGGATGAAGTGTTTTCACACTTTCGGAGCTTGGCTTTGAGACTTTTCACTGAACTCCCAGGTGCATTAAAATTCATTCGAAGCGATAATGGCACCGAGTTCAAAAATAGTCTCTTTGTTGATTTTTGCATGGAGCATGGCATAGAACATCAATTCTCTGCTCCGCGGGTTCCTCAACAGAACGGTGTTGTTGAGAGGAAAAACCGCACTTTGGTTGAGATGGCTAGGACGATGCTTGATGAGCATAGGACTCCTAGAAAATTCTGGGCTGAGGCCATGAACACTGCTTGTTACATCTCAAACCGAATTTTCTTGCGCTCAATTTTAAATTTGACATCTTATGAGCTGCGTTTTGGGAGACAGCCCAAGGTTACTCATCTTCGAGTTTTTGGCTGTCGCTGCTTTATCCTAAAACGTGGTAACTTGGATAAATTTGAGTCGCGATCTTCTGACGGGATCTTTTTGGGTTATACAACTCATGGTCATTCTTATCGTGTTTATAACTTGGAAACTAACACTGTCATCGAGTCATGTGATGTGACTTTTGATGAATCAACCCCCTCTGTTAGTTCTGCTTTTGAACAGGCTAATGAACACGACATGGAACAGACCTTATTCGAAGACGAAGATCCCGGAGAATTCGAGGATGAACCCCTACTACCCTCGACATCAACCCCCGAAGCTGACCCCGCTTCAACTACTTCGGCACGAGGTCCCGAAGCGACTACCTCAACATCGGTCATCTTGGACCACTCCAACGCACAAGTTGAGGGGGAGACTGCATCCCGCCGTGAGGCTCCACATCATGTCCAAAGGATGCACCCTCCCGAGCAGATCATTGGTGAGCTTGATCAAAGGGTAACACGTTCTCATGCCCATTTCACTAATGCTGCTTTTGTTGCTTCTTTCGAGCCTTTAGATGTTAGTCATGCACTTTCTGATTCTAGTTGGATCAATGCCATGCATGAAGAGCTTGAGAATTTTGAAAGAAACCAAGTCTGGACTTTAGTTGATCCTCCACCAAATGTTCATTTCATTGGAACAAAATGGATTTTTAAAAATAAACAAGGGGAGGATGGGACTATAGTTAGAAACAAGGCTAGACTTGTAGCTCAGGGCTTTTCTCAACTAGAAGGGATTGATTTTACTGAAACTTTTGCACCTGTTGCTCGCCTTGAGGCCATTAGGATTTTGCTTGCCTTTGCGACATCCCGGGGATTCAAACTCTATCAAATGGATGTCAAAAGTGCTTTTCTTAATGGCTTCATAGGTGAAGATGTTTATGTAAAACAACCCCCTGGTTTTGAAAACCCCAAGTACCCACATAAAGTCCTTAAACTTCATAAGGCTCTTTATGGACTCAAGCAGGCCCCTCGGGCATGGTATGATAGACTTAAGTCTTTTCTGCTTGAGCGAGGGTATTTGATGGGCTCTGTTGATAAAACTTTGTTTACTCTCAAGCATGGCAAAGATTTCCTTCTAGTGCAGATTTATGTGGATGATATCATCTTTGGTGGCTCCTCTCATGCTTTGGTTGCCGAGTTTGCAGATACCATGAGCAGGGAGTTTGAAATGTCGATGATGGGTGAACTCACCTTTTTCCTTGGTTTGCAAATCAAGCAAAGCAAACAAGGTACTTTTGTCCACCAGACAAAGTACACCAAGGACCTGCTCAAGAAGTTCGACATGTCCGATGCGAAGCCCCTCGCCACTCCAATGGCTACATCTGTAGCATTGGACCCTGACGAAGATGGAGAAGCCGTAGATCAAAAGGAGTTCCGAAGCATGATCGGCTCCCTCCTCTACTTGACTGCCACGAGGCCGGACATACACTTCGCTGTGTGTCTGTGCGCTCGTTTTCAGGCTTCACCACGAGCTTCGCACCGCCAAGCGGTTAAGCGCATCTTAAGGTATCTCAAACACACCCTTGAGTTTGGCATATGGTATTCATCGTCTTCATCTTTATGTCTTAGAGGTTATTCAGATGCGGATTTTGCTGGGTGTAGAATTGATAGGAAGAGTACCTCTGGTACTTGTCACTTTCTGGGTACATCTCTGGTTTGCTGGTCTTCCCGCAAACAGTCTAGTGTTGCACAATCGACGGCTGAGGCCGAATATGTTGCTGCAGCTAGCTGTTGCTCTCAGATTTTGTGGATGGTTTCCACTTTGCGGGATTTCGGGTTAGATTATAAGAGTGTTCCACTTTTCTGTGATAACACTAGTGCTATTTGTATTGCAAACAACCCGGTTCAGCACTCCAGAACCAAACACATTGATGTACGGTATCATTTTCTCAGAGATCACAATGAGAAGGGTGATATTGAACTTCAATATGTTGATACCCAACACCAGCTTGCCGATATTTTTACAAAACCCCTCGATGCTTCTCGATTTGCTTACTTGCGTGGGGAACTTGGTATTTGTCATCCCTATGGCATTTTGTGAGGGGGAGCTGATTTTAATTGTCTTGCATATGCTCTTTATGGGTGAAATTGCATTTACATATTTTGCTATTATATGCCTGCTTTTAATTCAAAGAAATCATGACAGCTCAGCTCTGTGAAATATGTCTGGAACATTGATTGTGCATGATGTTTTATTTTCTAAAATCAAAACTTGCTCACCGCACAATCTTGTATCTAGCTTGTTTAGGCTGGACTGCCTTTAGCTATCTTTTATCTACTTGACAGCAAGAAACTGTTCCTTGGATGCTAAAATTTGCAAAATTGTGTTCTTTATTCATGGATATTCATCAAAATATTTCATTCATCTGAATCAAAATCAAAAATCCATGATTTGCCTGGTTTAAATGAAAAGATCCAGGAGGGTTTGTTTGTCGCACTACTCTATTCTAGACTGCTTACCATTGCACTTTGGTCTGAACTGGAATAGTGTAGTGTATGCCAAAATCACCGCCTCAAGCTTCAGATGGCTTTCATGCCTAGGCTTGGCCTGATTGGAAAGTATAAGGTAGACAAACAAATAACCCCTGGCATTAAGAAAAAGAACAACAAAATTAATTGATCATCAAGTTTGCTTTCACAGCTCCTTTTGAACAAGACTTGTCTGTCTAGGGTAGAATTTGTTAGCTTTGCGCAGTCCTTGCCTTCTCATGTCTAACTACTGTGATTAAGTGGTGATGCTTTTACTTCAAAATGACAAAATCACATGCCATCATCTTGTTTCACAGATTGTTAAATTGAGCTGAGCACATGATCATTTGTGTTAATTTTGGCATATTTTTGCATTATATGTCTTTGCAATTCTATTCATTTCGCAGCTTTGCATCTTTTGAATGCTCCTTGATGCTTGCATTGCCAAAGGGGGAGAGATTTTGCTATGTTTTCTGCTGCAAGAAGGCATTATTTCTACAGGGGGAGAGATTTTTGACATAAAGGGGGAGAAAAATTTGCTCAACTCAGGGGGAGTTTTTATCCAAAGGGAGTTTTGCCGAAGGGGCTTTTACTCTTTTACAAAGGGGGAGAAAAATTTCTTTTATCAAGTGACATGCTTTGGCTCTTTTTGAGTTTTTATGGTCACTTGTGTGCTGAAAATTTCTACATTTTCTTGAACTTCAATTTGGTTGTCAATGCACTCATCAAGGGGGAGATTGAGAAACCAAGGGTGGTTTCGGTGTATGTGATGAGTGATTGACAGGATTATTTACCCTCTGTTCGAAGGGTACCTCCGGAGGGGCTTCGGAGGTGGTACCTCCGAAGGGTGTTCGGAGGTGTGTCACCGGAGTGTGTTCGGTGTTTGCTTGCTGCAGCTGTGCAGCGGAGTGTACCTGTCGGAGGGGTCCGACAGTACACGATGACTGGGTTCGTACCGATGGCTTCGGTACTTTGGGCGGTACACCGGAGTGTGTGCCGGAGGATGCTAACCCGGAGAGGTCTCCGGAGTACTGGATACACTTGTCTGTTTGTCGGTGGTGCGCAGGGACTTCGGAGGCGACGGACAGGGTTCGAGCCAGGTGAACTTGGGTCAAGCGGGTGGTTTGATGCCAAGGGAGCGGGGAGCTCCGTCACGGTGGCTGCGAAGGTGGTCCGGGTCGGTCCTCGGGTCGAGGCGTGCCAGGTGAAGGCAGAGAGTGCGGAGCATGGCTCCGGCTGAAGGTACTCCGAGACAAAGTCCTCGGAGGTGAGGCACTTCGAAGGTACTCCGAATGGAGTGACTTCGGAGTTGGTGGATCAAGTCCTCTGCGGAGGCAAGGTGTTCGAAGTGTGCTCCGGAGGGAGACACTCGAAGGTGGCCCGACGAAGGTCTCAGAAGTCGAGGCGCATCGAAGGCATGGTCCGGGTGAGGCTCGTCGAGGAGTGTGCTCGGGGAGAGGCACTGCGACGGAGTGCTCATGGAATGCTTCATGCGGAGGCCTTGGACGAAGGAGGGACTTCGAAGGGTGGTACTCCGAAGGTGGGGCTTCGGAGAGAGGATGACTTGTGGTGCTTCGGCCATGCATGGCTTCGGTACACGGACGGACGGTGTTCGAGCTGGGAGTAGCTGCGAAGCCGTGGTGATCCACTCCGGAGGTGGTGGTGCGAAGGCCCAAGGGCTTTGACGGCTTCGGCTTAAAACCGTCACTGTATCGAAGGTCTTCTTCGGCGGAGCGAAGGCCAACAGGCTGCAGGCTTCTCGCCGAAGCTTCCGCACCCCTCGCGTGCGAAGGGAGGTTCCAGAAGTCAACTCTGTAAAGGCTGACACTGTCTGTTCTGAAAAAGGCTGACACTGTCCCCTCTGCAGCTGACAGAGAAGCCTCCAAAATAAAGGTGGACTACCTTTTGTACCCCTTAGTTCTATAGAGACAAATCTGTTGTAAACCCTAGGGGTAAAGTAGTCACTTCCTTAGGATGAAGCCGTGGGCTATAAATATGGGGGCTCGGTAGGTAACATTTAACACTTTTGAGCATTTACTGTTGAGCTCCTGTAGACAGACCTCACTGTATTCATTCTGAGTTCAATACATTTTGTGTTCCTTGTTCAAGCGGCGAAGCCCTGCTTCTGTGTGCTTTTGCTTGAGCTCGTATTGCATACTTCGCTAGTTTTAGTTCACCGAAGCCTGTCTTGGCGAAGGGTGTTTTTATCGCGAAGTGTGTTTTACAGTGTGCTGTCGCTCTGTGTAACACGAGGCAAGACCTCGCTGATTACTAGCGAAGCCCTGTTCTGTTCCCGTAGTGCTTCTTGTGTCGAAGCCCTTAGCGTAGTCCATTTGCGTGTGCGTGTAGACCTTCGGGTACGAAGCCCAGCACCCGTTGCTGTCGCCAAGTACTTGGTCGAAGTCCTCAGAGGGCTGTCCACTCTTGCGAAGGGTGAAGTGCGAAGCCTGCTCGAAGCACCTGTGTGCGGAGCCTGCACTGACTTAGCAGAGTTGGCTTTCGAGGGTTGTAAGTGGAGCGAAGTCTTCTTGGCTTCGAACTTTTGCTCCTCCGAAGCCTGTGTTCGAAGGTGTCGAAGTACCTCCGAACCAGACCTTCGAAGGTAGTGTTCGAAGCCTGTTCCGCAGAAGACAGAACCGAACCGAAGGCTAAATTTTTAGCCCGAAATTTTAAAAGCTCCCATTCACCCCCCCTCTGGTCGCCGTTTCCGGTCCAACACTTATCGATTCTGCTTTTGTTGCTTCTTTTGAGCCATTAGATGTGAGTCATGCTTTATTTGATTCTAGTTGGATCAATGCCATGGAGGAAGAACTTGAAATTTTTGAGAGAAATCAAGTCTGGACACTTGTCGATCCCCCTCCTTATGTTCATTTTATTGGAACTCAATAGATTTTAAAAAACAAACAAGGGGAGGATGGGTCTGTTATTAAAAACAAAGATAGACTTGTAGCTCAGGGATTTTCACAAATTGAAGGGATTGATTTTGCTAAAACTTTTGCTCCACTAGCACGTCTTGAGGATATTAGGATTTTTCTTGCATTTTCTGCATCCTGACGTTTCCAAATTTTCAAATGGATGTCAAAAGTGCTTTTCTTAACGGCTTCATAGGCGAAGATGTTTTTATAAAACAACCCCCTAGTTTTGAAAACCCAAAATACCCCAATAGAGTCTTTAAACTTCATAAAGCTATTTATGGACTCAAGCAGACCCTTCCGGCATCGTATGAAATACTTAAGTCTTTTCTTCTTGATCATGGTTATTTGATGGGATTAGTTGATAAAACCCCTTTTACTCTCAAGCATGGCAAAGATTTCCTCCTAGTTCAGATTTATGTTGATGATATCATATTTGGAGTCTCTTCTCATGCTTTAGTTGCAGAGTTTGTGGATACCATGAGCAGGGAGTTCGAGATGTCCATGATGGGAGAACTCACATTTTCCTTGGTTTGCAAATCAAGCAAAGCAAATAAGGTACTTTCATTCATCAGACAATGTACACAAAGGACCTGCTCAAGAACTTCGACATGGCCGATGCGAAGCCCCTCTCCACTCCGATGGCTACTTCAGTAGCATTGGATCCGGATGAGGACAGAGAAGAGGTAGATCTAAAGGAGTTCTGGAGCATGATCGACTCCCTCCTCTACCTGACAGCTACGAGGCCGGACATACACTTCACAATATGCCCGTGCACTCGTTTTCAAGCTTCTCTAAAGGCTTCGCACCGACAAGCGTTAAAGAGCATACTTAGGTATCTCAAGCATACCTTTGAATTCAGCATTTAGTATTTTGCATCTTTATCATTGTGCCTTAGAGGTTTTTCTGATGCAGATTTTGTTAGTTGTAGAATTGATAGGAAAAGTACCTTTGGTACTTGTCATTTTCTAGGTTCTTCACTTGTTTGCTGGTAGTCTCGCAAATAGTCTAGTGTTGTGTAGTCCACATCCGAGGTTGAATATGTTGCTGCAACTAGCAGTTGTGCTAAGATTTTGTTGATCGTTTTCACTTTGCGATATTTTGGGTTGGATTATAAGAGTGTTCCACTTTTCTATGATAACACTAGTGCCATTAGTATTGCAAACAACCCGATTCAGCATTCTAGAACCAAACATATTGATGTGAGATATCATTTTCTGAGGGACCATAATGAGGAGGGTGATATTGAACTTCAATATGTTGTTACCCAGAAACAACTTGCCGATATTTTTACCAAACCCCTTAATGCTTCTCGATTTGCTTATTTGTGTGGAGAACTTGGTATTTGTCATCCTTTCTAGCATTTTGTGAGGGGGAGCATGCTTTATTTGATGTGCATAAGCTTATGTCATATGAGTGATTGCATTTACATATTTCTTCTTAGGTATGCCTTTTTATAACTATCATGATCATATTAGCTTAGCTCTTGTTAATATGTTTGTTTTCACATTGAGCATGATTTTAATTTGAAAAATTCAAAATGTGATCACTGCTTAGTCTAGTATCTAGCATGTGTAGGCTAATTGCTTTAGCTATCTTTTACATACCTGGTAGCTAAAATCCTTTTATCTTGGATGCAAACATGCAACTTGAACATTTTAATACATTTCATGGAAATCTTGTACTGGAAATTGATAAAAATCATGAAATTTATATCCATACCCTTTGTGCTAACATTGAAAAGATCCAAGTGGGTTTGTCTTGTTACACTATCTCTATTCTAGACTGCTTTCCATAGCACTTTGGTATGAACTAGGATATTGTAGTGTTTGCAAAAATCATTGCTTTAAGCTTCTGATGGTCTTTTATTGACCTAGGCTTAGCTTGATTCATTAGTATAAGGTTGACAAGCAAATAACTCCTAGCACTAAAAGAAAAATGAAACTAAAAGCATGAGCTTTTTTGCATATGAAGTTTACTGAAGCTCCTTATTTATGGATATGCTTTCCTAGGTAGATATTTGCTAGCTTTTGCAGTTCATGTCTTATTATGTCTAGGTTGATAGTCTAAGTGATGATGCTTTTATGTCCAAACATCTGAAAATGAATTACTTAAAATTCACTAATACAAATCGCAACTGTAGTGGCATTGGGCAAAAACATTATAGTGGCGTGCTATTAGAGGCCCGCCACTATAGTGGTACCAACCGCTGCCGCGCCAGCGACCACCATTACTAGTGGCGGTCACTGCTGATGTCAACACTGACCGCCACTAGTGAAGCCACTAGTAATGGCAGACAGAAAACTGGCCGCCACTGCTACGCTGTCTGCCACTAATGTTATGATGACATCACTTGCGACCGCCACTACTATTCTGGTTATAAATAAATACATTCTTCCTCCCCGAGCCCGAGGCTACAGGAGTTCGTGATTTGGTCCGTACAATGGTGACAAAAATCTAGAAAAAGAGGGGGAGGCTTTGTTTTCGTTTCTTTTCAAGGATTTCGTTCTAGGAGGTAAATCCATGCTGAATATCACATTTATTTTATCTTTAATTAAGTATATAATGAGTTATTAGCGTTTTACTAATCTAGGGTTTGTGAATAGAAATTTTCAAATATTCTTTCATTTATAGTGTTTCTTTCACCCAAATAAACAAATATGACCCTCCTCACAATTATTCATCACTTTTATACATTTTTACGTCGTTTTAATCTCTTTTTTAATTTGATTTATGATTATAGATCTAGATTTATGTTGTTTGGAGAGAGAAACCAATGTAATTAATTTATTTAATAATTTTTTTATTCTACTTAATAATATTACTCCTTTATAATTAATAAGGTTTACATAGTTTCAATTAAAGTGTTTCTAATTAATGTTGTTATGAGAGATAAATTAATATCTTTTTAATTTGTAAATTATTAAAATTAACAATAATGAATTTATTAATATTTTTTAAATAATATGTTTTAGATGGAGCACAGGTCCTGGATGTACTCGTCCGACGACGGAGATGTGGTGGCATATTTTAACCGAGTAACTGAATTTATTAAAGCTGCCGCATAATATGCTTCCCATCGGAGTGAAGCGGCAATATATTGTCCTTGTAATGTTTGTAAGAACAAAGCGATGTATCCGTGTTCAGATCGTGAAACTATACGATTTCACTTGTTGAAAAATGGCTTCGTGAAGAACTACTGTATATGGACAAAACACAGTGAGATGGGTGAAAACCCTCCTAATGATTCTGATGTGCTGCAAGATGCTCATCAACATAGAAGAGGTTGTGATCATACATCTGACATAACACATGATGTTGATCAACATGATGATGATGACGCCTTTGATGTGGAGGAACTCATGCGAAATGTTGCTCCTGAGGTGTTGTTACAGAGAACTACAACGAAACGCTATGATAACTTTGAAGCACTTGACAAAGCATCGAAAAACCTTCTTTACGAGGAACGTCATGGTTGCGATAAGTAGTATACTATGTTGTACACAACTCTTGAGCTTATGAAACTGAAGGCCAACAATGGATGGTCCGACACTAGTTTTTCAGATCTTTTGCAGCACCTAAAAAAGGTTTTGCCAAAACCCAATGGTCTGCCATATGATACGTACCAAGCAAAAAATATGATTTGTCCGTTGACTTTGGACGTTCAGAAGATTCATGCATGCCCGAACCACTGTATCCTATATCGAAAAGAGTATGAATTGTTAGAGAGTTGTCCGCAGTGCAACGCAAGTCGATACAAACATGCAAATGACTGTGTGGAGGACTAGAATGACCACCGAAAGAATAAAAAGAGGTTACAAAAGAGGAAGAGGAATGTTATTGCAGATTACGGATATAAGATGGAGAGGAATGTTCCAGCCTTAGTAATGTGGTACCTACCGGTGATTGATCGCTTGAAACGTATGTTATCTAATCCTACAAATGTTGAACTATTAATCTGGCATTTCGCTGGGCGAAAGAAGGACGGAAAACATCAGCACCCTGCGTATGCTAGGAAATGGAAATAATTTGACCTGGCCCATCCAGACTTCTCGGAGGATCACAGAAATATCAGGATGGGACTTAGCACGAATGGAATGAATCTCTTCGGTGAGATGAGGAACCCAAACTGTACGTGGCCAGTATTTCTGTGCTTGTTCAACATTCCATCATGGTTGTGACATAAAAGAAAGTACCTTATGCTCACTACTCTAATTTCCGATCAAAAAAAACCTGGCAATGACATTGATGTCTTTCTAGAACCTTTGATGGAGGATATGAAACGTCTATGGGAACATGGTGTCCATGTGTGGGATGAGCACAAGAAAGAGCACTTCAATGTAAGAGCCATGATCTTTTGCACCATAGCCGACAACCCGGGGCGTATGTACCAAACAGGACAGGTTAAATGAAAGACAACATGTGTAGTGTGTGTGTGGACCAGACAAAATCTAGGCATCTTCCATCATTCATTAAGATGATATATATGCGACACCACAGATTTTTACCAAGAAACCACAAATATAGAAGAAATAAGAACCATCTCGACGGTACAATCGAGCTTGGGCAGCCGCCATGATATTGAGACAACAAATTTCTATTCAAAATGGTGAAAAATATCAAACCTTCTTTCGGAAAGAAGATGAAGAAATCTGAAAAAAATTCAAATGACACTCCATTTAAAAAGCAGTCAATCTTTTTTAGGTACTTGCCCTATTGGAAGGAGTTGGAGATTGGTCATGCTATCGATACAATGCACGTTGAGGAGAATGTCTTCGAAAGCACCATCGATATTTTGTTAGACATATCGGGCAAGTCAAAAGATGGACTAAAAGTACAAAGGGACCTTCAAACTCTCGAAATTAGACCCTAGCTTCACCCACAAGAAAGGGCCAATGGAAAATTTTTCCTTCCGGCTGCTAGCTATAACCTTCCAATTGACGAGAAAAGATCAATCTGCAGGTGTCTACATGGAATCAGAGTTCCAATAGGATTCTCAACAAACATAAAGAATATTGTCTCTGTAGCAGATCTGAGGATGAGCGGCTACAACACTCATGATTGTCATGTTATGCTTGGGCTATTCCTCGCCATCGCAGTAAGAGGAATCAAACATTCATTTCTGAAGATGGTGATCACAAGCATGTGTCACTTCTTCAACGTCATATCAAAGAAGGTGATCAACCCTGAAGAGTTAAATGAATTATGTAAACAAATGAGGAATACTATGTGTCAGCTTGAGATGTGCTTTCCTCCTTCATACTTTGATATTATGGACACTATATGATACATATAGCAGACCAGATCTTTGTTCTCGGTCCAACGTACCTACACAATATGTATGCGTACGAGTGTCTCATGGTTATCTTCAAGGGTTACGTACGAAATCGTGCTTATCCAGAGGGTTCCATGATAGAGGGCTACACAAATGAGGAAGTCATTGAGTGCTACGCAGATTACATAAGAGATGGAAAACCAATAGGTGTTCTCGTGTTCCGGCACCATGGAAGACTCACCGGTAAAGGAACTAAAGGCAGGAAAATCATACGAGACAATAACTACCAAACAGTAAGAGAATCACATTACAGTGTCATGCATCAGTTGACGATTATGAGACCATATGTTGAACAACACCTACAAGTGCTTCGTGAAAAGAATGAAGATCGCGGTGAACAATGGATTAAGAAAAGAACAAAATTCATTTCACATCATGGCTGAGGGATCTAAACCTTTCGATTGGAGAAATTGATGAAGAGATGATGATAAATAAATTGTCTTACGGTCCATTTAGCATGGTTAAAACATAGCAAGCGTATGACATCAATGGTTTCACATTTTATACCAAAGCAAAGGATCAAAAGAGTCAGCGCAAAAATAGTGGTGTTAGAGCAGATGCAGAAGACAACACTGGGCAAAAGAATGCTTATTATGGATACATCGAAGAAATATGGGAACTTAACTACAAGAACTCTATAGAAATCCCCTTATTTAAGTGCCAGTGGGTCAGACATCTAGAAGGTATGGAGGTGGATGATTACGGGTTTACGATAGTTGACCTTAATAAGGTGGGTTATAAAGATGACCCTTGGATACTCGCTCAATCCGTGGCACAAGTATTTTACATACTTGATCCTAAAGACGAGAAGAAATACATCGTTGCTCTAGGAAAACAAAGAATTGTTGGAGTTGATGGAGTCGAGGACGAAGAAGAATACATTCAGTTTGATGAGGTGTCGTTCTTCGTTGACATAGCAAGGATCAATGTGGTTGAAGCAAAACGGTCATTTGGCAGTGTGATTCCTTATCTACGTACCGATGGCGATGGAAAATTAGTGCAAGGCTAGATCATTTATGTTTAGCTTAAGAGATTGTGCGCATTTGTAAAATCAATTATTTCATTTGGTAGTGTCATTACGTTATTATTTAATTATTGGTAATATATCTCTAATCTACTCAAAAAATTACTTAAGAAAAATAATAATAAAAATAAAATTGAAAAAATATATTTAAACCTTTTATCTACTTATTGGTAATATATGATTTTACTAAACAAAAATACTCCTTGGAGTTAGCAGTGGCGGGCACTTGTTTAATCAGTGGCGGGCAAGCTAACGTCGCCTGCTATTTTCTTAGTTGTGGCGGTTGGGTGACATCATACGGCCCGCCACTGCTAAGTCGAACGCAGTGCGGGTGGATAAGCAGTGGCGGTCTGAGTGATGTCACCGACCGCCACTACTAAGAGTAATAGCAGTGGCAGGCAGGATGACATCATCTTGCCCGCCACTGTTAATCCACCTATATAAATGTTTTGGCTCCCGCCCGAACGAAAACCTAACTTAAACTCCCGTGTCGTGCCCTCCGTCCGTCGCCGCCGTAGTCCCGAGCCCGTCGCCACCATACTCCCGAGACCGTCGCCGCCGTACTCCCGAGCCCGTCGCCGCCGCACCCAGAGCCTGTGCCATCGCCCTCCGCCCGTTGCTGCCCTTGGAGTCCACGCCACTGCCCCCCGCCCGTCTCCGCCGTCCCGGAGCTTGTCGCTGCCCCCTAGAAGGCCAGCCCGTTGCCGCTGTCCTAGAGCACCGCCACACCGAGCCCAAACTTCCGAAGGTTCGTGACCATCGCCGCCCTCCGCGACAGTAAACTCTAAACTCTCAACTAATCAATGGCGGTTCAGAATGTACCACTGATTCGATATCCTAGGGCCATTCAGATGGAAATGCTCCTGTAGACAACGACAATGAACAAATTGGAATTCATGAAAAAGACAGATAAAAAATCACAGTCATACATATGAAAAAGTTGTCCTGGCTGGGCCCTTCAAGTTCAGGAAAATGAGAACATCGCCACAATTTTGACAATTCTTAATGTAAAATGTGCTAACTAAAGACAATGTGGACTGTTGAAATATCTAGAGTTCACTGAAGGGATTTCTTCTGAGCAACGTGTGAACATGAAATTTATTGACTGTCTTTGTCAGTTGGACTGGAACCTGTGCTCAAACTTATCACCCAATAAACTTTCTACAACATCACTAGTTTAGTACACTTCTAGGTTCATTCTATGGTGGTTATTCTGCTAGACAGATTTGTTTGGTTCTTAACAAAAAGCTATAGGCATAAATTTAATTTTCATACCAACAAGCAGTCAATGATTCTTCTTCTAGAATAGAATGGTCATTTTGATTCGATACTATCATTTGTTCCTGTAGTGGAACTAAGATTCCTGGTACGACGTAAAATTTGCCTTATATGAATGCTCGTCGAACTATGATTTGATATCCTAGGGCCATTCAGATGGAAATGTTGATCTCCACTATGTTTCTTCTCATGATATGATTGATTTCTTTTACCTTTTGACCCTATAATATTTGGTTAGCTGAGAGTAAAATTTTCCAACGTGGGTTATGTTTGTTATGGAGAATATACTGAAGAGTAGGTGGATGATTGATTTGAAATGCCCCAACCAAATTATGAAACCAATTTTGAGTTAACCAAACTGGTTAGGTAGAAGGGCATGTGTATGTATGCATGGATAGATCCACTTCAATTTGACCAAGAAGTCAAGAACTAATGTTCAACAAGTGGTGAATTGTTATATTATATATGTACTTTGTAAGTTGTAACCACCTGAAATGTGACATGAAAAATATATTGATACAAGAGATTTTCCATAGAATATTTATAGAGATCTTATTAGTAGAACAAAATCAAGAAATGAGATGTTTGAACCCTTTTTATCAAAAAGACTTCAACTTGAATATCACATATGCAGTGGGTGACAATGCTATTATTGTAGCTATCCCAAGTTTTTGAAATTTGCTTGAATTATGGAAGTTCACTTCAGTCACATGGCACATTTGAAGTTCACTTTAGTCACATGGCATATTTGCTTGATCGTATTTTTTTCTCTATTGCTATTCTATGCCTTTTTTCCGTTTTGCGATTCCTTTTAGAGGTCTATGATGCAAATTGTTATTGAGTTATCTCATGTATGTCATCAAAGCCATGGGACACATCCATACTCTTGAAACAACTTCTTCTTTCTTGTGCTGCTGGCAGGGTATGGATGTGCCTATGGGTTCCATGGCAGCCATGAATATATTTGAAAAACAATACAAAATATGCTGAGGCCTCAACAACTTTGTGCATTGTTTCGTACATGAAAATATGAATGATTAATGTTTTATGTTATAGATTATCAAAGACTTATAACCCGCCTCATAAAGTTAGTCTCCATGGCCTTGCCTTGACATGGCCCTCCCTAGGAGGTCATTACCGAAGTTCTATGTTAGTATCCTCGGCGACGTCGTATGGTCTAGAGTGGATACTAAAGATAAGAGATGAGACGTTCATATGTGACGGAGGTGCGGATTCGGATGGATGAGGCTGATGCCACACTCCCATATGGCGAGTCCTAGCCAACTATTGTGTGGTAGCATACATTCGTAGGGCTCATTTAATGTAAGAACTCAAACCTAACTTAATTGGAATCTTAACCTAATTAGACTCTTAACCTAATCTAATATCTAATTACTAGTCGGGCTTTATAGACCGACCAGGGTGAGGTTCGACTAGCATCTAGGCAATGATTAGTCAATATACATTAGCTCTTTATTCAATTCCTTGCATGCTTTATTTACGAGTCAAATGATTCATTTGTTCATGAATAGTTCATCTATGGCAGAAGAAGGACGACCCGTCGAGGAGCTCATCTACGAGTCTCCTGCAAAACAAATAAAGAGGGTTCATTTGAAGAATCCTCTGATAGCGAATCTTTGTACCACTCTCCGGAGGATCCACATCCAGTGGAGCCTAGGAAGAAGTGAACGAGAGAAGACGCCGATGAGGATTATGTTCTTGAAGCTCAAGCAGAGGTAATTATTGCATTAGTAACAAGTCAGAGTAGCTTCTAACTGAGGATTATATTCCTGAAGTTCACATTGTCTATCATCGTAGGATCGTCCAAAGCGAGGAAGAAAGCTTTGATTATTCCAAGTCGAGGAAAGAATAGCTATTGTCCCACCTGTTGAGTTCTCTGAGCCAACAATTGTTGATCCCACTGCCACTACATCCTCTACAAATGCGAAGAGGAGAGGAAAACGGGAGAAGAACAACCTGCATACAATTATCTACGAGATTGAATAAGTGTATGTTGATGGGGCTCCAAAGAAGCTGAAAGAAATCACAACTAAGTGGCGCAATGACTGTGGATGTCTCGCCAGGGAGCGATGTAAGATAGTTTGGAAAAACTGGAAGAGTGTCCCTGAAGCTTCAAAGAACGAATTGTGGCAGCATATAAAAGTGCATGATAAATTCCTGGAAGATCGCTTAGAAGATGCTAAAGCTACCACATTGAAGACTATCGGGAAACCTCTTCGTACATTTAGGAATAAATTGAACACACAGTACCCTCAAAAAGGAGAGTCGCCGCTCAACGACTACGGCTTTATCACACCAAATGAATAGAACAAATTCAAATTGCAGCATTTCTTGGAAGAAGCCAAACAAGAGAGCATCATGTTCAAAGAACTTAATAAGAAGAATAAGTTCCCACATAAACTTGGCCCAGGTAGATATAAGGGCAAGGAGGATGAGTGGAGTAGAAAGGAAGAGGAGGACCATGTGGCTAGGTTACCTGAACAGTTTTCAGGTGCTGATCAGCGCACTAAGAGATGGCTTCTAAGTCGAGCTAAAAAACACCCGAGGGCCAATATATCCTATCCGACTCATAGACTAGTGAAGTATTTTAGAAAGCGGAGGAAATCGCTGAGTTGGAGAAGACTGGAAAGTTCAAGCCAGAGGGATGTAATGACTAGCTTACATCTGCTATCGGAAACGAGGAACATCGAGTGCGCACCCGAGGTGTCTCTTCTATAGCACCCTAGAAGAATAGTTTGAAGAAGCAGGATGGTGCCACATACAAGAAGCATCAAGCACGCATAGACAATGTTGCAGAGCGCCGTGCAGAGTGGGAGAGACACTTCTTTCAATTTGTTAGTGAGAATCCAAACATCATGCAGGCTGCAACGGGACAAATAGTTGTGCCAGATGTATGACTTGACGTACCAAGCAATGTTAGATCAGTACAAGAGAAATTTCATGTAAATTATATCAAAGAGGACAGACCATGTAGTCTGCATATACCGATTGAACGCAAAGGGCATTCCCAAGAGGCTGCACGAGGCATTGCTATGTCTAGGGATCTATTTCACAATTGGCCTATTCCCGCAGAGTATACCAAGGTTCATGTTAATGAGATCACCAACGACAGATTTATCAATGACCCCCTTGTTATTTCAATGCCTGATGAGGGGATTGAGACAATCGGAGATGCACTAAATAACTTTGTCTTATGGGCTAGCCGAGATATCAAATTACTCTAGAGGCAGTCTCCGACAAGTTCTCAGAGTAGATCGCCTATTTTCTCGTCGCAATCCCCCACATATCATTCATCTCATGATATGCAAAATATAGGATCTTTATCACCTGTTGATGAGCGTGAGATGAAGGAAGAGGCAGAGAAGGAGCCAGTGCCCCGATAAAGTGGCAGATCATCAAATGGTTCAAGAACTCGAGGAACATGTGCCCGAAAAAGTGGCAGATCCACAAATGGCTCAACAACACGTGCCAGAGGAAGTGATAGAACCTAAAGTGGCCGAGCCTGATCAAGTGGAAGAGTCAGTTCAAGCGGCCGAGCCTGATTAATTGAAAGATTCAGTTCCAACGACCGAGCCTCAAGTGATAGAGCCAATGGACGAGCCTGATCAAGTGAAAGAGTCAGTTCTAGCGGCCGAGCTCGAGCCCGAGAATCAAGAGGCACGCCCAAAGCCCACAATCAACAAGACAATTGTTCAAGTTGGGTAGTGTTATGAGCCAAAGTCTGAAATGCTCAAATTCTCTACTGCTGTGGGGAAACACGTTCTATGCCCATAGAGGCTCCCATAAAGGCTCTAGTACAGAAGCAGGGGTCACTTTCTGTGGATCAATGGACCTACGGAGATGATAATTATAACGAGTACGAACCAGACAAACCATTCTTACCCCAACGAGTACTTAAGAGTATGAAGTAGGAGATGCAAACATTTCATGACTGGTACCTTGAACCGTCTTCGTTAGGAGTTATGCAAATAGAAATTAAGGTTCCAAAAGAAGTATTCAACTGCCCAGAGTTTACTCTTGCACTATTTTTCAACGACTTCCACCGGATGTTCCGTCTGAAGTGAACCGACATCACAAGCATGATGCTCTGGTGCCTGTAAGTAGTTTTTACTTTGTCAATACAAAGCAAAAATCAATCACGTCTTATATTGACTATTGTTTCATAACATATACAGTTTGAATTCATTTAGTGATAAGTCTAAACAATATGGGTACTTGAACTTATCATTGATAAGTCAAAGTACACTGAACCCAGTACTAAACTAGAATGATGCAAAGTACTGGAGTGCGGGTCAGAAAAAGTTTTAGAGGAAGATATTCAATAAAGACCAAGACACACATAAGAACAACAAAAGGAATTGTGTCACATTGTATATTGCGCGGTTCATGTTTCAATGGAAAGACAGAGAAATGATAACCGAGGCATATAATTTTAAGTAAGTATACCTACTATATCCACTTAATCACGTTTTATCGATTATGAAACTAACATAATCACATATTACTTCTTTCGATAGTGATCATTGGATTTCACTTCTGATATACCCGAAGAACTCTATAGTTTGGGTGCTCGACTCTCTCGACAAACCCAGAAAAGAATATCAAGATATAATAAATGTTCTTCAGAGTGCATATAAATATTACATGGAAAAGTTACATGGCCCATATGATCCACAAAGGCCGAAAGAAATGCATATCAGAACTAACTATCTGGTAAGATTATATTTTAAAATTTATTAATTATAATAATAAAGCCAAACTATATATCATTCTAACTTTGTCTATTTTGAAGTGCCACAAACAACTTCTCGATTCAGTGCATTGCGGTTATTACACTTGTGATTTCATGAGCAATGACTTAGGAAAGTTTGCGCACATAGTCTCTGAGGATACTAATGAAGTAAGTTGATTTATTGTATGTTAATCTAATATAACCTGCAACGTATGTACTTATATGTTACGTATGCAGATGTCACGTCTATCAACTGTTGCCGAGAAGAACCAACTCTCTGAGGCAAAAATGTATGGAATTGTATCAAGGATGTGCCGCTTCATGATGCATAAAATTATTCATGAGCGAGGAGTATTCTTCGATCCTGAGGGTGAAGTGGACAAGCATCCAACTTTGAGAGGTTGGGCCGGAAGACCTAAAAGGCAGCACAACATATTTCCAAGAATTTTGAAGCTCAGAAGAAAAAACAAGATGCGCAAGATAGGAGTTGGCCATCCGAGAAGAAAGAGCATGTATTTGTGAACAATTGTTAATTTAAAAGTTTTGATAGATGTAAACTTTGTAAACTTGAAGTCTCATGAAATGTAAACTTGATGTCTCATGAAATCTAAACTTTGTAAATTTGTCAATTGATGAGACCCATTATTGTTGTCTGATTGTATTGCTGCTGTGGATGGCTGTGTGGAGCTGTGAATATAATGTGGTTTTGTTATGCTGTGTTGCTGCTGTGGAGCTATGAATTTCTGTATATATATTCTGGGGGTTGTTTGAATTAAGTTGTATATAACATTTCTGTGATATGGGGATAACACAGTAGTGGCGGGCACGCTGATGTCATCCGCCCGCCACTACTATTAGCAATACCAGTGGTGGGCAGATGACGTCATCTGCCTGCTAGTCAGCACGTCCGCCACTACTGTTGACAGAGTGGTGGCGGGCACTCTGCCCGCCACTGCTAACCCTGGTTAGTAGTGGTGTTAAAATAGTGGCGGACTGGTTGCCCGCTGCTACTGTACGTTTTTGCCCGCCGCTACAGTGGGTGTTTGTAGTAGTGATAGGAAATTGTACCTTATTGATCGGAGTTAAACACACATATGCTAAGACACTTATGATTGTCATATTTTTGCGCTATATGTACTAGCATTCAATATATTTCAGAAGCTTTGCATCATTTCATTGCTCCTTGATTCATGCATTGCCAAAGGGGGAGAAATACAAAGAAAAATCACCCCAAAGGGGGAGAATAAGCTTTTATGATGTTGTGGCTAAGGGGGAGAATTTGAAAAAGGGAAGGATCCATTTTATATCAAGTGACATGCTTTGGTTCTTTTCTGAGTTTTTATGGTCACATATGTGCTGAAAATTTAATTTTTTTCTTGAATTTGGATTTGTCTTGTCAATGCACTCATCAAGGGGGAGATTGAGAAACCAAGTTGAGATGTGCCTTGGTTTTAGTCTGTGATGTGTGATTGACAAGTGCCCTTCTGGATGAAGGGTCCTCTCCGAAAGGGTTCGGAGGTCTTTACCGAAGGGGTTCAGTAGATGCTGGCGGCACAAGTATGCAGCGGAGTATGTTTATCGAAGGGGTTAGGAAGAATACAAGTCAGAGTTGTATCATAGGGCATGATACTTTGGTGGTGCACCGGAGTGTGTACCGAAGTGTGTTTTACCCAAAGAGACCTTCGGGGTATCAAAAAAACATGGTTGCTTGTCAATGTGTGCAGTTGACTTTGGAGGTGATGGGATGGTCAGCACAACAGGTGCCCTAAGTCAAACGGGGAGCTTGATGCTGGGAAAGTAGGGAGCTTGGTGCCGGAGGGTCACAAAGGCTATGTGAAGTCTAGGTCGGTCCTCCGGTCGAAGGTCCACTAGTCAAAGGCAGGAAGTGCAGAAGGGGACTTTGTATGAAGATACCTTAAGGCAAAGTCCTCGGAGGCGAGGCACTTCAAAGGGGTGCTCCGGAAGGAGGCTCTTCGAAGGTCGGAAGGAGGCAAGTGTGTTTCGGACGGAGGCACTTGGAAGAACACCTGATGAAGGTCTCAGAAGTCAAGGTGCATCGAAGGCATGGTCCAAAAAAGGCTATCCGGGAGTGTGCTCTACGTGGAGACACTGCAAAGGAGTGTCTTTGGAGATGCTTCATGTGGAGGCCTTAGATGAAGGAGGAACTTCGAAAGGTGGTGAGCAAAACCCTCTAGAGGGAGGTACTTCGAAGGTGGGGTTTCAAAGTCAAGATGTCTTGACGTGCTTCGGTCATGCATGGCTCTGGTACACGGACGGGTGGCGCTCGGGCTAAGTGAAGCTGAGAAGCTATGGTGGACCACTCTAGAGGTGGTGGTGCGAAGGCGTTAAGGGCTTTGATGGCTTCATCTCAAAACTATCACTATGTATCAAGAAAGACTTTGTAAGTAGTGAAGCACCTTCGGGTTCGAAGCCTACTGACGAAGTCACTTAGGCACTTCATAGTGCGAAGGGGGCTCCGAAGATTCCAGTTTGCAAAGATAACACAAAAAAGAGCTTCAAATAAAGTAGAATACCTGTTGTACCCCCGTGACTACCAGCGGTAGAAAACTTATAAACCCTAGGGGTATTTTAGTCACTTCACATTTCTTAGTTGTCCTATAAAAGGAGAAGCAAGCTGAGGTCTAAGGTAACACAAACTTGTACTCGGATTTGTGAGCTTTTTGTGTTCCCTATTCTTGCAATGAAATTTCTATTCTATTTCTGATTCATTGATTGCATGAACTTGTATCTGTGTTCTTCGTATTGCTTGTGTTGAGTCTCATCAGTGCACTTTGTTTTGTGCAAACCAGAGTTTTTCTATGTGTTTTCCTAACAATGGTTGTACTTGTTTCTTACGTGCGAAGACAGTTTTTGAGGAGTTCGGAGTAGATTCGTTCTGTGTGTACGGAGGTATACCCTCAAGATTTCACTAATGAAGTATTGCTCTCCATACGAAGCCTGCGATTTTCACTATTCTATTTTTGCTAAGTCTCATTTGGTGTTTGTTTCATTTGTGGAGCCTAGTACCAGTTACTAGTGCGAAGCATTAGAACGAAGTCCTTTGAGGGGATTCTCTCTGAAGCGAAGTGTTGTTGTGCGGAGTCTTGACTCAAGCACCATCATGTGCAGAGCCTACTCTTGCGAAGCCCTACTTCGAGTGTTTTGGGTGTCCGGGTTGGAGCGAAGTCTTCTGAAATTCAAATGTTTGCCTTGTGTGAAGCTTGAGTTTGGAGTGTAATCAATATCTCTGAACTAGACACTCTGAAGGGTGTGTTCGAAGTCTGTTTTTCAGAAGAAGAATCTTTAAAGCTCTCATTCACCCTCTCTTTGGTCGCCTTTTCGGTCCAACAAAATAGAGAACAAAAATAGAGAAGTAAAATTTCAATATTAATATTGATTTAATCAGGACAACATCGAATGCACAAAATCAGAATAAATTAGGTAAATTAGTCGAACCTTAGTGCTCCTTTAGAGTAAAGGAAATTTAAAGGATTTGTAAAGAAATTATATCTTTAGGAAAATTTTCTTATGACACCCTTTTCAACAAAAGATTTTGTTATTTTTATAAACCAAATCCTTTTGTTCCAAATGATTTAATATGAAATTTTTTCTAAGGATTTAAATCTTTTACAAATCCTTTGCATTTCCTTCATTCTAAAGGAGCCATAAACCAAGACACCATATCTATATTTTTGTGTTTTGAAATTTTACATTATTATATAATACGAGACAATCTATTTCTACATTTTTTATCCAAAGGTTTACAAAATCCTGTGCTGTCAAACATGATACGTATCTCCAAAAAGCTACGGAGTATGTCTTATATTTGTTCCCTATCATATGACATGTATGGCCATTCTAGGCCCGTGCAGTCTTTTTTTTTTAAAAAAAAAACTCAATCCCTAAAGCTACAAAAATAAAACATCATGTAAATCTACACTATATTCTTAAGCACATTTTGACATGTTAACTACCGTGGAATTAAATTATCATTTCACCACATTTCAAATTATATATATGCTCATATTTGCCATCATAGTTTTCTTACTAATTCCAATGTGAAGTGTAGTCAAACTTTACAGTAACAATAAGCAAACAATCATAACCTTTATATTACAACATTTGTCTATGCGTGAGACGCATGATCGAGCCAACTAGAAATAATTTTAGAGTACGACATTTCTATTTCTATTTTTAATAGTACAAAAGCCAATGCGGAAAACAGAGAAACCCATAAATTAATTGCAAAATTAAGTTCTAAAATTTCAAAATTGGCATCGACAGCTCAACAAAGCAGGCGTCTCATGCTATCTTCTCTAGCAATATGACCCATTTGAGCTGGCACTTCGCTTGTCTACAAAAGAATCTGATTCTTCACAAACAAATGGATATTTTCCCATCATTCAAACAAAGAGTCATGGAACTAGAGGCTTCACTGGGAGTAGCACACGAGCTTTGCTTAAACGACCCCCAAATACCATTAAGATTTCCTCCTACCAGTCTACCACTACTACTTGCACCAGTGGATATTTTATACTAGAAAACACAAAAAGAGAAAGAACAGATGGATTCACCAGAAACAAATCTGTTGGCACGCTTGCACTACAACAATCCAGGGACGGAAGTTAGTCCTTTCCCGACGGAAGAAGCTAACTTTCGTCGACAAAAGGCTAACTTCCGTCGGCATTTGGCCGAGGGAAGCGGGTAGACGGAAGTTAGCTAACTTCCGTCGGCTTCACGTGGCCGACGGAAGTTAGCGCTGAACTCTACCACATCAGCAGAGGGGCGGTAACTTCCGTCGGCTAGGCTGGCCGACGGAAGTTAGCTGGTATTTTTTTTTGTTTTTTCCTGGTTCCCCTACTCACACTCACATCCAACCACAATTTCAATCACATTCACATATAACATCCAAAACACATTCAAACTTCACATATAACATCCAAAATCAATCTAACATCCAAACTTCACACATCACATCCAAAATCACATAATATAACTAAATTCACATCCAAAGTCACAGTACACATCTGAATTCACATATAACATCCAAATTCACATACAAAGTCACATAACACAGCGAGAGCCACGTACAAAGTCACATTTGTCCATCTACTCACTGATCGCCCACATTTGGGTCGTGGGCGCCGCCGCTGCCTCCCGCTTCATCCACATTTGCCTCGGAGGTTCCATCCTGACCAGGCGTACGGAAACTCTGAAGAAATAGACAAAATTAGAGAACGAACTCAAGTATCGTACTAAACGCTAACTTAAGTATCTAGAAGGTACCTCGGGTGATGTAGGAGATAGTGGTGGTGGCGGGGGAGGTAGTGGTTGGAATATGGACATGTCAAATGCACTATTTTGCTGGGCTAGTTGCTACACATGTTGTAATGTAATCAGTTAGTTCTAAACCTATTTCTGAATACTTTTTAACGGCAACACTCTAAACTAAACTTACTTGGATCATCGCCTGCTGTTGTGCTAAGCAGGCGGTATAGTACTCTTGTTGTTTCCTGTTGTGCTCATCGCGCCGCCTCATTTCCTCCCTCATCCGAACCATCTCCGGGGTTTCTTCTGAGTGACGACGGCTGGAGCCAACTCCGACAGAGCTCTGCGATGACTGAGCTGACTTCTGAGCTCTCACCGCTCTCGAGTCAATAACTCCATTGAACATGGAGTACCTGCAACATTGAATGAGTTAGTTACCATCACAATACCATACACAAAACATTAATAAAACACACTGTCTCACTGTCCATGGCTTTTGCCACCTCCGCTGGAGTACACGGCCATTTGGTCGACATGTTCTCTCCGCCAATCATAGTCCTCTCCATGGAGTCGAACCATGTGTTCACCATACTGTGCCTGCAAAAAACATGTCTGATTAGCTAGACGCAGAAAAATGAAATTATGCAAACTCTTAATAACATCTCACCAAATGGTCTGTGGCTGTCTGGCTACACAAGACATCTGGCTGTGTAGGATCACTTCCTTTGTGACCAGAGGTATATACCTCTATGTCACTTGGCACGTTGCCAGATTTAGCTTCCTGTACAATAGAAATGAGTTAGTCGCATTACAATGTATCTATAGCTAGAGAGTGACAAAAGGAGGTCTTACCATGCATTTAGCGTGGCGAATATGTCCATCGGCACCATATCTGTGCTTCGGATCCGTCCCGCGACATTGTCTTTTCTGCTCGGAAGTCTTCTTAAATGCAGATGAAGACCAAATCTTGCAGAATTCGAAATATGCGTCCTCGCAGTTTGCAAACCACGGAATCCTCACCTGAACAGAGATGCTATTTGTATTATATGACAACAAATGTCAACAATCGAAGATTTAAAAAGTTAGAATTGTTTACCAAACGATATTGTTCTTCAGTCAAATATATTGACGATGCGTCCGTCGCCTTGCTCATTAATTGCCCTAGCTTCTCCTTGTAGCAAGCATTGTTCGCTTGAATGCGGGCATACGAAATGGCGTCCTTCACCACCTTATGTGCATTGTTGTTGAATACTTGAAGGGCATGATTATGGTGATTGCCGACTTCTGGCAAGCAAAAGCGTAACTGCAAAAGTCATGATTAGTAAAGTGTTGTAACTCGAAAAGCTTTGTGTTAGAACTAAAATAAGATTGAAAAAACACATGCATACCCAGAAGTCATGAGAGACTGCCTCCTGAGCAGTTCCGTGGTGCCCGTCAGGAGCAAACCGGTACTGGTCCCATGTCTGGCATAGAACCCGCTCACCGGTCGGCATTGTCAGCACCCCTAGGTAGTGCAGATGACACAGGTTACCCAATATCTGGTTAACCTACCTGACCCTCGAAGTGCCGTCAAATCGAGAGTCAATCCAAGATCAAGAAATACATAATAAATAAAGTCAGTTTAGTTAAAGAAATTTTTTGAAAAAAGCAAAACAACAGAAGAGTATTACACTTACCCGTCACCTACAGGCGTAATCTCAATCTTGGCTCCACCGGAAGAGACTACTGGTGGGGCGACCAGGTGGCTCGTCCTGAAAGATACTGAGGCCCCGGAAGCCTCAGCCCCCTCCTCCTGACCCGCACCATCCGGGAAATCGCCCCTGCCCTGCACCCTCCAGGTCATCCCCCTGCCCCACACCCTCTGGGTCATCCCTCTGCGCCGCACACTTCGGGACATCCCCCTCCTGCCCCCACCCACCGGATTATCCTCATGACCCGCACTCTCAAAGTGTTCTTCCTCCTACAAAATAGTATTGAAACAATTAGTAATAGTTTATAACTGGCATAAAAAGAAATCTGAAAGTTACCTCATCATCCAGTTGAAATGCAATAGGTCGACCAATTAATGTCGGATCTATGCATCTTAGGAGCTGCTCTTGACGACGTGTGTTTGAAGAAGAGGAACTACCCTAGAATAGGGTGTCCTCCTGACTCGTCGGTGTACTCGCCGGAGTACTCGCCGATGAACTCCCCAAGCGAAAGAGCTTCCTCGTGACACTCCTCACCTTTTTTGACATCCTGTTCAAAATAAGCACAAACAAGCATTTATTAGTAAAGAAGGTTTGTACATATGAAAAAAACATGTAATATGAAGTATATTGCATATATATGCATGTATGAAAACAATTACTTGTCAATTATCATCAAAATTAGGATCAATTTGTCCTTTTCTGCCCAAAGCACGCCATGTTACTTTTTTCTTCTTATGTTAGTGTTTCCTTTTCTCAGGAACTGCCACATCATTAGAATCGCCGACAAAAGAATCTGTCGACGATTCTCACTCTACATTAAACGAAGTCGGCAATTCATCATCTTGGTAAACCTCATCGACCTCTTCAACCTCCAATTGATAAGCGCCATCACTAGGGGTGTGTAGACGTTCCCGAGGATTCACTTTGTAGACTACCCACCAAGCACTTAGTTTTTCACATGGGTACGACATATAATACACCTGCTCGACTTGGTGAACAAGGACAAAATTATCGCAACCAGATAATCGTACCGCGTGTTTGACTTCAACCATCCCAAATTGGTTTTCACGAGTGCCATGTTTAGGGTCGAAACAATCACAATCGAAGAAGACTACTTTAATCTCCTTATTCCCGGCAAAATTGTACTCGATTATATTTTTGATGATTCCATAATACATAGTTTCGTGTCCTTGTCCATCAACGACCCTTGTAACAACTCCAGTATTAGTTGTTGCCGTTAGAGGTCGATATGCTTCAAAAATAAATGAACGGAAGCGGAAACCATTAACATCATAGCGACCGTAACTTTTGGCACTAATACTCCCGTAAGAGAGCTGTCGCAAGTCTATATGTACATTGTCAGCGAGCATGCACTGCAAATCATAGGAGATTATAAGATAATTAACCTAGTAGAGTAAAATAATACGTGTCACAAAAGGTAAGGATTTACATGTTCTCTGAACCAAGTGAGGAAACTAGGCCCGCCATTTACTCCTCGACGCAATTTATCTAATTTGCTTCTCTGTTGGTTGACGACCAGACGTCAAGTATTTCGAATCAAACATACTGTCATTGTAACGAATAGGTAAACAAACGGGTATAAAATTTGGATGTAAAATATAAAACTAAAAGAATTACTTATGCGAAATATTGTTCCATCTCTTCCATATTTGAGTACATTTAGAGCAAGGCATATGTTCGTTCTTCCTGAGTTACATAATATGTCGTGGAGACACCAACAGTTATGCCCTTCCACCCAAATATTTGGAGATCACTACCAGGATGGTCTTCATCCATATGGTACCGTGTAGCAGGTGTGTTGACATTGTGATGCTCAGCGAAGTATACACTAGTGAAGTATGCTATCTCTTTCAATTTAAATTCTTCTGCGATGCAACCTTCAACTCTGGCCTTATTACCAACCATCGCTCTAAGTTTCTTTAGGGACCTTTCAATATGATACATCCACCTATATTGCACAGGGCCACCTACCTTAGCTTCATATGGCAGATGAACCAGTATATGTTGCATTGGATTGAAGAACCCTGGAGGGAATATTTTTTCCAATTTACATAAAAGCATCGGGATCTCTTTCTCTAGCATCTCCATCATATCTTTCTTAATTTCTTTCGCACAAAGTTGTCTATAAAAATGGACCAGCTCAGCTAACGCCTTCCACACATCATCATTCAGGTACCCGCGAAACATTACATGAAGGAGTCTTTCCATTATTATGTGGTAATCGTGAATTTTCAATCCATTTAATTTCCCTGTCTTCAAATTCACAGCTCTTCTAAATCCCGCGGCGTAACCATTTGGGAATTTCAAATTTTTCAACCACCTCATTACTTGTTTTTTTTCTTTAGGTTTTAAACAAAATGGGGCACGTGGCTTGCCACCACTATTCGTCAACTCAAGGGTTGGTTGATTACAAATCTCAGCTAAATCTCTTCTCGCCTTTACATTATCTTTTGTCCTATCAGTAAAATCCATACATGTACTTATAATGCTTTCACCAACATTACGTTCCTGATGCATAACGTCAATGTTGTGCATCAGAATTAGTGATTTGACATACGGCAGTTCCCATAAGCCACATATGTGGGTCCAATTATGTTCGGTTCCGAATCCTACAAATCCATCCTCATTTTCATTAAGGACCAACTCATTCAGCATATCAGCAATTTCTCTACCATTTAAACGCCTTGGTGGTCCCTTTACAACAATATTGTCCTTCTTGAAATTGTTCCTCTGTAACCTAAATAGGTGATTCAAGGGCAAAAGGCATCTATGGCAATCAAAGTAACAAATCTTTCCCCCGAAGTTCAGACAGAAATAATATGTGTCCTTCGCACATATCGGGCATGTCAACCTTCCATGACAACTCCAACCAGAAAAAATACCGTATGCCAGAAAATCGTGGACCGACCACAGATACGCAACTCGAAGATTGAATTTTTGCTTCTGGTCATAGTCATATGCTTCAACTCCTTTCCACAATTGTTTCAACTCTTCAATTAAGGGCTTCAGCATCACGTTTAGTCATGTTCCAGGATGCTCTGGACCGGGTATAATGAGACACAAGAACATAAATTCATATTTCATACAAAACGAAGGTGGAAGGTTGTGTGGAATAGCAAACATAGGCCAACAAGAGTACGACGATGCGGTTACATTGAAAGGCGTGAATCCATCTGTTGCCAACCTGATGCGAACATTCCTTGCATCACTAGCAAAGTCTGCATCAAAATCATCTAGAGCCTTCCATGCCTCACCATCAGATGGGTGCTTCATTACTTGATTATTCTCACGTACACCTTCTTTATGCCATCGCATATGTCTAGCGGTTTTCTTTGAGAGAAACAATCGTTTCACCCGAGGTGTAAGAGGCATGTAATGAAGTTGCTTATGAGCAACCTCTGTCGTCACCTTCTCTCCGTCTTCGTTTACGACCTCTATAAATCTTGGTTTACCACATTTTAAGCATTTCACCTCATTACTATGTTCTTTCCAGAACAACATACAATTATCTCGGCACACATCAATCTTTTCATACTCCATACCGAGAGCAGAAAGCATTTTCTTTGACTGGTACATGTCTTTCGGCACCTTATGGTTCTTAGGAAGGATATCGCTGATCAGATTCAAGAGCTCCTTATAACAATTGTTTGAAAATGCAAACTTTGACTTAATAGCCATAATACGAGTCACGAAAGCGAGAACGCTTACGGTGGTATGCTCATGCAATGGCTCTTCTGAAGCTCGAAGGATGTCGAAAAACTTTTGAACCTTCGGTGTTGGAGGATCCTCAGGGTTTGATTCAAACTCCGGTCGTATAGCATCAACCATCTCATCCATCCTATCGTCAGCAACGCTATCATCTTCCTCTTCCACTACTAATACCATTTTTTCATGGCCTGTCTCGCCGTGAAAAGACCAAACTTCATAACCTGGCACGAAACCATATTTGCAAATATGCAATGACAACGTCCTCTTGTCTTGCCAACGAGAATTTCTGCACTTCATGCATGGGCACCTCGCGCCAGTGTTTGTTGTCAAAGCGAATGCACGATCAACAAATTTCTTAGCGTTGATTACCCACTCCCTCGTGTGAGCTCCACTTTTCATCCAACCACTATACATCCACTGTCGGTCATCCTCAGCCATTCTATAGGCAAAACATTCATTCAATCGAGAATGCATCGATATCATAAGTATCACGGGCCTATGTCTATAGGAAAAGATAGGTCCTAAACCCACCCGAGAGTGACCGACAAAATGTGGTATTTATGATGAGCTATGAGTCCGAACGAAATTTCAGCAGCATAACCCCGCTGTTCTCCAATTGCACGCCTGGTAGTGGTGCAATGGAGAACAACAAGGTTATGTTACTGAAATCCCATTCGGACTCATGACTCATCATAAAGACCACGCTCTATCGCCCACTCCGAGGTAGTCCAAAAAGGGAAAATTCCGGACCTGCACATCTCACACGCATGACACATGTGAGACATGTTGGTCCGAAATGGGTGACGCATAGGTTTCGTTGCACTATCTATGTTGTTGTCAAATAAAAAATTACATACGAAAAGAAATATATATAATAAAGTATATATATAATATACTAATCACCGTAATGAAATCATCAACAAACCACAAATTAACACAATAATATAATCAATAGCACATATATATTTCAATTTTACCACACAACCCATTTAAATTTCAGCTCATTTAAAGCCCATTTCTAAACCCTAACTCAGTCGAGACTCGAGAGGGAGGCTAGCTAGGGCGACGCGCCGACGCCTTAGTCGAAGGCACTTTCACCTAGTCGGCCGTCCAGAGACACCCGGCGACCAATTGGCGACGGAAGTTAGCCTTTTACCGACAGAAGTTAGCTTCTTCCGTCGGGAAAGGGCTAACTTCCGTCGGCTTTGGCCGACGGAAGTGCCCCGCTGCGCCCTCGCCATGCCCTATCGAGCCCTCTCCACGCCATTGCCGCGAGGGAGGGGGAGAGGATTAGAGAGGCAGAAAGGAGAGAGGTGCCACGGGGAGGGGTAGCAGAGGTGGCGGTGGCACAAGGGGAAGGGGTAGCAGAGGCGGCGACGTGGCGCACGGGGAAGGGTAGCAGAGGCGGCGACCGGCGGCGCAAGGGGAGGGGTAGCAGAGGCGGCGGCGCAAGGGGAGGGGTAGCAGAGGCGGAGGCTGGCGGCGCAAGGGGAGGTGTAGCAGAGGTGGCGGCCGGCGGTGCAAGAGGTAGATGTGGTGGCGCAAGTGGAAGGGGAGGTAGAGATTCGACTCAGTCGAGACTCGAGAGGGGGGCTAGCTAGGGCGACGCGCCGACGCCTTAGTCGAAGGCACTTTCACCTAGTCGGTCGTCCAGAGACACCCGGCGACCAATTGCCGACGGAAGTTAGCCTAGACGCCTAGTCGGCGCCTAGGCGACGCCGTGACAACCATGATCCAATTCATTACAACATGACAACATATTAAAAAATTCATTACAAGCTAAGTCTAATGATATGCTACCTGTCCTTTACCATTTATCCTTTTCCCTTGTAACTTCTAACAACTCATCCAATTCAAAACCACCCTGAAATCAACTAGAATATTTAACCATGATTTCACATACTACTTGGACTGCTACTGTTTGATATTTGTGATTCCAACCAATGACATGGAATTTACAGGTTGTTTGGTTAAACCCTAAATTCATAAATCATTTCACAATTCACATTTTACAAAAAATAACAATTCAATTCAATCACAAAAAAAGAGACGACATTATTATATATGGGGTAAAAATTACTTGGGAACGACGACGGCAACGGCTATGGTCGGCGGGTGACGGGCGAATGGTGGCGGCGGTGGCGGGGTGATGGGATGGACGGCGGTGGTCACCGGCGTGGGCAGTGGCCGACGACCTGGGGCACGGCGGCGGCGGGGCACCGACGGGCGGCGGCCTGCCGCGGCGGAGGCGTGGGCGGTGGCCGGCGGCTGGGAGCACGGTGGCGGGGCACCGGCGAGGGTGGCCTGCGGCGGTGGGCTGGGGCCGACGGTGGCTGGGGCCGGCGGTGGGCGGGAGCCGACGTCGGCGGTGGCGGGAGCCGACGGCGGTGGGGGCAGGCGGTGGGGGCTGGCTGCGGCGGGCGACTGCTTGGGGAACCAGCGGCGGCGGCCAGCGGTGGCGGGTGCGGGCGGTGGGGGCGGCGGGCGGCGGCCTGCGGCGGGGGCGGCTGCGGCGGTGGCGGTAGAGGGAATTTGGGCCGGCGGGGCGCGCGCGTGTACAGGGATTAGGTTTCCTGTATGCGCGCGCGTGGTTGGTGATACCTATTCCCTTAACTTCCGTCGGCCACCATTAAAGCCGACGGAAGTTAACTTCCGTCGGCTTTAATGGTGGCCGACGGAAGTTAAGGCTTCTGTATCGGCCAGGAAGGAGTGACTTCGGAGTATGGTGGATCAAGTCCTCAGCAGAGGCAAGGTGTTCGAAGTGTGCTCCGGAGGGAGACACTCGAAGGTTACCCGACGAAGGTCTCAGAAGTCGAGGTGCATCGAAGGCATGGTCCGGATGAGGCTCGTCGAGGAGTGTGCTCGGGGAGAGACACTGCGACGAAGTGCTCATGGAATGCTTCATGCGGAGGCCTTGGATGAAGGAGGGACTTCGAAGGGTGGTACTCCGAAGGGGGGCTTCGGAGTGACGCAGGCTTCGGAGCGAGGCTAACTCCGGAGCAAGGATGACTTGTGGTACTTCAGCCATGCATGGTTTCGGTACACGGACTAACGTAGTTTGAGCTGGGAGAAGCTGTGAAGCCGTGGTGGTCCACTCCGAAGGTGGTGGTGCGACGGCCCAAGGGCTTTGACGGCTTCGGCTCAAAACCGTCACTGTATCGGAGGCAGACTTCGATGAAGCGAAGGCCGTCAGGCTCAAGGCTTCTCACCGAAGCTACCGCACCCCTCGCGTGCGAAGGGGGCTCCAGAAAGGTCAAAGACTGCAAAGGCTGACATTGTCTGCTCTGCAAAAAGTTGACGTTGTCCCCTCTCCAAAGCTGACAGAGAAGCCTCCAAATAAAGTTGACTACCTTTTGTACCCCTCTGTTCTGTAGAGACAAAACCGGTGTAAACCCTAGGGGTAAAGTAGTCAATTCACTTGGGTGAATAGTGGCTATAAATATGAGGGCTGGGTAGGTAACATTTAACACTTTGAGCATTTACTGTTGAGCTCCTGTACTAGCCACCACTCTTTGTATTCATCCAGTGAGTTCTTTTATTGTGTTCCTTGTTCAAGCAGCGAAGCCCTGCTTCTGTGTTGAGTTTCTGCTTGAGCTTGTTTGCATACCTCGCTAGTAGTAGTGCACCGAAGCCTGTCTAGGCGAAGTGTGTTTTGTGTGAAGTGTGCTTTTCAGTGTGCGTCGCTCTGTGTAACACGAGGCTAGACCTCGCTGCTTACTACCGAAGCCCTGATCGAAGCCCGTTTTGCTTCTCTTGTCGAAGCTCTTAGCGAAGTCCGCTTAGTGTGCGTTTAGACCTTCGAAGTACGAAGCCCAGCACAAGTTGCTGTCGCTAAGTATTTGGTCGAAGTCCTCAGAGGATAGTCCACTCGTGCGAAGGGTGAAGTGCGAAGCCTGCTGGAAGCACCCTGTGTGCGGAGCCTGCACTGACTTAGCTGAGTTGATTTTTCGGGGTTGTGTGGAGCGAAGTCTTCTTGACTTCGAACTTTTGCTCCCTTGTGAAGCCTGTGTTCGGAGCTATAAACTACCTCCGAACCAGACCTTCGAAGGTTGTGTTCGAAGCCTGTTGCGCAGAAGACAGAATTAAAAACAGAAGGCTGTTTTTAGCCAGAAATTTTAAAAGCTCCCATTCACCCCCCCCTCTGGTCGCCGTTTCCGGTCCAACAATTGGTATCAGAGCGGGTTAAGATCACCAGTTGACCTTAACCGGTTTTGTGATTTGTTGGCGACATGGACAGAGCTAGTAAAATTCCTCTCTTCGATGGGACTGACTTTGCATACTGGAAGGTGCGCATGGAGGCTTACTTGCTAAGCCAAGGAAATGCAATTTGGGAGATTGTGGACTCACAATACTCCATCCCTAATACTCGCACCTCTCAAACAGAGAAGGATCAATATAGTGCCAACTCCAAGGCTAGGAATATATTGTTCATTGGTTTGAGCCGGAGTGAGTTTGATAGGGTGCAGCACCTTAGGACTGCTAGGGAAATTTGGATCACTCTCACTATTTTTCATGAGGGCTCTACACAGATCAAGGCCAGGCGCCAAAGCACATACAATCAACAGTATCAGCTGTTTGTGCAGGCACCTGGTGAATCTATAGATGCCATGTTTTCTCGCTTTGATGCGATAGTGAGTAACTTGCGGTCCAACGGGATGCTTGCTTACAATGATCATGACAGGGCTATCAAGCTTCTCTATGCTCTTGATCGTAGCATATGGGAAGTGAAGATATCCAGCATTGAGGAGTCTGCAGGTTATGACACATTGACCTGTGATGAGCTCTTCAGCAAGCTGAAGTCCACAGAGATTGCCAAGGCATCTCTTGCAGTGCACAGGAACTCCTTGCCACAGCCTTTGGCACTGGTTTCCAGCACTAGTCGTGGCACCACTGCAGAACCAAGCACATCTAGCACTTGTGTTCTTGTAGATGGTTTTGCTTTGTCCTCCCTGGTCTCCGTCACTAAGGAGCAGGTGGACACTCTGGATGATGATGAGCTTGCTCTCATTGCCAGAAGGTTCGCCCGTTTTCATCATGAGAGACGGGATCAGAGGAGAAGTGGTTTTAGTGGTTGCTTTGAGTGTGGCGACACTTCTCACATCAAGGCTAATTGCCCTAAGCTCAAGAACAGAGATGAGAGTGAGCGCCCTAAATACCACAAAAAGGAGAGGAAACCCTTTGTGAAGGGCAAGCACGGCAAGGTGGCTAAGAGAGTAGCCAAAGTCGCTTCCAGAGCATTTGTTGTTGCTCTCAGCGACATCGACACTTCCTCAACTGAGGAGTCGAGCTTTGAGGAGGAGGAGTCCCCAAGGAAGGAGGACAAGAAGGACAAGAAGGGACGAGATTTCACCGACCTTTGCTTCATGGCCGACAGCGATCACAGAGGCGATGAGCTTGACTCATCTGAGGTAGCACTATCATCTGACCAGCTCTTGATTAAACTAGATGAACTAAATGAGGTAGTTCTTGGTCAGGATAGATTACTTGTGCAAGCCGCTAGAGAAAGAAAAGACCTTAGACTTAGGCTAGAATCCGTTTCTACCGAATATGACATGCTTAAGTCTAGGGTTAATGATGCAGAATGTGAATCTTGTACTGTTGTCATGGGTGAGCTTGCTCAGTTGCATTCTGTACATGCTCAAACTCTATCTAAGCTTGAGACTGCACGGAAGCAGCTTTTGGTGGTTGATTCTAGACCTCATGATATAATTGAATGCATGAATTGTCCTTTATTACGTGAAAGCATTAATTTACGTGATAAACATGTTCATGATTTGGAGGCTAGATTGGAGAGGGCCGGTAGTTCTAAGGATGTGCAGCCTATTTGTGACACGTGCATTACCCTTAAGGACCAACTAGGCACTGTTAGAGAGCGAGCTGAGAACCTAATGACTGAAAATGAATACCTTCTTTCCGTAGTTAATAAATGCACTGAGGGAAAGGGTAGGATGGATTTGCTCTTGGGCAAGACCAAGATGTGTGCTGACAGAGCAGGGTTAGCTCTAGGTTTGGGTTTTGAGAGGATTCCTTTAGATAGTGGAAACAAAACTGTTTTTACCTCTCCCACTACCCTAGAGAAAGAGAGAGCTCTGTTAGACACTCCATCAGCCAAAAGGCCTACCCGAATTAAAAAGAAAACCACTCCTCCTGCCAAGAAAATCCCTCCCAAGAAAACCACTCAGCATAAGTCCAAGGAGCCTGTGAGAGTTGCTCCTATGACCCATGAGAGTGCCCCTAGGAGAATTTTTCATTGTTCCTACTGTCAGCGGGCGGGTCATTTGGTTGGTTTCTGTTTTCGTCGCATCAAGGATGAGCGACGCTCTCAGGCGATGAGTTACCAGGACATGCATTACCCATCTTTAGGTATGCATGAGTCTGAGTTTTACTATCGTCCTCCTTTTGAGGCTCCTCGTGCTTCTCGGAGAGGTTTTGCTCCCCGAGGTGTTCACCATGTTCCATATGGTGGTAGACCCCGGGCGAGTATCGTTGTACCTCGTCAAAGTAGGAGACCTCGTCATGCTGTTCGATCACAGCATGTAGGTAGACCTCGCACTTTGCATCATTCCGATTATCATGTGCGTAGACAGTCTACTTTTACTGTGCCTACTACTCGTGTCACTCAGTGCTGGATGCCTCGTCATTTTTTCACTCACCCCAACACTGAGTGATCGAGATATTCTTATCATGTGTAGGTGACAGATCGAGGCTTGGAGGGCACGTGGATCATGGACTCTCGTTGTTCGCGCCATATGACCGGAGATGCAGCATGGTTCTCCAACCTCACCACAACCAAACAAAAGGAACATATCACCTTCGGCAATAATCGAAGGAGTAGAGTGAAAGGTAAAGGTGTGGTAAGAATTAATTCAAATTTCACTCTCAAAGATGTTGCATTGGTTGAAAACCTGGGATACAATTTGCTTTCTGTATCTCAGTTGCTTGATGAGGGCTTCGAAGTGCGATTCCATCGCGATACTTCGCAAGTACTCAATTCTGATGGCGTTGTGGTTTGTAAGATCTTTAGAGTTGGGAGAGTTTTTGGAGCTGATTTTTTCAGAGTCATCTGGTTCTTCTCATTGTCTTGTTGCACATTCTACTTCTGAGCTTTGGAAGTGGCATATGAGACTAGGGCATATGAGCTTTGAGTTGCTCGCTCGTCTGAGTGCCCTAGGTCTGATCCGAGGATTGCCCAAGCTCAAGTTTGAGAAGAATTTAGTTTGCGCTCCTTGTCGACATGGAAAGATGATTGCCGCTTCGCATTCGCCAGTCACCATAGTGATGATTGAACAACCCGGAGAACTTCTCCACATGCACATTGTAGGTCCATCTCGGGTTAGTTCTTTAGGCGGCAAGTGGTATGTGTTAGTTATTGTCGACGATTTCTCTCGCCACTCTTGGGTCTTCTTTCTTGCCAGCAAGGATGAAGTGTTTTCACACTTTCGGAGCTTGGCTTTGAGACTTTTCACTGAACTCCCAGGTGCATTGAAATTCATTCGAAGTGATAATGGCACTGAGTTCAAGAACAGTCTCTTTGTTGACTTTTGCATGGAGCATGGCATAGAACATCAATTCTCTGCTCCGCGGGTTCCTTAACAGAACGGTGTTGTTGAGAGGAAGAACCGCACTTTGGTTGAGATGGCTAGGACAATGCTCGATGAGCACAGGACTCCTAGAAAATTCTGGGCTGAGGCCATGAACACTGCATGTTACATCTCAAACCGAATTTTCTTGCGCTCAATTTTAAACTTGACATCTTATGAGCTACGTTTTGGGAGACAGCCCAAGGTTACTCATCTTCGAGTATTTGGCTGTCGCTGCTTCATCCTAAAACGTGGTAATTTGGATAAATTTGAGTCACGTTCTTCTGACGGGATCTTTTTGGGTTACACTACTCATGGTCATTCTTATCGTGTTTATAATTTGGAGACTAACACTGTCATCTAGTCATGTGATGTGACTTTTGATGAATCAACCCCCTCCATTAGTTCTGCATTTGAACATGCAAATGAACACGACATGGAACAGACCATCTTCGAAGAAGAAGATCCCAGAGATTTCGAGGACGAACCCCTACTACCCTCGACATCAACCCCTGAAGCTGATCCCGCTTCGACTACTTCGGCACAAGGTCCCGAAGCAACCACCTCGACATCGGTCATCTTGGACCACTCCAACGCACAAGTTGAGGGGGAGACTGCATCCCGCCGCGAGGCTCCACATCATGTTCAAAGGATGCACCCTCCCGAGCAGATCATTGGTGAGCTTGATCAAAGGGTAACACGTTCTCATGCTCATTTTATTGATTCCTCTTTTGTTGCTTCTTTCGAGCCCTTAGATGTTAGTCATGCACTTTCTGATTCTAGTTGGATCAATGCCATGCATGAAGAACTTGAAAACTTTGAGAGAAACCAAGTCTGGTCATTAGTTGATCCTCCACCAAATGTTCATTTCATTGGAACTAAATGGATTTTCAAAAACAAACAAGGGGAGGATGGGACAATAGTTAGAAACAAGGCTAGACTTGTAGCTCAGGGTTATTCTCAATTAGAACGGATTGATTTTACTGAAACTTTTGCACCTGTTGCTCGTCTTGAGGCCATTAGGATTTTGCTTGCCTTTGCGACATCCCGGGGATTCAAACTCTATCAAATGGATGTCAAAAGTGCTTTTCTTAATGGCTTCATAGGCGAAGATGTTTATGTAAAACAACCCCCTGGCTTTGAAAACCCCAAATACCCACATAAAGTCCTTAAACTTCATAAGGCTCTTTATGGACTCAAGCAGGCCCCTCGGGCATGGTATGATAGACTTAAGTCTTTTCTGCTTGAGCGGGGGTATTTGATGGGCTCAGTTGATAAAACCCTGTTCACTCTCAAGCATGGCAAAGATTTCCTCCTAGTTCAGATTTATGTGGATGATATCATCTTTGGTGACTCTTCTCATGCTTTGGTTGCCGAGTTTGCAGATGCCATGAGCAGGGAGTTTGAAATGTCCATGATGGGTGAACTCACCTTTTTCCTTGGTTTGCAAATCAAGCAAAGCAAACAAGGTACTTTTGTCCACCAGACGAAGTACACCAAGGACCTGCTCAAGAAATTCGACATGGTCGATGCGAAGCCTCTCACCACTCCAATGGCTACATCTGTAGCATTGGATCCTGACGAAGATGGAGAAGCCGTAGATCAGAAGGAGTTCCGAAGCATGATCGGCTCCCTCCTCTACTGGACTGCTACGAGGCCGGACATACACTTCGCAGTGTGTTTGTGCGCTCGTTTTCAGGCTTCACCACGAGCTTCGCACCGTCAAGCGGTAAAGCGCATTCTAAGGTATCTCAAACATACCCTTGAGTTCGGCATATGGTATTCAGCGTCTTCCTCTTTATGTCTTCGAGGTTATTCCGATGCGGATTTTGTTGGGTGTAGGATTGATAGGAAGAGTACCTCTAGTACTTGCCATTTTCTGGGTACTTCTTTGGTTTGTTGGTCTTCCCGCAAACAGTCTAGTGTTGCACAATCGACGACTGAGGCCGAATATGTTGCTGCAGCTAGCTGTTGCTCTCAGATTTTGTGGATGGCTTCCACTTTGCGGGATTTCGGGTTAGATTATAAGAGTGTTCCACTTTTCTGTGATAACACTAGTGCTATTTGTATTGCAAACAACCCGGTTCAGCACTCCAGAACCAAACACATTGATGTGCGATACCATTTTCTCAGAGATCACAATGAAAAAGTTGATATTGAACTTCAATATGTTGATACCCAACACCAGCTAGCCGATATTTTCACAAAACCCCTCGATGCTTCTCGATTTGCCTACTTGCGTGGGGAACTTGGTATTTGTCACCCTTACGGCATTTTGTGAGCGGGAGCTGTTTTTAATTGTCATGCATATGCTCATCATGTGTGAAATTGCATTTAAATCTGTTGCACTTATATGCCTCATTTTAATTCATGAAATCATGGCAGCTCAGCTCCTTTTAATTTATCTGAAACAGTAATGTGCATGATGTTTTCTTTTCAAACTCAAATCATGCTCACTGCTCAATCTTGTATCTAGCATGTATAGGCAGGACTGCTTTAGCTATCTTTTATCTGCTTGATAGCAAGACATTTTTCTTTGGAAGCTAAACATTGCAACTTGAAAAATTGTTCTCATATTCATGGATATTCATAAAGTGCTAAACACTTTGTTCACTTAATTACAATTCCAAAAATCCATGATTTACATGCTTCAAGTATAAAGATCCAGGTGGGTTTGTTTGTCGCACTACTCTATTCTAGACTGCTTACCATTGCACATTGGTCTGAACTGGAATAGTGTAGTGTCTGCCAAAATCGATGCCTTAAGCTTCTGATGGCTTTCATGCCTAGGCTTGGCTTGATTGGAAAGTATAAGGTGGACAAACAAATAACCCCTGGCATTAAGAAAAGAACAACAAAATTTATTGATCATCAAGCTTGCTTTCCATGCTCCATTTAAATTGGACTTGTCTGTCTAAAGTAGAAATTGACTAGCTTTGCGCAGTCCCTGCTTTTCCTTGTCTAGTTTTCTTGATTAAGTGGTGATGCTTTTATTTCAAAATGATAAAATCACATGCTATCATCATATTTTTGGAGAATATTAAATTGAGTTGAGCACATGAAAAATTGGTATTAATATTGGCATATTTTTGCATCATATGTCTTTGCAACTCTATCCATTTTGAAGCTATGCATCTTTTGAATGCTCCTTGATGCTTGCATTGCCAAAGGGGGAGAAATTTGAGTTCTCTGTTGCGAAGAGGGAAAATTAACTCAGGGGGAGTTTTTATCTTGCAAAGGGGAGATTTGCCGAAGGGGCTTTTACTCTTTTGAAAAGGGGGAGGAAAACTCTTTTATCAAGTGACAAGATTTGGCTCATTTCTGAGTTTTTATGGTCACTTGTGAGCTGAAATTTTTTAAATTTTCTTGAACTTGAATTTGGTTGTCGATGCACTCATCAAGGGGGAGATTGAGAAACCAAGGGTTGGTTTCGGAGTCTGTGATGAGTGATTGACAGGCTTTTAACCTCTGGTTCGAAGGGGTACCTCCGAAGGTGTTCGGAGGTGGTTTCACCGAAGGGTTCGGTGGGCTTTGGTTGCTACAGCTATTGCAGCGGAGTGTGCCTGTCAGAGGGGTCCGACAGTACCCGATGACTGGGTGTGTACCGAAGGTCTCGGTACTTTGGGCGGTACACCGGAGTGTGTGCCGAAAGTTGCTAACCCAGAGAGGTCTCCGGAGTACTGAATACACTTGTTTGCTTGTCTGTGGTACGCAGGGGACTTTGGAGGTGACGGACGGGTCATAGCAGGTGAACCTGGGTCAAGCGGGAGGCTTGATGCCAGGGGAGCGGGGAGCTCCATCACGGTGGCTGCGAAGGGGTCTAGGTCGGTCCTCGGGTCGAGGTGCGCCAGGTGAAGGCAGTAAGTGCAGAGTGTGGCTCCGGGTGAAGGTACTCTGAGATGAAGTCCTCGAAGGCGAGGCACTTCGAAGGGTACTCCGGAAGGAGTGACTTCGGAGTATGGTGGATCAAGTCCTCAGCAGAGGCAAGGTGTTCGAAGTGTGCTCCGGAGGGAGACACTCGAAGGTTACCCGACGAAGGTCTCAGAAGTTGAGGTGCATCGAAGGCATGGTCCGGATGAGGCTCGTCGAGGAGTGTGCTCGGGGAGAGACACTGCGACGAAGTGCTTATGGAATGCTTAATGCGGAGGCCTTGGATGAAGGAGGGACTTCGAAGGGTGGTACTCCGAAGGGGGGCTTCGGAGTGACGCAGGCTTCGGAGCGAGGCTAACTCCGGAGCAAGGATGACTTGTGGTACTTCAGCCATGCATGGTTTCAGTACACGGACTAACGTAGTTCGAGCTGGGAGAAGCTGCGAAGCCGTGGTGGTCCACTCCGAAGGTGGTGGTGCGAAGGCCCAAGGGCTTTGACGGCTTCGGCTCAAAACCATCACTGTATCGGAGGCAGACTTCAGTGAAGCGAAGGCCGTCAGGCTCAAGGCTTCTCACCGAAGCTATCGCACCCCTCGCGTGCGAAGGGGGCTCCAGAAAGGTCAAAGACTACAAAGGCTGACATTGTCTGCTCTACAAAAAAGTTTACGTTGTCCCCTCTGCAAAGCTGACAGAGAAGCCTCCAAATAAAGTTGACTACCTTTTGTACCCCTCTGTTCTGTAGAGACAAAACCGGTGTAAACCCTAGGGGTAAAGTAGTCAATTCACTTGGGTGAATAGTGGCTATAAATATGAGGGTTGGGTAGGTAACATTTAACACTTTGAGCATTTACTGTTGAGCTCCTGTACTAGCCACCACTCTTTGTATTCATCCAGTGAGTTCTTTTATTGTGTTCCTTATTCAAGCAGCGAAGCCCTGCTTCTGTGTTGAGTTTCTGCTTGAGCTTGTTTGCATACCTCGCTAGTAGTAGTGCACCGAAGCCTGTCTAGGCGAAGTGTGTTTTGTGCGAAGTGTGCTTTTCAGTGTGCGTCGCTCTGTGTAACAGGAGGCTAGACCTCGCTGCTTACTACCGAAGCCCTGATCGAAGCTCGTTTTGCTTCTCGTGTCGAAGCTCTTAGCGAAGTCCGCTTAGTGTGCGTTTAGACCTTCGAAGTACGAAGCCCAGCACAAGTTGCTGTCGCTAAGTATTTGGTCGAAGTCCTCAGAGGATAGTCCACTCGTGCGAAGGGTGAAGTATGAAGCCTACTCGAAGCACCCTGTGCGCAGAGCCTGCACTGACTTAGCTGAGTTGATTTTTCGGGGTTGTGTGGAGCGAAGTCTTCTTGACTTCGAACTTTTGCTCCCTTGCGAAGCCTGTGTTCGGAGCTATAAACTACCTCCGAACCAGACCTTCGAAGGTTGTGTTCGAAGCCTGTTCCGCAGAAGACAGAATTAAAAACAGAAGGCTGTTTTTAGCCAGAAATTTTAAAAGCTCTCATTAACCTCCCCCCTCTGGTCGCCGTTTCCAGTCCAACAAAATTACACCCTCAAAGTATTTTTGATGTTTGAATAAACCTCAAAATAATTTTACCGTCTGAAAAACACACGCGGCATTGAAAAATAGTTTAACCTACAACTTTAAAGGGTGGTTTTGCTGACGTGACAAAACAGTGGGCGGTTTTGCTAATGTGGCAACTGACGTGGCACTGGTGACGTGGCAGATTAATGAAAAAGTCTGAATTACACCCTCCATTTTTGCCTAAAGTATGAATAAGCCCCCAACAAATAAAAAATATTTAAAAATTGATTTTTATTTTTTTAATAATTTTGTTTTATTTTCTGAAAATCTAAAATAGTGTTGAAATCTTTAAAAATTCATAACTAATTCATTTTAACTCTAAATTTGACCATTGAAATTGCATAATTTTCTTAGAAAATATGATCTACATAATAAAAATATTTTTATAAAATGATCTTATATACCGTTTATAAGATCATTATATACCGTTTTAGAAAATATGCTCAACATTTGCCTAATGTTCTCGTTGAGCTCGTCGTAGATGAATAACCTTGCAACTCTCCGGCTAGTCACCCAGTACCAATGCAACGAACTTGCAACCCTTGTGGAAAATTACATTATCACACACCTGGATAACTTGAAAGATGCTAACGATCATCTGGTTGTTCCCCTACTACCAATACAACAAATCTCAATTCTGTAGATAACGTAACACCACATACTTGATTTTGTAACCTACTAATTCCCATTAGAATAACAAATTACACTTGATTTCATCAGTAGAAAATCACCTGATCGTAGCAAAGTGGTGACACATCCTTTATTGAAACAAAGAAGGACGTGGATACGGAAGAAGGTAGACATCCATCAATCTGAACTCGAATTTAATTCATATTCAACCCAATCATAACAAGGACGGTCACCTCTATTTATAGGAGTATAGAGGGAGTGCGGTCAAGATAAAAAAGAGCCTTGATCTAATATAAAATAGAATTATGATATAATAAAATAAAAGAGTATTGATTTAATATGGAATCCTAGTCTAACTAGAAGTCCTACTTTAATATGAAGTCCTACATTAATACTCTACGAAATCCTAATTTAATTGGACTCTTATTCTAATTTTGAAATTTAACTAGACACAAACTGAACTAGATACAAACCAACCCATTAATTAAGTTAGGCCATGTATGTCCTCATCATAGGTATATTAAATGCACATAAAGTTGTCGTGAACTAAACATGCCACTTTCCAAATACTTGAGGGCGGATTCACAATGTTACATGTGTTGTTACAGGCCAACAATATATTATTTGTTGATCTAAGTATTATTCTTTAATTTAGTGTTGACGATGGTCTGCCTACTAATCTAACTTTAATGTTCTACTAAAAATAGTGATCATTAATCGATAAATTTATAGTATCACTATTAATATGAAATCCACCCCTACAAATACTCCTAGTGGATTTAGTGAGCCCATTGGATTTCAACTCAATCATACAGCCTCTTTGCTACCTGCATCTTTACACTGTAGTGTATTAGACTATGTACACATCTGCCACCACCTTATCAAAATCTAGAAAGGAATGCACTTTTAAGCTAAGCTGCGCACCACCGTTATTCCCCCTTGAAAAAGCTTGCCCAAAGTTCGATCAGCATAGCATCCTCCAGCAGGTTCGATCGACCACTTATTAGTAGTGATATTATCTTTATTTCATCTAACATCCCATCATTTTTCACACGTCAATCTGTCAAAAGCTAATATACGAGTAGATTTGGCACGCTAAGCTTTTGATGCGTGTTCGCCAATTGAAACAAAAAAAAAAGAAAAGACGAAAAACCTCATCCTTGGCCTGCCCGCCGAATTAACACGCGTGCTAGTTGTCTGTGGGAAACGCGCGTGATGCGGTAACTCCGCCACGAAAACATCAGGAAGTCAAGCCGTCGAGCAAGGGCGATATGCCGATATAGCCTTGGTCAACAATTTTGAACGTCTTTATTAAAATAAGATAATTTTTAAGCATTGAATTCCATCCAATACCTAATCAATAAATAACCATAGATTTCATCTAATTAAACGCTCTAAAGGCATGTACAACCTTATTTAATAGGTGGTCTTTTGAGAGGTTTCTAGTGGGTTAACTGAAAAAAATACAAGAGACGGGCAAAGAGCCCGCCTCTAAATGATTCTCCATACGCATTGTCTCTTAGCTGCATTTATAATTCAGGGGCTTAGGGTTGTACTATACAGTTTCTTTTAGGGATGGATTCGGATCGGATACGGATGGAAACGAATCTGGATAGCACTATTTACCACATTTTAATTCGAATACGAATATGGATTCGGATGTTCTCGAATACGAATACAAAACGGATGTTTTGAATACGAATATGTATTCGGATGTTTACTCAGTTTAACTCCAAATGTTCGTTGTTTCACAAATTTTCCAAAAGTCCAAAGGGTCCAATATACCAAATTAGAATAATAATTAATAAGAAACAATAATACACAATAAACCATGCACAAACTAAATTTTTAAACAACACTAGCTAAAATTCATCATATACAACAACCAACAAGAACTACATAAAGTCTAGAAATAAAATTCATCAAACATTTCAACCAACAAGAATACACAAATTGAGTCCAGGTGCGCCAATGCAAAAAAAATAGGCGACGATTTGGAAAGAATTGGTAGAACTTTATTATTTTTAAAAATTAAACATTTTCAAAAAATTATTAACATCCTATATGATAAATTTCTCGAAACATTTTTAAAATTTTATCACTGTATCTACGTATAATATCATAACACCGTGACAAGTCTCGTATTTTTTAGACTTTATTTCATTTTTTTATAATTAAAAAACCCTTAGACTCCACATTACCGATGAAGTGTCGTAACATATTTTTTTAAAATTTCTTTAAATTTAGTGGATAAGAACTAAAAATTGACACAAATAGTGAATGCGATTTTTTCTATAAATTTAGTGCATTATTTTAGGTACTTGCAGTTCAAATTTCACATATTCTAATTTAAATACTAGAAACACGATTAATGAGTTAAAAATAGAAAATGGATATAGAAAAATACAAAACATTTATATGGTATTAGATATATTGTATTTTTATTATATAAAAAAATTCAAGTTCAAACAAACATTTAACCATAAATATACTTTAAACCATAACTTGTTACTTCTCAAAACTCTAATTCCTCTCAATAAAATCTTAGATTTCTTAACATCCTATATGATAAAAATTTCGAAAAGTTTTCAAAATTTTATCATGGTATCTGCGTATAATATTATAACACCGTGATAAGTCTCGTATTTTTCAGACTTTATTTATTTTTTATAATTAAAAAACCCTTAAGCTCCACATTACCGATGAAGTGTCGTGACATAATTTTTTTAACATTTCTTTAAATTTAGTGTATAAGAACTAAAAATGGACACAAAATAGTGAATGTAATTTTTCTTTAAATTTTAATGCAATTGTTGGCGTAAAAGATTACGCTAACAGGTTTCTAAAGGTTAGAAACTAACAAACAAAGTGTTTGCAAAGTAAACTATTTCAAGCCTCCGAAAGGATAATAGCTTAAAATAGTTCGAAGATGTATATTGAATAACTTGTATTCGGTCCTTATTACAGGGTAAAAGGGGGGTATTTATAGGACCAAACATTAAGGAAAAGACCTTTTTACCCCTCTATTACAACTGACATAGTGGAAACTATTCGGTACCCTTAATAGCGCTAAAATGGTAAAACACTAATCTAATGAGAAAGAAGATAAGTCTTCCATCTTAGCTGTCAACGAAACCCTCGGAAAGGTCGAAGTTCGAAGATATACTCCGAACTAAAGTTCGCCTCTATACTTCGAACTTGATTCACTGTATTCCAGTAGTTATATGCTGGAAGCCTTTGAATCAATCACCTGCCTTTATCCTGTTACTGCAATAACCTCGAAGATGGAATATTTTCCCCCAACAGTAGCCCCTCGAATACGCTTCTCCGCTAAATCTGTAATGTTAGGAGAGCAGTATACACAAGAAAAATAATCATGCGTAGGGGTTAACAAATTTAATCCACCTCCGAAATACGTGGAGATGCAAAACATCGAATCAACTTCTAAGAAAATTACATTCGAACTATCTTAGAATTAACTTGAGAAGCCCGAAAGCTTTTTCAGGCTTAGAAGAAATAGCCGTTGGTTTTTTTCTTCTAACGGAAGTTACGCGATGCGTTAACTCCACAACAGAATAACGGTTAAGAATGCGAAACGGCAGATGCAAACGGTAAAAAATTATGGTATAGGCTATAAATAGAGGGCTCAGCCCCTTCTCGAGTACCTTTCCACCGCTTTCGTGCAAACAAGCCATCAGACAAACCCTAGCCTCCGTTTTCCTCTCAAGCAACTCGTGCGATCCAATGGCGAAAACCAGTTTCAAGGTTCCTGGAGCGGCTTCAGCCTTGGCTCGGCAGCAGACTGCGGCTGCAGCGGCAGCGGCGACATCAGTGACGGCGACTCCGACGGCTACAGTAGCAGCAATGGCGGCGCCAGGGAGAAATCCCCAACGCAATGATCCTCATGATCTCCTCCCGGCGTCGACGAAGTATGCGGATCAATCCTATCAGTTGGGGCCTTCAACCTACAAGAGGGAATTGCTCGCGGCTGCAATAGAAGGCAAGATCAGTTCTGAGATAGTGATCCGGATACCTGGAAAAGAAGTAATTTCTTCGCCAAGGCCCGGAGAAGTGGTCGTCTTCGAAGCTTTTTTCGAAGCTGGATTGGGACTTCCGGCTGTCGACTTCCTGGCCGAGGTACTAGATTTATTCCATGTTACTCTCCCCGAGCTCTCTCCGAACGCGATAGCACGCCTCTCTATGTTCGAGTGGGCATTGTGAGCCGAAGGATGTGAAGGCAGAGCGGAAATCTTCGCAGCTTTACACCAAGCTTCGTGCCAGCCCAAGACCTTCGTAGGCCCTTGTAACACCCCAAATTTTCAAAGTATTAAAAATATTATTTAATTAAATTTCTTGGATTTATTAATTTGGGAAATACCTTTAAATACCCCTCTTTACCATTTTAAACCACAACATAGAGTTAATGACCAAACCAGGAGCTGAAAATTTTTGTGTAAACTCCCAAGGCCAAGATATATTTTTGAGAATGTTTACAAATTTTTATCCACCCTAGAATTGCCCCAAAGGATTTAATCTATTTTCTGCAATTATTTTAAATCAGAAAACCTTTAAAACAGTAATGGGCTCCCTTCCCTCCTTTTCTCTCTCTCCCGACCGGCCCAGCCTACTCCCTCCAGCGCACGCCATTTGACCAGTGGAGCCCACCCATCAGTGACCCCCCTCTCCCCTCGCGCGCGCGCCCGACGGCCCGACCCCACCTACCGGTGCCAACCAGCCCACTCCCTCGGCCGAGCCCGACCCCACCCGTCAGTCGCCACCCTCACTCGCTCGCGCTCGCTGGCCAGTGGCCCCCACCTATCGGACCCGTCGTCAACCACGCGTCGCCGCCCCCAAATCACGCCGGCCGACGACCCCCGCCTCGGATCCGCCTCGCTGGCCCCTCCCGCATTCAATTGGCACCGGTTTAATGCACCCCGAGCCCCCCTACCCGTTTAATCGCGTTAAAGGACGCGTTTAAGCCCCCGGGAACGCAGCCCCGTGCATGGCCGAGACCTCGCCGGCGAGTTAAGCCCCACCCTCGACTTTCCTTGCATGCGAGCTCCACCAGTGATCCTATTTAAACCCCCTGCCCATCCGCGTTTTATCCCCCACGCCCACTCGCCGCGAGAACAAACAGAACGCCCGCAATTCACCTTTTAGCGCACTCCTTCTATTTCGCCTCCGGCCACCGCTCGCCATCGCCTCGGACCACCTCCGTCCACACCCTCACCACCATCGTGACCGCAAGGACGACCCCGACCTCGGCCACCCCTCCACCGATGTCGAACCCCGCTGGAACACCATCGCTGACGAGGAGCCCGAACCACTCCGTCGTCTACCCTCACCGCCGACCGCGCTCCGTCGACCCCTCGCCTCGCCTAAGGTACCATCGTGACCGCCATAGCGTCCTCTTTCCATTTCTAGGCTTAGCTAGGGCCACCGTCGCTCGCCGTGGCCCCTGGGCCGCTCGTTGTCGTCGGAGAAGATGACCGGCACGGGTTGAGTACCCGTGCCGTGTCGGATTCAATCCCGACCACATGATCGCGATCGAGCGGCGCTAGTTGCTCCACGTGCGCGATCTAATCCGCACCGTCGGATCTGGTCAAAGCGGTATGTTTTAATCTCGCGTGTTCATTTCCATTAAAACACGCACTCGATCTCGTGCGTCCACGTGGTACCCTTTCACGCGTTTTAATTGTGGTCGTCCGTTATCACTTAAGCGCCCCGCCTCACCCTCGCGTGTTGGATCTGGATCCAACGGTCCAGATTGGACCAGACCACACGCACAGTGCGCGGTTTCACCGTGGGCCTGGTTCACTATGGACCCGAGGGGATTTAAATTTAGAAATAAAATTATAGAAATTCTTTTTAACTTCAAAAATTCATATCTGGCACGTTTGAACTCTAAAAATTGTCATTTCAACTCCAGAAATTATATAATTTTATTCTCTACACTTTAGTTCAATAAAAACAGTATGTTACCTTAGACTTTTTCATGTTTATTTAAAAGAGCATTCAAATACCCTTAGGGTAAAAATATAAATTTAATTATTTAAATTCCAGTGAAGCTTATATTTATTTATTCCCTGTTAATATGAACAAACCACTAAGTTTTCTATGGACATTTCACTTAAAATTTATTAGGGAAATTAAAAATGAGAATAATCACTTTTAAAACCCTTTTTCAAAGGACAACACTTCATCTTAATTTCTTTTAAAATTGTGTATAAAATGAACTTCAGGACCTTAATAACTTGGTTTATTTTTAAATCAAACCAACCTAGACCTATGTGCTCATTGTGTGATTTTATATTGTTTAGATTGGATGTTGTATTTATTTTATTTTACTTTATTTATATTGGAAAGACTACGACGCCACCGAGGAGCCGGAATACTTCCCGGAAGTCCCTCCCTCGCCTTTCGCTGAACAAGGAAAGTCACCAAACTAATCTTTTGAGCATGTTGAACCCATGTTTTATTTAACTATCGCTAAAACACATAGGTTATACATGCATTAGTCAAATGAAACCCTTACAATATATTTATTTAGGATCCCCCGACCTTGATGTGCAACCCAAGCCATGCTATCTCGCCTAACCTCCTTGTCACCATATGGTTAATGATATTAGCTAGTGCCCAATGTATTGACACGATCGCTATAGGATTAAAAATGAGTCGTAGCAAAATGGTTCTACTATATGATCTCCCGTTACTTCTTATCCTTGGAATTCAGTTGGTGATGAGTCATGGTTGTGAGTGTATGCATGGTGGGTTCCGGGTGCAAGCTAGGGCATTGGTCGGTAGCACCCGGGGCACTATAAGGACCGGTCTGAGGGATCCGTTGCAATACACTTCCGTACTAAACCACAAGTCTAATGGGTAAGTCCTAACTAAGGTATGGAGTGTTCCAAACCGGGGCCACCATTTGGAGATGGGTCAAGCAGCACCTGTGGGTGGCTTGTACCAATGTGGCGCAAAAGGGGGTGCGACGTTAGTCGGGATGCGGCCCGGTGCGCCGGCGAAACCTAGAGCGGGTGGTTATCGCTTGGAGCATTCCATGCCGAGGTTTTGGCACGAGTTCCCGTGGTATGGGTCATCTCGTTTGGGATGAGTGCGTGCCTTGTGGGTACAGTAGTACATCTCTGATCAGAGTCATAAATCTTTTCAAAAAGCCGAGCCCACGGTCAAGGGCGGGTTGCGTGACATCCCACAGTTAGATTACTTTGAATATGTATGTGCATGATGGTTTGACATGTAAGGACTGTTGTGCGAGGAGGTAAAACATACTCCTCGAGTTAGATGATGTTGTTGATGCTCATGTTTACTTTTCCGCATGATTAAATTTGACTACACTAAATGCAATAACTGAAAATGTACTTTTCCGCAATGTCAGCCATTACCCTTCCTTGATTATTATCCTGCATTATTACTTGCATTTAGTTGTTGAGTACTTTTTGTACTCATACCCGTTGGACCCCACAGAAGATGCCTACTATGAAGACGGTCTGGAGTAGAGACCCAGTCAAGCAAAGATCCTGAAGAAGGCGTTCGTCATGCATTTTAATTATATTTATCGTTTTTATTAAACTCTGATGTAATAAATATGGTCTGCGTACCATGAATACTGTCGTATGTACGTTTGTCGCATGATGAACCTCTTGTATTATTGTTTTTCTTATGAAATTCAATAATGTTCCGATTTCGGTAAATCGGGGCACCACAGCCCCGGAGGTGAGAAGATGGTGATGGCCTTCGGGAGTATTAATTTCCGACTTCGAGATGAGTATGCTCTTCGGTTTCCAGCCAAGGCCATCAATGCCAGGTGGTACACTGATTGGATCCTCCGATGGTTTTATGCCGAAGTTGGGGCAGGGAGTCGCCTAGCTGGACCTCTTCGGGACATAAACTTCCGAAAGGAAGCTCTTGTTCATCCGGATCTAGGCCAACTTGAAGCTCGCCTGAGCTTATTTCAGCGGATTAGCCACCGCCTAAGTATGAGGGATCTGGCAGAGGAGTTCATCGGACTCCAAATCCCCCCTCTGATGGCCAACTGGCCAATTACCTTCGAGGAAGATACGGAGGGCGGCCTCTGCAAAATTTCTTCGAGCTCGAGCCCTGCAGATAACATCGAAAACAACATATGTCATGTATATTTATTCGAAGAAATAACCAACGTTAACTCATCTTTCAGCTTCTTCAGCTCCTATGACTTCGGAGCAGATTGTACGAGCTTCGGAGAAGATTCTAGGAGTCCCGACTCCGGCTGAGAAGGAATGGAGGATTAAGTTGGTAGGTACTTGGGAGCCGTCCAACTGAGTATGGGGGCTACTCAAAGTTGTCCCCCCTCCTCTTTTGGATTGGTTGCCTTTGGAGCAAGGGCCTAAGAAAAGGAAGGCCGAAGTTGGAGCTTCGACCTCTGCCAAGACTCCCTCAAAGAAGGTAGCCCGAAAGCCAAAAACTGCGGCGCCTCCAAGCCCAATAGCTTTAGTCTCCGATTCCTTGGAGGATGAAGGTAGAATGCTTGTTGACTTGATTGACAAGGATGCGGCCCAAACAGATGTAAACATTGATGATGCTGCGAGCGTGCCGGAATCTCAAAGTAACCTTGGGCAAGTGGGGACTTCGGCTGCTTAAGAGGATTTAACGCGAAATGAAGCCCCTATGGACGACGGTGGAGTCGAAGTTGCTATAGAATCAACTTCTGTAGGACCGAAAGTAGCGACCAGAGGGGGGTGAATGGGTGCCTTAAAAATTCTTTCGAATATATGGCCTGTTCCCAACACCCAACGCACCTCAAAAGACTAAGCAGCAGAGTATGAACAGATAGCCTAAGTCTAAAGGTATCTAGCCTAGAAGCAACTGTTGATAAACATAGAAATGTCAATGCAGTGCTAATAGACAGATAAATAGAGTACACGAAACAAGGCTAGATAAACTTCTCAGAAAAGCAATCTAAGTGCACTATGTATGAGAAGAGAAGTTACTGTTCAAATCTGTCTCCTGTTCGGATCTTGGCGAAGCCAGCTGTTGGGGGAAAATATCTCATCTTCGGGGTTATTGCCGAAGCAGCATAAAGGCAGTCAGCAGGTTCGAAGGTTCTCCGAAGATCATCTTCGAAGATGCCCGAAATCCGGTTAGAAGCACGAAGATAGGCATAGGTTCGAAGTACATCTTCGAACTAATGCCCTCCAAGATCTTTTCTGCCAGCTAAGATGGAAGGCTTATCTTCTTTCTTATTAGATTAGTCTTTTACCATTTTAGCCCTATTAAGGGAACTGAATAGTTTCCACTATGTCGGTTGTAATAGAGGGGTAAATAGGTCTTTTCCTTAATGTTTGGGCCTATAAATACCCCCCATTTCACCCTGTAATAGGGACCGAATACAAGTTATTCAATACACACTTTCGAACTATTCTAAGTTATTATCCTTTCGGAGGCTTAGAACAGTTTGCTTCACAAACACTTCGTTTGTTAGTTTCTTTTCTACAGAAACCTGTTAGCGTAATCTTTTACGCCAACAGTTGGCGCCGTCCATGGGGAACCTAGTCCGAAAAACTTCGTTCTCTACCAATTTCTTACATCATGCCTCCTAAGCGGAGCGCACCTCGCAATCCCACTCGGAGGTCCTCTCGGATCTCCGGAGAGATACCCTTCGACACAGTTGAAGTCGGAGGGTCTTCGGCTTTCCCTCCACAAACTCCGGAAGGGGCTTCTATCCCTCGAGGATACGAAGCCTCTCCGCCAACCCCTTCCATACTCCGACAGCCCGGAGTCACTTCTCCACCCTCCATTCCGATTCGAACTGATCCTATCAGTTCTCAAGACCCGGAAGGTCCTTCCGGAGGAGATGAAGATAGCCTTGGAGATATGGCCACTCAAATGGCCAACCTTCAAGCTGAGGTAGCAAGATGGCGACAAGAAGCTGCGGACAGGCTTCGCTCTCAAGCCATCCCAACTATCCCAGAAGTGCCCGAAGACGACGATCTTGATTATCCCGAAGCCCCGGAGAACGCCTCTTACGACAATGAATCTCCGTTGCATCCTGAGCTGCAGAAGGTTCGCTTTGATCCAAAGTTTAAAACTTCGAAGCTCTGCAAGTATGCCGGAGATGAAGATCCCGGAGAGTTCGCGCGTTCTTATGCCCTAGCGATTGAGGCTAGCGGCGGAGTCAGAGACACTATGGCGAAGTGCTTCCCGTTAGCTCTTCAAGGAGTGGCGTTGAGATGGTTCTGGTCTTTAAAACCAGGATCAATCAATTCGTGGTCGCAGTTGAAGAGGAAGTTTATAAGTAACTTTCAGGGCACCTTCGTGCCTCCTATGTCAACAGGAAGCCTATTCCAGGTGAAACAGCTCCCCGGAGAAACATTGAGGCAGTACTTCAAGCGCTTCGCTCATACGAAGTCGCAAATTCGGGGGCTGTCCACATCCTCAGTGGTTGATGCGGCTCGGGAAGGCGTCAGTCATCAAGGCCTTCTGGATAAATTGCATCGGAAGAGCATCTCCTCAGTTTCGCAGTTGATGTCATATTTCGAGGAGTATGCGAGGTCAGAAGAGGGTTGGCTTCGGAGGACTGCTGCTACTTCGACTGTATTGCAAGAAGTCAAAGTAGAAGTGAAGACTTCGGCACAGCCGCAGGAACCAGTCTTCGAAGTGCAACATGATCGGAGAAGAGGGCAAAAGCACCCTCGCTCTGAAGTCTTGAATATTGCACCCCCACCGAAGTTTGCACCAAGAGCTCCACAGTCTACGGGGAACAAGGCCAGCGGCTGGAGGCCGCCAGGGAAAACGGCTGGCAAAGGCCAGACCCTTTTTTGCTGTATTCATGGAGAAAATCGAAGCCATGCAACTGACACTTGCAAGGCTATCCTTACCCTAAGGGGAGAGTACTTGGAGAGAACTTCGGGTCGAGGCAGTACCGACCGAAGTCCAGCAGCAACGTGCCCAGACCCGGTCCAGGCTGTGGCGCGGATAGAAAATTTTGATGCTGCAAGGCACCCTCCGGTGGCCAATGTTATGCCACCTCCGAAGCAAGAGGAAGGGCAAGATAGAGGAAAAAGAGTAGTTCTCCCTATCTCCGGAGGAGGTACCCTCGGAAGCATGTCCAAGAGACAGCGAAGAGAGTACGTTCGGGAAGTAGGTCATATTGGGACTTCGTCATCTGCAGCTGCAATGCCGGAGTGGTCTCATGTTCCGATATCTTTCTCTGCGGAGGATGCAGCTGGTATTAAGTTCCCGCATGCAAATCCATTGGTTATCACTGCTGATATTGCAGGGACTGAAGTCCGAAGGGTGCTAATTGATGGAGGTAGTTCGGCAGATATCCTTTTTGTGCAAGCCTTCGATCAGTTATGCATTTCCAGGAAGCATCTCCTCCCAGCGGCTCGTCCTCTGCAAGGCTTCGCAGGACCTCCGCTTGATGCACTTGGCCAGATAGGCCTGGAAGTTACCTTCGGAGAAGGTTTATTAGCTCGAACTGAAGAAGTTATCTTTGATGTGGTAGATGCCCCGTATGCTTATAATGTCATATTCGGACGGGGCATGTTGAATCAGTTCGGAGCTGTGGCGCATCACAACTACTTGTGCATGAAGATGCCCACTCAAGCAGGAGTCTTAACAATCTTCGGAGATCAAGCCATTGCTCGGAGGGCAGAATATGGTCACGGTCCCCCTCTTGATCCGAGGCAAGTAAACAGTGTGCAGGATAATGAAGAAATTTTTTCAGCCTCCTCCGAAGCTTCGAAGAAGTCTTTTCCGAGACCAAGTCCCGAAGGAGAGATTGCAACGAAGATCATTGTTAAAGATGGTAAAGAATACACTTTTCAATTTGGTAAAGATTTACCTCCCGAAGTTGCAACCTCCTTGGAAAAGGTAGTGGAAGAAAATTTGGATGTCTTCGCTTGGTCTGACGAAGATATCACCGGAGTCGATCGGGATATCATCGAGCACAGTTTACTTGTAAACCCGAAGGCCCGGCCTGTTCGACAAGGACTCCGGAACATGTCCGCAGAGAGAGCTGCTCTAGCTAAGGACGGAGTTGAAAAACTGTTGAAGGCTGGGATTATCAGAGAAGTGGCTCATACAGAATGGTTAGCCAACCCAGTCTTCGTCAGGAAGAAGTCTTCCGGGAAGTGGCGCATGTGCATTGATTTCACATCCCTGAATAAAGCATGCTCATGTGACCCCTACCCCATGCCCCGAATTGATCAACTAGTTGACTCCACTGCAGGTTCGGAGTTTTTAAGCTTCCTTGACGCGTATTCTGGTTATCATCAAATATGGTTGAAGCGCGAAGATGAAATCAAGACAAGCTTTGTAACTCCTTCGGGAGTCTTATGCTATGTAAGAATGCCCTTCGGCCTAAGAAATGCCGGGGCTACTTTTTCAAGATTAGTTGCTAAGGCTCTAAGTCATCAACTAGGTTGCAATGTGGAGGCCTATATGGATGATATTGTAATAAAGAGTGCTTTAAAGCACCAACATAGCCTAGACTTAGCAGAAACATTCAATAGCCTTCGGGCATGTGGGATCCGTCTTAACCCCGAAAAATGTATATTCGGAGCTAAGGCTGGAAAGTTGTTAGGGTATTTAGTTTCAAGCAGGGGAATTGAAGCTAGCCCTACTCAAATAACTGCGCTGCAGAAGATGGCTCCTCCGGAGAATTTAAAGCAAGTGCAAAAGCTGACTGGACGTCTGGCCGCACTTAGCAGGTTTTTATCAAGGTCCGCGGAGAGGAGCTTGCCAATATTTAAAGCTTTGAAAGGGTCCGAAGATTTTGCATGGACACCGGAGTGTCAGAAAAGCTTCGAAGATATTAAAGATTATCTCAGCAATCTTGCTACACTCACGGTGCCTATTGCGGACGAAACCCTACTCCTGTATCTTGCAGCTACAGGTTCAGCTGTCAGCGCAGTCCTTGTCAGAGAAGTGGATTTCAATGGGAAGTTGGTCCAAAATCCTATCTATTTTGTATCCGAAGCATTGTCAGGAGCGAAGACAAGATACTCCGAACTTGAGAAGTTCGTTTATGCTCTGATAATGGCTTCGAGAAAGCTAAGACATTATTTTTTGGCTCACAATGTAATTGTACCAACTTCGTATCCCTTAGGAGATATGCTCCGAAGCAAAGATTCCACTGGAAGGATTGGAAAGTGGGCAGTAGAGCTAGCACCCTTCGGCATATTTTTCCTGGCAAGGACAGCTATCAAATCCCAAGTCCTAGCAGACTTCGTAGCAGAGTGGACTCCACCTGCGAATTTGACTCCGGAGAAATCAAATGACGGAGTTTGGACTGTTTACTCCGATGGGGCTTTCCAAGCATCCGGAGCAGGCATTGGGGCAGTGTTGATTTCACCGTCAGGGCAAAGAGCAATGTACTCCGCAAGACTCAACTTTAAGTCTACCAATAATATAGCGGAGTACGAAGGGATTTTGTTGGGACTCCGGAAAGCACGTGCTCTAGGGGCTACAAGAATAATTATAAAGACAGATTCTCAGATAGTAGCAGGGCACGTAGATAAAAGTTTTCAAGTTCGACATCCACAGCTTGCAAAATACTTGGAAGAAATCCGCAAAATCGAAGCACACTTCAAGGGTATTTCCATTCGGAGTATACCAAGAGCTGAAAACATGCAAGCGGACATTTTAGCGAAGGCTGCAGCCGGAGCTGTGGATGTGCCTGAAGAAGCTTTCTATGAGGAGCTCAATATACCTTCGGTGACACAAATTGCCTCTGCAGAGATTCTTTGCATTCCTAGTGCAGATTGGAAAGATTCGATCATAGAACTCTTGCAAGGAGGAACAAATTTGCCCGAAGAGCCCCAGTTGTCCAGATTAAAGCTCAGAGCCAGAAGCTATCAGTTAATCAACGGTATATTATACAAGGCCGGAGTATGTTCCCCTCTACTCCGATGTATATCTCAAGCCGAAGGCCAAGAAATTCTTCGAGAAATTCACGAAGGCCTTTGTGGAAGCCATTTAGCCCCTAGAGCTCTGGCAGGAAAAACACTTCGCCAGGGGCTTTATTGGCCCACAATAACAGCTGATGCGGAGAGCTTGGTCCGCACTTGTCAAGGATGCCAGTGGATGGGTCGACGGAGTCATCGCCCACCAACAGCTCTTCAAGTCATTGCTCCGGTATGGCCTATGGCCAGATGGGGTATGGATCTAATTGGTCCCTTTCCGTTAGCAAAGGGAAATCTGAAGTTCGCAGTGGTAGCTATTGAATATTTTTCTAAGTGGGTGGAAGCAGAGCCCTTAACAGCTATCACTTCGAATAATGTACAGAAATTCTTCTGGAAGAACATTATTTGCCGGTTCGGAGTGCCTAGATATCTCACAGTTGATAATGGAACACAGTTCGACGCAGAACCCTTCAGGAAGTTTTGCGAAGACCTAGGCATTCAGCTATGTTTTGCTGCAGTGAGGCATCCTCAGTCGAATGGAGCCGTAGAGCAAGCCAATGGGAATATTTTATCAGGGCTAAATCGAAGAATAGTAGGATTATCAAAGGGACTATGGACCGAAGAGCTTCCGAAGATTCTGTGGTCCATTCGGACTACGCAAACAAGGTCCACAGGTTTTACTCCGTTCAGACTACTATTCGGAGATGAAGCTATGACTCCAACGGAGCTCAAAGGGGGATCATTTCGCAGCACCGAACCGGACATTGAAGAAGAAAGACAAGCTTCATTAGATTTGTCAGAAGAAACAAGACTTCGGGCTGTAGCTAATTTATCAAAGTATCATCAGCAGACGAAGACTTGGTATGACCCGAAGGTTAAGCTCAGCGAGTTAAGGCCGGGTCATCTTGTTCTACGAAGCGTTATAGCACCAGGGAAGTTAGGCAATAAATGGGAAGGCCCATATCTAATTGTCCGCTCAGGGCGCCCTGATTCATTTAAATTAGCTAATTTAGAAGGTGAAGAGTTAGCACATACTTGGCATGCGGAGCACCTAAAGCGATACTTCGCATAAGGGCTCCTTGTAATTCGCTTGTAATCACCTCTAAATTAATAAAGCATATGACCCTGATAGTTGCCTTCCCCTCATAGACTTCCAGCTTCCGAGTGGACGCACTGGAACCGCGGGGTCGACCGAGAGGGAAGTGTCATTAAGCTGGGTTGTATTTTCGGACTTCGAACCCATAAAGTTCGAAGCCTCCGACGTGGTGGCTGACATAATCCGGAGCCCAGGCCAACGGCTTGTATGCATCCGTAAAAGAGCCCAAAACCACATTCTACGGAGTCCAAGCCATTGGCTGGTAGACTTCCGTAAAAAGAGCCGAAGGTGGCCAAAATCTACGGAGTCCAAGCTGCAGCTTGCAGACTTCCGTAAAAAGAGCCGAAGGTGGCCAAAATCTGCGAAGTCCAAGCCATTGGCTGGTAGACTTCTGCAAAAACAGCCGAAGGTGGCTAAATTATACGGAGTCCAAGCCATTGGCTGGTAGACATCCGTAAAAAGAGTCCAAAGAGACCATTGCAAACTCCGAACCATTGGTTCGTCAGAGATCGCAAAGACAAGCCGAAGGTGGCTAAAGCAAAACAGCATTTGAGCCATGAGCTTCGAATGTCTGTTAACATAAGTCCAAAGTGACAAATTTTTTAAGACACTAAAGTGTCCTGGAAGTTATCTCAATTGATTTCTTTCGTAAAACAAAGGTACTAAGTTACCATTCTTCTGACTACAAAAAGTCGAAGACATTTCATAAGATTTCAAAAGATCTTTAAATGACAGAGGGCCTCCAAACCCCCAAAAAATTGTACTCCGAAGTTTTTTCTTTGCGCATAACCATCTTTGAATACATTTCGAAGTTGCTTATACCCAAAGAGGGGCTAGTAAATATGGAGACAATTTTAAATCGGCATTCATTATTGAAATAAATGTGTTTACAGATTACACTATGAAAAATTGGTATCTATACCAAGAAGGAATCGGAGACCTCTTCGATCCCGAGAGCTAGGGGTGGAACGACTAGTTCCAACATCGGAAGTTCTAAGAACTTTACGTTTAACTCTCTTCCTCCCCCTCGAAGCTCTAAAATCCTTCTGCTCTTGTTGAAGCTCGGCCCAAGTTCGAAGCCTCTCGGGGCTTCTTTCCCAGCTTCTAAGATCTTCAGATCTTTTATTTTGGGCTTCACCTTCGTCTTCAGACCAATTAGTGTCTTCAGAAGACGAGGTGTTTGCGTCAACCTCTTTATCTTCCTCTTTAATATAAGACAATACGTCTTTGATTACTTCGGGTGCAATTACGCCGGAGTCATCTCGAGGAATAAGAAATCGAGGACGCTTATAACTCTTTAGAAGTTCAAAGGTGTTCCACAATGAGCGAAGTTCGCTGTTAAGCTCTAACACTTCGATATCTTCCATAAGAGGCAAAGCCTAAAAATATGATAAACAAGACTTTCATTGATAAATGTTTACAAGCATGAGCTTTACATAATCAAAAAATCCTAAATAATTCCTAAACCTGCGGGTTCGGAGGAGGCTGACTGCTCGAAGCTTGGCTCCGAACTTGCTTCTGGCGTTGGCCTTCATCAATCCAAGCCTTGATCGCAGAACGACCTTCGGCTCTCCATGAAGTTTGAAAGGCTTGCCAGGCGGCAGTCGCGCCTTCGGAAGGATTCAAAAGTCTCTCGTCGTCGAAGGTAATGGAGCCCTCTGCGCTCGGAGTAATTATTCGGCCCAAATCCTCATAGTAACGAAGTAATCCAAGGGCAGACACTTGTCCGAAGAGTTCTCCATAACGCATGCCTGCCGTCTTCATTTGCTTCGCTGCTCCTTGGATCCTTTTTAACCGGCGCAGCAGAGTCACATTGTCATCCGAAGGAAGTGATCCAATAGTACCGAAGTACTCCAGAACACTTAGCATCTATTCGATGACCTCCGTAGCCACCTTCTCCGACTTAAGCTTTTCTTCAATTAGCGCATCCTTGCTCGAAGTCGTTTCTGCCAAAACTCTGGAAATCCTAGCGTTCTCCGTAATTAAATCTTTCTTCTGGTTTAGGAGTTGGCTAGCTTCCTCTTGGAGCCTTACAAGTTCGGACCCAGCACTAGCATGCTCTGACCTCACCTTTTCAATTTCGGCCCGAAGCACGATTCTTTCTGCTTCGAGCTCCTTATTAACAGCCTCCAAGCCCTGTCTGGCCCTGCGCTCCGCTGAAATTACATTGTCCATTTGAAGTACTCTAGCTTCGGAGAAAGATAAGTTACGTTTAAGAGCTTCATTTTCTTCCCGAAGCTGAGCAATTTCATTTTCGTTCGATAAGGCTGCAGCGCGGGCCAAGACCGCTTGCTAAAAAAAACTGAAGTAAGAAATTATTCATTTATAATTTGCTACTGGTTCGAAGATGTACTTCGAACCCAATAATTTGCTAAAGATATCGGTTCGAAGGTGCTCCGTACCTGATAGGCTGCTCATTCCAAAGCAACGTTAAGCTCCGAATTCTTCGCCTTGCTTAATTTTGCTACTAGCTCTGTCTCCCCGACTTCTCGACTCACTCGACCTAAAGGTTTGAGCAAAGTCCGAAGCCCTCTTCTTTGCTCCAAAAAAGGAGTTAAAAGAGGGAGCAGAGCCGAAGCTTTTTGATCTTCCCTGCTTGGCGAAGCTCCGGAGTGTTCTCCTGAGGTCCTTGGAACTTCTGAAGATGGCCCCCCCTCAGTTGATTCACTTTCATCTGTTGACTCAGACGAAGTCGATCCTTGAGTAGGGAGAGGCTCTATGTGTCTTTTACCCCTTCCAGGCCCCTGTTGAGTAACCTCCGGGTGTGGCTCCGAAGTTGTCGAAGGCCTTTGAATTGTATCTTCGTGATGTACTTCTACAGCAGGAGGCTCTGCAAAAACAAAAATATTATACATTGTATAATTTTGCAGAAAACGATAAGAATTATGCGTAATTTACCTTCGACATTCTCCGGGAGATCGAGCACCGGACTGCTCGGAGGATCAAAGGTGAAGTCATCATCTGAATCCATAGTTAAATTTTCTGCTGTCGGAGTATCTCCGTGAGCAGTCCTTCCTTCCTCCACAACTGAAGTTGTAGGAACTTCAACTTCATCTTCGCCCATAGGGGCTTCGATTTGTTCTTCTTGAGTATCCGGAGCTCTCACTTCTTCAATGTTAGCTTGGGGCTCCGGTATACCTGCAGTATCTTCAATGTGAATATTTCATTGAGCTGCATCTTCATCAATCAATCTCACTAATAATATACCTTCATCTTCTTTAGAACCAGAGATTGAGGTTCTTGAGCTTGAAGGCGCAGGATTCGAAGGTGCGAGATTTTTTGGCTTCCGAGCCACCTTCTTCACCGGAGTCCTTGCGGAGCTAGAAGCTCCGGCTTCAGCCATTCTTTTCTTGGGTCCTTTCTCCAGAGGCACCCAGTCCATCAGAGGGGGCGGAGTCAACTCCAACATTCCCCATACTCTGTTAAACCGTTCCCAACTCCCGACCAATTTAATTCGCCATTCTTTTTCCGTCGGAGTTGGGGCACCCAGAATCTTCTCCGAAGCCCTTACAATTTTCTCTGAAGTAATAGGGGCTGAAGAAGCTAAAAAATAATTTAAGTTAGTTTTTCTTCGAAGTAAATATGTACAATGCATGTTGGTTTCGAAGTTACCTGCAGGGCTCGAAGTTAAGTTGATCTTGCGGAGACCGCCTTCCGAATCATCCTCGAAAACGATAGGCCAGTTGGCCATTAGCGGAGGAATTTGCAGTCTGAGGAATTCTTCGGCTAAGTCCCGCATGCTTAACCTTTGGCTAATTTTCTGAAGCAGGTTAAGACGAGCTTCGAGCTGGCCTTCATTGGGCTGCACTAAGGCTTCTTTCCGAAATTGAATTTCTTTAAGGGGCCCAGCCAGAGGACTGTTCGCTCCAACTTCGGCATAGAACCATCTCAGAACCCAGTCAGTGTACCATCTAGCATTGATGGCCTTGGCAGGAAACTGAAGGGCATATTCATCCCGAAGCCTAAAGTTGATAGAGCCGAAGGATACTACCACTTTTTCACCTCCGGAGCCTACGAAAGTCTTCGGCTGGCAAGTTGCTCTATGAAGTGCAGCGAAGATTTCTGCCTTCCCCTCGCAACCTTTGGCTCTCAGCGCCCATTCGAAGATAGCTAACCTAGCTACTGCATTCGGAGATAATTGGGGGAGGGTTACATGAAACAGATCCAATACCTCCGCCAGGAAGTCCACAGCAGGAAGGCCTAAGCCAGCTTCGAAGAAGGCTTCGAATACTACTACTTCTCCGGGTCTTGGTGATGGAATTGATTCTTTGCCCGGCTTCCGAATCATAACTCCATTGCTAATTTTTCCCCCTGCTGTGATTGCCAAAGACTCTATCTTGCAGGTAGAAGGCCCCAACTCAAAAGATTGATCCAAATACTTGGTCGATGGCAGGCACAGACCTTGGTCACCGGTGATTTGGGGATTTCTCCCCCCTGCCGCCATGGATGTCGCCGCCGACATCAGAGGTGCCGCCGCCAACGCTACCGCTGCTGCTGCTGCGGCCGCCTGCTGCCGAGCCAAGGCCGAGGGAGGAGCGGATCCCTTAGTCTTCACCATCGCGATTCCCGGATTGCTCTGAAGAAATGGAGGCTAGGGCTCAAGAACTCAAGAGGCTAAAAAGTTTTTGAATGCGAGAACGCGACGAAAGGGTAACCAGGTAAATTCTAGGCCTTCTATTTATAGGCTAGACTTCACTTTTTACCGTTAACCCATGTCGTTTCGCATTCCTGCCGTTACTTTTCCTTGAGATTAACGTTTACTGTAGTTTCCGTTAGAAACAGAAACTTAACAGCTATTTTCTCTAAGTCTAAAAGACTTTTGAACTTCTGGAGTCGATTCTAAGATAGTTCGAAAAATAACTACCTTAAGACTAATTCAAAGTTCATATCTTCATGCATTTCGGAGATAAAATAAAAACTAATAACCCCTATGATTGGTTATCTTTTCTTTTCGTATACTGCTCTCCTAACGTTACAGGTCGAACGGAGAAGCGTATTCGAGGGGCTACTGTTGGGGGAAAATATCTCATCTTCGGGGTTATTGCCGAAGCAGCATAAAGGCAGTCAGCAGGTTCGAAGGTTCTCCGAAGATCATCTTCGAAGATGCCCGAAATCCGGTTAGAAGCACGAAGATAGGCATAGGTTCGAAGTACATCTTCGAACTAATGCCCTCCAAGATCTTTTCTGCCAGCTAAGATGGAAGGCTTATCTTCTTTCTTATTAGATTAGTCTTTTACCATTTTAGCCCTATTAAGGGAACCGAATAGTTTCCACTATGTCGGTTGTAATAGAGGGGTAAATAGGTCTTTTCCTTAATGTTTGGGCCTATAAATACCCCCCATTTCACCCTGTAATAGGGACCGAATACAAGTTATTCAATACACACTTTCGAACTATTCTAAGTTATTATCCTTTCGGAGGCTTAGAACAGTTTGCTTCACAAACACTTCGTTTGTTAGTTTCTTTTCTACAGAAACCTGTTAGCGTAATCTTTTACGCCAACACCAGCTTCGCCGGTCGAGGTCTGCTTCGGTGGTCGAAGCCTGCTTTGCTGGTCGAAGTCTGCTTCGGAGATGGATGTCGAAGTCTGCCGAAGGCTGTTGTGAAACTGCCGAAGGTGTGTAATCTAACCTAGTTCGAGTGTGACTAAGAGCGAAGTATGACAGAGTCGGAGCTTGCATCGAAGAGTGAACTTCGAAGGCTAGGCTTCGAACAGAGCTTCGAACAAGCACACAGAGCAAACAACCTTTGAAAGGGTAGCGAAGCCTGACAGGCGATAGAGAAACCAAAATCGAAGCCTACACTATACCTTCGAACAAACACATCATAACCTTCGGAACAGACAGCTGCAAATACTGAGCGAAGCCTATCAGTAAGATTAGCTTCGAAGCTAACTCCGAAGCCTGACGAAGTATTGACTTCGAACAGCTCGAGACTGAGAACACCTTCGCAAAGACCGTCGAAGTATGTGAAGCTGACAGAGTGCAAAGCGTACTTCGAACACAGCACAAAAATAAAGCCGAAGTTTCACGCAAAGCTTTCGAGGATGTCAGATCGAAGCCTGCCTCACGGAGCTGAGGGACTTCGAATCAGAGGGAAGGGGCTTCGCCAGAAACAGTCAAAAAGTTACTCATCCATGTCTACTTCGATCAAAAAGGCTACACAGAAAAAGCAAAGCTAGAGTACTAGTGTACTGTTACTACAGTGTAGTAGTACTACTTGCTGAACGCAAGAACTAGTACTACTTCCGTGAAGAACAGAAGCAGCCGAAGCACACTCACTCAAGAAAATACCTATGCATGTGAAACGAAGCAATAAATGCTGCTGCAGATTTGCTGCACATGATTAGAGAATAGAAGCTTCACTGCATCAGACAGAACAAAATAAATGCAAGCCAAAAACTGAAGAACAGTAGCCTGGCAGCGCACAACAGGAGAGAGAGACAAACACGCAGGAACAAAATGACCCAAATGATTGAAAAGTAAATTCTAGAAGGGTAGTCCAACCCTAGGGATTGGGGCCCTATTTATAGGTTGCCCAATGACCTAGAATATTCCACCAACCCCTTAGGGTTTTTTACAGACGCAGGAATTAAAAGAAAAGACTCAACTACCCTTAGTAATTTTTACAAACTCGACTGACTGACTGTGGGCCTAGAGATACAGATGACTTATCCGAAAGCTAAGCTTTCATAGCGACTACAGCTCCTCTTCTGGACAGTCGGATACAAGATCGACGGTTGTCAGTTTTGCGCCGAAACTGACAAAGCCTCCACCGACTTTGCACCGGGTACCCGGATTGGGCCGGCCCGACTCCGCAGCTCTCTCAGCCCGGCAATTGCTCACCGCCCATGTACCTGAGTCAATCTTGGTCAACAGCCTAGTGGGTCTTCTACTGCTTCTGGCCCAAGCACCCGGATTGGGCCAGCCCGACTTCACAGCTCTCTCAGCCCGACCATGACTCGCTGCCCGTGTACCTGAGTCACATGCATCCCATGAAACAGCAGATCTTCTCTCTTCTTAGTCCTCTTTGACTATCGTTGACAATGACTCATCACATCTGGAGCCATGAGGCCCACGCTATTCAGCATGGCCCCTCAATCTCCCCCTTGATGAGTGCATTGTCAACACTTCTCTTCTTCAGCTCTTCAGTACCTGCGAACAACTGTGGAAACATGAAAACAAAGCACAAGAAAACAAAGAAGAAGAAAATAAAGTAAAAGTTTAACCTTAATGACCAAAAACCGAACAAAAGCAAGAAGCGGTCATTATGGTTAACCAAAGGTAAAATCTCAAAAACGAGTGCAATCTCAGAATCATCAACAAGGATAGCTAAAGAGTAAGGACAACCGGGACAAAAACTCCCCCTTAAACTCACATACCAAGATTTCTCCCCCTTGTTGACTAGTGAACTCATCAAGCACTCAAAAGAGACACAGACTCCCCCTGAACTACAACTCCCCCTCAAAATATGTAATGAATGTAACTGGAGTGCAGGTGGAGTGAATAAAGCATGCTTCTCAGATATGATTGACTGCAATTACAAAATCTAATAGATACAACAAAAGACATACTGTCTAAGACACATGGCATGATCAATGCAACAGATGATATCTAAAGAAAGTCATTAGCACGCATTATCAATTTTTGCAAACAAAAGCATCACCACATTTTCCGATGGACAAACAAGGTAAACATGAGATGTAGAAGCTAACTGATAGCTACCAAGATAAGCATTGTCCAAAAACAAAGTGCTTCAACAAACTTGTTATCATTTCAATTTTCAGGTTTTTTTTTCTTTTTCATTTTTGCCAGGGGTTATTTGCGTGTCAAACCTTATGCTGACCGACCAAGTCAAACATAGGCCAGAACTGGACCATCAGAAGCTTAAGACTTTGGTATTGGCATACACTACATTGTCCTAGTTCATACCAAAGTGCTATGATACGAAGTCCAGAACAATGCAATGCGACAAAACAAACCCACCTAGTTCTTTTGCAAGTAATACATAAAAAGGCATGGAATTTTCATTTTTCTTGATTTTTCATCATTTTTATAGCACATTTCCATGTTTTAAAGCAGAAAGATGTCCAAGTTGCATGTTTGCATCTAAGTCAGGAACTAGCTACAAGGCATGTAACAGATAGCAAGAACATTTAGCCTACGCATGCTAGTTACCAGAAGCAATGGTGATCATTTTTTCAAGTTTTAAAGCATAAAAGCCATGCATATGACAGATATCAGACATATCAAGTGAACTGAACTAAAGCATGATCATTGACAAGTATTAAAAAGCATGTACCAACTAGAATAAGTAAAGCAGTTCAATCATATAACAGAAGCAGCTCTAAGGTGTGATATGTGAATATGCATGATGTGAACACACACAAAAAGACTCAAGAAAAGAGTAAAGAAGAAAGAAAACTGACGCAAAATATCCTAGAAAGGATACACAACACCCAAATCCCCTCGTAAATGCTCAAAGGTAGACTGATCTAGGGGTTTGGTGAAAATGTCAGCCAACTGATGATGGGTATCAACATGAACAAGGTCAATGACACCTTTCTCATATTGATCCCGCAGAAAATGAAAGCGCACATCAATGTGTTTGGTTTTTGAATTGAGACAGGGGTTTTTCCCTACACTAATTGCACTGGTGCTGTCGCAAAACAAAGGAATTCTGGTAGGAAGGAACAATCCAAAATCTCACAGAGTGGAAATCATCCAAACCAACTGTGAGCAGCAGCTGGCAGCAGCTACATACTCAGCCTCTGTGGTCGAGAGAGCAACTCCAGATTGCTTTCGAGAACACCAAGAGACAAGAGAAAAGCCAAGAAACTAGCAAGTACCGGAAGTCGACTTGTGATCCAACCGGCACCCACCAAAGTCGGCATCCGAAAATCCAGATAAATCGAGAGATGATGAAGCTAAATAGTAAAGACCAAGATCGGGCACATAAGTGAGATACCTGAAAATGCGCTTGACAGCCTGCCGATGAGACGCGCGTGGTGAAGACTGAAAACGCGCGCAAAGTCCCACGGCAAACTGTATGTCCGGTCTTGTCGCCGTTAAGTACAGCTGCGAGCCAATCATCCCTCGAAACTCCCTCTCGTTGACCTTGACGCCGCTCTCGTCCTTGTCCAGTCCTCCAGATGTACCCATTGGGGTCATTTGAGGCTTCAGCTCTCCACCAAAGTCGAACTTCTTCAGCATGTCTCTAGTATACTTACCCTGGTGGATGAAGGTGTCGTCCTTGGTCTGCTTGATCTGGAGCCCTAAGAAGTACTTGAGCTCACCCATGAGGCTCATCTCAAACTCGCTGTGCATCTGCTCAGAGAACTTGGACACAAGATCATTAGTAGTACCTCCAAAAATAATATTGTCCACGTAAATCTGAGCAACTAAGAAATCTGAATCATCTCTGAGCAGGAAAAGAGTTTTATCCACAGAACCCATCACAAAGCTCTTCCCCAACAAAAACTGCTTCAAACGGTCATACCAAGCCCTAGGGGCTTGCTTCAATCCGTATAAAGCTTTTTGCAACTTAAAAACATGTCGAGGAAACTTAGGGTTCTCAAAACCGGGGGCTGCCTAACATAAAACTCCTCCTCTATGTACCCGTTCAGAAAAGCACTCTTGATGTCCATTTGAAAAAGCTTAAAACCCTTCGAAGCGGCAAAAGCTAAAAGAATGCGAATGGACTCAAGAAGGGCAACAGGAGCGAAGGTTTCTTCAAAATCAATACCTTCCTTTTGGCAAAAACCCTGGGCAACTAGTCGAGCCTTGTTGCGCACCACAACCCCATCTTCACCTTGTTTGTTTTTAAACACCCACTTGGTGCCTATGGGGTTGCATCCTGGTGGCGGCTCAACTAGTGTCCAAACCCGATTACGGACAAAGTTCTCAAGCTCTTCTTGCATAGCATTAATCCAATTAGAATCAGAAAGAGCATGAGAAACATCTCTAGGCTCAAAAGATGCAACAAAAGCGGATTCTGCAAACACGGCAAGAGAATTACCAGATGAATGCAAGGTTCTTTTAGACAAATCACCGATGATGAGCTCCGAGGGGTGATCACGCTGAACTGCTCAGGATCCTTGGTGATCTGAAGTCACCTCACCGGAGTCAGCAGCCGGCACCTCTGGACTGGACTGAGGGTTCTCGATCGTAGAGGAAGAAGTGATCAGAGGTCCGCCCTCATCCTCAGTCGAAGTCTCAGAAGGTGTGGGCTCTGTAGGGGGTGCAGAAGGCCCACCCTCATCAGCAGCTGGAGTATCCTCATCTTCCTCGAAGATGGACTCTCCAAGCTCATCATCACCAGAAGGCTCAAAAGAAGGAGTCAAATAAGGCAAGGACTCATCAAAAGAAACTTCGCAAGTCTCGACAAGCTGCTAGGATTCGAGTTTCCAAACACGGAAACCTCGAGAATGTAATGCATAACCAAGAAAAACACCATCCCAGCAACGAGACTCAAACTTGTCCAAATGCCCTCACTTCTTGAGCACAAAGCACTTGCAGCCAAACGCTCGCAAGTGGCTCACCTTGGGCTGTTTGCCAAACCGCAATTCATATGAAGTCTTACCAAGGTAAGCTCTAAGAAAAATACGGTTGGCCAGATAGCAAGCCGTGTTCATGGCTTCAGCCCAAAAACGCCTAGGAGTCCTGTGCTCATCGAGCATCATCGTGGCCATCTCGACTAGCGTGCGGTTCTTTCGTTCCACAACGCCGTTCTGTGGGGGAGTGTAAGGAGCAGAAAATTAATGATCAAGACCCTGATCACTACAGAAGCTGACGAACTGAGAATTCTTGAACTCAGAACCGTTGTCGGAGCGAATTGCTCGCATCCGACCATTGTTCTCATTCTTCATCTTCAAAATAAGGTCATGAACAAACTGAAAGGTTTCATCCTTAGACTCCAAAAAGAAAACCCACGAAAATCGAGAAAAGTCGTCAATAATGACAAGTGCGTACCACTTCCCACCGACTGAACGTACCCGAGCTGGACCGACAGTGTCCAAGTGTAAAAGTTCGCCCGGATACGAAGTCATCACCTGAGTCACAGGTGAGTGAGAAGCGGTAACCATTTTCCCATGATGACAGGGATGACAAACTAGATCTTTCTCCATTTTAAGCTTGGGCAATCCTCGGATGAGGTCCATAGAGCTTAACCTGACTAGCAGATCAAAACTCAAATGGTCTAACCTCCTATGCCACTTCTAGAGCTCAGAAGAAGATCCAGCAATCAAACAACGAGAAGGGCCAAAAGAACTAGAGAAGTCAATTCGAAAAACTTTACCGAAAGGTAAGATCTGGCAAATCAAAGACCCTCTAGAATCAAATACAGAAGAATTGCCCTTCTTAAAATGCATCTCCAAACCATCCTCAAGAAGTTGCGAAACAGAAATCAAATTGAAGTTCAAGTTTCCAACCAAGGCAACGTTCTTCAAAGAAAAATGATTTGAAATGCGAATTGAGCCAATGCCACTTACTTTCCCTTGACCACTGTTGCCGAATGTGATGTACTCTTTGGAGCTCGGGGGAGTGAGACTGGAGAACCATCTGCGATGTCCCGTCATGTGGCGAGAGCATCCTGAGTCCATGATCCAAACATCCTCCAGTCCCCGATCCTGCACAATCAGTGGATGTAAGTGGGAGCAAATGGTCCAGCACCAGGTTTAGCAAAGGAGCTAAACCAGTGTCGAGCCATCTGCTCAAAACATGGAAAGCAGAAATCATCATGAAAGTTCGGACCAAAACGCGGCTCAAAGCGTGGTCCTTGGTTCTGCCTAAAGCCTCGGCTACGAGGTCCAGGACCGTAGACAAAACGGCCTGGAGCTCTGCCGGAACGACCACCACCAACTGGAGCACGGGCAAGAAAGACGTCTCCTCTACCACCACCTACACGACGCGGCCTGGCCTCTAGCCTCTCCCCGCGTCGAGGAACACGCAGTTTACCACCCTGCTGGTAAAACTGCTCCTGACCACCACGAGCTCTCTCTGCTCTCTCAACCCCCTTCCTTCTGAAGCAAAACTCTGCAAGATGCCCGTCTCTCTGACAGTACTCACAATGATAGGTGGGCTTCTTGGGATGTGGTTGAGGCTTGGGATTCTTGGTCTTAGTGGTGTTAGGTGTAGTCTTTTTGGGTTGAGAGGGTCCAGGAAGAGAATCAAGAGAAGTGTGGAGGTGTTTGAGCTTTGGAACCCAGATAGGTTTCTTGGGTGGAGCTTTGGGTGGTTCATGGATCACTCCATCCTTGGGCTGACAAGCCTGGGAGGACTCAGTGGAGTGAGTCTTAGGATATCTTTGCTCAGGAGTCATTTTACTCCACTCCACTGCCCGGTAATGGCACTCTCAAAGTCAGCCTTGGTGTAGGTGTAACCTACCCCAAACCCATCTTGCCTCTTGAACTGCTGGATCATCATGCCGAGTTGTGGCTCTCTGGCACTGATCCAACTCAGGATAGAACGGAGGTAAAAGTTCTCATTCTGAGAATCAGCTAACTCCTCTCTCAAGGAAGCTAGAACCTCCACCTGAGACAAGTAGGTCTCACACTCACTCTCTACTTGGATAGACTTTTCGGCTTTCAGCTTGATCAATTCCATTCTAAGAGACAAACAGTTCTCACAGACAGTGGGTGGAACTGATAGTGTCTCAAGTTCTAGCCTAGTCTGCGCAAGCTCAGCTCTCAAACTCTCCAAATCACTCAAATGCTCATCGCCCTTAGATTTCAGCTCAGCTAAGGCAGCTAGATGAGATGGGCAATCAACACAGGGTGCGACGACAGTGGCTTGAGCATTTTTCAGCTCCAGCTGAGCGCTTTCAAGCTCAGTGGCCAAAGCGTCCCTCTCATCAACCCTTTCTGTGTACCTGGACATCAGAGTCGACAGGTCACACAGAAGCACCTCACACTTCGGGCACTCACTGCTATCACCCAAGCAAGGGGAAGAAGATAGACTCTCAATTCTGCCGTTGGCCATGGCAAGCTCACTCTCTAACTCATGTATCCTCTTCTTAGCCCCCCTAAGTAGTTTTTCCCGATATTTCAACTCCTGACGATTGCTCTCAAGTAAATCAACGATTTCGCGTTCATAGGATGATACCTTTATGTTGTTGTCGTCGTCGGAGTCGTCAGAGGAGCTCTTTTCTTCCTTATCCCCAAGAGCCATTGAACAGAAGCTCTTGCGGGATCTTCGGCGCTGGTGTGAGCGGCTCTTTGGCTTGTCCCCGAAAGCCATGAAGCAAAGGCCCGCCGGATCGTCCTTGTCCTTCCCCTTCCTGATGCTGATCTCCTCATCGCTTGAGCTCGATGAAGAGGAAGAAGACGTGGACCGCTTGGAGTAGCTATTCTCCATCTCGGCAAAGAAGGCCTTGTCGCGCTTCTTGTTCTCTTGCCAGTAGTCCTTCAGGGCCTTCTTGAAGAATCTGGTCTTCGGCTTGCCCTTGTTGAAGGAAGAGCTGTCGTGCTTGCCGGAGTCGTGGAAGCCACCACCGGTGCCCTTCTTGTGTCCATTGCGCTTGGGGCAGTCGGCGATGAAGTGTCCTAGATCACCACACTCAAAGCATCCGGATTTTGTGCCGTGTCTCTTGAACATTCTCTTGTCATAGACACGACGCACCCGGTTGTTAAAAAGACACAAATCATCATCTCCCAACAACTCAAGCTGGTCCTTAGTGATAGACATCAAAGAGAACCCAGCACAGCTTACAAAAGAAGGATCAACAGAAGGTGTAGCAAGGGCCAGAGATTTCGATCTAGAACCAGTGAGATTTGATCTCAGCTGGAGATCTACCTCAGTAGCCTTCAGCTTGCTAAACAACTTAGAAATTGTCAAGGTATCATAAGAAGTACTCTCAATGATAGAAGATACCTTGATCTCCCAGATCTTTGGGTCCAAGGTATGAAGAACCTTGAGCACCTGCTCATGATCTGAGACTAACTGAGCACCCTCAGCCTTGTTGTCCCGAAGCTTATCTATGATCGACTGAAAATGACCAAACAAAGCCTCAACAGATTCACCCGGCTTCTGTGTGTAATTCTCATATTCACGCCGGTAGGTCTGATAGAGCCGAGCCTTGACGTGGGCTGTTCCCTCATGGTGTGCCTTGAGGGTAGCCCAGATCTCTCTCGTAGTGGAGAGATGGCTCACACGCTCAAACTCAGTGGGACCTAAACCAGAAAAAAGAATGTTCATAGCCTTACTGTTGCTCAGATGCTGGGCAATGATACCAGCAGTACCATGCTTAGCGACTGGCAAGATGACAAACGTGGTGTGAATGCAAATGTCCCAAATGTCCGAACCCTGGCTCATGAGATAGGCTCGCATGCGAGTCTTCCAATAGTTATAGCCAAAGGCTTCCAAGGATGGGACCTTGCCTGGAGATGTCATGGTCACTACTGGGGTTTAGAACCGGTTAATGTATGGAAAAACCATAACCTTGCTCTGATACCACTTGTAGGACCGAAAGTAGCGACCAGAGGGGGGGTGAATGGGCGCCTTAAAAATTCTTTCGAATATATGGCATGTTTCCAACATCCAACGCACCTCAAAAGACTAAGCAGCAGAGTATGAACAGATAGCCTAAGTCTAAAGGTATCTAGCCTAGAAGCAACTATTGATAAACAGAGAAATGTCAATGCAGTGCTAATAGACAGATAAACAGAGTACACTAAACAAGGCTAGATAAACTTCTCAGAAAAGCAATCTAAGTGCACTATGTATGAGAAGAGAAGTTACTGTTCAAATCTGTCTCCTGTTCGGATCTTGGCGAAGCCAGCTTCGCCGGTCGAGGTCTGCTTTGGTGGTCGAAGCCTGCTTCGATGGTCGAAGCCTGCTTCGGAGATGGTTGTTGAAGTCTGCCGAAGGCTGTTGTGAAACTGCCGAAGGTGTGTAATCTAACCTAGTTCGAGTGTGACTAAGAGCGAAGTATGACAGAGTCGGAGCTTGCTTCGAAGAGTGAACTTCGAAGGCTAGGCTTCGAACAGAGCTTCGAACAAGCACACAGAGAAAACAACCTTCGAAAGGGTAGCGAAGCCTGACAGGCGACAGAGAAACCAAAATCGAAGCCTACACTATACCTTCGAACAAACACATCATGACCTTCGGAATAGATAGCTGCAAATACTGAGCGAAGTCTATCAGTAAGATTAGCTTTGAAGCTAACTCCGAAGCATGATGAAGTATTGACTTCGAACAGCTCGAGACTGAGAACACCTTCGCAAAGACCGTCGAAGTATGTGAAGCTGATAGAGTGCAAAGCGTACTTCGAACACAGCACAAAAATAAAGCCGAAGTTTCAGGCAAAGCTTTCGAGGATGTCAGATCGAAGCCTGCCTCACGGAGCTGAGGGACTTCGAATCAGAGGGAAGGGTCTTCGCCAGAAACAGTCAGAAAAGTTACTCATCCATGTCTACTTCGATCAAAAAGGCTACATAGAAAAAGCAAAGCTAGAGTACTAGTGTACTGTTGCTACAGTGTAGTAGTACTACTTGCTGAACGCAAGAACTAGTACTACTTCCGTGAAGAACAGAAGCAGCCGAAGCACACTCACTCAAGAAAATGCCTATGCATGTGAAACGAAGCAATAAACGCTGCTGCAGATTTGCTGCGCATGATTATAGAATAGAAGTTTCACTGCATCAGTTAGAACAAAATAAATGCAAGCCAAAAACTGAAGAACAGTAGCCTGGCAGCGCACAACAGGAGAGAGAGAGAGAGACAAACACGCAGGAACAAAATGACCCAAATGATTGAAAAGTAAATTCTAGAAGGGTATTCCAACCCTAGGGATTGGGGCCCTATTTATAGGTTGCCCAATGACCTAGAATATTCCACCAACCCCTTAGGGTTTTTTACAGACGCAGGAATAAAAAGAAAAGACTCAACTACCCATAGGAATTTTTACAAACTCGACTGACTGACTGTGGGCCTAGAGATACAGATGACTTATCTGGAAGATAAGCTTTCGTAGCGACTACGACTCCTCTTCTGGACAGTCGGATACAAGATCGACCGTTGTTAGTTTTGCGCCGAAACTGACAAAGCCTCCACCGACTTTGCACCAGGTACCCGGATTGGACTGGCCCGACTCCGCAGCTCTCTCAGCCCGGCAATCGCTCACCGCCCGTGTACCTGAGTCAATCCTGGTGAACAGCCCAGTGGGTCTTCTACTGCTTCTGGCCCAAGTACCCGGATTGGGCCAGCCCGATTTCGCAGCTCTCTCAGCCTGACCATCACTCGCTGCCCATGTACCTGAGTCACATGCGGCCCATGAAACAGCAGATCTTCTCTCTTCTCAGTCCTCTTTGACTGTCGTTGACAATGACTCATCACATCTGGAGCCATGAGGCCCACGTTATTTAGCATGGCTCCTCAACTTCGATTCAGGGTGAAGCAATGATGACTGCTCCTGAAGATGCTCCAACAGTCAAAGATTTAACTGTGAATTCTGACTCCGACGAAGACTTTGGAGTAGCCTTCGACCCGCCAAGCAGTCCGTTGCTTACCCGTCGACAAGACTTCGGAGGTAATCTTCACATAATTCTTTGTTCTTTTTTCCTGCGAAATTATACAATGTATAATACCTTTGCTTTAACAGGATCTGCTTCTATGGAAGAGGGCCTTCCCGAAGATACCAATCCTGGGACTTCGGCCACTCCGAAGCCAATTCCAGAAGTCGCTCGAATGGGACCTGGAAAAGGCAAAGGCAAGATGGACCCCCTCCCTGCTCCGAGCTCAGGATCAACTCCGTCTGAATCGACAGACGGAAGCCAATCTACAGAGGGGGGCAGTCTGCCGAAGTTCCAAAGGATACGGCCCAGCGCTCTGGCCCCTCGCTGAATGAAGACGACCAGAGGGCCTTGTCTATGCTCCCTCTTCTAGCTCCTTTCTTGGAGCGAAGAACCAGACTTCGGACTTTGCTCGAACCTTTGGATCGAGCTAGCCGCGAAGTCGGGGAGACAGACTTGGTAGCCATCTTGAGCGAGGCTGAGGGTTCGGAGCTCAACGCTGCTATGGAGCGTGCAGCGTACCAGGTACGAAGTATATGCAAAACAAAATTAATCTTATATACAAATAATTTCTCACCTTGGTTTTTTCTCTTTGCAGCAAATAGTCTTGGCCCGAGCTGCGAACATTTCAAATGAACGCGGAAGTCTTCGCCTTCGAGAGGAAATTACCACTCTTCAGAGAAATCTTAACATTTCCAAAGGTTGAGTTTCCCAAATGGACGACATGGTCTCAGCAGAGCGGAGGGCCAGGCAAAGCTTGGACTGCGAATAAGGAGCTCGAAGCAGAATAAATTGTGCTTCGGGCGGAAATAGAAAAGATGCGGGCGGAGCATGCTATAGCGGGGGCTGAACTTGTCAAGCTCTAGGAGGAAAAAGCCAAAGCTGCAGAGGAGGCTAGCAACCTGCTTACTCAGAAAAATTCTCTAGCTACGGAGGCAGCTAGGCTCTCCGCTGTGGTAGAGGAGCTGACTTCGGTGGTTAAAAATGATCCAAGGAGCTGCGAAGACGATGAATACGGCAGGCATTCGATACGGAGAACTCTCTGGACAAGTGGCTGCTATCGGCATACTTCGCTACTACGAAGATCTGGGGATAACGATAACTCCGAACGCAGAGGCGGCTCCCATTACCTTCGACGAAAACCAGCTTCTCAATCCTTCCGAAGACGTAGCCGCTGCTTGGCAAGCCTTCCAAGCTTCATGGAGAGCCGAAGGTCGCACTGCGATCAAGGCTTGGATTGATGAAGGGCAACGCCAAAAGCAAGCTCGGTTGCAAGCTTCGAGCAGCCAGCCTCCGCCAAACCCGCAGGTCTAAATTTACCTTAGGATCCAGACTATGTAAAGAATCATGCTTTTGTACATTTATGAATGAAAATTTGCTTATCGTGTTTTTAGGCTTCGCCTCATATGGAAGATGTCGAAGTGTTAAACATTGACGAAGAACTCCACCTACTATGGGCTACCTTCGATCTTTTAAAAGTTCACAAGCGCCCTCGATTTTTAGTTCCTCGAGATAGCTCCGGTGCAATTACGCCCGAAGTAAGCAAAGATATACTATCTTATATTAAAGAGGAAGAAAAAGAGGATAACTTGGAAACTTCATCTTCTGAAGACATTGCATGGTCCGAAGATGAAGATGAAACTCAGGGTAAAAAGCCTGAAGAACTTGGAAGCTGGGAAAGGAGCCCCGAACGACTCCGAACTTGGGCCGAACTTCAACAAGAACAAAAAGACTTTAGAGCTTTGAAGGGAGGTAGGAGAGTTAAACGCAAAGTTGTTAGAACTCCCGGCTCTGGAACTAGTCGTTCGAACCTTAGCTCTAGAGATCAAAGGGGTCTTCGATTCCTTCTCGGTATAGATACCAATTTTTCATGATGTAATCATAATTTGTTCGAATAATAAATATTGATTTTAAAATTGTCTCCCTATTTCCCAGCCCCTCTTTAGGCGTAAGCAACTTCGAACTATATTCAAAGATGGTTAGGCGCAAAGAAAAACTTAGGAGTACAATTTTGGGGGTCCGGAGCCCCTCAGCAATTTAAAGATTGATTAAAATCTTATAAAATGTCTTCGACTACTTGGAGTCTGAAGATTGGTAACTTAGTACCTTATGTTCTGAAATAAATCACTTTGGACAACTTTTCGGACACTTTAGTGTCCCAAATGATTGGTCACTTTGGACTTTTTTCACAGATATTCGAAGCTCATAAGCTCAAACTCTGTTTGTTTTGGCCTCCTTCGGCTCTTTTTGTGAATTCTATCAAACCAGTGGTTTGGAATTCATAGTGGTCTCCTTGGACTCTTTGTACGGATGCCTTCAAGCCGGTGGCTTGGACTCCACATTATTTGGTCTCCTTGGACTCTTTTAATGGATGTCTTCTAGCCGGTGGCTTGGACTCTGCATTATTTGGTCTCTTTGGACTCTTTTTATGGATGTCTTCAAGCCGGTGGCTTGGACTCCATATTCTTTGGTGGCTTTCCCACTTCATCGGAAACTTCGGACCAGTGGTCCGAAGTCTGAAAAATATGATTCAAATTAATGACACTTCTCTCTCGGTCAACTCCGCTATTCCAGTGGGTCCACTAGGAAGTGGGAAGTTTATGAGGGGTAGGCTTTATCTGAACCATATGCTTTATTGATTCAGAAAGTGTTTACAAATGATTACAAGGAGCCCCTATGTGAAATATCACTTCAGGTGCTCCACATGCCATGTATGCGCTAACTCTTCACCCTCCAAATTAGCTAACTTAAAAGAACCAGGATGCCCTGAGCGAACAATTAAGTATGGACCTTCCCACTTATTTCCTAATTTCCCTAGTGCTATGATACTTCGCAAAACGAGATGACCCAGCCTAAGTTCATTAATCTTGACCTTCGGGTCGAACCAAGTCTTCGTCTGCTGTTGATACTTTGACAAATTTGCAACAGCTCGAAGTCTTGTCTCTTTTGTTAAATCAAGCGAAGTTTGTCTTTCTGCTTCTATTTCCGGTTCGGTGCTTTGAAGGGATCCTCCTTTGAGCTCCGTTGGTGTCATAGCTTCATCTCCGAATAATAGTATGAAAGGAGTGAAGTCGGTAGACCTTGTCTGAGTTGTCCGGATGGACCATAGGATCTTTGGGAGCTCTTCGGTCCACAATCCTATTGCCAATCCCACTATTCTTCGATTCAGCCCTGACAAGATATTACCATTGTCTCTTTCAACAGCTCCATTAGATTGAGGATGTCTTACTGCGGCAAAACATAGTTGGATGCCTAGGTCTTCACAGAATTTCCTGAAGGGTTCTGCATCAAACTGTGTTCCATTATCCACTGTTAGCTGCCGAGGCACTTCGAACCGGCATATAATATTCTTCCAGAAAAAATTTTGTACATTATTGGAAGTGATAGCTGTTAGGGGCTCCCTTGCTACCACTGTGAACTTCAAATTTCATTTTGCTACTGGGAAGGGGCCAATAAGATCCATGCCCCATCTGGCCATGGGCCATACTGGAGCAATGACTTGGAGAGTTGTTGGTGGGCGATGACTTCTTTGTCCCATCCACTGACATCCTTGGAAAGTGCGAACTAAGCTCTCCGCATCAGCTACTATTGTAGGGCAATAAAGCCCCTGGCGAAGTGTTTTTCCTGCCAAAGCTCAAGGGGCTAAATGGCTACCGCAAAGTCCTTCATGAATTTCTCGAAGAATTTCTTGATCTTCGGCTTGAGATATACATCGGAGCAAAGGGGAACATACTCCGGCCTTGTATTAAATACCGTTGATTAAATGGTAACTCCGAATTCTGAGTTTCAACCTCGAAAGCTGTAGTCCTTCAGACATATTCCCTTCTCCTTGCAACAATTCCATAATTGAACTTCGCCAATCTATACTTGGAATGCAAAGGACTTCCTCAGCAGGGATTTGTGGCACCGAAGGTGTACTAAGTTCTTCATAAAAAGCCTCTTCTGATATGTCCATAGCTCCGGTTGCATCTTTTGCTAAGATGTCGGCTTGCACATTTTCTGCTCTAGGTATACTCCGAATGGAAATCCCTTTAAATGCTGCTTCAATCTTACGGATTTCTTCCAAGTATTTTGCAAGCTGTGGATGCCGAACTTGTAAGCTCTTGTCTACGTGCCCTGCTACAATCTGAGAATCTGTCTTAATAACAACTCTTGTAGCCCCTAGAGCACGTGCCTTTCGAAGTCCCAATAAAATTCCCTCATACTCCGCTGTATTATTGGTAGACTTAAAGTTGAGTCTTGCAGAGTATATTGCCTTTTTCCCTGAAGGCAAAATTATCACGGCTCCGACACCTGCTCTAGATGCTTGGAAAGCTCCATCAGAATAAATAGTCCAAATCCCTTCACTTGGCTTTTCCGGAGCCCATGCTACAGGGGGAGTCCATTCCGCTACGAAATCCGCCAACACTTGTGACTTAATTGCTATTCTTGCCACAAAGGATATGCCGAAGGGTGCTAACTCAACAGCCCACTTCCCAATTGATATGACCACGCCGACCACTCCAACCTCTACACCGACCACTTCGACCACAGCGACTCCAATACATGTTTTTGATGGACCAATTACACGCAGTCGAGCTAAGCAGCTTCAACAAGAGGTGCACGCGCTACTTTGTGAAATTCATTTTACTATTAATGAGAGTTATATACTACCTAAGTCGTGTACATTGCTAATGCTCAGGTTTACCAAGAAGGACGACAAGAACTCACAAGGAAATGGACACATAGAAGAATCATGCTCGAACCAAGCCAGTCCTGCAGGATCGTCTCAAAGAAATAATCATAACTTTTGATTTCCAAAAGCTATGAAGGCAAATGAGCACTTTTTGGAAAACTCTTGAAGTCTAGTTTCCAATGAATCTAACCCCGACCAGTTTGAAGTTTGCATGAAGGCGTCCGACCAGTTTTAGTGCTTGCTGGTCCGAAGGTCAACAGTCTGCATGAAGTCAATGTTCTCGTATTAAAACTGCATAATTCTACCGATTTCCATGGTGCATATTATACATGGTGTGAAACCTTATCAAGTCACCTTTCCAAGGAATCCAACCGTTCGTGAATTGAAGCTTCCAAGGAGGAGTTATTGCTGAAATACCAAAGACCGCTCAGAAGACCAACAGCCACGCGGAAACTCTCCAGAAGCTGATTCGTTTTCCCATAGTTCGCCTAGTCTTTTCTTTTCATGTTCACACCTATCTTCAAGGTCTACTCCTTGTGTAAATACTCCCTAGCACCATTGTAATGGGCAACTTGATTATTGAATATAGAACCCCTTGTTCAGCTGCGTGCTAACAAATTCAGAGAGAGATCTCTACCCTCCTTGCTCTTGTGATTTCCTTCGCGGGATTACAGAAGTGGCGTCTTCATCCGCTCCCAATTGGTGCTCCTATTCCCTTCAAGGTCCTCCTTGATTGATTGTAGGCTGTGTTGGTTGGTTCTTTGAGAGTGTGGTTGGGCGAATCCTCGATTCAGGTTGCCGGTTAAAGACGGTGGTTGGCTTCGAGTTTTATTTGCCAGGTTGCACTAGTTATCGCTGCTTGCAGCAAGTTATCCGGCTATTCTATAGCTAGTTATCTGAAGATCGATCCTACGTCGTGAAGATCGGGACCCCGTGACGCATCATCTGGTATCAGAGCTGATTGGTTTCCACAGTAGGATTCTTTACCCTTAGCTACATATATTTTGTTTCGTCCTATCCACCAAAAGCCAAAAAAAATATATACATATATATTGTTTAGCCCTTTGTTTCAATCTGTTATTTTAGTGAGTTCAGTTAATTTTCAGTCCATTAGAGTCTTTGTTTTAGTTGTTCATCATTTTCCGTCGTGTGTCCTTTGAGCCTCTTATATATCTGGTCATTGTGTTCAGTTCTATAAAAAAAGGTAAAAGAAAGAAAAGTTCAAAAAAATGGAAAGTTGAGAAAAAAAATTGTGAAAGAAAAGTTTAAAGATCAGTTCGTTTGAGAGCACAGTTGCTGAAAGTTTGTGTTTCAAGTTGTGCAACCAGATCGCTATCTTTTATTGGTACAAAATTTTGGTTGGGTTTGATTGCAACACTTGCATCCCAATCATACTCCTTGTTTACATCAATCTGAGATTTTCTTTGCACGTGTGTGTGATCCATTTACATCTTTAGCATTTTGAGATCAGCACTAAGCAGGGAACCTCTAGTTTGGATTGTTACTTAACTTTACAACAACTAGAATTCATATTGCATTCCTTGTTTATAATCCCCACCAAGCTCCACATAAAAGCCATCGTAATCGGTACTCTCTGGTCTTGTATTCGCTTAACCATCACTCTCGGTACCACCACACATTTTGTTTCTCTGTAACCCGCAGGAACTTCACTGAGCCTCGGTTGGTAAGAGAAGTGAGATTGAGAGATCCCACATATATTTTTATTCCACATATACTCTTGTTCCTTTGTTGTCACTAATTTTACAGAAAGATGGGTGACGGCGTTGAGATCAATGATTGTGTCACCATGGCACAATTTAATGAATTCCAGCAAAGTCTAGAAGAGAGACAAGATCGGTTGGCCCAAGATTTTCAAACCATACTAAATGAAATTAGGGGACGTCGTCCACCTAATGATGGAGCAAGCACCCATGGTGAAGAAGGTGATGATAGTGATGGAAGAGGAGGAAGAAGAGGATGGAGGAACCGAAGTGCTGCACATGGAAGAGGGAGGGGCTGGAATCGAAGAAATCAAGACACTGAAGAATCCGAATCTGAAAATGATGATAATCATTCCCATCATTATCGCCAACATCGTAGAGGAGGCCATCGTGAAGAGAGGCTTGGTAAACTGAAATTTACCATGCCAAAATTTGATGGAGGATCTGATCCTGAAGCTTATTTCACTTGGGAGTTGAAGGTCGACAAGATCTTTCGCTTGCATAATTATACAGAAGAGAAGAAGTTGGCTATGGCATCTCTAGAGTTTGAAGGATATGCTCTGATTTGGTGGGAGCAACTTCTCCAAGATCGTGAAGAAGATGGAGAACATCCTATTGCCACATGGGCAGAGATGAAACGTGAAATGAGAAGACGTTTCGTGCCGAAGAATTATCGGCGTGATCTTTTTGATAAACTGCAGAATTTGAAACAAGGAAGTTATACTGTTGAAGAGTATTATAAAGAGATGGAGAAGGCTATGATTAGAGCCAACATATATGAAGATGAAGAACAAACTATGGCACGATTCATGGCTGGGTTGCATCGAAATATTCAACGCATTGTTGAGTTTCAATCGTACCATCGTCTTATTGATTTGGTACATCAAGCTACCAAAGCTGAACGCCAACTGCAGCAAGATACCAAGAGCAGTAAGTTTTTGCCTTTTGGTACGAGGACTATGTCTGGAGGAAGCAAGTTAAATTCCAAGTTTACTACTGCACCGTCAGCTGCGAAAGGTTCATTTGGAGGCTCACGTTCTAATGCTCAAAGTAATTTTAGTGGGAAGAACTCTGCTGCCCCGAGCACGAGTTCCAAACCAGCAGCTTCCACCTCCACTTCAGTGGGTTCTACATCCAAGAGCAGTGGGATTCAGTGTTTCAAGTGTGGAGGTCGTGGACATGTTGCTAGAGAGTGTCCAAATAATAGAGTGATCATTGTAACTGATAGTGGAGAGTACGAATCAACCAGTGAAGAGGAAGATATGGAAGAAGAAGCCCATGAAGAAGAGGAACATACCGGTTGTGATTTTGAGCAAGGTGCTGCTCTTGTGGTGGCCCCAATATTGAGTGTTCAGATGAAGGAAGCTGAGAACGGCCAGTGGCATAATTTATTTCAGACAAGAGCCAAAGTGCAAGATAAGGTAGTGAAGATGATCATTGATGGAGGAAGCTGCCATAATCTTGCTAGTCGTGAGATGGTTGACAAGCTTGATCTGAAACTTCTGCGACATCCTCATCCATATCATGTCCAATGGCTTAATGATTCCAGTGACATCAAGATTGGATACAAAGTAAAAGTTCCCTTCAAGATTGGTGAATATGTTGACACGGTAGAGTGTGATGTGGCACCCATGTCCGTATGTCACATACTACTCGGGAGGCCATGGCAATATGATCGATATACTCAGCATTGTGGGAGAACAAATCAGTACACTCTAGATTTGAAGGTGAGGAAGTTTGTACTCAAACCTATGACACCACAGCAAATTCTTGCTGAGCATTTGCAAAAGAGCTCTAGTATGAGAGATGAGAATGGAAAGGAAGAGAAAAAGAACTCGAGTGCCTTCCACAAATCAGAGAGTGAGAGCCACCAGCCCAATATGAGAAAAAAATTGAGAGATCAAAAGAAAGAAGAAGAAAAAAATTTAGTCATGTTAGCCACAAAATCTGAGATGAGAGAAGTAAGGAACAACCCAGATCAAGTACTCTTTGTACTTGTGTGCAAAGACATTTTAGTGTCAGCTAACGATAACACCTCTTTTCCTAGTATGGTGTCTCATCTTTTGCAGGAATATGAGGACGTTTTTCCAAAGGAAACCCCGAATGGATTACCTCCTGTACGTGGGATTGAACATCAGATCGATCTTATTCCGGGGGCTGCTCTTCCAAATCGACCACCATACCGCACCAATCCTGAAGAAACAAAGGAGATACAAAGGCAAGTGCAAGAACTTCACGATAAAGGTTATGTTCGTGAAAGCTTAAGTCCTTGTGTTGTTCATGTTATTTTAGTAACAAAAAAAGATGGTTCTTGGAGGATGTGCGTTGATTGTAGAGCCATAAATAACATCACTATTCGCTATCGCCATCCTATTCCTCGATTAGAATACATGCTTGATGAATTAAGTGGTTCCATAATATTCACTAAAATTGATTTGAAAAGTGGGTACCATCAAATAAGAATGAAAGCTGGAGATGAATGGAAAACTGCTTTTAAAACAAAATTTGGGCTATACGAATGGCTAGTTATGCCTTTTGGTTTGACTAATGCTCCAAGTACTTTTATGAGATTCATGAACCATGTTTTGAGAGCCTTCATTGGAAAATTTGTGGTTGTTTATTTTGATGATATCTTAATTTACAGCAAGTCTTTTGAAGTGCACATGAATCATATTCGACAAGTCCTAGATGAGCTCCGAAAGGAGAAATTATTTGCAAACCTTGAGAAGTGCAGTTTTTGCACAGACCATGTTGTGTTCCTTGGCTTTGTTGTTTCAGGAAAAGGAATTGAAGTGGATGAAACCAAGGTGAAAGCCATCAAGGATTGGCCAACTCCAACGAATGAGTCCCATGGAGGAGGATTGACAGGTCATTTTGGACAAAAGAAAACCTATGAGCTGCTAGGTGATCACTTCTATTGGCCCAAGATGAGGAGAGGCGTCATCCGGTTCGTGGAGCGCTGCATCACTTGTCACAAAGCTAAGTCTAAACTGAACCCTCATGGTTTATACACTCCTCTACCAGCTCCTAAAATTCCTTGGGAAGACATAAGTATGGATTTTGTTCTGGGACTGCCTAGAACTCAAAGAGGAAAAGATTTTGTTTTTGTTGTGGTTGATAGATTTTCAAATATGGCTCATTTTATCCCTTGTAACAAGAGCGACGATGCTTCACATGTTGCTAATTTATTTTTCAGGGAAAATTGTGAGGTTACATGGGGTGCCTAAGACCATTGTATCTGATCGTGATGTCAAGTTTTTGAGCTACTTCTGGAAAACATTGTGGTCCAAGCTGGGGACCAAGCTTCTATTCTCGACCACTTGTCATCCTCAAACCGACGGACAAACTGAAGTGGTGAATCGAACCCTGTCGATGTTGCTGCGAACCATGGTGAAAAAGAACCTGAAAGATTGGGAGGACTGCTTGCCTCATGTGGAGATTGCTTATAACAGGGCAGTACATTCTACCACTAACTTGTGTCCTTTTGAAATTGTTTATGGGTTCAAACCCATTGCTCCGATAGATTTGTTACCTTTGCCACTCCGATAGATTTGTTACCTTTGCCATTACAGGAGAGAACCAATATGGAAGCCTGCAAGCGAGCTGCATATGTCAAGAACATACATGAGAAAACAAAAGAAGCAATCGAGCTAAAGGCGACACATAAGGCTGCAAGTATGAACAAGCATAGAAAGAAGGTGTCGTTTGAACCAGGCGATTTGGTGTGGATTCACTTGCGTAAAGATCGCTTTCCTGATAAGCGCAAGTCCAAGCTGATGCCATGAGGGGATGGTCCATTTCGTGTTCTTGCCAAGATCAACGATAATGCATACAAGATTGACCTTCCACCAAGCTATGGCGTGAGCAACTCCTTCAATGTTGCTGACCTATCAGCATTCACAAGTGAAGACACTTTAGAGTCGAGGACGACTCCTTTTCAAGAGGGGGCGGATGATATGACCACGCCGACCACTCCAACCTCTACACCGACCACTTCAACCACAGCGACTCCAATACATGTTTTTGATGGACCAATTACACGCAGTCGAGCTAAGCAGCTTCAACAAGAGGTGCACGCGCTACTTTGTGAAATTCATTTTACTATTAATGAGAGTTATATACTACCTAAGTCGTGTACATTGCTAATGCTCAGGTTTACCAAGAAGGACGACAAGAACTCACAAGGAAATGGACACATAGAAGAATCATGCTCGAACCAAGCCAGTCCTGCAGGATCGTCTCAAAGAAATAATCATAACTTTTGATTTCCAAAAGCTATGAAGGCAAATGAGCACTTTTTGGAAAACTCTTGAAGTCTAGTTTCCAATGAATGTAACCCCGACCAGTTTGAAGTTTGCATGAAGGCGTCCGACCAGTTTTAGTGCTTGCTGGTCCGAAGGTCAACAGTCTGCATGAAGTCAATGTTCTTGTATTAAAACTGCATCATTCTACCGATTTCCATGGTGCATATTATACATGGTGTGAAACCTTATCAAGTCACCTTTCCAAGGAATCCAACCGTTCGTGAATTGAAGCTTCCAAGGAGGAGTTATTGCTGAAATACCGAAGACCGCTCAGAAGACCAACAGCCACGCGGAAACTCTCCAGAAGCTGATTCGTTTTCACATAGTTCGCCTAGTCTTTTCTTTTCATGTTCGCACCTATCTTCAAGGTCTACTCCTTGTATAAATACCCCCTAGCACCATTGTAATGGGAAACTTGATTATTGAATATAGAACCCCTTGTTCAGCTGCGTGCTAACAAATTCAGAGAGAGATCTCTGCCCTCCTTGCTCTTGTGATTTCCTTCACGGGATTACAGAAGCGGCGGCTTCATTCGCTCCCAATTGGTGCTCCTACTCCCTTCAAGGTCCTCCTTGATTGATTGTAGGCTGTGTTGGTTGGTTCTTTGAGAGTGTGGTTGGGCGAATCCTCGATTCAGGTTGCCGGTTAAAGACGGTGGTTAGCTTCGAGTTTTATTTGCCAGGTTGCACTAGTTATCGCTGCTTGCAGCAAGTTATCCGGCTATTCTATAGCTAGTTATCTGAATATTGATCCTATGTCGTGAAGATCGGGACCCCGTGACGCATCACCAATTCTTCCTGTGGAATCCTTACTTCGGAGCATATCTCCCAAAGGATACGAAGTCAGTACAATTACATTATGTACCAAAAAATAATGCCTTAGTGTTGGGGGAGATAATCCCTGGAGTCGCCGAGGTGGGCCCCCGGCCGGAGGGCCCAGGCCTAATGACGAAGGCCGCCTTCCGGAGGAGCAAGGCCGGAGGCCACCTTCCGGAGGAGCAAGGCCGGAGGCCACCTTCCGGAGGAGCAAGGCCGGAGGTCACCCTCCGGAGGAGCAAGGCCGGAGGCCGCCCTCCGGAGGAGCAAGGCCGGAGGCCACCTTCCGGAGGAGTAAGGACGGAGGCCACCTTCCGGTGGGAGGGAGCCAGAGATCGCCCCTCGGCCGAAGGACACGGGAGCTCGTCTTCCGGAGGCCGAAGGCCCGAGGCTCTCGGCCGATCCAGCAGGACGGACTCGAAGAGAGTCGTGGCGGGAAAAGGACTAGGCGGTCGTACGAAAGGACAGGATCGCGATCTTCTGAGCCGTGTCGGGCGGCGCAGGGAGCACCCGACATGGTTGATACGCTGTCAGAGTCGAATCTTCTTGTCTGTACTATGTATCTCTCTGTCTGTACTGTGTATCGCCTATTTTGTCTGTACTACCAGTCAAGGTTGGTCGGGTGGCCGTTGGCAGCCCGGAGGCGCTTAGTCCTCTGGGCGGGGCGCCCTATAAATACCCCTCACTACAGTTGTAACAGGCAGGCTGATCAAGGCATTGAATACACTACTCTCACTTTCCACAAAAAACCTGCTGGTTCGATCCGTCGTTCCAACACTTAGCTTCCTCGAAGCCATTATCAGAGCATAAGTGAATTTCTCAAGCTCGGAATATCTTGTTTTTGCTCCAGACAATGCTTCGGACACAAAATAAACTGGATTCTGTACCAACTTTCCGCTGAAATCAACCTCTCTGACAAGGACTACACTGACAGCAGAGCCAGTAGCTGCAAGGTAGAGGAGTAGGGTTTCGTCCGCAATAGGCACCGTGAGTGTAGCAAGGTTACTGAGATAATTCTTAATATCTTCGAAGCTCTTTTGACACTCCGGTGTCCATGCAAAATCTTCGGACCCTTTCAATGCTTTAAAGATGGGCAAACTTCTCTCCGCAGACCTTGCCAAAAACCTGCTAAGTGCTGCAAGACGACCAGACAGCTTTTGCACTTGCTTTAAATTGTCTGGGGGAGCCATCCTTTGCAACACAGTTATCTGAGTGGGGCTAGCTTCGATCCCTCTGCTTGAAACTAGATACCCTAACAATTTTCCAGCCTGCGCCGCGAAGATACATTTTTCGTGGTTAAGATGGATCCCACATGCCCGAAGGCTATTGAATGTTTCTGCTAAGTCTAGGCTATGTTGGTGCTTTAAAGAACTCTTTATTACAATATCATCCATATAGGCCTCTACATTGTGACCTAATTGATGACCTAGAGCCTTAGCAATTAACCTCGAAAAAGTAGCCCCGGCATTTCTTAAGCCAAAGGGCATTCTTACATAACAAAAGACTCCTGAAGGAGTTACGAAGCTTGTCTTGATTTCATCTTCGCGCTTTAGCCAGATTTGATGATAGCCGGAGTACGCGTCAAGAAAGCTTAATAACTCCGAACCGGCAGTAGAGTCGACCAATTGATCAATTCGGGGCATGGGGTAGGGGTCACGGGGGCATGCTTTATTCAGAGATGTAAAATCAATACACATGCGCCACTTCCCGGAAGATTTCTTCCTAACGAAGACTGGGTTGGCTAACCACTCTGTATGAGCCACTTCTCTGATAATCCCAGCCTTCAGCAGCTTTTCCACTTCGTCTTTGGCAAGGATAGCTCTCTCTGTGGATAACTTTCGGAGTCCTTGTCGAACAGGGCGAGCTTTTGGATTCACAAGTAAACTGTGTTCAATAATATCCCGACTGACTGCAGTGATGTCTTCGTCAGACCAAGCAAAGACATCTAAATTCTCCCCAACTACTTTTTCTAACGAAGTAGCGACTTCTGGATGCAAGTCTTTGCCAAATTGAAATGAATATTCCTTGTCATCTTTGACAATAACCTTCGTTGCAATCTCTCCTTCGGGGCTTGGCCTTGGGAAGGATTTCTTCGAAGATTCATCAAGAGCAGAGGAATCCTCCAGGTTATCTTGCACGCTATTCACATGTCTCGGATCAAGAGGAGGGCCATGACCATACCCCGCTCTTCGCGTAGTGGCCTGATCTCCGAAGACAGTGAGCACTCCTGCCTGTGTGGGCATCTTCATACACAGGTAATTATGATGCGCCACAGCTCTGAATTGATTCAGCATGCCCCTTCCAAAGATGACATTGTATGCATATGGAGCATCCACAACATCGAAAATCACTTCTTCTGTCCTGGCCAGTGGCCCCTCTCCGAAAGTAACTTCCAGGCCAATTTGGACGAGGGCATCAAGAGGGGGTCCTGCAAAGCCTTGTAAAGGACGGGCTACTAGGAGAAGATGCTTTCTAGAGATGCAGAGTTGATCAAAAGCTTGGACAAAAATAATATCTGCCGAACTCCCTCCATCAATTAGCACTCTCCGGACCTCAGTCCCTGCTATGTCGGCAGTGATGACGAGTAGGTCTGCATGTGGAAACTTAATACCAGCTACATCATCTGTAGAAAAAGATATTGGCACATGGGACCATTCGGGCATAGCAGCTGCAGACAAAGAGGTTCCAATATGGCCCACTTCTCTAACATATTCTCTTCTCTGCCTCTTCGACATACTTCCGAGGGTCCCTCCGCCGGAGATGGGGAGGACAACTCTTTTCCCTCGATCTTGCCCCTCTTCTTGCTTCGGAGGTGGCATAACATTGACCACCGGAGGCCATCTTGCAAGGTCGAAATTCTCTATTCGTTCCACAGCCTGGACAGGCTCCGGACGCACTTCAGTCAGAACTCAGTCAGTAGTGCCTCGACCCGAAGTTCTATCCAAGTACTCGCCTCTCAAGGCAAGTATAGATTTGCACGCATCAGTTGCGTGGCTCCGATTTTCACCGTGGATACAGCAGAAAAAGGTCTGGGCTTTGCCAGCCGGTTTCCCTAGCGGCCTCCAGCCGCTGGTCTTGCTTCCCGAAGGTTGCGTAGGCCTTTGGGCAAACCTATGCGGGGGTGCAATGTTCAAAACTTCTGAACAAGGATGCTTTTGCCCCCGACGCCTGTCGTGCTGAGCTTCGAAGCTAGGCCCTTGCGGCTGTGTTGGAGTTTTCACTTCCAACATAACTTCTTACAGTATCGACGGAGTTGCAGCAGTTCTTCGAAGCCATCCTTCTTCTGACCTTGCATACTCTTCGAAATAAGACATCAACTGAGAAACATAAGATATCTTTTTCCTGTGAAGTTTATCAAGGAGGCCTGCATGGATAACTCCCTCTCGAGCTGCGTCAACCACAGAAGACGTAGTTAACCCTCGAATTTGCGACTTCGTATGAACGAAGCGCTTGAAATACTATCTTAAAGTCTCTCCGGGGAGCTGCTTCACCTGGAAAAGGCTTCCTGTTGACATTGGGGGTACGAAGGTACCTTGAAAGTTACTCACGAATTTCTTCCTCAACTGCCTCCATGAACTGATTGATCCTGGCTTCAGAGACCAGAACCACCGCAATGCCACTCCTTGGAGAGTTAGGGGAAAACATTTGGCCATAGTGTCTCGCACTCCTCCACTGGCTTCAATTGCAAATGCATAAGAACGGGCGAACTCTCTAGGATCTTCATCTCTGGAATACTTGCAAAGCTTCGAAGTTTTGAACATAGGGTCGAAGCGCACTTTCTGCAACTCAGGATGCAGCGGAGACTCACTGTCGAAGGATGCGTTCTCTGGGGCTTCGGGATAAGGAAGTTCGTCGTCTTCGGGCACTTCGGGGATGACTGGGGTGGCCTGAGAATGAATCCTATCTGCGGCTTCTTGCCGCCACCTTGCTACTTCAGCTTGGAGACTGTCCATTTGAGTGGCCATATCACCAAGACCATCTTCATCTCCTCCGAAAGGATCTTCCGGGTCTTGAGAACTTTAGGCATTAGTTCGAAGTGGAACTTGAGGTGGAAGAGGGACTCCGGCTGGCCAAAGTATAGATGGAGTTGGCGGAGGAACTCCGTATGCTCGAGGAAGGGGATCCCTTCCGGAGTTTGAGGTAGAGGAAACATCAAAGGCCCTCCGACCTCAACTGTGTTTGAAGATCTGGCTCCGGAGATCCGAGGAGACCTCCGAATAGGACTACCACCTGCACTCCGCTTGGGAGGCATGGTTTGAGAACTTGGTAGAGAATGAAGTTTTTTGGACTAGGTTCCCCACGGATGGCGCCAACTGTTGCTGTAAAAGATTACGCTAACAGGTTTCTAAAGGTTAGAAACTAACAAACAAAGTGTTTGCAAAGTAAACTATTTCAAGCCTCCGAAAGGATAATAGCTTAAAATAGTTCGAAGATGTATATTGAATAACTTGTATTCGGTCCTTATTACAGGGTAAAACGGGGGGTATTTATAGGCCCAAACATTAAGGAAAACACCTTTTTACCCCTCTATTATAACCGACATAGTGGAAACTATTCGGTACCCTTAATAGGGCTAAAATGGTAAAAGACTAATCTAATGAGAAAGAAGATAAGTCTTCCATCTTAGCTGGCAAGGAAACCGTCGGAAAGGTCCAAGTTCGAAGATATACTCCCAACTAAAGTTCGCCTCTATACTTCGAACTTGATTCACTGTATTCCCGGAGTTATATGCTGGAAGCCTTTGAATCAATCACCTGCCTTTATCCTGTTACTGCAATAACCCCGAAGATGGAATATTCCCCCCCAACAACAATATTTTAGGTACTTGCAGTTCAAATTTTACATGTTCCAATTTAAATACTAGAAACACAATTAATGAGTTAAAAATAGCAAATGGATCTATAAAAATACAAAAAATTATATGGTATGAGATATATTGTATTTTGATTATATAAAAATTCAAGTTCAAACAAATATTTAACCATCAATTTACTTTAAACCATAGTCTATTCATTCTCAAAACTCTATTTCTTCTCCAGAGAATCTCAGATTTCTTAATATTCTACGTGATAAATTTCTGTAAAATTTTTCAAAATTTTATCATGGTATCTACATATAATATTATAACATCGTGATAAGTCTCGTATTTTTAAGACTTCATTTGATTTTTTTTATAATTAAAAAACCCTTAAGCTCCACATTACTAATGAAGTGTCGTGACATAAATTTTTTAATATTTCTTTAAATTTCATGGATAAGAACTAAAAATGGACACAAAATAGTGAATGCAATTTTTCTATAAATTTTAGTGCATTATTTTAGGTACTTGCATTTCAAATTTCACATATTTCAATTTAAATCCTAGAAACACAATTAATGAGTTAAAAATAGCAAATGTATCTAGAAAAATACAAAAAAATTATATGAAATGAGATATGGTGTATTTTGATTATAAAAAAAATTCAAGTTCAAACAAATATTTAACCATCAAATTACTTTAAACCATAACTTATTAATATTCACTAACTTAAGTCTTCCATAATTATATAAATAATAAATAAACCATTAATATAGTGATAATATATATCTTGAGTCTAAGTTTAATCCGTGTGAAATCCTAAAACGAATATGGATGTATCCATTTTCATATCCACATTCAGCAGAATTCGGATATCCGGTTCCATATCCACATTTGTAAAACGAATTCGGATATTTCTGAATGTCATCTATATTTTATTCATATACGAATACAAATATCCATATTTACAGTTATTCCAATACAAATACGAATAATTCGGATATTCTGACATCCATATTTATCCCTAGTTTCTTTGTTGTCTCTTGTACTTTGAAACCATTTCACAGTTTCAGCGTTGTACATGCCCTAATATATTTCTTTTATGTTTAATAAACGTCCTATTTTTAGTTTTGTTCTGACCTCGCTCCAAAATATTAGGCCGGCCAGTTTGGACAGTGTGGTCGAGTGTCGACCTATATGGCTATATGCATGTGTCTTGGCACTAGCTCACATTTACCTTACCCATCTAAGCGAGAGATAGAGACACATCTAGAGATCGAACTATTTAGCCAAGGCCTATCTAGAGCTAGCATAGCGGCGGCGGACGGTGGCCGGTGGTCTTATCGGTGAGCCGGCAAGAGGACGGGAGGATGGCGTTCAGGAGGTACAGGGCACTGCCGCAGGGGGAGGTCACGGTCGAGGAGTTCACAGCGTGGCTTGGGTAGTTCGACGGCGACGGCAACGGGAGGATTAGCAGGGAGGAGCTGCAGCGCGCGCTGCGCGCGGAGCCTTAACCTGTGGTTTGCGTGGTGGAAGGCGAGGGTCGGGGTGCGCGCTGCCGACGCCAACCGCGACGGTGCCGTCGCCGGCGACGACGAGGTCGGCAGGCTTTTCGCCTTCGCGCAGAGCCAGCTCCACGTCAAGATCGCCCAGCTCGGCTCCTCCTACTGATCGAACCAAAGCTGATCATACATGCATGCGACCGTACATGGGTAAGGATAACAGATGTATACATCGGTCTGTGTGTTCCAATTCCTCGTTTTATTACTTTCGTTTCCATCGCTCACATCACTCGTTCCGTGGGATTTGGAGAAACTGAGTACTTTTACCGCGTTGTATATTTTAATTTGCTGATCTCTTTAATTAGTTTGATCTTTGTGGTCCTGGTCAACTCATAGGATCCGTTTGATTAGCTTTATATTCTAAAAATTGTTGGTAATAATTTAAAAAAGTTTGTTAAAGAAATTTGCGTTCTTTAACTTCTGTGTTATATTCTTTCGGTCCCAAAATATAATAATTTCTATCATTCAAATTTTATCCAAATTTTATCTCAAATAGTACAACTTTTATAATTTTTCCAATAAATCTTCCTATTTTACCCAAGTTGCATGTAGTATGTAAAATACTAGTTGAGGGTTAGTCAAACTTTTTTCTTACATCTTAAGGGTATTCCTAATCTTCCATGTCACTTAGTGTCCATGAGATTAAATAGATCATCGTATAAGTAAAAAGCTGATGTGACAAGTAAGTTAATAAGAAGAAAGAGGAAAAATGATAGAAACTGAATCTCATGCGAAAAAAAAATCAGCTCTTCATGATGCTAATATTTTTTTAAAGAAGGTAGTCTTCATGAATGATGTCTTATTTTACTCTCTCTTTCATCGAAAACGTTACCCATAGATACCATGGGTTAGAAATGCCATAATAAATATGCCAAAATCTAAAAATGACTATAATTTGGGATGAATGAAATAGTTTATTTCACTACCGGAAATCTCACATTTGCCGAGTGCTTGAAACTTTACCGAGTGCATTATTTCGGGCACTCGGCAAACAAAAAACACTCAGCAAAGTAAATATTTACCGAGTGCTTAAAAAAAACACTCGGCAACACATGATACTAACGAGCGTCATGATGGCATGTTTGCACGGGCTAAATTTTTTTTGGGGTTTGCTGACTATTTTTTAAAATACACTCGGCAAAGACACGGTTAGCCGATTATTTAAAACAAACACTCGGCAAACCTATTGTTTTTTTGTGTGTAAAATTTGTTTGTAGCATGCATGATATTTCCAATTTGTTTTTTTCTTGCATTTTTTTCTACTATCACAACACAACATAACTTATCTTATGTAAAAATTTTACATTTTGTTGGTTCAGTTTGTTATTTTAAAATTATTAAGTATGTTTCTAGGATTTAAATTGAAATAGGTAAAATTTGATCTACAAGTGCGTAAAATAATGAACAAAAAATTATATAAAAATCATATTAATGTTTTTAAGTCTATTTAGGGTTATTATAAACTGAATTGAAAGAAATTGTGAACAATTTAGGGTGTGGCACTCAATCGACAACGTGAAGCTTAATAGTTTTTTAATTATAAAAAATAAAATGAATTCAAAAAAACATTAGACTTTTTATGGCGTTATTATATGATACATAGACGATTGATAAAAAATAAAAAAATCAAGAAAATTATAACGTAGAGTATTTAGAAATCGGAGATTGTGATAGGAGGATTTAGGGTTTAGAGAAGAAATGAGATAGGTTTGAAAGAAGTTTGATTGTTAATTTATTTTTTATACTTTATTTTTTTATACAATCACAATACAACATAACTTATCTCATGTAAAAATTTCACATTTTTGGTTCAATTTGCTATTTTAAAATTATTAAGTATGTTTCTAAGATTTAAATTGAAACATGAGAAATTTAAACTACAAGTGCCAAAAATAATGAACCAAAACTTATATAAAAATCATATTAATGTTTTTAAGTCTATTTAGGGTTATTATAAACTAAATTAAAATAAATTTTGAATACTTTAGGGCGCGGCACTCGATCATCAACGTGAAGCTTAATAGTTTTTTAATTATAAAAATGTTAAATGAAGTCTAAAAACATTAAACTTGTCATGGTGTTATTATATGATACATAGATGATGTAATAAAAATTAAAAAATATTTCCAGAATATTATCACGTAGAGTGTTTAGAAATTGGAGATATTGAGAGGAGGAATTAGAGTTTACAGAAGAAATGAGATATGTTTGAAAAAGTTTTATTGTTAAATCATTTTTATACTTGATTTTTTCTACAATCACAATACAACATAACTTATCTCATGTAAAAATTTCACATTTTTTGGTTCAATTTGTTATTTTTAAATTATTAAGTATTTTTCTAGGATTTATAATGAAACATATCAAAATTAAATTGCAAAGCCATGAAATTATAAACTAATTTGTCAAAAAATCATATTCACATTTTTTAATTTTTTTAGGAATTACCCACTACATTTTTACAAATTTTGTCAAAGAAAAGAATGAAAAAATTTGAACAAATTTGAAAAAATAAAAAAATTGTTTGTTAAGTGGAATTACCCACGGTCGCGTCACCCCCGGTCGCCCGACGCCCCCGATCGCGCTGTACCCAGCCGCCCGACACCCCCATCCGCACCGCCCCAGCCTCACCCGTCGCCCCTATCCGCAATGCCCTGGCCTCGTCCGACGACCCCGGCCGCGTCGCCCTAGTTGTGCCGCCCCTGGCCGCACCGTGTAACGCCCTGATTTTCATCAGGCGTTAAAAATAAAATAAAGTAATTAATAGATGAATTTCAAGAAAAGGATTCAATATAAATTGATAAATAATAAAGCTAAATTATGGGCCTAAAAATTTTATTTAAAAATAAATCGTAGCTGGAGTATTTTCCAAAAAATTCTCCTTGCTCTAAATTGCGTCCCAAAGATTTTCTGGAATTTTTGACGCAAAGGAATTAAATATAATCAATATCATTTCATTGTAAACTTTAACACCAATTAATAAAATATATTTCAACAAGAATTTTGTGTGAATAAAATATATGATAAACCATTTCAATTAAAAATAATATAAAACCAAATAAAATTCAGCTAGAGAAATTTCAAGTAAATTTCTCCCGCTTCAAATAAATTTAGGTTTTTATTAAGGATTTTTGTAACTAGAATAGTAATCCATAATATTTCAATGAATAACTTTAATAAAAAAGTAATTAAATCACTCTCTTTCCAATATAATTTGAATCATAATTTCCGAGTATCTATATCTTTTCCTGATCAAAAATCTGGAGGAATCAACATTCTATTTTCGTTCACGAAATTAAAATCTCATTTTAACAGCGTGTTTAAATTCCATTAAAAATCAATTTAAAAATTATTTTTATATTCCCCAAAATGAATTAAAAACCTTGTTTTTGTGTTCATGTTCGGAATTTCTAATTTCGACGCGAGTACCAAATTAATTGATTTTCCAAACCGGCGTTTGTTCGTTAAATTATTCGTGCATTATTTCTTTGAAATCCAAGATTTATAAATTTATTTTAAATCCCAAAATTTCCAAAAACTTTTCACTTTATCATAAAAATTCAAATTTGAATATTCAGGAAAATATTTTCCTATTTTGTTCCTCCTTTCCTTTTCTTTTCTTTCCTTTCTTTCCTTTTTCTCTTTCCTCCATTTCTCTTTCCCTTATCTCTTTCTCTTTCCTCTTTTCCTGGTGTGTGCGCATGACAAGGCCCCCTTATCTTTCCTTCTTTTGCCTTTCCCTCTTCCATTTCTTCCTTTCCTTTTCCCTTCTTTCTTCCTTTTTTCTCCCTTCCCTTTTCCTGGCCGCACCCTTCTCCTCCTTCCTTCTTCTCCTTCTATTTACTTTCTTCCTCTTTCCTTTATTCTTCCTCTCTTTCCTTCTACACATATCTTTCCATCTCTTGCCCGCAGCTTCCATTTATCCAGGCGCCTCCTCCCTCTATAAAAGCTAGGCACTCTTCTCTCTTTTCCTCTACAAGCCCACACCTCTCCCACTTCCTCCATCGTAGTCCATCTCCTCTTCCCTGTTGCCTCCGTCAAGTGTTGTCACCGCCTCACCGTGCCGCTACTCTGGCGAGCCGCCACCATGCCTCCCCCTCGCCGAACCACCACGCCGTCGCTACCTCACTGTTCTGGGCAAGCCCATCTCCTCCTCTGCCATCCATGTTGCCGCCGTTCTGATTTCATACGGTAATAATCATCTCTTTCTTGTATACATTTAATTAATCATTGATTTATCCTGGCTGCGTTAGGTGGCGTTCACTCTAAATAGTTCTTTAACATGTCCTGATGTCGTTCGTTTAATCTAATCCATTTTATCTTGTTAATCGATACATTTCAACCATTAATTAATATTGATCCTAAAATGTCACTGTTGGGGGAAATTACTCTATTTCCAAGACTTAAAGATTAACTCTTCGTTGGCTGAGTGATGACCCCGAAGCTGGTGGACTGTTGTTCGGAGCATACGTCGCCACGACCAAGGGGTGTTACGGTGCGAAGCCCTAGAGAACCCTCCGAAGGGAAGATGGAGACCTCGAAGCAGAGGGACATGATTGATTGGATGTCCAACTTATCCATCTACCTTGCAGTGCTTTACCGTGTATAACCTTGTTTATAATACCGAATAGTTTCTACTATGTCGGTTGTAATTTAGGGGTAAATAGGTCTTTTCCTTATGCTTTTTGCCCTATAAATACCCCCCATTGTACCTTGTAAAAGGGGAGCCAGAACAACTTGTTCATCTACATTTATTCGGACCACTTGAGCTATTATCCATTTCAGAGGCTCAAAGTAATCCTAAAGCACAAACTCCTTGTTTGTCCGTTCTTGATTACAGAGAACCTGTTGGCGTAACATTTGCGCCAACAGTTGCCGCCGTCCGTGGGGAACCAAGTTCTAAAAGCTTGTTCTCTACTGCTGACTGCACTTCGAAGAGCACTTACGGAGGGAGCCTCGGAGTCCCAAGACTCCGCGCACCCCTCAGTTAAGGGATTCTTAGTGCAGCTCGAGGGCCTTCTCTCGACTCCTCGAGTCATTCGAAGTCCTTCATCTCCAAGACATCTTCGCGGCTGGCTATGCCTCCGAAGCATGGCCAGGCTTCGGGTCCTCTTTGATGGTCCCCTCGGACCAATGGAGCCGGACCCTCAGCCAATCTGGCGATTCCCGCCGAGATCGCTGGGCGTCGAACGCCCCGGGGCCCTCTGCCTCCTCCTACGGTGCTTCAGACCGACTACGCAGCTAGCCGGGATCCAGAAGTGCCCTCCGACAAAGATGAAGGCCCTCCCGAAACCGAGGCTACGTAGCTAGCCAGGCTTCAGGAGGAGGTATCCAAGTGGAGGCAAGAGGCCGCCGATCGCCTCCGCACTCAAGCTTCCACCGAAACTCCAGGGGGGCCTCAAGACGACGGAACCCGCAATCCCCCAGAAGTTATCCAAGTCCCGGAGGAAGCTGAGAATGCATCCTTCGATCACGAATCTCCGTTACACCCTGATCTGCAGAGAGTGCCTTTCGACCCCAGATTCAAGGCCTCGAAGCTGCACAAGTACTCCGGGGGGGTCGGACCCCGGAGAGTTCGCCCGCTCTTACGCCCTGGCAATAGAAGCAAGCGGAGGGGTGCGAAGCACCATGGCAAAATGCTTCCCCCTCGCTCTCGAAGGCGTGGCACTCCGCTGGTTCTGGTCCCTAAAGCCAGGATCGATCAGTTCATGGGAGCAGCTAAAAAAGAAATTTGTGAGCAACTTCCAAGGTACCTTCGTGGCCCCGATGTCCACAAGAAGTTTGTTTCAAGTAAAGCAGCGGGTGGGAGAAACCCTCCGGGAGTACTTCACGCGCTTCGCCCACACCAAGTCACAGATCAAGGGCCTGTCTACCTCCTCGATAGTTGATGCTGCCCACGAAGGGGTGCTGAACCCCGACCTCCTCAGCAAACTCCATCAGAAGCCGGTGACGTCGGTGGCACAACTCATGGCATACTTCGAACAATATGCCAAGGCGGAGGAAGGATGTCTTCGGCGAGCTGAAGCACCATTGCCCACCCTCCGAGAAGTCAAAAGGGAGCCCGAAGCCTCCGCTACTCTGCAACCTCCACAAGACAACCGCTTTAACGAGTACAAGTGGGGGAAGAAGCATTTCCGCTCGGAGGTGCTAAACATTGCACCTTCAGCTTCGAAGGCACCTGCCAATTTCTAGCAGGTGAAAAATTTCAAGGCTGGGCCACCAAAGCCTCAAGAAAGGATGCCTGGCAGGCGCCAGAGTTTTTTCTGTTGTGTGCATGGCGACAATAGAAGCCATGACACGAAGGATTGCAAAGCAGTATTGGCCCTTTGGGGCGACTACCTTGAGCGAAATACCGGGTGGGGTACTTCGGATCGAGCCCCACCGTCGGCACGCTTGGAGCCTATTCAAACTATGGCCCGAGTCGGTGCCCTCGAAGCACCCATGCGGCTACCGGTGGCCAGTATTATGCCACCACCAAAGCAAGAAGACCCGCAAGACCGCGGCAAGAGGGTGGTCCTGCCCATCTCCGGAGGGGGACCCTCGGAAGCATGTCCAAGAGACAGCGCCGTGAGTACGTCCGCGAGGTCGGGCACATTGGGACCTCGAGTTCCGCCGAAGGGATGCCAGAATGGTCCCGTGTGCCCATCTCATTCATAGCCAGCGATGCGGTGGGGGTGAAGTTCCCCCATGCTAACCCATTAGTCATCTCTGCTGATATAGCAGGAGCAGACGTTCGAAGGATCCTGGTAGATGGCGGGAGCTCCGCAGACATACTCTTCGTCCAGGCCTTCGACCAGATGTGCATACCTCAGAAGCATCTACTTCCAGCAGCCCGGCCGCTTCAAGGGTTCTCAGGACCACCTGTCGATGCCCTCGGCCAAATAGGCCTCGAGGTTGCCTTCGGAGAGGGGCCTTTGGCCCGAGTAGAGGAGGTGATCTTCGACGTGGTTGATGCCCCATACGCTTACAATGCTATCTTCGGTCGAGGGATGTTGAACCAGTTCGGGGCTATAGCACACCATAATTACCTTTGTCTCGAAATGCCCACGCAAGGTGAAGTGCTTACTATTTCACGAGACCAGGCTGTAGCCAGGAGGACGGAGTATGGCCATGGGCAGCCATTGGACCCCCAACAAGTGCATAATGTGGCGGAAAGCGGCGGAGAAATACCGGAGGCTTTGAACCCTCCGAAGGGACCTTCGCTCAAGCCGAGCCCAGGGGGCGAGGTTGAGAAAAGAATAATCTCAGAAGATGGCAAAGAGTACCCAGTAAAATTCGGCAAGGGGCTATCTCCAGAAATAACCGCCTCGTTAGAAGAAGTCGTCAGGAAAAATCTAGACATATTTGCTCGGACTGACGAAGACATCACCGGGGTCGATCGAAGCATCATCGAGCATAGTCTGCTCGTCAACCCGAAGGCCAAGCCGGTGCGCCAGGGGCTCCGCAAGTTGTCAGCAGAAAGAGCAAGCCTAGCCAAGACCGAAGTAGAAAAATTGTTAAGGGCTGGCATCATCAGGGAGGTAGCCCATACTGAGTGGTTGGCTAACCCTGTTTTTGTAAGGAAGAAGGACTCGAACAAATGGCGCATGTGTATTGATTTCACTTCATTAAATAAAGCATGCCCGCGAGACCCCTACCCGATGCCCCGAATAGATCAGTTGGTAGATTCCACAGCTGGGTCCGAATTGCTAAGCTTCCTCGACGCATACTCCGGATATCATCAAGTATGGCTAAAACGCGAAGACGAAGCCAAGACAAGCTTTATAACTCCTTCCGAAGTATTTTGTTATGTAAGAATGCCTTTTGGGCTGCGGAATGCCGGAGCTACCTTTTCTCGTTTAATAGCTAAGGCTCTAGGTCATCAGATAGGCCGGAATGTCGAGGCCTATATGGATGATATTGTAATAAAGAGTGCTCAAAAACATCAGCATAGCCTAGATCTAGCTGAAACATTTGAGAGCCTCCGAGCATGTGGAGTACGCCTCAATCCAGAAAAGTGTATATTCGGAGCACAAGCAGGAAAACTGCTAGGGTACTTAGTTTCGAGCAGGGGAATCGAAGCTAGCCCAACACAGATAAGTGCACTACAAAGGATGGCTCCACAAGAGAATTTGAAGCAGGTTCAAAAATTAGCAGGGAGACTTGCAGCTCTTAGCAGGTTCCTGGCCAGGTCAGCAGAGCGGAGCCTCCCAATTTTCAAAGCACTAAAGGGGTCCGAAAGCTTTCAATGGACATCGGAGTGTCAAAAGAGCTTCAATGATATAAAAGAATACCTCGGAAGGTTATCAATTTTGACAGTTCCACTCCCAGAAGAAATATTGCTCCTTTATCTTGCAGCAACAAATTCAGCAGTGAGCGCAGTACTAGTCCGGGAAGTTGAGCTTAAAGGAAAGCTAGTCCAGAACCCAGTATATTTTGTGTCGGAGGCATTATCCGGAGCTAAAGTCAGATACTCCGAGCTCGAGAAGTTTGCTTATGCCCTCGTAATGGCCTCGCGGAAGCTAAGGCATTATTTCTTGGCGCATAACCTGATCGTCACTACATCGTATCCTCTTGGGGATATGCTCCGAAACAAAGATTCAACAGGCAGGATTGGAAAATGGGCAGTCGAGCTGGCACCCTTCGAAATCTCCTTCACGGCGAGGACAGCTGTTAAATCTCAAATTATAGCAGATTTCGTAGCAGAATGGACTCCATCTGCAATCTGGACCCCGAAAGAACCCTCCGAAGGTTTTTGGACAATATTCTCTGACGGAGCTTATCAAGCATCAGGTGCCGGAGCAGGGGCCGTCATCTTGTCACCATCAGGGCAAAAGGCCATGTATTCCGCGAGGCTCAACTTTAGAACCACTAATAACATTGCCGAATATGAAGGAATCTTGCTAGGCCTCCGAAAGGCTAAAGCGCTTGGAGCTACAAGAATAGTGATCAAGACAGATTCCCAAGTCGTCGCGGGGCATATTGACAAAAGCTTTCAAGCAAAAAACCCACATCTCGCGCAATACCTTGAAGAAATCCGCAAGGCCGAAGCAGCATTCAAAGGGTTTACAGTTCGAAGCATCCCTCGGGCAGAGAATCAACTTGAAGATCTTCTTGCAAAGGCTGCAGCAGGAGCGGTGGACCTCCCGGAGGGTGCTTTCTACGAAGAGCTAGAGCAGCCAGCGGCTGACCAAATACCCTCGTCAGAAGTAATGTGCATTCCAACTACAGATTGGCGGGCCCCGATAATAAGCATATTGCAAAGTACCATCGACCCTCCTAAAGGCCCAGAAGCTCGAAGGTTGCAAGCAAGAGCCCGAAATTACAAACTTATTGATGAAGTACTATACAAGGCCGGAGTGTGTTCACGCCTACTTCGATGCATCTCACAGCCCGAAGGTCAAGACATACTTCGGGGCATCCACGAAGGGCTATGTGGAGGTCATTTAGCCCCTCGAGCGCTAGCAGGCAAGACGCTTCGGCAAGGGTTTTATTGGCCAACAATAGTAAGAGACGCGGAAGAACTGGTTCGAACATGCCAAGGCTGCCAGTGGATGAGCAGACGGAGCCATCGCCCGCCAGCTCAGCTTCAAGTTATTTCCCCAGTATGGCCAATGGCTAGATGGGGCATGGACCTCATAGGCCCTTTCCCAGTGGCAAAAGGCGGCTTGAAATTCGCGGTGGTGGCAATCGAATATTTCTCAAAATGGGTTGAGGTGGAGCCGCTGACAGCTATCACCTCGAAGAATGTGCAACGATTTTTTTGGCAAAATATCATATGCAGGTTCGGAGTTCCAAGAGAATTGACGGTGGATAATGGAACCCAGTTCGAAGCTGATACCTTCCAAACATTTTGTGAAGAACTAGGCATTAAGTTGTGCTTCGCAGCAGTACGGCATCCACAGTCCAACGGAGCTGTTGAGCGAGCCAACGGGAACATCCTTTCCGGGTTGAATCGCCGAATTGTTGGATTGGCCAAGGGGCTGTGGGTTGAAGAGCTCCCCAAAATCTTGTGGTCCATTCGAACCACTCAAACCAGGTCAACGGGGTTCACACCATTTAGATTACTCTTCGGAGATGAGTCCATGACTCCTACGGAGCTCATAGGTGGATCGCTTCGCGTAGTACAGCCTGGGGACGAAAGTGACCGGAGCACTTCCCTGGATTTGTCAGAAGAAACAAGGCTTCGTGCTGTCGCGAACCTGTCTAAATACCACAAACACACCAAGACATGGTATGACCCGAAGGTAAAGCTAAGTGAATTAAAACCGGGTCATCTGGTATTGTGCAGTGTAATAGCCCCGGGGAAGCTAGGAAACAAATGGGAAGGACCATATGTTATCTTACGCTCAGGACGCCTCGGGTCGTTTAAATTAGCCAATTTAGAAGGAGAAGAGTTGAAGCATGCATGGCATGCGGAGAACCTCAAGCATTATTTTGCTTAGGGGACCCCTTGTAATCACTTGTAAAAACTTCCCTTCTATGAATAAAGATAAGGGTCGAACTTTGTTTGCTCTTCGAATATCTCGTACTCCTGATGGAGGCATTAGGAGGATAGAGATGCTTGTAGAGCCGAGCATTTTTCTCAAGACCCAGGCAGCTGCCTTCGAACCATTGGTTCCAAGGCTCCGTTGCCAACCTACGGATTCCAGGCTCCGGCTTGTTAGGATCCGTAGAAGAGTATAAGGACTTTAAAGAAAACAGATTCTCGGCCTCCGGGTGCGAAGTATCTATAAAAGAGCCGAAGGTGGCCAACCTATGGATTCCAGGCTCCGGCTTGTTAGGATCCGTAGAACAGTCTAAGGACTTTAAAGAAAACAGATTCTCGGCCTCCGGGTGCGAAGTATCTGTAAAAGAGCCGAAGGTGGCCAACCTATGGATTCCAGGCTCTGGCTTGTTAGGATCCGTAGAAGAGTCTAAGGACTTTAAAGAAAACAGATTCTCGGCCTCCGGGTGCGAAGTATCTGTAAAAGAGCCAAAGGTGGCCAACCTACGGATTCCAGGCTACGGCTTGTTAGGATCCGTACAAGAGTCTAGAGACTTAAAAAAAAGAAAAGAGAGAGGCAGCGAGCAAATTTTTATTCTTCGAAAACAAATGATAAGTACAAAGTTCGAAGCATGCAGGCGTTCGGACAGTCATTGTGCCTAGCGAACCCTTTTCTATGGTAAAAGCTCCGCCACCCACAAGGGGGGTCGGAAGGTACGAGTCACACAGCATACTTTCGAAGCATTTCACAGCCCGAAGGTCAAGACATACTTCGGGGCATTTCACATTAAATCATTATAATTATACATCAAGAGAAATTTTTGTCTAAACCTAAATAAAATCGGAGACCATTTCGGCCCCTAGAGCTACCCCTGCGGCTACTTTGCCCTTCGGAGCTTGAAGCCGCCGAAGTCGTCCTTTTAGTCCGGGTACTTCTCTTTTTCTTCGAAGCTCGCAGTTTCCTTTGCTCCTCTTGAAGCTCAGCCCATGTCAGGAGCCTTTCGGAGTCAGCCTCCGCAGGGTCTTCAGCTCGGTACTCCGAGTCGGACCAGTCAATAGGTTCGGAAGACGAGGACCCCTCCGTCTTCTCTTCCTCTTTAATATAAGCTAAGACGTCCCTTCGAACCTCAAGGGTGATCTCCCCCCCGTCTCCACGAGGAACAGAAAAGTGCGAGCGGCGGTAAGGCCTCAAACCCTCGAGGTTTGCCCACTCCTTTCGGAGCTCGTTGGTAATCTCTAGAAGTTCAAAGTCAGGACTCGAGGGGCACGACAGAACCTAAAAAAATAGAAGAACACCCAAGACAAGTTCCCGTTTATAACTTTTTCATTAATAAAAGCAGGGTTTACAAGGCTTCATATACATAGCAGTCCTAAGCGGCTAGACCTACGGGTCGGTCGGCGGAGCAGGAATCGAAGGGGCTGGCGTAGCAGGAAGGGGTGGCTTTGTTTGCGCTTGCTTCTGCCGGCGAGCCTCGTCAATCCAGGCCTTAGCTGCGGCCTTATGGTCCGTCTTCCAGGTCGACCGGAAGGCTTCCCAGGCCGAAGCCAACTCCGAAGATGGCCGCAGCAAGTCATCGTCCGCGAAGCCTCCAGGAGACGAACCTCCGACTGAGCCAAGGGGGATCCGAAGGGATTCAAGATGACGAAGAACCCCGATACCAGCGCACTGTCCGGAGATTTCCCCGTACCGAATACCGGAGTTCTTCATCAGCGACGAAGCAACCTGGATCCTCGTCAGCTTCCGGTCAAGGGGCTCGTGGGTTGCCGCAGAAGAAGAAGGGCACATAGTGCCGAAGTACTCCAGCGTACCCTGGAGGGCTTCCAAGGTACGATCCGCAGTACTGGAGTTCTTCTTCTCCGCTGCTTCCAGGCCCGCAGCAGTCGCGCCCACTTCGGCCACCCGGAGCATCAAAGAAATCTTGAGGGCCATCGCCTGGCTAAGAGCTCCCTGAAGCTCCACTAGCTGCGCGCTTGAGGTAGCGGCCTCTTGGCGAAGCCTTTCAACCTCCACTCGAAGGACAACGCGCTCGACCTCGACCTCCTGGGCAGACGAACGGAGGGCTCCGAGGGCTTCGTCCGACGCCGCCCTAGCCCTCCGTTCCTCCAAGACTTCTTCCTCCAGCCTGAGGGATCTCCCGGTGGAGTCGTTAAGGGCCGTCTGGAGGGTAGTGACCTTCCGTTTAAGTCGATTAACTTCGACCTCATTGGAAGTCGTTGCCGCTCTAGCAAGAACAAATTGCTGCAAAAAGAACTAAGTAAGTACTAAAGTATTTATGACTACTAATGCGAAGTAGCTATGGTGTCTTTTTTATACCTGAAGGGCAGCCCTTTCGAGGGCCGTGTTGAGTGTCGAAGCCCTGGCCTCGCTCAAGACGGAGATCAACTCCGAATTGGCAATGTCTTGGCTTCTCTCAGCCAGGGCTCCATAAGTCTTCGGAGGCCACTCCGGTGCTCCAGGAACGGAGCCAGCAGAGGAAGCCAAGACAGAGCTTGAGCATCATCCGTTGCGGCCTCGTCCTCCGAATTGCCAACGGAGGGTGCGGCCTGGCCAGGAAGAAGGCCGAGGCTAGAAATACTCTTACCTCGCCCCGGCATGAAGGAGGGCGAAGCAGGAGTACCCCGACCATCGGCAACCACCTCTTCGACCAGAACCGCAGCGGCGGAGGCAACCTCGGTGGTCGAGGTGGCCACTACAGGACTGACCTCCGTCGCCAACTCCATCCTGGCGAGCACGTCGTTTGCCCCGAAGGACACATTCTCCGCCGCCAAATTCGGAGCCTCCAGAGGCGCGGAGGGATCCGCTCGGAGGACAGCCTCCGAAGACGCAGGGGCTTCGGACGCCACCAAAGCATCAACACCCGAAGAGGTAACTATTTCAATAACAAAATCAATAAGCATGTTTTCACAGACAGCAAGCAGGTATTGAGTATAAAAGGGAGGAGCTTCAGAAAAAACCTCCGGGAGCTTCGTGGGGAAGGATTGCTGGATCCTCCAAGGCTTCGTACATCTGGAGGATGTCGGCGAAGTCATCCCCCGAGGTCCTACCCTCAACATTTTCCATCGGAGCCACGACCTCCGTAGGGACCACCTCAGGTGCGGGCAAGTTGGGAGTAGGGGAGTCCGACTCCACCTGAACGACGACGGGCACAGCAGGAGCAGTCGGAGTCACACTTACCACCTCCCCGACGGAGGTGGGAGGAGGAACTTCCCCTGTATCTTCGTCACCCAGGAGGTAGGCTTCAAAGGCCGCTGCTGTCTGGCCGTCGGAGTCTTCTACCTATTCGGAGGCCGAGCTTTGCGCACCCGGCGACGAGACAGATGAGGTGGGCGCCAACTCCGAAGGGTGCTTCGCTACCTTCTTTCTCCGAAGCGGCTGCTTACCGGCCTTTTTGGAGGGCTCAACAGCGGCTTTCCTCTTGCGGCCAACTGCTCCGGTCGGAGCGAAGTCAGGAAGAGCCGGGGGCTCCATGCCAAGAGCTCTCCACACTCTGTTGGATCGCTCCAAGCTCCCCACCAGCTCCAACCTTCTTTGCCTCTCGGCCACCGAAGGGGCTCCGAGAACTCGTTCGGTGGCCCAAACTACGTCCTCCGGAGCCAATGACAGAGGCGCCACTGAAAGAAAAGGGTATGAGAATATAAGTATAATTGATTTCTTCATTTAAATATGATGCAACAAGGAGAAGGTTTACCTAAGTTGCGGAGGTCCCCCTCCGAAGCTTGTGGGAACACAATCGGCCAGTTGGCTCCGAGGGGAGGGATCCGAAGGGCGACGAACTCCTCAGCCAAGTCGCGCATGCTCATACGACGAGCCACTGAGGTAAGCAACCCTAGCCTCGTCGAGAGCAGGCTAGGGTTCGGAGAGATGTCCGCCTCCTTCCGGTACCAGATCTCCTAGAGAGGACCAGCGAGGGGGGAGTCCTCTCCGACTTCGGCAGAGAACCACCGAAGTATCCCGTTGGTGTACCATCTGTCGTTTATAGCTTTGGCAGGGAAGCGGAGGGCGTGCTCCCTCCGCAGCTGGAAGTTGACGCCGCCGAAGGCTATCGTCACCTTGGAGTCCCCTGGCCCGTCTTGTGGCTTCAGTTGGCATATGGCCTCGTGGGTCGCGGTGAAGATTTCAGAGCGTCCTTCGCACCCCTCCGCCCAGAGCGCCCATTCGAAGATGGCCAATCGAGCGATGGCATTTGGGGACAGTTGAGGCAGGGTGATATGGAACAAGTCCAACACCTCTGCCAAAAAGTCCACGGCCGGCAGCCCCAGGCCTGCTTCGAAGAATGCTTCGAAGACCACCACCTCTCCGCTCCTCGGCCTTGGAGTCGACTCCGTCCCAGGGACTCGAGTCCTCAGCCCAGCGCCCAACCTTCCATCCACTGCTTCTTCAATGGACTCGGCGGTGCTCAAGGATTGGCCGATGATGAAGCTTTGAGCAATCTTCTTCTTGGAGGGCGGATGGAGCGCCCGAGGATTCTTGGGCCAAGCGCCGCTCGGAGCCCCCGCCATTGCCGCTGCTGCCGAAGCGGCCCACGCCTGCCTCTGCGCCAAGGTGTTGGCCGCTGCAGGGGTGGTGTGGCTAGTTCTCGCCATCGCGCTCGAACGTTCAAGAGTTGAGAAGATTGGGGGAGAGGTGAATCGCAGGTGATGAATGCGGTAAAAAATCTCGGTTAATCTCCGTCTTCCCCTTTTATAACCACGCGACCAGTACTACTCTTCGGTTGATTTCACATTGCAGGTTCGGCTTCCATCACCGACAAGTGGGTCCGGTAATTGGAACGGCGTATAACCGCTATAAAAATCGACTGTTACCTTTTTTGCAGAAGGTAACGGCTACTTGCGCTGTAACGGTTACTTTGACGGCGCCCCACGATGTTCGCTCTCCGGAACCGTCTCCACGACGTGGGTACGCCGAAACCGTCTCTACGATGTTCGCACTCTAAAATCGTTCCCTTCCCAATGAGCGTTCCCACTGTATCAAGAACTCAAAGGCGAAGGTTCGAAAGTATTGGGTCCAAAATCCTGGGCTAAGTCACAGCATTCCCAAGTCCTCTTTAAGCCTCAGAAATTAGAAATGTTCTTTTTGTATACTGCCTTCTTTCTAAAAACAGGTTAACTACAAAAAGGCGTATTCGAGGGGCTACTGTTGGGGGAAATTACTCTATTTCCAAGACTTAAAGATTAACCCTTCGTTGGCTGAGTGGTGACCCCGAAGCTGGTGGACTGTTGTTCGGAGCATACGTCGCCACGACCAAGGGGTGTTACGGTGCGAAGCCCTAGAGAACCCTCCGGAGGGAAGATGGAGGCCTCGAAGCAGAGGGACATGATTGATTGGATGTCCAACTTATCCATCTACCTTGCAGTGCTTTACCGTGTATAACCTTGTTTATAATACCGAATAGTTTCTACTATGTCGGTTGTAATTTAGGGGTAAATAGGTCTTTTCCTTATGCTTTTTGCCCTATAAATACCCCCCATTGTACCTTGTAAAAGGGAGCCAGAACAACTTGTTCATCTACATTTATTCGGACCACTTGAGCTATTATCCATTTCGGAGGCTCAAAGTAATCCTAAAGCACAAACTCCCTGTTTGTCCGTTCTTGATTACAGAGAACCTGTTGGCGTAACATTTGCGCCAACAGTCATTATCAAAACCCGATGATCCCGCTTTGATCTATTTTAATCTTAGCCATAGGATTTTTCATTAAATCTTGGCCATCCTTCGCCGTTCAATTAATTTGTTATATCATTTTATTCTAGTACGTTCATCATCGTATTGATATATCCGTTTATTTAAATCCATTTGTTACTTCATTAAGATTTGATCAATCATCATCAATTGAATAATTATTATATCGATTTATCATACCCATGTATTTGTGTTAATTGATTTCATTCCAATCTATACATTCGGTGACTCCGTTCCAATTTATTTAACCCGGTGGTTCCTATTGATAGCGAAAAATGGCATTAATGGCCAGATTGTCAAAATATCAATTTTGGTAATTTGGTCCAAAAATACACATGTCCAGGGTCTGTTCGAAGCCCTATAGGGCTGAAGTCCGTTGAGCTATGGGCTCTGAAAGCTTGTAGCTAGCCCATGGGCTTCGCCTGGGAAGCCTTCGAAGGCCCACCCTACCGATGCTCCGGCCCAAGGAGCAGGCCTCGACGGGCCTGGCCGAAGCCCACTTCGGCAGAGGTAGAATTGTATGCGTTTCTAGCTCAATCTTCATCTCTATCTAGCCGGATTAATAGCAGATTAGATTAGGAATTGAGCCCCTATAAATAGAGAGGCAAGGCCGGCGTAGAAGACCGCCACAACTCAAACCAAACCAAAGCCCCATGCTTTGATCGTATTTACTTTACCTTTATTTTCATGCACCTCTTCGTGGGTTTGCCTGGAAGCCCTCCGCCAGCCACTACGGAAAAGTTGTAATCCTTGTTACTTCGCTTGTGAAGTATCCGTTAATCTACGTAATAGATTGCTATCGCCTTGTTACTTCGCCTGTGAAGTATCCGCTAATCTACGTAATAGATTGCTACCTTCGCTACTAGTGCAACACTTAGCAAAATTCGGTCCTCGGGCCGAATTGGTACTTCGCACTCTTCTGTTGCAGGTTCGCACGTTTGGAGCTACTTCGTCGGAGGTGTCCGGAGATGAGAGATCAGTTTCGGAGGTCCCCAGGACATTCTTCAGCGGGACTACGGGCTCCGGCAACAGGCTTCGCCAAGCATACTTTGTCGCAACGGGCTTCGCCCTGACCATACTCTGCATCGGACGAAGTTGCGCTCGCGCGCGGCCCTCGCGTCACTATTCTGTAGTTTACTGTATCAGAGATATCACGCCGAACCCCGCTGTTGGCGTAAAAGATTATGCTAACAGGTTTCTGAGGATTAGAAACTAACAAACGAAGTGTTTGCGTAGGAAACTATTCCAAGCCTCCGAAAGGATAATAACTTAGAATAGTTTGAAAGTGTGTATTGAATAACTTGTATTCGGTCCTCATTACAGGGTAAAACGGGGGGTATTTATAGGCCCAAACATTAAGGAAAAGACCTTTTTACCCCTCTATTACAACCAACATAGTGGAAACTATTCGGTACCCTTAATAGGGCTAAAATGGTAAAAGACTAATCTAATGAGAAAGAAGATAAGTCTTCCATCTTAACTAGCAAAGAAGCTCTCGGAAGAGTCCAAGTTCGAAGATATACTCCGAACTAGAGTCCGTCATCATACTTCGAACTTGATTCAATGCATCCCCGGAGATACATGCTGGAAATCTTTGACTTAATCACCAGCCTTTGTCCTGTTACTACAATAACCCTGAAGATGGAATATTTTCCTCCAACAGTAGCCCCTCGAATACGCTTCTCCGCTAAATCTATAAAGTCAGGAGAGCAGTATACGCAAGAAAAATAATCATGCGTAAGGGTTAGTAAATTTTAATTTATCTCCGAAATGCATGGAGATGCAAAACTTCGAATCGGTTTCTAAGACAATTACATTCGAACCATCTTAGAACGAACTCGAGAAGCCCGAAAGTCTTTTTAGACTTGGAAGAAATAGCCGTTGGCTTCTTTCTTCTAACGGAAGTTACGTGATACGTTAATTCCGCAACAAAGTAACGGTTAAGAATGCGAAACGGCATAGCCAAACGGTAAAAAATCGGGGTCGGGGCTATAAATAGAGGGCCCAGACCCTTCTCGAGTACCTTTCCACTGCTTTCATGCAAACAAACCATCAATCGAGCTCTAGCCTCCGTTTTTCTTCTGAAGCAATCCGTGAGTCCCCATGGCGAAAACTAGTTTCAAGGGTCCTGGAGCGTCCTCAGCCTTGGCTCGGCAGCAGGCTGCAGCAGCAGCAGCAGCGGCAACTCCGACTCCTACAGTGGCAGTAATGGCGGCGGCGGGGGTAAATCCCCAAAATGTTGGCCCTCAAGACCTCTTCCCGGCATCGACAAAGTACACGGACCAGTCTTATCAACTGGGGCCTTCAACCTGCAAAAGGGAATCGCTCGCTGCCACAGTAGAAGGCAAAATTAGTTCTGGGGTTATGATTCGCAAACCTGGGAAGGAGATCATTCCGTCGCCAAGGCCTGGAGAAGTGGTTGTCTTCGAAGCCTTCTTCGAAGTTGGCCTAGGGCTTCCGGCAGTCGACTTCTTGGCAGAGGTATTGGATTTATTCCACGTCACTCTCTCCCAACTCTCTCCGAACACTGTAGCACGTCTGGCCATCTTCGAATGGGTGTTGCGAGCCGAGGGTTGTGAAGGAAGGGTAGAGATTTTCGCAGCACTGCACAGAGCTTCGTGCCAACCGAAGACCTTCGTAGGCCCCGGAGGCGAAAAGATGGTGGTGGCCTTCGGAAGCATCAACTTCAGGCTCCAGGACGAGTATGCTCTCCGGTTTCCCGCCAAGGCCATCAATGCCAGATGGTACACCGACTGGATCTTGAAGTGGTTTTATGCCGAAGTTGGGGCGAGTAGTCGCCTAGCTGGACCTTTGCAAGATATCAACTTCCGAAAGGAAGCCCTCGTGCACCCAGATCTGGGCCAGCTCGAAGCTCGTCTCAGTCTGCTTCAAAAAATAAGTCGCCGCTTGAGTATGCGGGACTTAGCCGAAGAATTCCTCGAGCTTCAAATTCCTCCCCTGATGGCCAACTGGCCGATCACTTTCGAGGAAGATTCAGAGGGCGTTCTTCGGAAAATTTCTTCAACTTTGAGCCATGCAGGTAACTTCGAAAACAACATATATCCTGTATATTTAATCGAAGAGTTAATGAACTTAACTCATTTTTCAGCCTCTTCAGCCCCTATAACTTCGGAGCAGATTGTACGGGCTTTGGAGAAGATTTTGGGCGTCCCAACTCCGACCGAGAAAGAATGGAGAATCAAATTGGTTGGTACTTGTGAGCGATCCAAAGAGGAAAGCCGAAGCTAGAGCTTCGAGTTCTGCCAAGACTCCGCTCAAGAAGGTGGCTCGAAAGCCAAGAGTTCCTGCACCTTCGAGTCCAAGAGCTTCAATCTCCAATTCTTTGGAGGATGAAGGCAGGATGCTTCTGGGCCTGATTGACGAGGATGCATCCCAAAAAGATGCACATATTGATGATGCTGCGAGCTTGTCGGAGCCTCAAGTCAACCTTGAGCAAGTGAGGACTCCGGCTGCTCAAGAAGATTTACCTCAAGACGGAGCCCCTGTGGACGAAAGCGGAGTCGAAGTTACTACAACTTCGATTCAATGTGAAGTAACAACGGCTGCTCAACAAGATGCTCCAACAGTCGAAGATTTGACCGTTGACTCCAACGAAGACTTTGGAGTAGCCTTCGACCCGCCAAGCAGTCCAATGCTTACCCGTCGCCAAATGTCGAAGGTAAACTTCGCATAATTCTTTTGTTCTTTTTCCCTGCAAAATTATACAATGTATAATACTTTTGTTTTTACAGGATCCACTTCTATGGAAGAGGTCCGTCCCGAAGATATAATTCCTAGACCTTCGACAACTTCGAAGCCAATTCCAGGAGCCACTCAAATGGGGCCTAGAAAAGGCAAAGGGAAGATGGACCCCCTCCCTGCTCCGAGCTCAGGATCAACTCCGTCTAAGTCAACAGACGAGAGCCAATCTACTGAGGGGGGCCAGTCTTCCAATGTTCCAAAAAACACGGCTCAGCACTCTGGGCCTTCACCAAACGAAGATGACCAGCAAGCCTTGAGCATGCTCCCTCTTCTAGCTCCTTTCTTGGAGCAAAGAACGGGGCTTCGGACTTTGCTCGAGCCTTTGGATCGAGCTAGTCGCGAAGTCAGGGAGACGGACTTGGTGGCCATCTTGAGCGAAGCGGAGAGTTCGGAGCTTAACACTGCCATGGAACGTGTAGCATACCAGGTATGAAATATCTGCAAAACAACATCAAATTTATATACAAATAATTTCTCACCTTGGTTTTTTCCTTTTCGCAGCAAACAGTCTTGGCCCGAGCTGCGAATATCTCAAATGCAGCTCTTCAACGAAATCTTACTATCTCCGAAGGTCGAGTGGCCCACTTGGACAACATGGTTTCAACGGAGCGCAGGGCCAGACAAGGCTTGGAAGCTGTGAACAAAGAGCTCGAAGTAGAACAAATTGTGCTTCGAGCGGAAATTGAAAAGATGCGGGCAGAACATGCTGCAGTAGGAGCCGAGCTTGTCAGGCTTCAAGAAGAAAAAGCCAAAGCTGCCGAGAAGCTAGTCATCTACTCAACGCCAAGAATTCTTTAGCTACGTAGGCAGCTAGGCTTTCTGGAGTGGTAAGAGAGCTAACTTCGGCGAAGGATGCCTTAATTGAAGATAAGCTGAAGTCGGAGAAGGTAGCTGCGGAGGTCATGGACCAACTGCTAGGCGTTCTGGAGTACTTCGGTACTACTAGGACGCTTCCTTCAGATGACAACATCTCCCTGCTGCGACGGTTGAAGAGGATCCAAGGAGCAGCGAAGCAAATAAAGACAGCAGGCATTCGGTACGGAGAAATCTCCGGACAAGTGGCTGCTATCGGCATACTTCGTTACTATGAAGATCTGGGCCAATCGATAATTCCGAGTGCAGGGACGGCTCCCATTACCTTTGATGACAACCAGCTCCTTACTCCTTCCGAAGGTGTGGCCGCTGCTTGGCAAGCCTTTCAAACTTCATGGAGAGCCGAAGGTCGCTCTGCGATCAAGGCTTGGATTGACGAAGGGCAACGCCAGAAGCAAGCTCGGTCCCAAGCTTCGAGGAGCCAACCTTCGCCAAACCCACAGGTTTAGAATTATCTTAGGATCTTATACTATGTAAAACATTACGCTTTTCTACATTTATGAATGAATATTTTCTTATCATGTTTTTAGGCTTTGCCTCATATGGAAGATGTCGAAGTGTTAGACGTTAATGACGAACTCCGCTTATTATGGGCTACCTTCGATAACTTAAAACTTCACAAGCGCCCTCGATTTTTAGTTCCTCGAGATAGCTTCGGAGCGATTACGTCCGAAGTAAGCAAAGACATATTATCTTGTATTAAAGAGGAAGAAAAAGAAGTTAGCTTGGAAACTTCATCTTCCAAAGACATTGTGTGGTCCGAAGACGAAGATGAAACTCAAAATAAAAAGCCTGAAGAGCTTGGAAGCTGGGAAAGGAGCCCCGAATGACTTCGAACTTGGGCTGAGCTTCAACAAGAACAAAAAGACTTTAGAGCTTCGAAGGGAGGGAGGAGAGTTAAACGCAAAGTTGTTAGAACTCCCGGCTCTGGAACTAGTCGTTCCAACCCTAGCTCTAGAGATCGAAGGGGTCTTCGATTCCTCCTTGGTATAGATACCAATTTTTCATGATGTAATCATATTTGTTCGAATAAGAAATATCGATTTAAAATTGTCTCCCTATTTACTAGCCCCTCTTTGGGCATAAGCAACTTTGAACTGTATTCAAAGATGGTTAGGCGCAAAAAGAATACTTAGGAGTACAATTTTGGGGGTTCGGAGCCCCTCAGCAATTTAAATATCGATTAAAATCTTATAAAATGTCTTTGACTATTTGTAGTCTGAAGACTGGTAACTTAGTACCTTATCTCTTGGGATAACTTTCCGGAAACTTTAGTGTCCTAGATGATTTGTCACTTTGGACTTCCTTAACAGACATTCGAAGCTCATGGCTCAAACTCTGTTTTGTATTGGCCTCCTTCAGCTCTTTTCGCGAATTCTGTCAAACCAGTGGTTTGGAGTTCGCAGTGGTCTCTTTGGACTCTTTTTATGGATGCCATCAAGCCGGTGGCTTGGGTTCCACATCATGTGGTCTCCTTGGACTCTTTTTACGGATGTCTACCATGCCAGTGGCTTGGACTCCGCATCTTGTGGTCTCGGGCTCTTTTATGGATGCCTACAAGTCGGTGGCTTAGACTCCGGATTATGTCAGCCCACCACGTCGGAAACTTCGGACCAGTGGTCCGAAGTCCGAAAATATGATTCAAATTAATGAAACTTCCCTCTCGGTCAACTCCGCTATTCCAGTGCGTCCACTCGGAAGTGGGAAGTTTATGAGGGGTAGGCATTATCTGAACCATATGCTTTATTAATTCAGAAAGTGCTTACAAATGATTACAAGGAGCCTTTATGCGAAGTATCGCTTTAGGTTCTCCGCATGCCATGTATGCGTTAACTCTTCACCTTCCAAATTAGATAATTTAAAAGAACCAGGACGTCCTGAGCGAACAATTAAGTATTGACCTTCCCATTTATTTCCTAATTTTCCTGGTGCTATGATACTTCGCAAAACGAGATGACCCAGTCTAAGTTCATTAATCTTGACCTTCGGGTCGAACCAAGCCTTCGTCTGCTACTGATACTTTGACAAATTTGCCACAGCTCGAAGTCTTGTCTCCTCTGTTAAGTCCAGCAAAGCTTGTCTTTCTCCTTCTATTTCCGGTTTGGTGCTGCGAAGTGATCCTCCTTTGAGCTCTGTTGGTGTCATAGCTTCATCTCCGAATAATAGTCTGAATGGAGTGAAACCCGTGGACCTCGTTTGAGTGGTCCGATTGGACCACAAAATCATCGGAAGTTCATCGGTCCAGAATCCTTTTGCCAATCCTACTATCCTTCGATTTAGCCCTGACAAAATATTACCATTGGCTCTTTCTACATCTCCGTTAGACTGAGGGTGTCGCACTGCAGCAAAGCATAGCTGGATGCCTAGATCTTCGCAAAATTTCTTGAAAGGTTCTGCGTCGAATTGTGTTCCATTGTCAACTGTGAGTTGTCTAGGCACTCCGAACTGGCAAATGATATTCTTCCAGAAAAATTTCTGTACATTGTTCGAAGTGATAGCTGTTAGGGGGTCTGCTTCAACCCACTTTGAAAAATATTCAATTGCTACCACTGCGAACTTCAGATTTCCTTTTGCTGTTGGGAAGGGACCAATAAGATCCATACCCCATCTGGCCATGGGCCATACTGGAGCTATTACTTGGAGGGCTGTTGGTGGGCGATGACTCCTTCGTCCCATCCACTGACATCCTTGGCAAGTGCGGACCAAGGTTTCCGCATCAGCTACTATTGTAGGCCAATAAAGCCCCTGGCAAAGTGTTTTTCCTGCCAAAGCTCGAGGGGCCAGATGGCTACCGCAAAGTCCTTCATGGATTTCTCGAATAATTTCTTGACCTTCGGCTTGAGATATACATCGGAGCAGAGGGGAACATACTCCGGCCTTGTATAAAATACCGTTGATTATTTGATAATTCCGAGTTCTAAGCTTTAACCTCGAAAACTGTGGCCCTTCGGACATATTTGCTTCTCCTTGCAACACTTCCATGATTGAGCTTCGCCAATCTGTACTTGGAATGCAAAGGACTTCTGCAGCTAGAATTTATGGCACCGAAGGTGTACTGAGTTCTTCATAAAAAGTTTCTTTGGGTATGTCCATGGCTCCGGCTGCAACTTTTGCTAAGATGTCAGCTTGCATATTTTCTGCTCTAGGTATACTCCGAATGGAAATCCCTTTAAATGCTGCTTCGATCTTCCGGATTTCTTCTAAGTACTTTGCAAGCTGTGGATGTCGGACTTGGAAACTCTTGTCCACGTGCCCTGCTACAATCTGAGAATCTGTTTTAAAAACAACTCTTGTAGCCCCTAGAGCACGTGCCTTGCGAACTCCCAATAGAATTCCTTCATACTCCGTTGTATTATTGGTATACTTAATGTTGAGTCTTGCATAGTACAATGCCTTTTGCCCTGAAGGCGAAATTATCACAGCTCCGACACCTGCTCCTGATGCTTGAAAAGCTCCATCAGAGTAGATAGTCCAAATTTCTTCACAAGGATTCTCCGGAGCCCATGCTGTAGGGGGAGTCCACTCTGCCATGAAGTCAGCCAATACTTGCGACTTAATTGCTGTTCTTGCCAGGAAAGATATGCCGAAGGGTGCTAACTCAACAGCCCACTTCCCAATTCTTCCTGTGGAATCCTTACTTCGGAGCATATCTCCTAAAGGATACGAAGTTGGTACAACAACATTATGTGCCAAAAAATAATGCCTTAACTTCCTCGAAGCCATTATCAGAGTATAAACGAATTTCTCAAGCTCGGAATATCTTGTCTTTGCTCCGGACAATGCTTCGGACACAAAGTAAACTGGATTTTGTACCAACTTCCCGTTGAAATCAACCTCTCTGACAAGAACTGCACTGACAGCAGAGCCAGTAGCTGCAAGGTAGAGGAGTAGGGTGTCGTTCGCAACATGCACCGTGAGTGTAGTAAGGTTACTGAGATAGTTTTTAATATCTTCGAAGCTCTTTTGACACTCCAGTGTCCATGTAAAATCTTCGGACCCTTTCAATGCTTTGAAAATAGGCAAACTTCTCTCCGCAGACCTTGCCAGAAATCTGCTAAGTGCTGCTAGATGACCGGTCAACTTTTGCACTTGCTTTAAATTCTCTGGAGGAGCCATCTTCTGCAACACAGTTATTTGAGTGGGGTTAGCTTCGATCCCTCTGTTGAAACTAGGTACCCTAACAATTTTCCAGCCTGTGCCCCAAAGACACATTTTTCGGGGTTGAGACGGATCCCACATGCCCGAAGGCTATTGAATGTTTCTGCCAAGTCTAGGCTATGTTGGTGCTTTAAGGCACTCTTGATTACAATATCATCCATATAGGCCTCTACATTACGACCTAATTGATGACCTAGAGCCTTAGCAATTAATCTCGAAAATGTAGGCCGGGCATTTCTTAAGCCAAAGGGCATTCTTACATAACAAAAGACTCCTGAAGGAGTTACGAAGCTTGTCTTGATTTCATCTTCGCGCTTCAACCAAATTTGATGATAGCAGGAATACGCGTCGTGGAAGCTTAATAACTCCAAACCAGCAGTGGAGTTGACCAACTGATCAATTCGGGGCATGGGGTAGGGGTCGCGGGGGCATGCTTTATTCAGAGATGTAAAATCAATACACATGGGCCACTTCCCTAAAGATTTCTTCTTAACGAAGACTGGGTTGGCTAACCACTCCGTATGAGCCACTTCCCTGATAATCCCAGCCTTCAGCAACTTTTCAACTTCGTCTTTAGCAAGGACAGCTCTCTCCGCGGACATCTTCCGGAGTCCTTGCCTAACAGGACGAGCCTTCGGGTTCACAAGTAGATTGTGTTCAATAATGTCCCGACTGACTCCGGTGATGTCTTCATCAGACCAAGCAAAGACATCCAAATTTTCCTCAACTACTTTCTCTAAGGAGGTAGAAACTTCTGGAGGCAAGTCTTTACCAAATTGAAATGAATATTCCTTGCCATCTTTGACAATAACCTTCGTTGCAATCTCTCCTTCAGGACTTGGTCTCGGGAAGGATCTTTTCGAGGATTCGCTAGGAGCAGAAAAATTCTCCGGATCATCTTGCACACTGTTCACCTGTCTCAGGTCAAGAGGAGGGCCATGACCATACTCCGCTCTTCATGCAATGGCCTGATCTCCAAAAACAGTGAGCACTCCTGCTTGTGTGGGCATCTTCATACACAAGTAATTATGATGCGCCACATCTCCGAATTGATTTAACATGCTTCTTCCGAAGATGACATTATATGCATATGGAGCATCTACAACGGCAAAGATCACTTCCTCTGTCCTGGCCATTGGCCCTTCTCCGAAAGTAACTTCCAGGCCAATCTGGCCGAGGGCATCAAGAGGGGGTCCTGCAAATCCTTGCAAAAGACGGGCTGCTGGGAGAAGATGCTTTCTGGAGATGCAGAGTTGGTCAAAAGCTTGGACAAAAATAATATCCGCCGAACTCCCTCCGTCAACTAGCACTCTCCGAACCTCAGTTCCTGCTATGTCGGCAGTAATGACAAGTGGGTCTGCATGTGGAAATTTAACACCAACTGCATCATCTGCGGAAAAAGATATTGGCACATAGGACCATTCAGGCATAGCAGCTGCAGATGAAGAGGTTCCAATATGGCCCACCTCTCTGACATATTCTCTTCTCTGCCTCTTTGACATACTTCCGAGAGTCCCTCCTCCGGAGATGGGGAGGACTACTCTTTTTCCTCGATCTTGCCCCTCTTCTTGCTTCGGAGGTGGCATAATATTCACCACTGGAGGGCGTCTTGCCGAATCGAAGTTCTCTATCCGCGCCACAGCCTGGACAGGCTCCGGATGCACTTCAGCTGGAACTCAGTCAGTAGTGCCTCGACCCGAAGTTCTTTCCAAATATTCTCCTCTCAGGGTAAGTATAGCCTTGCACACATCAGTTGCGTGACTTCGGTTTTCACCATGAATACAACAGAAAAAGGTCTGGCCCTTGCCAGCCGGTTTCCCTGGCGGCCTCCAGCCACTGGTCTTGCTTCCTGAGGGTTGCGGAGTTCTTTGAGCAAACTTCTACGGGGGTGCAATGTTCAGAACTTCTGAATGAGGATGCTTTTGCCCCCTACGCCTGTCATGCTGAACTTCGAAGCTAGGCCCTTGCGGCTGTGCTGAAGTTTTTACTTCCAATTTCACTTCTTGCAGTATTGACGGGCTTGCAGCAGTTCTCCGAAGCCATCCTTCTTCTGACCTTGCATACTCTTCGAAATAAGACATCAACTGAGAAACAGAAGATATGCTTTTCCGATGAAGTTTATCAAGGAGGCTTGGATGAATAACTCCCTCTCGAGCTGCGTCAACTACTGAAGACGTAGTTAACCCTCGAATTTGCGACTTCGTATGAGCGAAGCGCTTGAAATATTGTCTTAAGGTCTCTCCCGGGAGCTACTTCTCCTGGAAAAGACTTCCTGTTGACATTGGAGGCACGAAGGTGCCCTGGAAATTGCTTATGAACTTCTTCAACTACCCCCATGAACTGATTGATCCTGGCTTCAGAGACCAGAACCATCGCAATGCAACTCCTTGAAGAGCTAAGGGGAAGCATTTTGCCATAGTGTCCCGTACTCCTCCACTCGCTTCAATTGCTAAAGCGTAAGAACAGACGAATTCTCTAGGATCTTCATCTCCGGCATACTTGCAAAGCTTCAAAGTTTTGAACTTAGGGTCGAAGCGTACTTTCTGTAACTCGGGATGGAGCGGAGACTCGGTGTCGAAGGAAGCATTCTTCGGGGCTTCGGGATAAATAACCTTGTCGTCTTCGGGTACTTTGGAATGGTTGGGTGGCTTGAGAACGAAGCCTATTCGCGGCTTCTTGCCGCCACCTTGCAACTTCGGCTTGGAGACTGGCCATTTGAGCGGCCATATCACCAAGACTGTCTTCATCTCCTCCGGAAGGGTCTTCCAGGTCTTAAGAACAGTAGGGATCAGTTCGAAGTTGAACTTGAGGTGGAAGAGGGACTCCGGCTGGCCGAAGTACAGATGGGGTTGGCGGAGGAACTCCGTATGCTCGAGGAAGGGGAATCCCTTCTGGAGTTTGAGGTGGAGGAAACGTCGAAGGTCCTCTGACCTCAACTGTGTCTGAAGATCTTTCTCCGGAGGTCCGAGGGGACCTCCGAATAGGATTACTAGCTACACTCCGCTTAGGAGGCATGATTTGAGAACTTGGTAGAGAACGAAGTTTTTTGAACTAGGTTCCCCACGGACGCGCCAACTGTTGGCGTAAAAGATTACGCTAACAGTTTCTGACGATTAGAAACTAACAAACGAAGTGTTTGCGTAGGAAACTATTCCAAGCCTCCGAAAGGATAATAACTTAGAATAGTTTGAAAGTGTGTATTGAATAACTTGTATTCGGTCCTCATTACAGGGTAAAACGGGGGGTATTTATAGGCCCAAACATTAAGGAAAAGACCTTTTTGCCCCTCTATTACAACCGACATAGTGGAAACTATTCGGTACCCTTAATAGGGCTAAAATGATAAAATACTAATCTAATGAGAAAGAAGAAAAGTCTTCCATCTTAACTGGCAAAGAAGCTCTCGGAAGAGTCCAAGTTCGAAGATATACTCCGAACTAGAGTCCGTCATCATACTTCAAACTTGATTCAATGCATCCCCGGAGATACATGCTGGAAATCTTTGACTTAATCACCAGCCTTTGTCCTGTTACTGCAATAACCCTGAAGATGGAATATTTTCCTCCAACACCCGCTCTTTAGAGGTGATCATTGCGTCCAGATCCGTTTGGAGTCCATCTTCGGCCAGATCAGTCCGAACGCCGAAGCAACCTTCGGCAGAGTACCTCGCATCAGACGCTGAAGGTACACTTCGGTGACCCCTTCACACCAGACTTCGAACCAGATGGGCTCCGACTGGTTTGTTGATTTTATTCTGTTTAATCTATCTTTTTTAGCTAATTGGGTTATTTTGTGTAATCTGGTTGCCTGGCGACTCCACCCCCCTTATCACTAATAAGGGTAGTCGGAACGCGACGTCGGTGCCACGTCACGCTTAGGCTTGTCCGTAAGTATCCGTGCACTTTTGGATCGTCGAACTGACCCAAGTGGGGGGCACATTTCCATGTGAACACACTTTTTGGCCACTCCGCTGGGGAAGGCTACGCCAACATGATGAGTACGTATACATCGGCCACCGGTATGTCTACATCGACTACTACGTCTACACCGCCGATGGACGCAATAGGAGGCGCAAATATCGACAACCGCAACATTTTGACACCCACACTTGAAGATATCCCCGCAGAGTACCGAGCAGAGATCGAGGCAATGTTAAAGGCACTCTAAGACAGGATGCTTGGGGGCTACGTCAAGCACGACATCATCACCCCCGACCTCGCTCAGGTCCAGGTAACACTTGTATCACCTCGTTTATCTTCTTTAGAAATTGAGCAGAAAATAGCCGCATCAGTAGATCAAGCCGTTAGTGCTTCGCTAGCCAACCGCTTAGATTCGGCAGTCAGCTCCCAAGTAGAGGCGACTCTCAGAAGGTTCGTCTTTACTGAGGCCGTACCCTCGGTTCCTATTGCTAGTGCACCACCGGCAAACCACATATACGGTAGGACTAACGACAGCACCAGCACAATCATGTCTCCGGCCTCACCACTTATGGCCGAGACCAATCATTACACCTACGGTCAAACTAACACTGCATACCACGCACCACCACCTGCACCAATACCAGCGCTACCCGCACCACACACGCAGACATCCGGACATGAGCACGTCATACAAATAGCGCGTAGGGAAGAGGCCCATGGCCGACACGCCGATATCCCACTGCGTGTCGCACCCCCGCATGAGAGGCGCACACAAGAAACATACCAAGATGTCATAGAGGAGCGGGTCCACGCACTATTTAGGGAGTGTGCTGGCTTCGTGCCCAAGGGACGGGTTAGGGTTTACCGTAAACCATACCCCGAACACCTTGATACAATACCCTACCCCCGTGGCTATAGAATCCCTGAATTCACTAAATTCAATGGTGAGGGTAGGAAGACTACACTAGAGCATGTTAGTCAATTTTTGGCGCAGTGTGGGGAAGTTAGCGGGATAGATGCTCTAAAGCTTAGATTATTTTCTCTCTCGCTATCTGGCACAACTTTCACTTGGTTTTCGGCGCTCCCGCCGAACTCCATCCAAACGTGGGATGATTTAGAGCGGAACTTCTATGATTATTTCTACACAGGTGAGACGGAACTTAGGCTTTCACATTTGACATCGGTTAAGCAGAAATCTAGCGAGAGCGCCTCTGAGTACATCAAGCATTTTAGGGATACTAGAAACCGATGTTTTAGCCTTAATATTTCGGAAAGGGACTTGGCGGAATTATCTTTTAAGGGGTTGCGTTCTGAAATTAAAGAGAGGTTAGATAACCAAAACTTTTTAGAAGTTAGCCAAGTTCTACAGCAGGCTCTAGTCCAAGAAGGCCGAACCAAAGATAAAAAATTTATTAAGACGTTTAGCAAGCCTAGGGCCGAAATCCACATCATGGAATGCTCTGATGAGGAGTTGTCAGAAGAGGAGGATTCAGCCGACATGTACGCGGCCAAATGGGTTTGGAACACTAAAAATAAACCTGTCACCTGCTCTGAGTTACGACCGTTCCCCACAAAGAATCGACTCAGTGAGGTCAAGTACTCGTTTGATATAACTAAATGTGATAAAATATTTGATTTTCTCTTAAAAAGTAAGCTTCTCAGGTTACCTAAGGGTCAAGTCATTCCACCTGCCGATGAGTTAAAGAAGCATCCATACTATAAGTGGCATGATTCACATTCGCATAATACTAATGATTGCAATGTTTTTCGACGGCAGATACAATCGGCCATAGAAGAAGGACGATTGAAGATAGACCATGATCCGAAGATGAAGCTGGATAAAGATCCTTTTCCAGTCAACGCCATCGACCTCGGCGTAAAGAAGGTGTTGATTCGGCCAGAACAGGCCGAGTCAGCTAAAGGGAAAGATGTAATTGTTAGAGAACCACACACTCGCACACTCATGCCAAAGAACCCAGAGGTAAGGGTGTGGAAACAGAATGTCAATACTCCTTCAGCTAAGGCTCGCAAGAGGCCGAAGGTAACATATGATATGCTATTGAACAAGCATCAGAGGAGGGCCAAGGAAGCAGTTCCACACGCTAAGCTAAAACAGCCGAAGGGTGGCTTCAGACCGAAGCAGGCGAACCCTTCGCACGAAGGCTTCGGGTCATAGTGGCCTGATGCTCCACACGGTGGTTTCGAGCCACAACGGCTGAACCCCCCGTACAGCAGCTTCGAGACCTAGTGGTCGGGTCCCCTATACAACAACTTCGGCCCCCAATGGCCAAACCCCACGCCGTGTTGGACTTCCCTGGTGGGAGGCTTCGGCCCGTACTAGCCGAACGTACCTCCGGCCTGGCAGGACCCGTCGCTGGTGTGGTCTGAGATACCTTTGACTTGGCCGAACCCCCCTCTAGGTAGTGGGTTCGACTCACAGTGGGCGAGGCCACTAGAGCCACCGATGCCTCCGCCGTATGACTGGGCAGGGACCCCATAGGCTCCATACGTATCCGAGGCAGGGTACCCTCCGCAACCTAACAATATGCCTTGTTTTCCTTCGGAGTATTATGGATAGCAGGGGCAAACAGATGCAGTGGAGGGGGACATCGTCCACAGACTGTCCGTGGTGCCTCCGAATTAGACCATGCAGAGCGAAGCCAAAGGGTGCGATAACGCGGAGGCCGAAGTCAGAGAGTCCGAAGCCATAACCATCAGAGTTGGGTCTTAGGAAGTCCCAATCCCAAAGACTTTGTCACCGAGGTCTGACGGAGGTAAGTCTCATGCTTCGGACGAGCCCTACGCCAAAGCTTGGTTTGGTCGGCCGAACGAGGTCGGTCCATCCAATGGGGTTTGCAGCGAAGCCCCCTCCAAACGCAAGGTGCACAAGGCCGAAGGGCGCAGTGCCACTTCAGCCAGAGTTAATGGAAGTCGAACAGTAGCACCCGACACCAAGCCTCAGCCATCTTGGGCACCTCCAGGCATGTCCAAATCACAGAAGAGACGCTTACAACGACTACATGCACAGGAGATGCGTGAGAGGGAGGCTGAGGCCGAGCGCGACACTATCTTCGAGGAAATCCGCCCTCAGCCAGCTACAAAGCAGGTATGGAGGGAGAAGCCGGTTGAGATAAACAACCCGGCTCCTAGCCCGAGCGACAATGTCGATGACATGCTCGACGAGGATTACTCGCCCATCTCTAAAGGTCCCACACCCCAGGTGATGGATAACAACATCGTCACGTTATCTGCCGAGTTCGCCCTACCGCAGGACGAGGCCGAGGTCGCTCAATTGAACCTCGGTCTACGCAACGCCATCTTCGAGAAGCTCGAGGACTCGGCTCGCCATATAAAACCCCTCTACGTCATAGGGCACATCGATGGAAAGCCGATTTCTCGAATGCTCGTCGACGGTGGCGCCACTGTTAACTTAATGCCTTATTCGTTGTTAAAGAATCTTGGCAGGGATGAGGATGACCTAAAGAAGACCAACTTGATGCTCAACGGCAGAGGGCACATCGATGGAAAGCCGATTTCCCGAATGCTCATCGATGGCGGTGCCACTGTTAACTTAATGCCTTATTCGTTGTTAAAGAAACTTGGCAGGGATGAGGATGACCTAAAGAACACCAACTTGATGCTCAACGGCTTCAACGGCGAGAGCTATGAGGCCAAGGGAGTACTCTCTATGGAGTTGACGGTGGGCAACAAGACATTGCCAACAACATTTTTCGTCGTCGATGTACAAGGTAACTATAGCGTATTACTCGGACGTGACTGGATTCACGCAAACTGTTGCATTCCCTCTACTCTACACCAGGGCTTGATACAGTGGGACAGCGATGAGGTGGAGGTCATCCCCGTGGATACTTTGGCCCAAGTAGCTTTGGCCGATGTGCGGTTGACGCCGTCCATAACAAAGTAGAGTGTCTGTCAGGTAGAGATCTTTCGGACGACGATTTTGTTAGCGTATCCAGAGGAAGGTTTGTACAAGTGTTTGTAAAGCCGGCTGGAGTAGCATGACTATTTTTGTATTGATAGTCATGTCTAGCAAGAGTAATCTATATTGGTTAAAGTCTCGCGTGGAGCAGTATCGGTCTAATAAGGACGGTATTGCCGAAGCCATCGAGGACTTTAGCGAAGTAGAAAAATTAGGACAAGGTTTTGCGTCGGCCGATCCCTTGGATGTGGTCGACATAGGTGATGGTAGCATCCCAAGGCCGACTTTTGTAAACCAACATTTACATCTCAATGAAAAGGCTGAAGTAATAAAGTTACTTCGGTCGTATGTCGATTGTTTTGGATGGGAGTATAGCAAGATGCAAGGGCTAAGCCGCGAGCTCTTGGAGCATCGGCTGCCCATCAAGTACAGATTTAGGCCTTATAAGCAGCCCCCCGCCGCTTTAATTCGACCGTCTATGACCGAGTTAAAGAATAAGTGGAGCGACTCAAGGCTGAATTCATTAGGTCGTGCAGGTACACAGAATGGGTTGCTAACATTGTGCCCGTAGAGAAGAAAGGGAGCGGCAAGATATGGGTATGCATTGATTTCAGTGATCTGAACAGAGCCACTCCAAAGGACGAGTATCCAATGCCGATAGCTGACATTTTGATCAATGATGCTTTGGGACACAAGGTACTAAGTTTTCTTGATGGCAACACTGGTTATAATCAAATCTTTATGGCTGAAGAGGACGTCTACAAGACTGCCTCTCGATGCCCTGGTTTTGTCGGTTTGTTTGAGTGGGTCGTCACGACTTTTGGTTTGAAAAATGCCAGCGCAACATATCAGCGCGCTATGAACCTAATCTTTCATGACTTGCTAGGAGTTATGCTAGAAGTTTACATCGATGATGTCGTAGTCAAATCGGACGCTATGGGAAACCATTTAGCCGATTTGAAGGTTGCTTCCGATAGGATGCGACAGTATGGGTTAAAAATGAACCCACTCAAGTGTGCTTTTTGTGTGTCAGCAGGTAAGTTCTTAGGTTTCATGATTCACGAGAGAGGCATCGAAAGTGATCCTAAGAGACTTGAAAAGATTAGAAACATTGCAGCGCTGACATGCAAAAGGGATGTACAAAAGTTGCTAGGCAAGTTGAACTATTTGCGTCACTTTATATCCAACTTGTCCAGCAAGATTGATGCCTTTGTCCCCATACTCCGGCTAAAAAATGAAGCCAAGTTCACTTGGGGGGCAAGCCAACAAAGTGCTTTCGAAAAGATCAAGGAGTGCTTGTCGTCACCGCCAGTGGTAAGAGCACCTAAAGCCGAGATTCTGTTTCGGTTATACATCGCCGCTTAAGGTAGCGTGATTGGAGCCGTGCTAACCCAGGAGGTAGAGGGGAAGGAGTACATCATCACATTCTTGAGCCGCCACCTGTTGGATGCCAAAACCAGGTACGCGTTTGTGGAGCGATTGTGTTTATCACTTTATTACGCGTGCACTAAGTTACGCCACTATCTTCTCCCCACTACATGTGTTGTCGTTTGCCAAACCGATGTTATAAAGCACATGTTACAGAAGCCGATTCTAAGTGGAAGAATCGGAAAATGGGCTTATACGTTGATTGAGTACGATTTGACCTACGAGCCCCTGAGAGCGATGAAAGGCCAAATCGTAGCCAACTTTATAGTTGGTCATCACATAGATGTCGGCTGGAGTGACAATATTGCTCTAGTTGAGGTAGTGCCATGGAAACTTTATTTTGATGGTTCGGCTTGCAAGAATGGCCAAGGCATTGGAGTGGTTCTCATATCACCTAATGGAGTACACTTTGAAACCTCAGCCCGTCTAGAATTTTCTTCCACTAATAACCAAGCTGAATACGAAGCTTTGTTGCTAGGTCTTGAACTAATAGAATCTATAGGTGCTAAACATGTTCACGCATATGGTGATTCTTTGCTAGTAGTGCAACAAGTAGCTAAGAGTGCTCAATGTTTTAATGGCTTGCTAAATAGTTACTTGGATAAATGTCTAGACATAGTTGCTACTTTTGATGACTTCAAACTCTTTCACGTGTCAAGAGAAGCCAATTTAGTCGCCAATGATTTGGCTCAGCAAGCATCCGGCTACCAAGTCAGGAGAGGAAAATTTTCTGTATTGGAGAAGCCGATGCTCAGCCTCGCTACCGAAGCTAGTAACAGTGGGCAGGCACACGCTCTGGGTCGAACCTCTCGGGTCGCCGAAGGCCACCACACGCCAAAGTCCCTAGATCGGAGTGCTCTGCTGACCAAGGGATCTAGTACGCCGGAGCCCCTGGTTCGAAGCCTCCCGAACGGAGAGGGCTCCCTAGAGCCCGAACCCTCCGAAGGGCTTTGGCCCAGCACACTCCGAACGGACACCTCGGCTAGGCTTCGGCGGGAGCTAGAATGGCTCAGGGGGCACTACGAAGTCAGTAGTGTAGAGGTCTGTTTGGAAGATGGACCAGCAAAACCGTTTGAAACCTATAAGGGTGATTGGAGAGTCCCAATCGTCCAGTATTTGAGAGACCATAGCCAAAGGGTTGATCGGAAGGTTCGGCGACAAGCGTTCAAATTCGTGTTGATAGACGACACATTGTATCGCCGAACCATCGACGGAGTGCTATTGAAGTGTCTAGACCATGAGCAATCTCAGGTGGCCACAGGAGAAGTCCATGAAGGGCTTTGCGGCACTCATCAGTCGGCCCAAAAAATGAGTTGGATGCTCAAGAGAGCGGGTTTTTATTGGCCGACTATGACTGAAGATTGTTTCAAATACTATAGAGGGTGTGAAGCATGTCAGAGGTTTGATAATATTCAGTTAGCTCCCGCCTCATTGCTCAATCCTATTGTCAAGCCATGGCCATTTTGAGGATGGGGTTTAGACTTCATCGGCCAGATCCACCCTCCTTCCTCAAAAGGGCATCAGTTCGTGTTGATGGTGACAAATTACTTCACCAAGTGGACCGAGGCCGTACCTCTCAAGAACATGACTCACAATGAGGTACGTGATTTTGTTTTGAAGCACATCATACATAGATTTGGCATTCCCCAAAATCATACTACGGATCAAGGAAGTTCATTTGTTTCTGGAGAAGTAAGGGACTTCGCCGAATATTATGGTATTAAGTTGATAAAATCTTCACCTTACTATGCTCAGGCCAATGGTCAGGTCGAGTCTAGTAATAAAACCGTGATTAAGCTCATTAAGAAGAAAATCGAAGAGTTCCCTAAAAGGTGGCATGAGGTGCTTTCTGAGGCGCTATGGGCTTGTAGGATTGCAAAGCACGGTGCTACCAAGGTTAGTCCATATGAGTTGGTATATGGACAAGAAGCCGTTCTGCCTGTAGAGGTAGATCTTGGCTCCTTAAGAGTGTTAAAGCAAGACGGCTTATCGGTCAATGAGTATGAAGCTCTTCTGAAAGATAATCTGGAGGAAGTAACCGATAAGAGACTAAGGGCTTTAGAAGCCATAGAAGTAGACAAGAAGAGAGTGGCTAAAGCCTACAATAAGAAGGTTAAACCAAAATCGTTTCAAATAGGAGACTTGGTATGGAAAACGATTTTTTCCTTTAGGCACGAAGAGTCCCAAGTTTGGTAAATGGTCACCTAGTTGGGAAGGCCCTTTTAAGATAGCCGAAATCGCTCCTAGCAACGCATACGTGTTGGAGTCCCTGCAGGGAGAGCGGTTTCAGAGAGCTTTGAATGGTAGATACTTGAAAAAGTATTTCCCAAGTGTGTGGCAAACATCATAAAAGTGTCAAAACACCGATGTGGATGGTATCGTCTTCAGCTCATTGTGATTTTAGTTCACTAGTTCACTAAAAGGCAGGGGGGCATGTGTTGATAGCAAAAAATGGCATTAATGCCCAGATTGTCAAAATATCAATTTTGGTAATTTGGGCCCAAAATACACATGTCCAGGGTCTGTCCGAAGCCCTACAGGGCTGAAGTCCATTGAGCTATGGGCTCCGAAAGCCTCTAGCCAGCCCATGGGCTTTGGCCGGGAAGCCTTTGGAGGCCCACGCTACCGAAGCTTCGGCCCGAGGAGCAGGCCTCGATGGGCTTGGCCGAAGCCCACTTCGGTAGAGGTAGAATTGTATGCGTTTCCAGCTCAATCTTCATCTCTATTTGGCTGGATTAATAGTAGATTAGATTAGGAATTGAGCCCCCATAAATAGAGAGGCAAGGCCGGCGTAGAAGACCCCCCCCCAACTCAAACCAAACCAAAGCCCCATGCTTTGATCGTATTTACTTTACCTTTATTTTCTTGTACCTCTTCGTTGGTTTGCCTAGAAGCCCTCCGCTGACCACTATGGAACAGTGGTAATCCTTGTTACTTCACTTCTGAAGTATCCGTTAATCTACGTAATAGATTGCTATCGCCTTGTTACTTCGCCTGTGAAGTATCCGCTAATCTGCGTAATAGATTGCTACCTTCGCTACTAGTGCAACACTTAGCAAAATTCGGTCCTCAGGCCGAATTGGTACTTCGCACTCTTCTGTTGTAGGTTCGCACGTTCGGAGCTACTTCGTTGGAGGTGTCTGGAGTTGAGAGATTGGTTTCGGAGGTCCCTAGGACACCCTTCGGCAGGACTGCAGGCTCCGGCAATAGGCTTTGCCAAGCATACTTCATCGCAACGGGCTTCGCCATGACCATACTCCGCACCGGACGAAGTTGCGCTCGCGCGCGGCCCTCACGTCACTATTCCATAGTTTACTGTATTAGAGATATCACGCCGAACCCCGCTGTTTGGAGGTGATCATCGCGTCTAGATCCGTTCGGAGTCCATCTTCGGTCGGATCAGTCCGAACGCCGAAGCACCCTTCAGCGGAGTACCTCGCATCAGACGCCGAAGGTACACTTCGGTGACCCCTTCGCCCCAGACTTCGAACCAGACGGGCTCCGACTGGTTTGTTGATTTTATTCTGTTTTTTCTATCTTTTTCGGCTAATTGAGTTATTTTGTGTAATATGTTTGCCTGGCGACTCCACCCCCCTTATCACTATTAAGGGTAGTCGGAACGCGACGTCGGTGCCACATCATGCTTAGGCTTGTCCCTAAGTATCCATGCACTTTTGGATCGTCAAACTGACCCAAGTGCGGGGGCATGTTTCCGTGTCAACAGTTCCATTCTGATCTAATTTATTTCATCGTTATTCCTGATCTAAATTCATGTTGAGATATTTAATTGATTTATCCTCCATCGATTTCTATTTGTATCGTACCGGTGTTTCGTGCCCATCTAACCTTGAAAATAGTTCTCTATATCTCTAGAGCATCTGGTGTTCCACTTCGTTCACATGTGTTCCGTCACGGAGGTCATATTTTCCATAAAGCGTAGATCATCGTCATTCCATTTCTCATATCGAAGTTAATATCCATCGTCATTCATCGTCAATCATCATGGTTGAATACCACCTTGCCCTCCTTTATTTTAATCTAATCCATCGATTATGATTGGATTGATATGTGGTAGTCGGACCTATGACGATCGTCGATTGTTCGTAGTCGTTCATTGCCATGTATCATCAAATCTTGTCGATTTAATTTAAACCCTTTGATATGGTCACTAAGGCTTGATCGGTTAAGCCTTTATGCGTACCTTTAGTTGATCATCTCTTTATCCTAAATCGAATGGACTAGGTTGTCCAATGGTCGCAACCTAGTCAAATCGTTCGACTCAATCCATTTGTACCCTTTTGTTTCTAATCGATCAACACATTCAATTCAACCATTCCTTGTTTTCAATCAAATCATAATCCATTGATCTACCCTTATCTCAACTCAAGTTTACTCTTTCTATTTTATCTAAGTGAGCATGTTGATCACATGTCGACCATCTCATTTAATTCGAAGGAATAATCTCGCGATTATTTATTTTCTTTTTAGGGTTCTATTATTTCAGGTGAATGAGTATGAACTTCTAAATTTCATATCCTTTCCGTTTGAACTCCAAATCAATCCATTCAAATTCCAGAAATTTCCTCTTTTAATTCTCTACAACTTGAACTAATTGAAATGTTTGTATGACTTGTTTTATTTATTTTAATTGTTTATTATTCTCGTTTTGTGTGCCGAGAAGATTATGACGTCGTCGAATAGCCGAAATATTTCCCCGAGATTCCACCTTCAACATTCGAGGATCAAGGCAAGTCACAACCCCTATTTTGATCATAATTGAGCCCATGTTTTATTTAAATATCGCTATAACACTTAGGATATAATTGCATTAGTCTAATATCAAGCCATGCTTATTGAGCCTAAACTCCTTGCCACTCTTACAATATTATATTAGCTAGTGTCCAATGTACCGACACAACTGCTATAGGATAAAAGAACGAGTCGTAGATAGTTGGATTCTACTATATGATTTCCCTTGTTATTCTCGTCCCTGGGTTCTGTTGGAGTTGGCTATGTTATAAGTATGGTGGGTTCTGGGTGCAAGCTAGGGCATTGGTTGGTCACACCCGGGGCACTATAAGGACCGGTCTGTGGGATCTGTTGCAAAATACTTCCGTACTAACCACAAGTCTAATGGGTAAGTCCTAACTGGAGGTATGGATCATACCAACTTTAAGCACCATAGTGGAGGGGGCAAGGGGCAACCTGCGGGTGACTTGTACCGACGAGGCTCAAGGGGGGTATGGTGTTGGCCCGACACGTCGGGGTACCATATGAAACCCATAAGAGGGTGTTATCGAATTGGTGCGTACCATGCTGAAGGTTTTGGTACGAGTTCCCGTGGTATGGGTCATCTCATACACGTTGGTGTGCGTGGATGAGTGCGTGCCCTGTGGGTACAGTAGTACACCTCTGATCAGAGTATAATCTTTTCGAAAAGCCATGCCCACGGTCAAGGGCGGGTTAAGTGACTTCTCGCAGTTAGTTTACTATTGTTTGAATGATCGTGTGATTCATGGCATGTAAGGACTGTTGAGCGAGGGCGGGCTGACGATACCCCTCGAGTTAGATGATGATGCATTATAAATGTTGTTGGCATAAAAGATTACGCTAACAGGTTCTCTAAGATAAAGAACAGCCAAACAGTTAGTTCATGTTTAAGAACTATCTCAAGCCTCCGTATTGGATAATAGCTTAAGTAGTCCGAATATGTGTATTAGAATAGCTGAGTATTCGATCCTTGTTACAGGGTAAGGAGGGGGGTATTTATAGGCAAAAACGGCTAAGGAAAAGACCTATTTACCCCTCTATTACAACCGACATAGTGGAAACTATTCGGTGCCCTGAACAGGGTTAAAATGGTAAACTCTACTCGAGGCAAGTAGATAAGCCAAACATCTTATCAATCTTGTTGTTTGGCTCTAAAACCTCATATCTTGCGGAGGGTTCCTTCGGATCGTAGATCGAAGCACCCTTCGGCTTAACGACTCCTCCACCTTAGAGTATGAGCTCATCAGCTCCGAAGCTGATAAGTCCTTTTGAAATGTTAATCTCTAAGTTCTCAAAGTGAAGCATTTTCCCCCAACAGTAGCCCCTCGAATACGCCTCTCCGAACTTGACCTGTATAGAAGGAAGGCAGTATACGCAAGGAACATTTTCATATTCTGAGACTTAGAGAAAATTGAACACATTACAGTCTTTCAGAGGGTCTTTGATCCAAGGCGTTCGGACCACAACTTCGAGTCCCCAACCACAGTGTGAATGCTTCGTGGGAATGATAATCGTTACGAAGTCCAAACGTCGTGAAGAGCCGTTTGATTAGGACCGTTACTATGCAAGTAGCCGTTACGCTCTATAAATGGTAACAGTCAAAATCTACGGCAGACTCACACCGTTTCGCTCCCTGCACCCACCTACCAGCGACGGAAGTCGAACCTGCAGTGTGAATGCAATCGAAGCACAACAACTATCGGACGGTTATAAAAAGGGGATTGGAATTTACCCAGAACTTTTTACCGTGCCTAGTATCCGCAGTTCACTTTCTTCATCCTTCAATTCTCACAACTTCTCGATCCACCGAGCCAAGGTGAGGACCAGCCACACCGTGCCGGCGGCAGCGGGCACTCTGGCGCAAAGGCAAGCGTGGGCAGCTTCAGCCGTAGCAGCAATGGCGGGAGCTCCGGGCGACGCCTGGCCCAAAAACCCCCGAGAGCTTCGCCCGCCATCTAAGAAGAAGATCCCCCAAAGTTTCCTCATCGGCCAATCTACAAGCACTGCAGAATCCATTGAAGAGGCCGTGGAAGGGAAACTGGGGACCATAATGAGGACTCGAGTCCCCGGACCAGAATCAACTCCACGGCCATGGAGCGGAGAGGTCGTGGTCTTCGAGGCCTTCTTCGAAGTAGGCCTGGGGCTTCCGGCTATCGACTTCTTATCTGAGGTACTGGACATGTTCCACATCACCTTGCCCCAGCTGTCTCCCAATGCCATCGCCCGTCTGGCTGTCTTCGAGTGGGCGCTTCGGGCCGAAGGGTGTGAGGGGCAATCGGAGGTCTTCGCCGCCACCCATGAAGCCATCTGCTAGCCGAAGCCGCAAGATGGCCCCGGGGACACCAAGGTGACCACGGCCTTCGGCAGTGTCAACTTCCAGCTGCAGAGGGAGAACGCTCAAAATTTTCCCGCGAAGGCCATCAACGACCGGTGGTACACTAACTGGATCCTTCGGTGATTCTACGCCAAGGTTGGAAAAGACTCCCCTCTCGCGGGACCCCTTCAAGAGATCTGGTTCCGGAAGGAGGTGGAGGTTACCCCGAACCCTAGCCTGCTCTCAACGCGGCTAGGACTACTAACTTCGGTGGCCAGCCGAATGAGCATGCGTGATCTCACTGAAGAGTTCATTGCTCTTTGAATTCCACCCCTCGGGGCAAACTGGCCGATAGTGTTTCAACATGCTTCGGAGGGTGAGCTCCGAACTCTAGGTAAGACTTCGATTCTCCTGAAATAATATGTTAGATGACGAAAATAACATACTCATAATATGTTACCCTTTTTCCAGCGGCCCCACTGGCGTTAGCTCCGGAGCAGATAGCACGGGCCACCGATCGAGTCCTCGGAGCCCCTACGGTGGCTGCAAGGCAGAAGAGGATGGAGCTGTTGGGGAGCTGGGAGCGCTCCAACAGGGTGTGGGGAGCCCTCAGGATGGTGCCTCCTCCTCTGCCGGATTTCAACTCGGCCGGGGCGGCCCCTCGGAAGAGGAAAGCCGCCGCCGAGCCTCCAAAGAAAGCCGGCAAGACCCCCACCAAGAAGAAGAAGGTGGTGAAGATCCCTCCTCAACTGACCCCTGCTTCGTCTGCTTCGTCCTTGGGCATTCGAAGCTCGGCTTCGTAGGATTCCGGGGACGAGGGCTCCAGCGCCCAACTGGCGAAGGCCTTCGAGAACTACCTCCTGGAGGGCGACAAAGATGCGGTAGGGGTCCCAACCGAAGCTTCTGCTCAGGAGGCCGTGGAGGTAGACACAACATGCACTCCTACGCACGCTGTCGTGAGCTCGGAGCCGGAAATTGTCGCCCCCAACTCGCCTGTAGCTGGGGTGATCATGACGGAGGTTGCGGTTCCTGCGGACGCTACACTGGAGAGGACTTCAGGGGATGACCTCGATGATATTCTCTAGATGTTTGAAGTCCTGGAGGACCCGACGATTTTTCCTCACGGTGCCTCTGAAGGTATACCTTGAATGTCTTGCCTTGGTCGATTTCTGTAACAATTTTTACTCGTAAATATTCATGAAATGTACCTTGATGCTGTAGGTACATCGAAAGGCGACGAAGCCCCGGTTGCACATGAAGTTCTAGCCTCTTCGGAGGTTGCAGTTCCGGTGGACACTTCGGTTCCACTGGACGCCCCGGCTCCGGTGGTCGGGGTCATCCCTGCTGACGTGGCTCCAGCCGAAGGGGGAGCTACCTCCGCCGGAGTCGAACCTCCTGTCTTCGTGCCGGGAAGGGGCAAAAGCATGTCAAGCCTCGGACTCCCCCTGCCCCGACGATGGCACCCTCTTCCAACGAGCCTTCGGCAAGCAACTCGGAGGAAGAGGCAAGGATAGATGAACGCCAAGCTCTGTCTTGGCTCCCTTTGCTAGCTCCTTTCCTGGAGGGGCGGACGGACCTCCGGGCGCTTCTGGGGTGTTTGGCGGAGAAAGGCCAGGAAGTCGCTAATTCTGACTTGGCCTCCGTTTTGAGCGAAGCCAGGGCCCCGGAGCTTAACATGGCCCTCGAAAGGTCTGGCCTTCAGGTATAAGAAGTACTGCAAATATTTTTAATTAGCAAATGTCAATACCTAGTACTTACTTATTCTTCTTGTAGCAATTCGTCCTTGCTAGAGCAGCAGTGACTTCCAATGAGGTCGAAACTAACCGACTCAAGAGGAAGGTTACCACTCTCCAATTTGCGCTTAAAGGCTCCAAAGAGAGAACGCTTCGGTTGGAGGAAGAGGTCATCGAAGAACGGAGGGCTAGGGCCGCGGCTGACGAAGCCCTCCGACTCGAAAGGCAGAGCAGCGACACACTCCGGACCTCAGCCCAAGAAGCTGAAGCCGAGTGCTTGGTGCTCCGAGCGGAGGTCGAGAAGCTCCGGCAGGCGGCGGCCACTTTGAGCACCCAACTGGTAGAGCTCCAGGGCTCTCTTAAGCAAGCGATGGCCCAGAAGAGCTCCTTGCTGTCCCAGATGGCCGAAGTGTCTGATACTACTACGGGGTTGGAGGCAGTAGAGAAGAAAAATGCCATGGTGGCAGAGCGTACCTTGGACACCCTTCAGGGTACCTTGGAATATTTTGGCACTATGTGCCCTTCGCCTTCTGCTGCGGCCAGCGAGCCCCTTGACTGGAAGTTGAAGAAGATTCAAGTGGCGACGTCGCTGATGATGGGCTCTGGCATCTGGTATGGAGAGATCTCCGGACAGTGCACTGGAATAGGAGTCCTCCGTCACCTTGAAGCCGTTCAAATTCTTATCGCTCCGGTCAGGGGTTCGACACCCGGAAGCTTTGCCTCCGAGAGCTTGTTGCATCCTTCAGTAGATGTAGCCTCGGCTTGGGAAGTTTTCCGGTCAACCTGGAAGACGGACCACAAGGCTGCAGCTAAATCTTGGATCGATGAGGCCCGTCGGGAGAAGCAAGCACAAACGAGGCCTCCGCTCCCAGCCTCGCCGGCTCCAACACCTCCTGCTCTGCCAACCGACCCGTAGGTCTAGCTCGTAGGGCACTAGATTATGTATAAGAAATATTGTAAAGCCCCTCATATTAATGAAAAGTTATAAACAAAAGACTTGTTTGGGTGTTTTATCTTTTAGGTTCTGTCATGCCTTTCGGAACCTGATTTCGAAATATTGGAAATTAACGAAGGGCTCCGGAAGTAGTGGTCAATCCTTGAGAGCTTAAGGCCTTACCGCCGCTCCCGCTTCTCTGTTCCTCGAGGAGACAAGGGGGAGGTAACCCTCGTAGTTTTTTAAGAAGTCATGTATTTCATCAAGGAAGAGGAAAAGGAGAAGGCCTATTCATCCTCCAAACATATAGATTGGTCTGACTCGGAATACCAGGCAGAAGACCCTGCGAAGGCTAACTCCGAAAGACTTTTGACTTGGGCCGAGCTTCAAGAAGAGCAGACAAAATTAAGAGCCTTGAAGAAGAAGAGAAGTACTCGAACTGAAAGGACAATCCCAGTAGCTTCGAGCTCCGAAGGTCAAAGTAGCCATAGAGGCCGAAAGGGTCTCCGATTTTACTTGGGCTTGGACCAAATTTTCTCTTGATGTAAAAGTATGACAAATTATTATGAATTGTACTGAAAGCATCTTGTTGTTCTTTACCCTCCTACCCCTCCTTGTGGGTGGGGGACCTTATGTATTGTAATAAGGTCCGTCGGACACTATGACGTGCACAATGATTCGATGCTTCGCACAACACTTAATGACCATACTCATCTTTTCGTAGAGTTCTTCGAACATAGGTTTGTATTATGATTTTTGTAAGCGTCGGAGCTGAATATACTAGTTGCAGGCTCCTATACTAGTTGCTTAGGACTTTAAAAGTGTCTTGTTGGCTGGAGCCTTGAAACCTTATTGCTTGGTCACCTTCGACTCTTTTACAGATGCTTCGGACCCGGAGGCTAGAAATCTGTTCTTTTAAAGTCCTTAGACTCCTCTACGGATCCTAATAAGCCATAGCTTGGGACCCGTAGGCTGGCCACCTTCAGCTCTTGTACAGATTCTTCGAACCCGGAGGCCAGAAATCTGTTCTTTTTAATGTTCTTAGACTCTTCTACGAATCCTAACAAGCCGTAGCCTGGAATCCGTAGGCTAGCCAACTTCGGCTCTTGTACAGATACTTCGAACCCGGAGGCCAAAAATCTGTTCTTTTTAAAGTCCTTAGACTCTTCGACGGATCCTAACAAGCCGTAGCCTGGAATCCGTAGGCTGGCCACCTTCGGCTCTTGTACAGATACTTTGAACCCGAAGGTCGGAAATCTGTTCTTTTTTAAAGTCCTTAGACTCTTCTACAGATCCTAACAAGCCGGAGCCTAGAATCCGTAGGCTTGTGCCCGGGTCCTTAGAAGGATGCTTGACTCCGCAAGCATCTCCGTCGTCCTGATGCGTCCACCAGGAGTAAGGGATATTCGAAGAGCAAACAAGATTCGACCCTCCACTTTATTTAGAAAAGGAAAATTTACAAGTGATTACAAGGAGCCCCTAAGCGTAGTAACGCTTAAGGTGCTCCGCATGGCATGCATGTTTCAATTCTTCCCCTTCTAAATTAGCTAATTTAAACGATCCGGGGTGCCCTGAGCGTAGGATAATATATGGTCCTTCCCATTTATTTCCTAGCTTCCCCGGGGCTATTACACTTCGCAAAACTAAATGACCTGGTCTGAGCTCGTTCAGCTTGATCTTCGGGTCATACCATGTTTTTGTTTGGCCTTGGTACTTTGTTATATTGGCGACAGCTCCAAGCTTTGTTTCTTTTGACAAGTCCAGCGAAGTGTTTCTTTCATCTTCATGTCCGGGCTGCACTACACGAAGGGATCCACCCCTGAGCTCCGTAGGAGTCATGGCCTCATCTACGAATAGTAGCCTAAATGGGGTAAAGCCTGTGGACCTGGTTTGAGTGGTTCAAATGGAACACAAGATCTTGGGAAGCTCTTCGACCCATAGCCCCTTGGCCAACCCGACAATCCATCGATTTAGACCAGAGAGAATGTCCCCGTTGGCTCGCTCGATGGCTCTGTTGGACTGTGGATGGCGCACTCCTGCGAAGCATAACTTAATGCCCAATTCTTCACAAAATTCTTTGAATGTATCAACTTCGAACTGGGTTCCATTATCCACCGTTAGCTCCCTTGGCACTCCGAACCTGCATATAATATTTTGCCAGAAATTTTTTGCACATTCCTTGAAGTGATAGCAGTCAAAGGTTCTACTTCGACTCACTTTGAAAAATATTCGATTGCTACCACTGCAAACTTCAAGATGCCTTTGTCCATTGGAAAAGGGCCTATGAGGTCCATTCCCCACCGAGCCATTAGCCATACCGGGGCAATAACTTGAAGTGGAACTGGTGGACGGTGTCTTCGCCTTCCCATCCATTGGCAGGTTCGAACCAACTCCTCCGCATCTCTTACAATTGTCGGCCAGTAGAGCCCCTGCCGAAGTGTCTTGCCTGCTAGAGCACGAGGGGCCAGGTGGCTTCCGCATAAACCTTCGTGAATGTCCCGAAGTATGTCTTGGCCTTCGGGTTGGGAGAAGCATCGGAGTAGAGGACAACACACTTCGGCTTTGTACAATATTCCGTTGACAAGCTTATAATTTCGAGCCCTTGCTTGCCATCTTCGGACATCTGGACCCCCTGAAGAATCTGCACCACCTTGCAAGATATCCATTATCAGAGCCCGCCAATCTACAGCTGAAATGCAAAGTACTTCCACGGAGGGTAATTGATTGACTGCAGGCTTGGCTAGTTCTTCATAGAAAGCACCCTCCGGGAGGTCCAATGCTCCGGCTACAGCTTTTGCTAGAGTATCTGCGAGTTGATTATCTGCTCGCAGAATACTTCGAACAGAAAATCCTTTGAATGTTGCTTCAGTCTTGCGGATTTCTTTGAGGTATTGCGCTAGATGCGGGTTCTTTGCCTGAAAGCTCTTGTCAACATGCCCCGCGACGACTTGGGAATCTGTTTTAATTATTATCCTTGCTGCTCCAAGTGCCTTTGCCTTTCGAAGGCCTAGTAGGACCCCTTCGTATTCTGTGATATTATTGGTGGTCTTAAAGTTGAGCCTTGCAGAATACATGGCCTTTTGCCCTGACGGTGATATGATGATCGCTCCAGCTCCGGCACCGGATGCCTGATAAGCTCCGTTAGAAAATATTGTCCATAAACCATTGGAGGGTTCCTCCGGAGCCCAAACTGCAGATGGCATCCACTCTGCTACGAAGTCCGCTATGATTTGGGATTTGATAGTTGTTCTTGCCGTGAAGGAAATTCCGAAGGGGGCTAGCTCGACAGCCCATTTTCCGATCCTACCCGTAGAATCTTTGCTTCAGAGCATATCACCAAGAGGGTACGAGGTAGGAACGATTAGGTTATGCGCCAGAAAGTAATGCCTTAGCTTCCGCGAGGCCATCACCAGGGCATAAGCAATTTTTTCGAGCTCGGAGTATCTTATCTTAGCTTCGGACAAAGCTTCTGAAACAAAATAAACTGGGTTCTGCACTAGCTTTCCCTTAAGATCAACTTCCCTAACCAGTACTGCACTTACTGCGGAACCTGTTGCTGCTAGATAAAGGAGGAGTGTTTCCTCCAGGAGGGGCACAGTTAGTGTTGACAGGTTTCCGAGGTATGCTTTAATATCATCGAAGCTCTTTTGGCACTCTAGAGTCCAGTTGAAACTTTCGGACCCCTTTAGGGCTTTGAAAATTGGAAGGCTTCGTTCTGCAGACCTGGCCAGGAATCTACTAAGAGCTATGAGCCTTCCTACTAGCTTCTAGACTTGCTTCAAATTTCCTGGTGGAGCCATTCTTTGCAGTGCACTTATCTATGTTGGGCTAGCTTCGATTCCTCTGCTCGAAACTAAGTACGCTAGCAGTTTCCCTACTAGCGCCCCGAATATGCACTTTTCAGGATTGAGGCTTACTCCACATGCTCGGAGGCTCTCAAATGTTTCAGCTAGGTCTAGACTATGCTGGTGCTTTTGAGAACTCTTTATTACAATGTCATCCATATAGGCTTCGACGTTCCGGCCTATTTGGTGACCTAGAGCCTTAGCTATTAAACGTGAAAATGTGGCTCCGGCATTCCGCAAGCCAAAAGGCATTCTTACATAACAAAATACCCCGGACGGAGTTATAAAACTTGTCTTGGCTTCATCTTCACGCTTTAGCTAGACTTGATGATACCCGGAGTAAGCATCGAGGAAGCTTAGCAATTCGGAGCCGGCTGTGGAATCCACCAGCTGGTCTATTCGGGGCATAGGGTAGGGGTCTCGCGTGCATGCTTTATTTAATGATGTAAAGTCAATACACATGCGCCACTTGCTCGAGTCCTTCTTCCTTACAAAGACGGGGTTTGCCAACCACTCGGCATGGGCTACCTCCCTGATGATGCCAGCCCTTAACAATTTTTCTACTTCGGTCTTGGCAAAGCTTGCCCTTTCTGCAGACAGCTTGCGGAGCCCCTGGCGTACTGGCCTAGCCTTCGGGTTGACGAGCAGGCTATGCTCGATGATACTCCGATCAACCCTGGTGATGTCTTCGTCAATCTAGGCAAAGACGTCCAAATTTTGCTTGACGACTTCTTCAAACGAGGCAGCTATCTCTAGGGATAGCCCCTTGCTGAACTGTATTGGGTATTCTTTGCAATCCTTTGAAATTATCTTCGTCACGACGTCACCTTCCAGGCTCGGCTTAACGGAGAGCCCCTTCGAAGAGTTCGAACCCTCCAGAACCTCTTCGGTGTGCTCTGCCACACTATGTACTTGCCGGAGGTCCAACGGCTGGACGTGACCGTACTCCATTCTTCGAGCTATAGCTTGGTCTCCTGAAACAGTAAGAACAACACCTTACGTGGGCATTTTGAGACAAAGATAGTTGTGATGCGTTATAGCTCCGAATTGGTTCAGCATCCCTCGCCCGAAGATTGCGTTGTAAGCATAGGGGGCGTCAACGATGTCGAAAATCACCTCCTCCACCCTGGCCAAAGGCCCCTCTCCAAAAGCAACCTCGAGGCCTATCTGGCCGAGGGCATCGAGAGGTGGTCCTAAGAAACCTTGAAGTGGCTGGGCCACTGGAAGTAGATGTTTCCGAGGTATGCACATTTGATCGATGGCCTGGACAAAAAGTATGTCTGCGAAGCTCCCGCCGTCCACCAGGATCCTTCGGACTTTCGGCCCTGCTATATCTGCAGAAATGACCAAGGGGTCAGCATGGGGGAACTTCACCCCGGCGGCATCACTGGCAGTAAAAGAAATGGGCACATGAGAACATTCTAGCATTCCCTGTGTGGAACTCGAGGTCCCAATGTGCCCTACTTCACGGACGTATTCACGCCGCTGCCTCTTGGACATGCTTCCGAGGGTCCCCCCTCTGGAAATGGCCAGGACCACTCACTTGTCGCGGTCTTGTGGGTCTTCCTGCTTTGGTGGTGGCATAATATTGGCCACCGGCAGTCGCATGGGGGCTTCGAGGACACCTGCTCGGGCCATGATTTGCATAGGCTCCGACCGTGCCGCTGGAGGGGTTCGGTCCGAAGTACCCCGCCTGGTACTTCGTCCTAGGTATTCACCCCGAAGGGTTAACACCGACTTGCAGTCCTTCGTGTCATGGCTTCTATTATCACCATGCACGCAACAGAAAAAACTCAAGCGCCTGCCAGGTACTCTTTCTTGAAGCTTCGGCGCTCCAGCCCTGAAGCTTTGCGCCTGCTGAAAATTGGCAGGTGCCTTCGGAATGAAAGGTGCGATGCTTAGCACCTCCGAACGGAAATGTTTCTTTCCTCACCTGTGGTCGCCGAAGCGATTGTCTTGAGGGGGTTGCAGCGAAGCTGAGGCTTCGGGCTCTGTCTTCACTTCTCGGAGGGCTGGTGCGGGTGCTACGGCTCGTCGAAGGCAGCCCTCCTCTGCCTTGGCATACTGTTCGAAATATGCCATTAGCTGTGCCACGGATGACACGAGCTTTCGATGGGGCTTGCTGAGGAGATCGGGGTTTAGCACCCCTTCGCGGGCGGCGTCGACTACTGAAGAGGTAGACAAGCCCTTGATCTGCGACTTGGTGTGGGCGAAGCACGTGAAGTATTCCCGGAGCGTTTCCCCTGCTCGCTGCTTCACTTGGAAAAAGCTCCCTGTCGACATCGGAGCCACAAAGGTACCTTAGAAGTTACTCACAAACTTCCTCTTCAACTGCTCCCAAGATCTGATCGATCCTGGCTTCAAGGACCAGAACCATCGGAGAGCTACACCTTCGAGAGCGAGGGGAAACACTTCACCATAGTCCGAATGCAGCGGAGACTCATCATCGAAGGATGTGTTCTCAGCCTCCTCCGGGACTTGAACAACTTCGGGAAGATTGCGAGCACCACCATCTTGGGGCCCTTGTGGAGTCTCGATGGAGGCTTGGGAGCGGAGGCGATCATCAGCCTCTTGCCTCCATATAGCCACTTCCTCCTAAAGCTGGGCTACTTGAGTAGCTTCGGCACCAGGAATGTCTTCGTCTTCGTCGGAGGGTAGCTTCGGGTCTTGGGAACTGACATAATCAGTTTGGAGCACCGTAGGAGGATCTCGAGGGCCTCTGGGCACTCGACGCCAAGTGACACCCTCGGGAATCGTTGGAACAGTTGAGGGTCCGGCTCCGTTGGTCCGAGGGGACCTTCGGAGAGGACCCGAGGCTTTGCTTCGCTTCGGAGGCATAACTAGTAACTAAGAGGTTTGAAGACCGAGGACTTCGATGGGTCTGGGAAGGCGAGGGAAGGCCTTCGAACCGCACTAGGAAGCCCCTTACCAAAGGGTGCGCGGAATCTTGGGACTCCGAGGCTCCCTCCGTAAGTGCTCTTCGAAGTGCAGTCAGTAGTAGATAACAAGTTTCTAGAACTTGGTTCCCCACGGACGGCGCCAACTGTTGGCGTAAAAGATTACGCTAACAGGTTCTCTGAGATCAAGAACAAACAAACAGTGAGTTCATGTTTAAGAACTATCTCAAGCCTCCGTATTGGATAATAGCTTAAGTAGTCCGAATATGTGTATTAGAATAGCTGAGTATTCGATCCTTGTTACAGGGTAAGGAGGGGGGTATTTATAGGCAAAAACGGCTAAGGAAAAGACCCATTTACCGCTCTATTACAACTGACATAGTGGAAACTATTAGGTACCCTGAACAGGGTTAAAATGGTAAACTCTACCCTAGGCAAGTAGATAAGTCAAACATCTTATCAATCTTGTCGTTTGGCTCCGAAACCTCATATCTTGCGGAGGGTTCCTTCGGATCGTAGATCGAAGCACCCTTTGGCTTAACGACTCCTCCACCTTAGAGTATGAGCTCATCAGCTCCGAAGCTGATAAGTCCTTTTGAACTGTTAATCTCTAAGTCCTCAAAGTGAAGCATTTTCCCCCAACACATGTTTAATTTTCAGCACTAATAATCTTGTCACATTAAATGCTTTACAAACATGCTTTTCCACAAAAGTAGTCACTACCTTGCTTGTTATTACTTTGCATTATAATTGCATTCAGTGGCTTGCTGAGTATGATTGTACTCACCCCCGTTGACTTACACCACCAGAGGCAGTCCACTATGAGGAGGATGACGGTCTGGAGTAGCGACCCAGTCAAGGCACGAGCCTGGAAGGAGGCGTTCATCTACATGATTTATTTTATTAGATTTTTATTTAACTCTTTTGTAATAATATGGTGTACGAACCATGATTGATTGTCGTATTGTACGCAGTCATGTGATGAAAGTCTTGTATTTATTAATTTTCTATGGAATTTCAATAAATTCTAGGTTTTATTAAATCTAGGCGTTACACGTCGCCCCAGCCTCGCATGGCCACGCCGCGTCTGGCCGCGCCACCTCGGCCTCGCTTGGACGCCCCCGGCCAGGATGCCCCCGGTCGCACGACACCCCCGGCCCACACCTTGCGCCGTGTCGGTGCAACATCCTTTTTTATTTTCCTTTTTTTGTTTGCCGAGTGCCAAATTGTGACACTCGGCAAAGCTACCGTCATATCCGTTTGCACACCATTTTGTTACTTTTTTTGTTGAGTGTTGTTTTTGGCACTCGGCAAAGTGTTCACCGAGTACTTGATAAAATACACTCGGTGAAGCATTTGCCGAGTGCAAACTTTGGGACTAGGCAAACATGTCGTTTCCGTAGTGTTTCAAGCTTGGGATTAAAAGTAATTGCATCCATTGAAACATATTCATAAACTTTCACTGATAGTAAGCTCTCCATGGGAAACTTGCTATAGGGCTAATAATAACGATGAAATGATGATGATATATACATGACGAGCCGTGTATATAGCTAGAGTTGAGTTATTTAGGCACATGGGTGAAAATTTTGAGAGGTTAAAATGAAGATTACTACCTGAAATGCGATGACATTTGTAATATGGCAGACATAATATTATGTTCACGTATATGTGCATATCTTTAGTCAAAAAGTTGCAACGGTTCTTTTGGAACTGTTGATAGCAAAAAATGGCATTAATGGTTAAGATTATCAATATATCGATTTTGGTAATTTGGGCCAAAAATACAAATGTCTTGGATCAGGCCGAAGCCCTATAGGGCCGAAGGCCCGTTGAGCCTTGGGCTTCAGAAGCCTTCTAGCGGCCTGGTACCTTTGGCTCAAAGGCCTTCAGAGGCCTGCCCCGTTGAAGCTTCGGCCCGAGGAGCAGGCTTCGGCATGCTCTGCCGAAGGCCCACTTCAGGCTGTTGATTTTCAGAGATAGAGATTGAGTGTAATTCTAGCTAATTTTATCCCTAAGTTCGATTAGGCCGAATCTTAGCAGATTAAATCTTAGAGATAAGTAGACTAGCCCCTATAAATATAGGGGTGTGGCCGGTTCATTAGACCCCCCCAACACAAATCAATCACAAAGCCATAGCTTTGAACCGTACCTTTACTTTTTATTTACCTTTCTGCAACCTTCATGGGTTTGCCTAGAAGCCCTCCGCTGGCCACGCCAAAACCATGGTAAGCCTTGTTACTTCACTCGTGAAGTACTTGTTAATCTATGTAACAGATTGCTACCTTCATTTCTTTACTTCAACACTTAGATTCAGTCTCTAGGTTGAATTGGCACTTGATCTCTATTCTATTGCAGGTTTCCACATTTGGAGCCCCTTCACCGGAGGTCTCTGAAGCCAGGAAGCTAGTTTCGGAGGCTGTCAGGACACCCTTCGGTGGAACTCTTACTTTGATTGACCATGCCAGAACCGTCACGCGGTTGTCGGTTTGACCAAGTCCCACACGCCAGCACGCTCCACAGCAGGCTTCGTCACGTTAGGCTTCGTCACTCCCGTACCTCGTTTCAGACGAAGTCACGCCAGTGCGTTGTGCTGGGATATTTGTGTCACGTTAGAGGCTTCGTGCCGAACCCCGCTATTCGGAGGTGATTTCGCGTCGAGATCTGTTCGGAGCTTGCCTTTGGCCAGATCGATCCGAACACCAAAAAATACCTTCGGCGAGACCCTTCGCACTAGACGCCGAAGGTACCCTTTGGTGAACCCCTTCACACAGTATACTTCGAATAAGTCAGGTTCTAGTCAGCCTACTGGTTTATTTTATTTGATATATTTCTTTTCGGCTAATTGGATTATTTCTGTGTGATCTAATAACCTAGCAACTCCACCCCTTGCCACTGTTAAGGGAAGTTGGAACGAGACGTTAGTGTTGTGTTACGCTTAGGCTTGTCCCTAAGTATCCGCACACTTTTGGATCGTCGAACTGACCCAAGTGCCGGGGCACGTTTTCGTGTCAACACACTTTTTGGCGACTCTGTTGGGGAGGGCTACGCCAACATGATGGGTACATCTACATGAGCCACAAGCACGTTTGCACTGACTACTACATCTACAATGACAATGGATCCCATGGGAGGTGCAGATATCGACAACCAAAACATCATGACGCCTACCCCTGAAGATATTCCCGTAGAAGACTGAGCAGAGATCGAGGCGAAGATGAAGGCACTCCAAGACCTCATGCTTGGAAGCTATGTCAAGACACGCCCAGGCTTCATCAAGCGTGATGTCAATGTCCCCAATCTCGGTTGGACCCAGGTAACTCCAGTATTGCCTCCTTTATCTCCTTTAGAAATCAAGAAAAAAATAGACGCATCAGTAGATCAAGCTGTTAGCGCTTTGATAGCAAACCATTTATATTCGGTAGTTAGCTCTCAAGTAGAGGCAACACTTAGAAGGTTTGGCTTTACTGAGGCCGTTCCTCCAGCTTCGATCGCTAGTGCACCCCCGGTGAATCATATCTATAGCAGAACCAATGGTAGTACTAGCAAGGCCATCATTTCTCCGGCCTCAGCGTATACGGCCGAGACAAGCCATCACCAAACTAACACTACCTACTATGCGCATAAGCGCATAGACCTGAACACGCCATACATCCCGATCTAGCACATGAGGAGGAACCCCACGGCCGACACGCCGACATACCACCACATGTCGCACCCCCGCATGAGAGACGTGCACAGGCAGTAGGCCAGGACGACATAGAGGAGCTGATCTGCGCACTATTTAGGGAGTGCACTGGCTTCGTACCTAGGGGTCGAGCTAGGGTTTACCAGAAGCAGTACCCGACCATTTCGACACAATACCTTACCCTCGCGGCTATAGAGTCACTGAATTCACCAAGTTCAACGGTGAGGGTAAAAAAACCACACTAGCGCATGTCAGTCAGTTTTTAGCACAGTGTGGAGAAGCTTGTGGGTCGTATGCTTTAAAACTTAGTGTTGGACCGGAAACGGCGACCAGAGGGGGGGTGAATGGGAGCTTTTAAAATTTCGGGCTAAAAAACTTAGCCTTCGGTTCAGTTCTGTCTTCTGCGGAACAGGCTTCGAACACTACCTTCGAAGGTCTGGTTCGGAGGTACTTCGACAGCTCCGAACACAGGCTTCGCAGGAGCAAAAGTTCGAAGCCAAGAAGACTTCGCTCCACTTACAACCCTCGGAAATCTACTCTGCTAAGTCAGTGCAGGCTCCGCACACGGGGTGCTTCGAGCAAGCTTCGCACTTCACCCTTCGCAAGAGTGGACAGCCCTCTGAGGACTTCAACCAAGTACTTGGCAGCAGCAACTGGTGCTGGGCTTCGTACACGAAGGTCTACACGCACACTAACAGACTACGCTAAGGGCTTCGACACAAGAAGCAAAACGGGCCTTGATCAGGGCTTCGCTAGTAAGCTGTGAGGACTGGCCTCAAGTTACAGAGAGCGACAGCACACTGAAAAACACACTTCACACAAAACACCCTTCGCCTAAACAGGCTTTGGTGAACTATACTAGCGAGGTATGTAACGCGAGCTCAAGCAAAAAGCACAGGAATCAGGGCTTCGCCGCTTGAACAAGGAACACAAAATAGATTGAACTCTGGATGAAATACAACGAAGTGTGAGGCTACAGGAGCTCAACAGTAAATGCTCAAAGTGTTAAATGTTACCTAGCGAGCCCCCATATTTATAGCCCACAGTTCACCCAAAGGAGATGACTACTTTACCCCTAGGGTTTACAAAGGATTTGACTCTACAGAACTAAGGGGTACAAAAGGTAGTCCACCTTTATTCTGGAGGCTTCTCTGTCAGCTTTGCAGAGGGGACAGTGTCAGCCTTTTACAGAACAGACAGTGTCAGCCTTTGCAGTCTTTGACCTTCTGGAATCCTCCCTTCGCACGCGAGGGTGTGGTAGCTTCGGTGAGAAGCCTGAAGCCAGATGGCCTTCGCTTCGCCGAAGTCAGTCTCTGATACAGTGACGGTTTTGAGCCGAAGCCGTCAAAGCTCCTTGGGCCTTCGCACCAACACCTCCGGAGTGGACCACCACGGCTTCGCAGCTACTCCCAGCTCGAACTCCGTCAGTCCGTGTACCGAAGCCATGCAGGCCGAAGCACCTCAAGTCAACCTTGCTCCGGAGCTAGCCTTGCTCCGAAGCCTTCCACCCTCCGAAGCCCCACCTTCGGAGTACCACCCTTCGAAGTCCCTCCTTCGTCCAAGGCCTCCGCATGAAGCATTCCATGAGCCCTTCGTCGCAGTGCCTCTCCCCGAGCACACTCCTCGACGAGCCTCACCCGGACCATGCCTTCGATGCGCCTCGACTTCTGAGACCTTCGTCGGGCACCTTCGAATGTCTCTATCCGGAGCACACTTCGAATTCCTTGCCTCCGCAGAGGACTTGATCCAACCAACTCCGAAGTCACTCCATTCGGAGTACCTTCGAAGTGCCTCACCTCCGAGGACTTTGTCTCGGAGTACCTTCACCAGGAGCCACGCTCCGCACTCTCTGCCTTCACCTGGCACGCCTCGACCCGAGGACTGACCCGGACCCCCTTCGCAGCCACCGTGACGGAGCTCCCCGCTCCCCTGGCATCAAGCCTCCCGCTTGACCCAGGTTCACCTGGCTCGAACCTTGTACGTCGCCTCCGAAGTCCCTGCGCACCACAGACAAACAAACAAGTGTTTCCAGTACTCCGGAGACCTCTCCGGGTTAGCAACCTCTGGTACACACTCCGGTGTACCGCCCAAAGTACCGAAGCCTTCGGTACGAACCCAGTCATCGAGTACTGTCGGACCCCTCCGACAAGCACACTTCGGTGAGACCACCTCCGAACACCCTTCAGAGGTACCCTTCGAACAGAGGGTAAAAATCCTGTCAATCACTCATCACAAAACACCGAAACCAACCCTTGGTTTCTCAATCTCCCCCTTGATGAGTGCATTGACAACCAAATCCAAGTTCAAGAAAATTCAAAAACTTTCAGCACACAAGTGACCATAAAAACTCACAAAAGAGCCAAACCATGTCACTTGACAAAAGAATTTTCCTCCCCCTTTCTCACAAGAGTGAAAAGCCCCTTCGGCAATAAAAAATCTTCTCCCCCTTTATGTCAAAAGTTCTCCCCCTTTGGAAATTATACCCCTTGCGACAGAGAACGAGGAATTTCTCCCCCTTTGGCAATGCAAGCATCAAGGAGCATGTAAAAGATGCAAAGCTGCGAGTTGAGCAAAATGGCAAAGACATATGAAGCAAAAATATGCCAACAATAATACCAATGATCATGGGCTCAGCTCAAATTAATATTCTCCAAAAGCATGATGAAACATGTGATTTGATCATTTTTGAAATTAAAGCATCACCACTTAGTCAAAGAAACTAGACAAGTAATAGCAAGGACTGCGCAGAGCTAGTCAATTTCTACTCTAGACAGACAAGTCTAGTTCAAATGGAGCTTAAAAAACAAACTTGATAATCAATGAATTTTGTTGTTCTTTTCTTAGTGCCAGGGGTTATTTGTTTGTCCACCTTATACTTTCCAATCCGGCCAAGCCTAGGCATGAAAGCCATAAGAAGCTTAAGGCAAGGATTTTGGCATACACTACGCTATTCCAGTTCAGACCAATGTGCAATGGTAAGCAGTCTAGAATAGGGTAGTGCAACAAACAAATCCACCTGGATCTTTTAACTTAAAGCATGTAAATCATGGAATTTTTTATTTTAATTAAGTGAACCAATTGTTTGGTACTTTATGAATATCCATGAAAATTGAGAACAATTTTTCAAGTTGCAATTTTTAGCATCCAAAGAAATGTGTCTTGCTATCAAGCAGATAAAAGATAGCTAAAGCAGTCCTGCCTAAATATGCTAGATTCAAGACTAAGCAGTGAGCACGATTTGATTTTGAAAATAACACACCATGCACATGAATGTTCCAGATGAATTAACAAGAGCTGAGCTGACATGTTTTCATGAATTATAAGCAGGCATATAAGTGCAAAATATGTAAATGCAATTTCAACACAATTAGACAAAGGCACATCCATCTAAAACAGCTCCCCCTCACAAAATGCCGTAAGGGTGACAAATGCCAAGTTCCCCACGCAAGTAAGCAAATCGAGAAGCATCGAGGGGTTTTGTAAAAATGTCGGCAAGCTGGTGTTGGGTATCAACATATTGAAGTTCAATATCACCCTTCTCATTGTGATCTCTGAGAAAGTGATACCGTACATCAATGTGTTTGGTTCTGGAGTGCTGAACCGGGTTGTTTGCAATACAAATAGCACTAGTGTTATCACAGAAAAGTGGAACACTCTTATAATCTAACCCGAAATCCCGCAACGTGGAAACCATCCACAAAATCTGAGAGCAACAGCTAGCTGCAGCAACATATTCGGCCTCAGCCGTCGATTGTGCAACACTAGACTGTTTGCGGGAAGACCAGCAAACCAGTGAAGTACCCAGAAAATGACAAGTACCAGAGGTACTCTTCCTATCAATTCTACACCCAGCAAAGTCCGCATCGGAATAACCTCGAAGACATAAAGATGAAGACGCTGAATACCATATGCCAAATTCAAGGGTGTGTTTGAGATACCTTAGGATGCGCTTAACCGCTTGGCGGTGCGAAGCTCGTGGTGAAGCCTGAAAACGAGCGCACGGACACACAGCGAAGTGTATGTCCGGCCTCGTGGCAGTCAAGTAGAGGAGGGAGCCGATAATGCTTCGGAACTCCTTCTGATCTACGACTTCTCCATCTTCGTCAGGGTCCAATGCTACAGACGTAGCCATTGGGGTGGTGAGGGGCTTCGCATCGGACATGTCGAACTTCTTGAGCAGGTCTTTGGTGTACTTCGTCTGGTGAATGAAGGTACCTTGTTTGCTTTGCTTGATTTGCAAACCAAGGAAAAAGGTGAGTTCACCCATCATTGACATTTCAAATTCCCTGCTCATGGTATCTGCAAACTCGGCAACCAAAGCATGAGAAGAGCCACCAAAGATGATGTCATCCACATAAATCTGTACTAGGAGAAAATCTTTGCCATGCTTGAGAGTAAACAGTGTTTTATCAACAGAGCCCATCAAATACCCTCGCTCAAGTAGAAAAGACTTAAGTCTATCATACCAAGCCCGAGGGGCCTGCTTGAGTCCATAAAGAGCCTTATGAAGTTTAAGGACTTTATGTGGGTACTTGGGGTTTTCAAAACCAGGGGGTTGTTTTACATAAACATCTTCGCCTATGAAGCCATTAAGAAAAGCACTTTTGACATCCATTTGATAGAGTTTGAATCCCCGGGATGTCGCAAAGGCAAGCAAAATCCTAATGGCCTCAAGGCGAGCAACAGGTGCAAAAGTTTCAGTAAAATCAATCCCTTCTAGTTGAGAAAAGCCCTGAGCTACAAGTCTAGCCTTGTTTCTAACTATAGTCCCATCCTCCCCTTGTTTGTTTTTGAAAATCCATTTTGTTCCAATGAAATGAACATTTGGTGGAGGATCAACTAAAGTCCAGACTTGGTTTCTCTCAAAATTTTCAAGTTCCTCATGCATGGCATTGATCCAACTAGAATCAGAAAGTGCATGACTAACATCTAAGGGCTCGAAAGAAGCAACAAAAACAGGATTAGTGAAATGGGCATGAGAACGAGTTACCCTTTGATCAAGCTCACCAATGATCTGCTCGGGAGGGTGCATCCTTTGAACATGATGTGGAGCCTCATGGCGGGATGCAGTCTCCCCCTCAACTTGTGCGTTGGAGTGGTCCAAGATGACCGATGTTGAGGTAGTCGCTTCGGGACCTCGTGCCGAAGTAGTTGAAGTAGGGTCAGCTTCGGGGGTCGATGTCGAGGGTAGTAGGGGTTCATCCTCGAATTCTCCGGGATCTTCTTCTTCAAATAGGGTCTGTTCCATGTCGTGTTCATTTGCCTGTTCAAAAGCAGAACTAACAGAGGGGGTTGATTCATCAAAAGTCACATCACATGACTCGATGACAGTGTTAGTTTCCAAGTTATAAACACGATAAGAATGACCATGAGTAGTGTAACCCAAAAAGATCCCGTCAGAAGATCGCGACTCAAATTTATCCAAGTTACCACGTTTTAGGATAAAGCAGCGACAGCCAAAAACTCGAAGATGAGTAACCTTGGGCTGTCTCCCAAAACGCGGCTCATAAGATGTTAAATTTAAAATTGAGCGCAAGAATATTCGGTTTGAGATGTAACAAGCAGTGTTCATGGCCTCAGCCCAGAATTTTCTAGGAGTCCTATGCTCATCAAGCATCGTCCTAGCCATCTCAACCAAAGTGCGGTTCTTCCTCTCAACAACACCATTCTGTTGAGGAACCCGCGGAGCAGAGAATTGATGTTCTATGCCATGCTCCATGCAAAAGTCAACAAAGAGACTGTTTTTGAACTCGGTGCCATTATCACTTCGAATGAATTTCAATGCACCTGGGAGTTCAGTAAAAAGTCTCAAAGCCAAGCTCCGAAAGTGTGAAAACACTTCATCCTTGCTGGCAAGAAAGAAGACCCAAGAGTAGCGAGAGAATTCGTCGACAATAACTAAAACATACCACTTGCCGCCTAAAGAACTAACCCGAGAAGGACCTACAGTGTCCATATGGAGAAGTTCTCCGGGTTGTTCAGTCATCATAGTGGTGACTGGCGAATGCGAAGCGGCAATCATTTTTCCATGTCGACAAGGAGCGCAAACTAAATTCTTCTCAAACTTGAGCTTGGGCAATCCTCGGATCAGACCTAGGGCGCTCAGACGAGCAAGCAACTCAAAGCTCATATGCCCTAGTCTCCTATGCCACTTCCAAAGCTCAGAGGTCGAATGAGCAACAAGACAATGAGAAGAACCAGAAGACTCTGAAAAATCAGCTCCAAAAACTCTCCCAACTCTAAAGATCTTACACACCACAACGCCATAAAAATTGAGCACTTGCGAAGTATCGCGATGAAATCGCACTTCGAAGCCCTCATCAAGCAACTGAGATACAGACAACAAATTGTATCCCAAGTTTTCAACCAAAGCAACATCTTTGAGAGTAAAATTTGAGTTAATTCTTACCACACCTTTACCTTTCACTCTACTCCTTCGATTATTTCCGAAGGTGATATGTTCCCTTTGCTTGGTTGTGGTGAGGCTGGAGAACCATGCTGCATCTCCGGTCATGTGGCGCGAACAACCGGAGTCCATGATCAACGTGCCCTCCAAGCCTCGATCTGTTGCCTACACATGATAAGAATGTCTCGATCGCTCAGTGCTGGGGTGAGTGAAATAATGATGAGGCATCCAGCACTGAGTGACACGAGTAGTAGGCACAGTAAAAGCAGACGGTCTACGCACATAATAATCAGAATGATGCAAAGTGCGAGGTCTACCTACATGCTGTGAACGAACAACATGTGGAGGTCTCCTACTCTGACGAGGTACAAATCTGCTAGCCCGAGGTCTACCACCATATGGTACATGATGAAGACCTCGAGGAGCAAAACCTCTCCGAGAAGTACGAGGAGCCTCAAAAGCAGGACGATAGTACATCTCAGACTCATGCATACCTAAAGATGGGTAATGCATGTCCCGGTAACTCATCGCCTGAGAGCGTCGCTCATCCTTGATGCGACGAAAACAGAACCCAACCAAATGACCCGCCCGTTGACAGTAGGAACAGTGAAAAACTCTCCTGGGGGCACTCTCATGGGTCATAGGAGCAACTCTCACAGGCTCCTTGGGTTTTCTCTGAGTGGTTTTCTTGGGAGGATTTTTCTTGGCAGGAGGTGTGGTTTTCTTTGGAGGATGGGTAGGCTTTTTGGCTAATGGGGTGTCTAACAGAGCTCTCTCTTTCTCTAGGGTGGTGGGAGAGGTAAAAACAGTTTTGTTTTCACTAACTGAAGGTATCCTCACAAAACCCAAACCTAGAGCTACCCCTGCTCTGTCAGCACACATCTTGGTCTTGGCCAAGAGCAAATCCATCCTACCCTTTCCCTCAGTGCATTTATTAACCACGGAAAGGAGGTATTCATTTTCTGACATGAAGTTCTCAGCTCGCTCTCTAGCAGTGCCTAGCTGGTCCTTAAGGGTGATGCAAGTGTCACACACAGGCTGCACATCCTTAGAACTACCGGCCCTCTCCAATCTAGCCTCCAAATCATGAGCATGCTTATCACATAAATTAATGCTATCGCGTAATAAAGAGCAGTTCATGCAATCAATAATATCATGAGGTCTAGAATCCACCTCCAAAAGATGCTTCTGTGCAGTCTCAAGCTCAGAAAGAGTTTGAGCATAAACAAAACGCAACTAAGAAAGCTCACTCATGACAACAGAACAGGACTCACATTCAGCATCATCAAATTTAGACTTAAGCATGGCATATTCAGTAGAAACATTTTCTAGCCTAAGTCTAAGGTCTTTTCTTTCTCTAGCGGCTTGCACAAGTAATCTATCCTGACCAAGCACTACTTCATTCAGCTCATCTAATTTAATTAGTAGCTGGTCAGATGATAGGTTTACCTCAGATGAGTCAAGCTCATCGCCGCTGTGATTGCTGTCGGCCATGAAGCAAAGGCCGGTGAAGTCTCGTTCCTTCTTGTCCTTCTTGTCCTCCTTTCTTGGGGACTCCTCCTCCTCCTCAGAGCTCGACTCCTCAGTTGAGGAAGTGTCGATGTCGCTGAGAGCAGCAACAAATGCTCTGGAAGCGGCCTTGGCTACTTTCTTAGCCATCTTGCCGCGCTTGCCCTTCACAAAGGGTTTCCTCTCCTTGTGGTATTTGGGGCGCTCACTCTCATTTTTCTTTTTGAGCTTAGGGCAATTAGCCTTGATGTGAGAAGTGTCACCGCATTCAAAACAACCACCAAAACCACTTCTCCTCTGATCCCGTCTCTCATGATGAAAACGGGTGAACCTCCGGGCAATGAGAGCAAGCTCATCATCAGCTAGAGTGTCCACCTGCTCCTTTGTGACGGAGACCAGGGAGGACAAAGCAAAACCATCTGCAAAAACACAAGTACCAGATGTGCTTGGTTCTGCAGTGGTGCCACGGCTAGTGCTAGAAACCAATGCCAATGGCTGTGGCAAAGAGCTTCTGTGCACAGCAAGAGATGCCTTAGCAATCTCTGTGGACTTCAGCTTGCTAAAGAGTTCATCGCAGGTCAAAGTATCATATCATGCGGACTCCTCAATGCTGGATATCTTCACTTCCCATATGCTACGGTCAAGAGCATAGAGAAGCTTGATAGCCCTATCATGATCACTGTAAGCAAGCGTCCCGTTGGATCGCAAGTTACTCACTATCGCGTCAAAACGAGAAAACATGGCATCTATAGATTCACCAGGTGCCTGCACAAACAGCTGATACTGTTGATTGTAGGTGCTTTGGCGCCTGGCCTTAATCTGAGTAGAGCCCTCATGAAAGATAGTGAGCGTTGTCCAAATCTCCCTAGCAGTCCTAAGGTGCTGCACCCTATCGAACTCACTTCTACTCAAACCGATGAACAGTATATTTCTTGCCTTGGAATTGGCATTATACTGATCCTTCTCAGTCTGAGAGGTGCGAGTCTCAGGGATGGAGTATTGTGAGTCCACAATCTCCCAAATTGCATTTCCTTGGCTTAACAAGTAAGCCTCCATGCGCACCTTCCAGTATGCAAAGTCTGTCCCATCGAACAGAGGAATTTTACTGCCTCTATCCATGTCGCCAACAGATCACAAAACCGGTTAAGGTCAACTGATGATCTTAACCTGCTCTGATACCAATTGTTGGACCGGAAACGGCGACCAGAGGGGGGGTGAATGGGAGCTTTTAAAATTTTGGGCTAAAAAACTTAGCCTTCGGTTCAGTTCTGTCTTCTGCGGAACAGGCTTCGAACACTACCTTCGAAGGTCTGGTTCGGAGGTACTTCGACAGCTCCGAACACAGGCTTCGCAGGAGCAAAAGTTCGAAGCCAAGAAGACTTCGCTCCACTTACAACCCTCGGAAATCTACTCTGCTAAGTCAGTGCAGGCTCCGCACACGGGGTGCTTCGAGCAAGCTTCGCACTTCACCCTTCGCAAGAGTGGACAGCCCTCTGAGGACTTCAACCAAGTACTTGGCAGCAGCAACTGGTGCTGGGCTTCGTACACAAAGGTCTACACGCACACTAACAGACTACGCTAAGGGCTTCGACACAAGAAGCAAAACGTGCCTTGATCAGGGCTTCGCTAGTAAGCTGTGAGGACTGGCCTCAAGTTACACAGAGCGACAGCACACTAAAAAACACACTTCACACAAAACACCCTTCGCCTAAACAGGCTTTGGTGCACTATACTAGCGAGGTATGTAACGCGAGCTCAAGCAAAAAGCACAGGAATCAGGGCTTCGCCGCTTGAACAAGGAACACAAAATAGACTGAACTCTGGATGAAATACAACGAAGTGTGAGGCTACAGGAGCTCAACAGTAAATGGTCAAAGTGTTAAATGTTACCTACCGAGCCCCCATATTTATAGCCCACAGTTCACCCAAAGGAGATGACTACTTTACCCCTAGGGTTTACAAAGGATTTGACTCTACAGAACTAAGGGGTACAAAAGGTAGTCCACCTTTATTCTAGAGGCTTCTCTGTCAGCTTTGCAGAGGGGACAGTGTCAGCCTTTTACAGAACAGACAGTGTCAGCCTTTGCAGTCTTTGACCTTCTGGAATCCTCCCTTCGCACGCGAGGGTGCGGTAGCTTCGGTGAGAAGCCTGAAGCCAGATGGCCTTCGCTTCGCCGAAGTCAGTCTCCGATACAGTGACGGTTTTGAGCCGAAGCCGTCAAAGCTCCTTGGGCCTTCGCACCAACACCTCCGGAGTGGACCACCACGGCTTCGCAGCTACTCCCAGCTCGAACTCCGTCAGTCCGTGTATCGAAGCCATGCAGGCCGAAGCACCTCAAGTCAACCTTGCTCCGGAGCTAGCCTTGCTCCGAAGCCTTCCACCCTCCGAAGCCCCACCTTCGGAGTACCACCCTTCGAAGTCCCTCCTTCGTCCAAGGCCTCCGCATGAAGCATTCCATGAGCACTTCGTCGCAGTGCCTCTCCCCGAGCACACTCCTCGACGAGCCTCACCCGGACCATGCCTTCGATGCGCCTCGACTTCTGAGACCTTCGTCGGGCACCTTCGAATGTCTCTCTCCGGAGCACACTTCGAATTCCTTGCCTCCGCAGAGGACTTGATCCAACCAACTCCGAAGTCACTCCATTCGGAGTACCTTCGAAGTGCCTCACCTCCGAGGACTTTGTCTCGGAGTACCTTCACCAGGAGCCACGCTCCGCACTCTCTGCCTTCACCTGGCACGCCTCGACCCGAGGACCGACCCGGACCCCCTTCGCAGCCACCGTGACGGAGCTCCCCGCTCCCCTAGCATCAAGCCTCCCGCTTGACCCAGGTTCACCTAGCTCGAACCTTGTCCGTCGCCTCCGAAGTCCCTGCGCACCACAGACAAACAAACAAGTGTTTCCAGTACTCCGGAGACCTCTCCGTGTTAGCAACCTCCGGTACACACTCCGGTGTACCGCCCAAAGTACCGAAGCCTTCAGTACGAACCCAGTCATCGAGTACTGTCGGATCCCTCCGACAAGCACACTTCGGTGAGACCACCTCCGAACACCCTTCGGAGGTACCCTTCGAACAGAGGGTAAAAATCCTGTCAATCACTCATCACAAAACACCGAAACCAACCCTTGGTTTCTCACTTAGGCTATTTTCTCTCTCACTATCTGGCACCACTTTCACTTGGTTTTTGGCGGTCCCACCGAACTCCGTCCAAACATGGGATGAATTGGAACAAAAGTTCCATGACTATTTTTATACATGCGAAACATAACTTAGGCTATCACACGACATCGGTTAGAAAGAAATCTAGCGAAAGTGTCTCCGAGTACGTCAAGCGCTTTAGAGATACCAGAAACCGATGTTTTAGTCTTAATATTTCAGAAAGATATTTAGCGGATCTAGCTTTCAACGGTTGTGTTCTAAAATTAGAGAAAGATTAGACAACCAAAACCTTTTGGAAGTGAGCCAAGTCTTATAGCAGGCTCTTATCCAAGAAGGCCGGACCGAAGATAAAAAGTTTGTCAAAACATTTAACAAACCTAGGGCTAAATTCCACATTATGGAGCACTCCGACGAGGAAGAATGGGAGGAAGAAGAAGATTCATCTGACATGTATGTGGCCAAATGGGTTTGGAATGCTAAGAGCAAACCTGTTACCTGCTCCGAGTTGCGGTTGTCTCCCACTAAGAGTCGGCCTAGTGAAGTCAAAACTCATTTGATATAACTAAGTGCGACAAAATAATTGATTTCCTATTGAAGAACAAGCTTCTCAGGGTGCCTAAAGGCTAAGTCATTCCTTCTGCCGATGAGCTAAAGAAATGCCCATACTGTAAGTGGCATGATTCGCATTCGCATTATACTAACGACTGCAATGTTTTTCATCGACAAGTTCAATCAGCCATAGAGGAAGGATGATTGAAAATAGACCCCAATCCAAAGATGAAGCTGGACAAAGACCACTTTCCCATAAACACCATCGACCTCGATGAAAAGAGGGTGCTGATTTGACTAGAGTAGGCCTAGTCAACTAAAGGTATAGCGGTCATGATTGAAGAATCGCGCACATGCACACTCATACCGAAGAACCCTAAAGTGGGAGTGTGGAAAAGAAATGTTAGTACATCTACTCCGGCTAAATCTCGCAAGAAGCCGAAGGTGACATATCATATGCTGTTGAACAAACACCAGAAAAAAGATAAGGAAACAGGGCCCCGCATAAAAAGGCTAAGACAGCCGAAGGGGCCAAGATAGGTGAACGATGGCTTCGGACCACAGTGGCCAAACCCTCCGCACGGTGGCTTCAGACCGCAGTGGTCGAACCCTCTGCCTAGTGGCTTTAGACCCCAGTGGCTAGGCCCTCCACACAACAAGTTCGGTCCTCAGTGGACGAACCCTTCGCACATCGAGTTCGGACCCCAATGGCCGGACTCAGCTCCGTTCTAGACGAACCCTTCCGTAGGAGTCTTCGGTCTGCTGTGGCCAAACATACCTCCGGCCTGGCAGGACCCTTCGCTGATATGGTCCAAAATACCGTCGACCTGGTTGACCCCCCTTCGGGTAATGGGTTTGGCTCACAGTGGGCAAAGCCACTGGAACCACCGATGCCTCCGCAGTAAAATTGGGCAGGGACCCCATGGGCTTTGTACACCTCACTCCCCGAGTACCCTTCGCAACATAACATTGTCGCTTGTTTTCCTTCAGAGTATTATAATTGGCAGGGACAAACAGACATGGCGAAGGGAGACATCGTCCACAGGCTATCCATAGTACCTCCGAATTGACTCACATAGGATGGAGCCAAGGGAGATGAACGTGAAGAGGCGAAGGATAGAGAGTCCAAAGCCATCACTATCAAAGTAGGGTCTCAGGAAGTCCAAATCCCGAGGGCCTCCTCGCCGAAGCCTGAAAGAGGTAAGTCCCCTGATATAGCTGAGGCTACCTCCGGATCCCGGTCCGATCGGCCGAACGAGGCCGGTCCGACCGATAGGGTCCGCAGCGAGGCATCCTCTGATTATAGAGCACGCGAGGCCGACCTGGGTGGCACCCCTTCAGCCAAAGATCACATAAACAGAACAGTGGCACCTGGAACAAAACCACAACCATCGTGGGCACCTCTAGGCATGTCCAAATCATAGAAAAGGCGTCTACAATGCCTGCGGGCACAAGAGATGCGCGAGAAGAAAGCTGAGGACGAATGAGACGCTATCTTTGAGGAAATCCTCCCTCGGCCAATGATGAGACAGGTATGGAGGATCAAGTCGGTTGATATAACCAACCCGGCTCCTAGTCCGAGTGACGATGATGACGACACACTCGATGATGACTATATGCCCGTCTCTAAGGGGCCCACACATTAGGAAATGGACATCACGTCATCATGTTGCCTGCCGAATTCACCCTACCACAAGATGAGGCCGAGGTCGCTCAGTTGAACCTCGGCCCACGCAATGCTATTTTTGAGAAGCCCGAGGATATGACTCGCCACCTGAAGCCTCTATACGCCAAGGGTCACATTGATGGGAAGCTGATCTTCAGAATGCTTGTCGATGGTGGCACCCCTGTTAACCTAATGCCTTACTCGCTACTGAAGAAACTTGGCAGGGGCGAGGAGAACTTAAAGAAAACTAACCTAATGCTCAACGGCTTCAACAGCGAGAGTTCCGAGGCCAAGGCGTACTCTCCATGGAGCTGACAGTAGACAACAAGACGTTGCCAATGACATTCTTCATCGTTGACGTGCAAGGTAATTACAACGTACTGCTCGGGCATGACTAGATTCACGCAAATTGTTGTATTCCTTCCACTTTGCACCAATGCCTAATAAAGTGGGACGATGATGATGTAGAATTCATACCTGCTGACACTTCGGCCTTGGTAGAATTGGCCGATGTGTCCATCGACGCCATCCATAAAAAAGTGGAATGTTTATCAAGTAGGGATCTTTCAGATTACAACTTCGTTAGCATGTCCGGAGGACGTTTCGTACCAGTGTTTGTAAAGTCGGCTGGTGTAGCACAGCTATTTCTAAATTAGTAGTCATGTCTAGAAAAAGCAATCTTGATTGGCTAAAGTCTCATGTAGAGCAATATCAGTCTACTAAAGACGGTATTGCCGAGGTCATAGAAGACTTTAACGAAGTAGAGAAATTAGGACAAGGTTTTGCATCGGCCGACCCCTTAGAAGAAGTCGACATAGGCAATGGTAGCATTCCAAGGCTGACTTTTGTAAACCAACATTTGTAGGCTGATGAGAAGGCTGAAGTAATAAAGTTGCTTCGGTCGTACGTCGATTGTTTCACATGGGAGTATAGCGAGATGCCCGGATTAAGCCGCGATCTCGTAGAGCATCGACTACCTATTAAACCGGGTTTAGGCCTTATAAACAACCTCCTCGTCGCTTTAATTCGGCCGTCTATGATCGAGTTAAAGAGGAGGTAGAACGATTACTCAAGGCTGAGTTTATTAGGCCATATAGAAGGGGAGCGACAAAATACAAGTTTATATTGATTTCAGGGATCTAAACAAGGCCACTCCAAAGGACGAGTATCCCATGTCAATAGCTGACATGCTGATCAACGATGCTTCAGGACACAAGGTACTAAGTTTTCTTGATGGCAACACTGGTTACAATCAAATTTTATGGCCGAAGAGGACGTCTACAAGACAGCCTTTCGATGCCCTGGTTTTGTGGGCTTGTTCGAATGGGTCGTTATGAATTTTGGTTTAAACAATGCTGGCGCTACCTATCAACATGCTATGAACTTGATCTTTCATGACTTGCTAGGAGTTATGTTAGAAGTATACATAGATGATGTCGTGTTAAATCGGACGCTATGGGAAACCACTTAGCTGATTTGAAAGTTGCTTTTGATAGGATGTAGCAGTATGGCTTAAAAATGAACCCACTCAAATGTGCTTTTGGAATGTCGGCAGGCAAGATCTTAGGGTTCATGATTCATGAAAGAGGTATCTAAATTGATCCTACGAGGCTTAAAAAGACTAGAAACTTTGCAGTGTCAACATGCAAGAGAGATGTGCACAAGTTGCTAGGCAAGATGAATTATTTGTGTCGCTTTATATCTAACTTGTCTAGCAAAATCGATGATTTTGTCCCTATACTCTGGCTAAAGAATGAAGCCGAGTTCATTTGGGGGCAAGTCAGCAAACCGCCTTTAAAAAGATTAAAGAGTGCTTATCATCAACACCCGTGGTGAGAGCACCAAAAGTCAGAATTCCGTTTCGGCTATACACCACTGCAGAAGATAGAGTGATAGGAGTCATGCTAACTCAGGAGGTAGAGGGGAAAGATTACATCATCACATTCTTGAGCCGCCGCCTACTAGACACCGAAACCAAGTACGTGTTTGTGGAACGTTTGTGTTTATCACTTTATTACGCATGTACCAAATTACATCACTATCTTCTCCCTACTACATGTATTGTCGCTTGCCAAACCGATGTCATAAAATACATGTTACAAAAGCCGATTCTAAGTGGAAGAATCGGAAAGTGGGCTTACACTTTAATTGAATACGATTTGGTTTATGAACCATTAAGATCTATGAAAGGCCAAATTGTCGCTAATTTTATAGTTGATCACCACGTAGACGTCAATTGGAGAAATGACATTGCTCTATTCGAAGTAGTACCATGGGAACTTTATTTTGATGGTTCATATTGTAAGAATGGCCAAGGTATCGGGGTTGTCCTCACATCACCTAATGGTTTGCACTTTGAAACCTCGGCCTGTTTAGAATTTCCTTCTACCAAAAACCAAGATGAATATGAAGCTTTATTGCTAGGACTTGAATTGCTAGAATCCATAGGTGCTAAACATGTTCATGCACATGGCGATTCTTTGTTAGTAGTGCAACAAGTAGCTAAAAGTGCTCAATGTTTTAATGTCTTGCTAAATAGTTACTTGGATAAATGTTTAGACATAGTTGCTACTTTTAACGACTTTAAAATTTCTCACATGTCAAGAAAGGCCAACTCAATTGCAAATGATTTGGCTCAACAAGCGTCTGGCTATCAAGTTAGGAGAGGAAAATTTTCTGTACAGGAAAAGCCAATGCTTGGTCTCCCTACTGAAGCCAGAAGCTTCAGGTAGGCGCGAGGTCCATCGAACCCTCCGGATTGGATACCTCCGATCACCGAAGGGTGTAGTGCGCTGGAATATTCATGTCAGAGAACTACATCCACCGAAGGGTCCTACGCACCAGAGCCCTTGCGTCGAAGCTGTCTGGACAACAGAAGCCTTCGGGAACTGGACCACTCCGACGGAAGGCTCCGCTCTGATTGGCTCCACATAGCCGATCCAGTCAACCTTCAGCAGGAACAGGAAAGGCCCGGGGGCCACTCTGAAGCTAGTAATTTAGACCTCACTCTAGGAAAGGAGTTAGCAAACCCTCCAGATGTTTGTGAGGATGATTGGAGAATTCCAATCATCCAGTATTTAAGAAATCTCAGTCAAAGGGTTGATCAGAAAGTTCGGTGACAAGTGTTTAAATTTGTGTTACTAGATGATGTGTTATATCGCCGAACTATTGATGGAGTACTTTTAAAGTGTTTAAATGATGAACAATCCAAAGTAGCTATGGGAGAAGTCCATGAAGGGCTTTGTGGCACTCATCAATCGGCACAGAAAATGGGTTGGATGCTCAAAAGAACAGGTTTCTACTGGCCGACTATGACTGAGGATTGTTTTAAATATTATAGAGGGTGTGAAGCGTGTCAGAAGTTTGGTGATATTTAGCTAGCTCCTGCTTCATCACTTAACCCTATTATCAAACCATGGCCATTCCGAGGTTGGGGTTTAGACTTCATCGGCCAAATTCATCCTCCTTCAAAAGGGCATCGGTTCGTGTTGATGGCAACAGACTATTTCACCAAATGGACCGAAGCCATGCCTCTCAAGAATATGACTCACAATGAGGTAACTGATTTTATCTTGAAGCACATTATACATATATTCGGTATTCGCCAAACTCTCACTACAGATCAATGTACTTCATTTGTTGCTAAAGAAGTGAGAGACTTTGCCGAATTTTATTGTATTAAGTTAATAAACTCTTCACCATATTATGCTCAGGCCAATGGTCAGGCCGAGTCTAGTAATAAAACCATGATTAAGCTCATTAAGAGGAAAATCGAAGAGTTCCCTAAGAGGTGGTATGAAATGATTTTCTGAGGCGCTATGGGCTTGTAGAGTTGCAAGGCATGTTGCTACCAATCTTAGTATGAGAAACCAAGGGTTGGTTTCAGAGTCTATGATGAGTGATTGACAGATTTTATCCTCTGATTCAAAGGGGTCCCTCCGAAGGGGTTCGAAGGTTGCTTCACCGAAGGGTTCGGTGGGTCTGTTTTGCTACGGCTATTGCAGCGGAGTGTGCCTGTCGAAGGGGTCCGACAATACACAATGACTGGGTCGTACCGAAGGTCTCTGTACTTTGGGTGGTACACCGGAGTGTGTGTCGAAGATTGCTTACCTAGAGAGGTCTCCGGGGTACTCGATACACTTGTCTGTTTGTCTGTGTGCGTAGGTTACTTCGGAAGCGACGGATGGTTCACAGCAAGTGAACCTGGGTCAAGCGGAAGACTTGATGCTAGGCGAGCGGGGAGCTCGGTCACGAAGGCTGCGAAGGGGTCGAGGTCGGACCTCGGGTCGAGGAGTGCCAGACAAAGGTAGAGAGTGCGGAGCATGGCTCCGGGTGAAGGTACCCCAAGACGAAGTCCTCAGAGGCGAGGCACTTCGAAGGGTACTCCGAATGGAGTGACTTCGGAGTATGGTGTTCAAAGTCCTCACCAATGAGGCAAGGCATTCAAAGTGTGCTCCGGAGGGACGCACTCGAAGGTATACCCGATGAAGGTCTTAGAAGTCGAGGTGCACCGAAGGCATGGTCCTGGTGAGGTTCTTCGAGGAGTGTGCTCGGGGAGAGACACTGCGACGAAGTGCTCATGGAATGCTTCATGCGGAGGCCTTGGAAGAGGGAGGGACTTCGAAGGGTGGTACTCCGAAGGTGGGGCTTCAGAGGGAGGCTGACTTGAGGTACTTCGGCGATGCATGGCTTCGGTACACAGGCTGACGGAGTTCGAGCTGGGAATAGCTATGAAGCCGTGGTGTTCCACTCCAGAGGTGATGGCGCGAAGGCTCAAGGGCTTTGACGGCTTCGGCTCAAAACCATCACTGTATCGAAGGCCGACTTCGGTGAAGCGAAGGCTGTCAGGCTCATGGCTTCTCACCGAAGCTACCGCACCCCTCACGTGCGAAGGGGTGCTTCAGAAGAATCCAAGAGTGCAAAGGCTGATCGTGTCTGCTCTGCAAAAGCTGATGCTGTCTCCTCTGTGAAGCTGACAAAGGAAGCCTCCAAATAAAGTAGACTACCAGTTGTACCCCCCTGTTCTGATGAGACAAAAATAGTGTAAACCCTAGGGGTAAAGTAGTATATTCACCGGGCTGAATAGTGCCTATAAATAGTGGAGGCTAGCCTAGGCCACAGTAACACTTTGAGTAGCCATTGTAGAACTCCTGTGCTAGCCGCCACACTCTCTGTATTCATCGTGTGAGTTCATTTTGTGTTCCCTGTTCAAGCAATGAAACTTTGATTCTGTTTTCATTTATTGTTTGAACTTGTATGCCTACTTTGCACTACATGTTTTGATTTCTCTGTGCACCATCTTCTTATGGGTTGAGTTTGTGCACTGAATCTCTTCTGGAGAAGTGTGTGAGAGGTCTGTTCGTGTGAAGTGTGTGTTTTTCAGTGTCTGTTCGCTCTGTGTAAACTGGAGGATAGACCTCTCTGATTACTAGCGAAGCACTGTCCTTGGGTTGAATCGAAGCCCATTTTCTTCCCTGGTCGAAGTCCTCGGCGAAGTGTGTTTGGTGTGCATTTAGACCTTCGAAGTACGAAGCCTAGTACCAGTTGCTAGCGCTGAGTGTTTGGTCAAAGTCCTCAGAGAGAAGTCTGCTCTTGCCAAGGGTGAAGTGTGAAGTCTGCTCGAAGGCAGCCAGTGTGCGGAGCCTGCACTGATTTAGCAGAGCTGAATCTTCGGGGTTGTGGGTGGAGCGAAGTCTTCTTGGCTTCGAACTTTTGCTCCTTGCGAAGCCTGAATTCGGGGCTGTAAAATACCTACGAACCAGAACTTTGAAGGGTGTGTTCGAAGCTTGTTCCGCAGAAGACAGAATTAAAACAGAAGGCTATTTTTAGTCTGAAATTTTAAAAGCTCCCATTCACCCTCCCTCTGGTCACCGTTTCCGGTCCAACAATTGGTATCAGAGCGGGTTAAGATCACCAGTTGACCTTAACTGGTTTTGTGATCTGTTGGCGACATGGACAGAGTTAGTAAAATACCTTTGTTCGATGGGATGGACTTTGCATACTAGAAGGTGCGCATGGAGGCTTACTTGTTAAGCCAAGGAAATGCAATTTGGGAGATTGTGGACTCACAATGCTCCATACCTGAAACTCGCACCTCTCAAACAGAGAAGGATCAGTATAATGCCAACTCCAAGGCTAGAAATATAATGTTCATTGGTTTGAGTCATAGTGAGTTTGATAGGGTACAACACCTTAGGACAGCTAGTGAGATTTGGACTACAATCACTATTTTTCATGAGGGCTCTACACAGATTAAGGCCAGGCGCCAAAGAACATACAATCAACAGTATCAGCTGTTTGTGCAGGCACCTGATGAATCTATAGATGCCATGTTTTCTCGCTTTGATGCGATAGTGAGTAACTTGCGGTCCAACGGGACACTTGCTTACAAGGATCACGACAGGGCTATCAAGCTTCTCTATGCTGTTGATCGTAGCATATGGGAAGTGAAGATATCCAGCATTGAGGAGTCCACAGGTTATGACACATTAACCTGTGATGAGCTCTTCAGCAAACTGATGTCCACAGAGATTGCCAAGGCTTCTCTTGTAGTGCATAGGAACTCTTTGCCACAGCCATTGGCACTAGTTTCTAGCACTAGTCGTGGCACCACTACAGAACAAAGCACATCAGACACTTGTGTTCTTGCAGATGGTTTTGCCTTGTCCTCCCTAGTATCCGTCACTAAGGAGCAGGTGGATACTCTGGATGATGACGAGCTTGCTCTCATTGCCAGAAGGTTCACCCGTTTTCACCATGAGAGACGGGATCAAAGGAGAGGTGGTTTTAGTGGTTTTTTGAGTGTGGCGACACTTCTCACATCAAGGCCAATTGCCCAAAACTCAAGAAGAGAGATGAGAGTGAGCACCCTAGATACCACAAAAAGTAGAGGAAACCCTTTGTGAAGGGCAAGCGTGACAAGATGGCTAAGAGGGTAGCCAAAGCCGCTTCCAGAGCCTTTGTTGCTGCTCTCAGTGACATCGACACTTCCTCAACTAAGGAGTCGAGCTATGATGAGGAGGAGTCCCCAAGGAAGGAAGAAAAGAAGGACAAGAAGGGATGAGATTTCACCGGCCTTTGCTTCATGGCCAACAACGATCACAACGGCGATGAGCTTGACTCATCTGAGGTACCTCTATCCTATGACCAGCTTTCAATTAAAATAGATGAATTGAATGAAGTAGTTCTTGGTCAGGATAGGTTACTTATGCAAGCCGCTAGAGATAGAAAAGACCTTAGACTTAGGCTAGAATCTATTTCTACTGATTATGCCATGCTTAAGTCTAGGATTAATGATGTTGAATGTGAATCTTGCACTGTTGTCATGGGTGAGCTTGCTCAGTTGCGTTCTGTGCATGCTCAAACTCTTTCTGAGCTTGAGACTGCACAGAAGCAGCTTTTGATGGTTGATTCTAGTCCTCATGATATAATTGAATGCATGAACTGCCCCTTATTACGTGAGAGCATTAATTTACGTGATAAGCATGTTTTGAGAATGAAAACCTTCTTTTTGTGGTTAACAAATGCACTGAGGGAAAGGGTAGAATGGACTTGCTCTTAGCCAAGACCAAGATGTGTGCTAACAGAGCAGGGTTAGCTCTAGGATTGGGTTTTGAGAGGATTCCTTCAGATAGTGAAAACAAACTATTTTTACCTCACCCACTACCTTAGAGAAAGAGAGAGCTCTGTTAGACACTCCATCAGCCAAAAAGCCTACCCAAACTCCAAAGAAAACCACTCCTCCTGCAAAGAAAATTCCTCCCAAGAAAACCACTCAGTAGAAGCCCACGAGCCTGTGAGGATTGCTCCTATGACCCATGTGAGTGCCCCTAGGAGAGTGTTTCATTGTTCCTACTGTCAGCAGGTGGGTCATTTGGTTGGGTTCTGTTTTTGTCGCATCAAGGATGAGCGACGCTCTCAGGCGATGAGTTTCCAGGACATGCATTACTCATCTCGAGGTATGCATGAGTCTGAGTTTTACTCATGCCCTATTTTCGAGGCTTCTCGTATTTCTTTGAGAGGTTTTGCTCCTCGAGGTATCCACCATGTTCCATATGGTGATAGACCCTGGGCGAGTAGCTTTGTACCTCGATAGAGTAGGAGACCTCATCATGCATTTGGGTCACAACTTGTAGGTAGACCTCACATGTTGCATCATTCTGATTATCCTGTGCGTAGATGGTCTATTTTTACTAGGCCTACTACTCGTATCACTCAGTGCTGGATGCCTCGTCATGTATTCACTCACCCCAGCACTAAGCGATCGAGATTTTCTTATCATGTGTAGGCACCAGACCGAGGCTTGGAGGGCACGTGGATCATAGACTCCGGTTGTTCGCGTCATATGGCCAGTGATGCAGCATGGTTCTCTAGCCTCACAACAACCAAGCAAAAGGAACATATCACCTTCGGCAACAATCGAAGGAGTAGAGTGAAAGGTAAAGGTGTGGTAAGAATCAACTCGAATTTCACTCTCAAAGATGTTGCATTGGTTGAAAACTTGGGATACAATTTGCTTTCTGTATCTCAATTGCTTGATGAGGGCTTCGAAGTGTGATTCCATCGCGATACTTCACAAGTACTCAATTCTGATGGCGTTGTGGTCTGTAAGATCTTTAGAGTTGGGAGAGTTTTTGGAGCTGATTTTTCTGAGTCATCTGGTTCTTCTCATTGTCTTGTTGCATATTCGACTTCAGAGCTTTGGAAGTGGCATAGGAGACTAGGGCATATGAGTTTTGAGTTACTCGCTCGCCTGAGTACCCTAAGTCTGATCCGAGGATTGCCCAAGCTCAAGTTTGAGAAGAATTTAGTTTGCGCTCCATGTCGACATGGAAAAATGATTGCCGCTTCGCACTCGCTAGTCACCACAGTGATGACTGAACAACCTGGAGAACTTCTCCACATGGACACTGTAGGTCCTTCTCAGGTTAGTTCTTTAGGCGGCAAGTGGTATGTGTTAGTCATTGTCGATGATTTATCTCTCTACTGTTGGGTCTTCTTTCTTGCCAGCAAGGATGCCACACTTTCGAAGCTTGGCTTTGAGACTTTTCACTGAACTCCCTAGTGCATTGAAATTCATTCGAAGTGATAATGGCACTGAGTTCAAGAACAATCTCTTTGTTGGCATAGAACATCAATTCTTTGCTCTACGGGTTCCTCAATAGAACGGTGTTGTTGAGAGAAAGAACCACACTTTGGTTGAGATGGCTAGGACGATGCTCGATGAATATAGGACTCCTAGAAAATTCTGGGCTGACGCCATGAACACTGCATGTTACATCTCAAACCGAATCTTCTTGCGCTCAATTTTGAACTTAACATCTTATGAGCTACGTTTTGGGAGACAGCCCAAAGTTACTCATCTTTGAGTTTTTGGTTATCATTGCTTTATCCTAAAATGTGGAAATTTGGATAAATTTGAGTCGCGCTATTCTGACGGGATCTTTTTGGGTTACACTACACATGGTCATTCTTATCATGTTTATAATTTGGAGACTAACACCGTCATCGAGTCATGTGATGTGACTTTTGATGAATCAACCCCCTCTGTTAGTTCCACTTTTGAACAGGAAAATGAACACGACATGGAGCAGACCATCTTTGAAGAAGAAGATCCCAGAGATTTCGAGGATGAACCCCTACTACCCTCGACATCAACCCCCAAAGCCGACCCCGCTTCGACCACTTCGGCACAAGGTCCCGAAACAACTACCTCAACATCGGTCATCTTGGACCAATCCAACGCACAAGTTGAGGGGGAGACTGCATCCCGCCGTGAGGCTCCACATCATGTTCAAAGGATGCATCCTCCCGAGCAGATCATTGGTGAGCTTGATCAAAGGGTAACACGGTCTCATGCTCATTCCATTGATTCCGCTTTTGTTGATTCTTTCGAGCCCTTAGATGTTAGTCATGCACTTTCTGATTCTAGTTGGATCAATGCCATGCATGAAAAACTTGAAAATTTTGAGAGAAACCAAGTCTGGACTTTAGTTGATCCTCCACCAAATGTTTATTTCATTGTTCATTTCATTGGAACAAAATGGATTTTCAAAAACAAACAAGGGGAGGATGGGACTGTAGTTAGAAACAAGGCTAGACTCGTAGCTCAGGGTTATTCTCAATTAGAAGGGATTGATTTTACTGAAACTTTTGCACCTGTTGCACGACTAGAGGCCATTATGATTTTGCTTGCCTTTGCGTCATCCCGGGGATTCAAACTCTATCAAATGGATGTCAAAAGTGCATTTCTTAATGGCTTCATAGGCGAAGATGTTTATGTAAAACAACCCCCTGGTTTTGAAAACCCCAAATACCCACATAAAGTCCTTAAACTTCATAAGGCTCTTTATGGACTCAAGCAGGCCCCTCGGGCATGGTATGATAGACTTAAGTCTTTTCTGCTTTAGCGGGGGTATTTGATGGGATTTGTTAATAAAACCTTGTTCACTCTCAAGCATGGCAAAGATTTCCTCCTAGTCCAGATTTATGTGGATGATACCATCTTTGGTGGCTCTTCTCATGCTTTGGTTGCCGAGTTTGCAGATACCATGAGTAGAGAGTTCGAGATGTCCATGATGGGCGAACTCACATTTTTCCTTGGTTTGCAAATCAAGCAAAGCAAACAAGGTACTTTCATCCACCAGACGAAGTACACCAAGGACCTGCTCAAGAAGTTTGACATGGCTGATGCAAAGCCCCTCGCTACTCCGATGTCTACTTCGATAGCATTGGATCCTGACGAGGATGGAGAAGCCGTAGTCCAGAAGGAGTTCCAAAGCATGATCGACTCCCTCCTCTACCTGACTGCTACGAGGCCGGACATATACTTCGAAGTGTGTCTGTGCGCTCGTTTTCAGGCTTCACCACGAGCTTCGCACCGCCAAGTGGTAAAGTGCATTCTCAGGTATCTAAAACATACCCTAGAATTCAGCATTTGGTATTCTGCATCTTCCTCTTTGTGTCTTCTAGGTTATTCTGGTGTGGACTTTGCTGGGTGTAGAATTGATAGGAAAAGTACCTCGGGTACTTGTTATTTTCTGGGTACTTCACTGGTTTGCTGGTCTTCCTGCAAACAGTATAGTGTTACACAATCGATGACTGAGGCTAAATATATTGCTGCAGCTAGCTGTTGCTCTCAGATTTTGTGGATGGTTTCCACTTTGCGAGATTTTGGGTTAGATTATAAAAGTGTTCCACTTTTGTGTGATAACACTAGTGCTATTTGTATTGCAAACAACCCGGTTCAGCATTCCATAACCAAACACATTGATGTGCGATATCATTTTCTCAGAGATCATAATGAGAAGGGTGATATTGAACTTCAATATGTTGATACCCAACACCAGCTAGCCGATATTTTAACAAAACCCCTCGATGCTTCTTGTTTTGCCTACTTGCGTGGGGAACTTGGTGTTTGTCACCCTTATGGCATTTTGTTAGGGGGAGCATATTTTGATTGTCTTGCATATGCTCATTGTGTGTGAAATTGCATTTACATATTTTGCACTTATATGCCTGATTTTAATTCATGTAGTTATGTTAGCTCATCTCTATTTAATATGTCTAAAACATGTTGTGCATTATTTTTTTTCCAAAAAATAAAATCTTGCTCACTGCTTAATCTTGGATCTAGCATGTTTAGGCAGGACTGTTTTAGCTATCTTTTATCTGCTTGATAACAAGACTCCTTTTCTCTGGATGCTAAACATTGCAACTTGAAAAAATGTATTACTTACTAGTGGATATTCATCAAGTGATAAACAATTTGGTCACTTAATTAAAAATCCAAAAATACATGATTTTCATGCTACAAGCAAAAAGATCCATGTGGGTTTGTTTGTCGCACTACTCTATTCTAGACTGCTTACCATTGCACATTGGTCTGAACTAGGATAGTGTAGTGTATGCCAAAATCACTGCCTTAAGTGGTGATGCTTTTATTTCAAAATGATAAAATTACATGTTGTCATCATGTTTTTCGAGAATGTTACATTGAGCTGAGCACATGATAAATGGTATTAATGTTGGCATATTTTTGCTTTATATGTCTTTGCAATTCTGCCCATTTCAAAGCTTTGCATCTTTTGAATGCTCCTTAATGCTTGCATTGCCAAAGGGGGGGAAATTTTTGAGTTCACTATAGAAAGGGGGTAAAATAACTCAGGGGGAGTTTTTATCTTGCAAAGGGAAGATTTGCCGAAGGGGCTTTTACTCTTTTGAAAAAGGGGAGGAAAATTATTTTGTCAAGTGACATGATTTGGCTCGTTTCTGAGTTTTTAAGGTCACTGGTGTGCTGAAATTTTTCAAATTTTCTTGAACTTGAATTTGGTTGTCAATGCACTCATCAAGGGGGAGATTGAGAAACCAAGGGTTGGGTTCGGAGTCTGTGATGAGTGATTGACAGATTTTATCCTCTGATTCAAAGGGGTCCCTCCGAAGGGGTTCGTAGGTTGCTTCACCGAAGGGTTCGATGGGTCTATTTTGCTGCGGCTGTTGCAGCGGAGTGTTCCTATCGGAGGGGTCTGATAGTACACAATGATTGGGTCGTACCGAAGGTCTCGGTACTTTGGGTGGTACATCAGAGTGTGTGCTGAAGATTGCTTAACCGGAGAGGTCTCCGGGGTACTCGATACACTTGTCTGTTTGTGTGTGTGCGCAGGTGACTTCAGAGGCGATGGACGGTTCACAGCAAGTGAACCTGGGTCAAGCGGGAGACTTGATGCCAGGCGAGTGGGGAGCTCGGTCATGAAGGCTGCGAAGGGGTCGAGGTCAGACCTCGGGTCGAGGTGCGCCAGACGAAGTTAGAGAGTGCGGAGCATGGCTCCGGGTGAATGTACCCCGAGATGAAGTCCTCGGAGGCGATGCACTTCGAAGGGTACTCCGAATGGAGTGACTTCGGAGTATGTTGGACAAAGTCCTTAGCAATGAGGCAAGGCGTTTGAAGTGTTCTCTGGAGGGAGGCACTCAAAGGTATACCCGACGAAGGTCTTAGAAGTTGAGGTGCATTGAAGGCATGGTCCGGGTGAGGTTCGTCGAGGAGTGTGCTCGGGGAGACACACTACGACGAAGTGCTCATGGAATGCTTCATGCGGAGGCCTTGGACAAGGGAGGGACTTCAAAGGGTAGTACTCCGAAGGTGGGGCTTCAGAGGGAGGCTGATTTGAGGTACTTCGGCCATGCATGGCTTCGGTACACGGGCTGACGGAGTTCGAGATGGGAGTAGTTGTGAAGCCGTGGTGGTCCACTCTGGAGGTGATGGCGTGAAGGCTCAAGGGATTTGACGGCTTCGGCTCAAAACCATCACTGTATCGAAGGCTGACTTCGGTGAAGCGAAGGCCGTCAGGCTCAAGGCTTCTCACCGAAGCTACCGCAACCCTCACGTGCGAAGGGGGGCTTCAGAAAAATCCAAGACTGCAAAGGCTAACCGTGCCTGCTCTGCAAAAGCTGATCCTGTCGCCTCTGCGAAGCTGACAAAGGAAGCCTCCAAATAAAGTAGACTACCAGTTGTACCCCCCTGTTCTGATTAGCCAAAAAACAGTGTAAACCCTAGGGGTAAGTAGTATATTCACAGGGCTGAATAGTGCCTATAAATAGTGGAGGCTAGCCTAGGCCACAGTAAAACTTTGAGAAGCCATTGTAGAACTCCTGTGCTAGCCGCCACACTCTCTGTATTCATCGTGTGATTTCATTTTGTGTTCCCTGTTCAAGCAATGAAACTTTGATTCTGTTTTCATTTATTGTTTGAACTTGTATGCCTACTTTGCACTGCATGTTTGATTTCTCTGTGCACCATCTTCTTCTGGGTTGAGTTTGTGCACTGAATCTCTTCTGGAGAAGTGTGTGAGAGGTATGTTCGTGTGAAGTGTGTGTTTTTCAGTGTCTGTTGGCTCTGTGTAAACTGGAGGATAGACCTCTCTGATTACTAGCGAAGCACTGTCCTTGGGTTGAATCGAACCCCATTTTCTTCCCTGGTCAAAGTCCTCGGCGAAGTGTGTTTGGTGTGCATTTATACCTTCGAAGTACGAAGCCTAGTACCAGTTGCTAGCGCTGAGTGTTTGGTCAAAGTCCTCAAAGGGAAGTCTGCTCTTGCGAAGGGTGAAGTGCGAAGTCTGCTCGAAGGCACCCAGTGTGCGGAGCCTGCACTGACTTAGCAGAGCTGAATCTTCGGGGTTGTGGGTGGAGCGAAGTCTTCTTGGCTTCAAACTTTTGCTCCTTGCGAAGCCTGAATTCGGAGCTGTAAAATACCTCCAAACCAGAACTTTGAAGGATATGTTCGAAGCCTGTTCTGCAGAAGACAGAATTAAAACAGAATGCTATTTTTAGTCTGAAATTTTAAAAGCTCCCATTCACCCCCCTCTGGTCGCCGTTTCCAGTCCAACATAGTCCATATGAGTTAGTATATGGGCAAGAGTCTGTTCTACCCGTAGAAGTGGATCTTGGCTCTTTAAGATTTCTTAAACAAGATGGCTTATCGATTGATGAATATTAAACTCTTTTGAAAGAAAATTAGAAGAAGTGATCGATAAGAGGTTAAGGGCTTTAGAAACCATAGAGAAAGACAAAGAAGAGTAGCTAGAACCTACAATAAGAAGGTTAAACCAAAATCGTTTCAAGTCGGTGACTTTGTTTTGAAGACGATTTTGCCCTTAGGCACTAAGAGCCCAAAATTTGGTAAATGGTCGCCTAGTTGGGAAGGTCCTTTCAAGATAGTCGAAATCGCTCCAGGTAATACATATTTATTAGAATCTATACAAGGAGAGCAGTTTCGAAGAGCTTTGAATGGCAAGTACTTGAAAAAGTATTTCCCGAGTGTGTGGCAAATCACTTGAAAGTGTCGAGAGGCCGATATGGAAGGTATCATCCTTAGCCCGTTATGCTTTTAGTTCACTAAAAGGTATGGGGGCATGTGTTGATAGCATAAAATGGCATTAATGGTTAAGATTGTCAAAATATCAATTTTGGTAATTTGTGCCAAAAATGCACATGTCCTAGATCAAGACGAAGCACTATAGGGCCGAAGGCCCATTGAGCCTTAGGCTTTGGAAGACTTCTAGTGGCCTGCTACCTTCGGCCTGAGGAGCAGGCTTCGGAGGGCTCTGCCGAAGACCCACGTCAGGCTGTTGATTTTCAGAGAGAGCGTTTGAGTCTGATTCTGGCTAATTTTATCCCTAATTTTGATTAGGCCGAATCTTACCAGATTAAATCTTAGAGATAAGATGACTAGTCCCTATAAATATAGGGGTGAGGCCAGTTCATTAGACCCACCCAACACAAATCAATCACAAGCCCTAGCATTGAACCGTGGTAATCCTTTTTACTTCGCTCCTAAAGTACCCATTAATCTATGTAATAGATTGCTATCGCCTTGATGCTTCACAGGTGAAGTATCCGTTAATCTACGTAACAGATTGCTACCTTCGTTTCTCTACTGCAACACTTAGCAGATTCGGTCTCCAGGCCGAATTGGCACTTGATCTCTATTCCGTTGTAGGTTTCCACGTTTGGAGCCCCTTCGCCGGAGGTGTCCGAAGCCAGGAAGCTGGTTTCGGAGGCTGTCAGGACACACTTCGGTGGAACTCTTGCTTCGATTGACCGTGCCAGACCCATCACACTGTTGTCGGTTTGACCAAGTCCCGCACGCCAGCATGCTCCACAGTAGGCTTCGTCACGTCAGGCTTCGTCACTCCTATACCCCGCTTCAGACGAAGTCACGCTAGTGTGTTGTGTTGGGATATTTGTGTCGCGTCAGAGTCTTTGCGCCGAACCTCGCTATTCGGAGGCGATTTCGCGTCGAGATCTGTTTGGAGCTTGCCTTCGACCAGATCGATCCGAACAACGAAAACTACCTTTGGTGAGACCCTTCGCACCAGACGCCGAAGGTACCCTTCGGTGAACCCCTTCGTACAGTATAATTCGAATTAGTCAGGCTCCAGTCAGCCTACTGGTTTATTTTATTTGATATATTTATTTTCGGCTAATTGGATTATTTATGTGTGATCTGATTACCTGGCAACTCCACCCCCCTTGCCACTATTAAGGGAAGTCAGAACGCGACATTAGTGCTGTGTTACGCTTAGGCTTGTCCCTAAGTATCCGCACACTTTTGGATTGTCAAACTGACCCAAGTGCGGGGGCACATTTTCGTCTCAATAGGAACTTAATTAGGGGTACCTCTATAAGATAACCAGCATTTTCTATATTTTAGAGACTTTTGAATTTTTGTACAAATATACTCTACGAACTACTAGAAATAGAGAAAGTTTACCGAGTGCCTCATGGTTTGCAGAGTGCATTCCCTCAGGAACTCGGCAAACCAAGATTTGTAGATTGTAGACTATAATATACTCAGCAAACATTTTACACTCAGCGACGTTCAATGTTTGTCGAGTGCTAAGTCAAAGACACTCGACAAACCTTTTGAAAAAAAATAGATTTTCCGAAAGTCCTGACGGCATGATATGATGATGATCGGGGAGAAAAAAGGCTTTGCCGAGTGTCACTAACGGACACTTGGCAAACCATAGTATTTGCCGAGTACCATGCCTGGCACTAGGCAAACTTCTCGGTAATGCTTAAATACCGATTATTTCATGTGAGATCATATTTTGAGGCCATGTTACATTTTATACTTATTTTGAACTTGAAATTTTTTTACAGTAACAATTCAAAATGTGTTAGTCCATGGAAAATGTTCATATTTTTCTGAGTGAGTTTGCTATTTTTAATTAATTCATCAAGTTTCTAGGATTTAATTCGAAGTAGGTCAAATTTGAAGTGCAAGTACATGAAATAATGACTAAATAATTGTACAAAAATCATATTTACGTTCATGAGTCCATTTTTAATCTTTTAGCACTAAATACAACTAAATATTAAAAAAATCTAAGTTGCGACACTCTGCCGACAATAAGGAGCTTAATGGTTTTTTAATTATAGAAAATTAAATTGACGCCTAAAAAATATGATACTTGATATGGTGTTATTATATCATACATATATACTATGATAAAAATTTGAAAATATTTCAACAAAGTTTCCGTGTATGACGGTTAGAAATTGGAGAATATTTAAGATGGTTTAAAAGCAAATCGATATTTAAATCTTTGTTTGAACTTAAAACTTTTTGTACTATGAAAACCCAATGTATCTTATACCATGCCAAAAATTGGCATTTTTACGGTCAGTTTGCTATTTTTAGTTAATTAAATCATTTTAAATGATTTAAATTGAAAGATGCCAATTTTGAACTGCAAGTGCATTAAATAACAAACAAAAGTTTTTGAAAAAAATTATACTTCTATTTTGATATCTAAGTTAGGCCTTACACAGTAAAGGTAAATAAAATTTAAGATATTACGATAAAGGCACTCCATCGACAACATGCACATTCTTGGTGTTTTAATTTTAAACAATTAAAAAAGTCAAAAAAAACCCTAAAACTTGACATGGTGTTATGATATCATACGCATATTATGGGGAAAAAATAAAAATGTTTTGAGAAATTTTTCACGCATAATGTTTAGAAACCCATGATTCTTGGAGGAAGTTTTAGAGTTAAAGTGAAAGAGTGGCTATAGGTTTTAAAACCAATTGATATTTAAAAATTTGTTTAACCTTAAAAGCTTTTCTAATATGAAAAATTGGTGTATTTTATATCATGGCAAAAAATATAAATTTTTAATGTCATTTTAGTATTTCATTCCTATTATTAAAAATTTTGGTAAAATACTTAGCCCAGTGCCATACACTAAAGCACTCGACAAAGATTACTTTTTAAAGAAAATAAAATCTTCGCCGAGTCTAACACTTGGCGAATGGACATAGCGTTTTTTAAAAAATAAAACATTTGCCGAGTACCTCCCAATATGGCACTCGACGAACTATTATAAACTTTTTAGGTTTTTTCCCCGTGGGTCTAGGCACACTCAGCCAAATCTAAACAATCACTCACCCTATGCCACCCACCCATACCTACCGCTGCCCACCTCAGGCTGCCCATCTGCCGCACGGGCCACCCGCCCCCGGCCTCTAGCCCCACGCCACTCCTGGCTGCCTCCGGCCCCGGCCACCAGGCGCCAGCCCCCACAACGCCCTTGGCCTTCGCCCCCGCGTCGACCATCGCTACCGCCGCCTCCTTCGCCTTGTTCTTCGGTAACAAAGTGTTTTTAATTGTACAAAATGTAATGCAATGTCATGTTTAATTGTATATTTTATAATGCAATGCCATGTTCAATATTGTTCTAATGTATAAGTTTTTAAAATTCTAAATATGTTTGTTTTAATTTTTGCAAATGCATAAATTTATCTCATGAACCGAAATATTTAAATTTATCTCATGAAGCAAAAAATATAAATTTGTCTCTTTTTATTTTAGCGCTAATTTATCTTCTTATGCTTATGCTTATGTATTTGTGTCAGATTCAATTTTAATACCATCGTTGTAATATCTTTGTATGTCTTAATTCTTACGTTGATTAATATGTTGTGTATGTGGATGCCGGCCATCGCGCTGTGATGTGTGTATATGGATGTCGGCCATCGTGTCATCTTATTTGTGGCCACTATGCCTTTTCGTTGTGAGTTTTGTAAGATTTTCTATGTATTGTCGTGTAACCTAGGCGTCTCCCGTTCGGAAGAGTTACAGTTTAGAATATGCATGTATTTGCATATTTATGGACGTAACTGTTTTAACTGTCTACATTTCTTGGACAGCCGGAGGATGCGTAGATTGAGCTCGTTTTCATGCCCCGTTCCAATCTGACCCAAGGTTTCGGCAGCACATACCCATTGTTCTCCGAACGCACATCCTCTTGGCATGTTGTCGAGATGTGCATATGGAGAACAGCGGGGAGGTGCTGCCGAAACCTTGGGTCGGATTGGAACGGGGCATGAAAATGAGATCCAATCCATGGTCACCTCGGCCTAGCTAGGGTGACCCGTGTACATGCACTCACGATCATCCATCTTGTACTAAACTAGGAAACAACAGTCGTGTTTAAACGTTAGAGGGAAACAAGATGCATCTAAATGGCTAATAAAAAGGATAGCTCCAAATCCCTCAAGAGGATATTCTTAGAGACAACATTTGGTAGGTAGAATGGACGTGGCAAGACCTGGTGTTCACATAGTCGGTGCGAGAACAAGCGCCCACAAGAAAAGGAGGCCATGAGTAAACACCGCTATAAATATGGTTTATGCCAAACTATACACGTTGGACATACCATGATAAGTCCCAGCGTTCTAGACACAAGGTGATGCGATGACACATGGACGATGATGAGGGAGAGGTTGGATTCATGCTAGATGACTTTGAAGATGCACATTTTGATGAAGCACATGAAGAGGAAGTGCCGAAGCCAATGGCAAAAACGTTTTATAAAATGTTTTCTGTGTCATAACAAACTCTTCTCGGTCACACTAGGATTTCTCATTTGGATGCCATCGCACACCTAATGGCCATCAAGTCCTAGTTTAGCTTCAGTCGAGAATGCTTTGATGTCATGCTAACATTTATTGGTAGCCTCTTCCATAAGGTTACAATCTTCCAAAGAGCATGTACGAGTCAAAGAAAATCCTCCGTGCACTTAAGATGCCTTATGAGCAAATACATGCTTGTCCCTGAAGGTTGTGCCCAAGAAAATTCCATGTATCGGAAGTTCCGATGGGAAGTATCAGAAGTTCCGTTTATTTTTTGGGCTCGATACAAAGAGCAAATGTTGCTTTGGAAGTTCCGATATGGTATCGGAAGTTCCTACGAGCCAGAAGCTCTAATTCAGAATCAGAGAATTTTTGTACTGATTGGAAGTTCCGATATGGTATCAGAAGTTCCGAGGTGGGCGATAACAGATTAGATCTTTTGTGTGTCACACTGTATTAGGATACCTAAAATACCCTATCGGAAGTTCCAATCCAGGATCGGAAGTTCTGGTGTGGGCAAATAGAATGGATCTGTTACGGTTTTTAGGGTTTCAGGAAGAGCACGACTAGGGGGCTCTCAGCCCTATAAAAGGAGAGGAAGAGGATGTCTTGGGGCAAGCAATAAGCCTAGATTAGACCTATCCACCCAAGAGTTCTCCCCTTTCTTGATCTCAAACGTTGAGGTCAAGGATCCCCATCTCTCATGTGCGATGCTAGCACGCTGTAGTGGGAGGTAATCCATCCCTGTACGTGTGGACTCCGTGGGGGAGTTGCTCCAATAGAGATGTTCGTGGACATCGAGATGCGAACGACTACGTCATCTTCATCGATCGGATTGGTGAAGGACGACAAAGACAAAGTGAGGAAAGGCTTGACGCGCTGCTCTAACATTTTCTTCCATTGCACCTAGCATGTCTCGTGCTAGAAGGTATTGATCTATGATCTCACACGTGCAAGAGTTTTGGGCCTAGGGAGTAACTTTTGAATTTGTCGGCTAACGTAGCTCCCCTATTCCCCAACAGTGCTATCAGACCCTACGTGCATATTGTTCGATCTAGATCCCTCATGTATGGAGATACATGGTGGAAAAATAGATTAGATTTATTTCTGTCCATGCCAGATCGGAAGTTCTGATATTAATTGGATGTTCCGGTATCGAATAATGATTCGATACAAAAGGCAATTGTTGCGATGCGGGATTCCGATATTGATCGGAAGTTCCGACCCGCGCGATTTTGAAAAACCGAGCCTGTTGACTCGGGTTTTTTAGATCCAGAATCCAGTAACTTGTAGATTGCTTGCGTAACTTTGTTTAGAAGAGAATGTCGTGACTAGAATGGCCTTGGATAATTGTGATGTATGAGATGCATGAAATGTATGTAAATTAAATATGGCCTGCGTGTCATGGTTATTTACAGCCCAAGGACGATGTAAAATTTATTGTTACTTGTGATGATGACATCGATAACAATGATAAAGACATCCAACACTCTATCATTCCTGGACCAATCACTCGCTCTCGTGCCCGGAAGCTTAATTATGAGGTGCGTTCATTTCTTACTTTATATAATGATATGGATATGGATGTGATGCTACTTATGGGTGATATTTTGACTCTAAGGAACATGGGAGAAGCACTTCTGGATCAAACACAAGAGGGAGAGGCGGCACAACAATCCAATTCGGATTCCACTTCAAAATCCGATTTCGGTTCGGATTCAACAGAGCACCCTTCATTAAAACGGCCATAACTTTATCGTACGGAGCCGGATTGAGGTTTTCTTTAAGGCGCTGGAAAGATAACGAAAATATCTTTCTAATGGATCTGGTGACAAGTCCTGGTTCATTACGAAACGTTATGTATCATCCGAACAAGTCATCAGGTGCCGCGTCACCGTTTTGAGCTACTTTGGGCCTTGTATCCGTTTGGGGCCTTAAGCCCAACATTAGGGAATACTTTCCACAAACCCTAGGTATTAATACTATGTAGCCGTCATGAATTAGGGTTAGGTTTTGCTTAGTTTCAAACTTCCTTGTAGATTGAACTCGGACGTTCGCCAGATTGTGGAACCCCGCTTGAGAAATCGATCTCTCATTTGTTTGCAAGATTGTGTTTCCGTGTTCTTTCTTGTGTTCTCAATTCGCATGCAGGGATAAGCCTTTTTGGTGAGGTCAATCATGTTCGTGCATGGTTGATAACCAACATTGCCATGGTGTAGCGATTGCGGGGTTCGGATCAGTGCTGGTCAGAAGCCGGATCGTCAACATCGAGTCCTCCACCAATCGAGTTTACCCCCTCCGATGGAAGATCAGGCATCACGTGCGCATCAACTTACATGTCATTTTCATGGTGCTTTGGCCCATGTAATTAGTATAGACTATGCGAGATGGATTAGTACTCTTCATGGAGGCTAGGATCACGCACTCGATGACGGGAGCCATGGATATGGAGATTGCCATGTGAAGAAGGCCATACTATGTCATAGTTAATATGATTGCATATTCCTGTTATTCTATTCTTGCATGTTTCATGTGCGCTAGGGATGTTACAATGCTAGAATAGTTTTCCCTCAGAAAATTAAGTCTTGATGCTCTTCCCAATAACTGCACACACCAAGGTTCGTGCTCATCGATAGTGGGTCTACCAAAGCAGGGTGCTATCTTTTATCTCGACCAGTTGGGGCAAAAGTCGAACTTCTGCACGCATAGTGTTGGTTCACTTGACAAGGATATCAAAACGGTTTTGGGCCTTGGAGCATAGGATTTGGGGTCGAGCATTGGATGCTTCTCCAACAACAAGAGTCACATACGATGTGATTAGCAAGGAGTTTCTTACCTATGTCAACTAGCTTCTAGCAGTGATGCCAAAGCTCACTAGGAGATAGCGTGACCATGGATCTGACGCCACTATTAGTCATGAGAGGGAAAGTGACTGGTTTAAATAGTAGAACATCTTTTATTGGATAGAAGATAAGCATTGCATAGTGTTGTACCTCACATTTAATCTTTTGTAGATCATGGCACCTACTACGTCTACTGTTAAGAGCACTCCAGTTTTTAAATTGAGATCTATTCGTGAATGAGATAAATTGTCTGGAATGAACTTTATGGATTGGTATTGAAATTTGAGAATTGTTCTCAAGCAAGAGAAAATGGATTATGTTCTGGAGGAACCTCACCCTAATGAACCAGGAGAGGATGCTTTTGCATCAGATAAGCGTGCTTATGAGAAGCATGCTAGTGATTTTGTGGATGTCAGCTGCCTGATGCTTACCTACATGTCCTCTCAGTTTCAAAAATAGTATGAGGAATGTGATGCTTACGATATGATCGTAGGTCTTAAGGACATGTTTCAGGACCAAGCTAGGGCAGAAAGATACAATGTGGCTAAATGCTTGTTTGGTAGCAGGCTGGCTGAAGGGAGCCTAGTGAGACCTCACGTGATCAAGATGATTGATTGCGTAGAGACTCTAGAGAGATTGGGCACTCCACTAGATCCATATCTCGTTATCAATGTCTTTCTCTAGTCACTCCCACTGAGCTTTGAGCCATTCATCATGAATTATAACATGGTTGGACTGGAGAAGACACTAGCTGAGTTGTATGGGATGCTGAAATCTGTTGAGGAGAGTATCAGGAAGAGTACGAACCATGTGATGGTTGTTCAGATTGAGGGCAAAAAGAGGAGGAAAAAGGCTAAGATTACAGATGTGATCTCTAGGGCGAAGTCCAAACCGACTGGAAAGTCTAGGTCTATTACTGCCAACTCTGATGTGTGCCACCATTGCCACAAGCCTGGGCATTAGAAGCACAATTGCAAGGTGTACCTGGAAGAGCAGAAGAATTAGAAGGGTACTTCCGCTTTAGGTATTAATGTTATTGAAATTAATCTTGCTACTCGCCCAAATGATTCATGGGTATTTGATACCGGATCGATGATTCATACATGCAAATTGTTGCAGGGGTTGAGTAGAGTAAGAAAGTGTGCAAGTGGCGAGCTGGATATCCGCGTCAGGAATGGTGCAAAGGTTGCAGCATTGGCCGTCGGTATTTATTCACTGTCGCTACCGTGAGGATTATTTTTGGAGTTAAATAATTGTTATTTTATTCCCGCCTTAGGCAGAAACATTATCTCTTCTTCATATTTAGAGGAAGATGGTTTTGAATTCATAATAAATAACAAGAGTGGTTCAATATTTTCGAATGGCATGCTCTATGTTGTTTGTCTATTAGTGAATGGATTGTATATTCTGAGTCTTACAATGCACACGTTTATAACATTAGTGCTATGAAACAATGACTCAATGATTTGAATCCCACCTACGTCTCGCATTGTCGTTTGGGTCATATAAATGAGAAGCGTGTACAGAAGCTCCATAGTGATGGACTTTTAGAGTCATTTGATTTTGAATCATATGGCACATGCGAGTCTTGTTTACTTGGCAAAATGACAAATACGCCTTTCACTGGACAGAGTGAGAAGGCGAGTGTGCTTATGGCCATAGTGCATACTTATGTGTGTGGTCCAATGAGTCACACGACTAGAAAAGGATTTTAGTACTTTATTACTTTTACTGACAACTTTAGTAGATATGGCTATGTATACACTATGAGACATAAGTGGGAATCCTTTGAAATGTTCAAGAAGTTGTAGAATGAGGTACAAAATCATACGGGCAAGACAATTAAATTTCTATGATCAGATCGTGGGGGTGAATATTTGAGCCATGAGTTTAGTAATCATGTGAAGCGGTGTGGAATTTTTCCACAGCTCACTCCACCTGACACGCCTCAATGGAATAGGGTGTCTGAGCAGAGAAACCACACTTTGTTGGACATGGTGCGGTCCATGATGAATCACACTGACCTTACATTATCCTTTTGGGGTCACGCTCTAGAAACAACAACTTTCACGATTAATAGATTTCCATCTAAGTCAGTAGAGAAGACGCCATATGAGATGTGGTCTGGGAGGCGACCCAGTTTTTCTTTTGTAAAGATTTGGGATTTGAGGCGTATGTCAAACTTATGACATCTGACAAGCTCATTCCTAAGTTTGACAAGTGCTTTTTTGTGGGGTATCCTAGGGAAATCAAAGGATACTATTTCTATAATAGAGAGGAGGGCAAAGTGTTTGTCGCATGAAATGGTGTGTTCCTTGAGAAAGAGTTTCTCTCAAAAGGATTTAGTGGGGAGGACTGTGCATCTTGAAGAGGTTTGAGAGCCACTAGAAAGTGTTCCAGATCCTACTGAACCAGAGCAGAAGGCGCATGATGTTGCAGAGCTTGTTATGGATGCGCCAGCCCCATGAAGGTCTAGGAGAGTAGTCCATGTGCTAGAGAGGTACATGTTCTTGACCACTGGGCATCACGACATGTTGTTGTTGGACAACGATGAGCCCAAGACCTATGCGGAAGCAGTGATGGGACCAGACTCTAAGAAATGACTTGGAGCCATTGGAACCGAGTTGGAGTCCATGCATGTCAACTAGGTTTGGAATTTGGTTGATCCACCCGATGGTGTAAAAACTATTGAGTGTAAATGGATCTTCAAGAAAAAGGTAGACGTTGATGGAAATGTTCACATCTATAAGGCATGATTGGTGGCGAAAGGTTTCAGATAGATTCAAAGGGTTGACTATGATGAAACGTTTTGCCCGTCGCTATGCTTAAGTCTATTTGGATCATCCTAGCTATTGCCACATTTTATGATTTTGAGATATGGCAAATGGATGTCAAGACGACTTTCCTGAATGGAAACCTAAGTACCAAAGGCTGAGGTAAAGAGTTTCTATGCACTGCAAGAGATGCCTTGGCAATCTCTGTGGACTTCAGCATGCTGAAGAGCTCATCACAGGTCAATGTGTCATATCCTGTAGACTCCTCAATGCTAGATATCTTCACTTCCCATATGCTATTATCAAGAGCATAGAGAAGCTTGATAGCCCTATCATGGTCATTGTAAGCAAAGCGTCCCATTGGACCGCAAGTTACTCACTATTGCGTCAAAACATGAAAACATGACATCTATCAATTTGTCAGGGCCTTGCACAAAAAGCTAATACTGTTGATTGTATGTGCTCTGATGCCTAGACTTAATCTATGTAGAGCCCTCATAAAAAATAGTGAGTGTAGTCCAAATCTCCCTAGCTATCCTCAGGTGTTGAACCCTATTAAACTCACTGCTGCTCAAGCCAATGAACAATATATTTCTAGCTTTAGAGTTAGAATTATACTGGTCTTTTTCTGTTTGAGTAGTGCGAGATTGAGGGATGGAGTATTGTGAGTCCACAATCTCTCATATAGCATTTCTTTGGCTTAGCAAGTAAGCCTCCATGCGCACCTTCCAATATGCAAAGTCAGTCCCATCGAACAAATGTATTTTACTAACTCTGTCCATGTCGCCAAATGATCAAAAAACTGGTTAAGGTCAACTGGTGATCTTAACCAAGCTCTAATATCAATTGTTGGACTGAAATGGACGACCAGAGGGGGGTGAATGGGAGCTTTTAAAATTTTAGGCTGAAAATAGCCTTATGTTTTAAATATTGTCTTATGCGAAATAGGCTTCGAACACACCCTTTAGAGGTCTGTGTCAGAGGTATTTTACAGCTCCGAACACAAGCTTCCCAAAGGTTAAAAGGTTGAAGACAAGAAGACTTCGCTCACACCCTCAAACCCACTAACACAACTCTGCAAAGACAGCGCAGGCTCTGCATAGGAGGTGTTTTCAAGCAGACTTCACACCAGAACACTTCACACAAGTATGAACAGATACTCCGCACTAGCAACTAGTACTAGGCTTCGTATTTCGGACGATAGAAAGCAGACAGAACAGACTGCAATGGAGATTTCGACTAAGAGAACGAGACAGGCTTCTAGCCACACATCACATAGTGCTTTGCTAGTAATCATAGAGGACTTGGCTCCAGTTTACACAGAGCGAACATACACTATAAAACTCACAACGAACACATGCACAGGACACACACACTTCGTTGAAACAGAACAAATCTCTGGTTGGCTAAGAATGAAATGTAAAGAAGAGAACTGCACACATGCAGTGCAAAATGCAGATACAAGTTCAATCAACAGATGGAAAATAGAATGAAAATTTCATTGCAAGAATAGGGAATACAAATGACTCACTGAACTAAGGACATGAGAATGGAGGCTAGCTCTAGGAGTTCTGAAAATGATTTCTCAAAGTGTCGGCCTAGACCTAGCCAACCTCACTATTTATAGGCACCACTCAGCCATGAGAATAGACTACTTAACCCCTAGGGTTTACAGTAATTTTATCTCTACTATACATGGGGTATAGATGGTAGTCTACTTTATTGGAGGCTTCTTTTGTCAGCTTTGTAGAGGAGACAACATCGCCTTTTGTAGAGAAGACACGATCAACTTTTGCAAAGAGGAATCTTCTGAAGCCCCCTTTGCACACGAAGTGTGCAGAGACTTTGGTGACATGCTTCGAACCCGAAGGCCTTCGCTTCACCGAAATCAGTCTTCGATACATTGACAATTTTGAGCCGAAGTCGTCAAAGCCTTTGAGTCTTCGCACCATCACCTCAGGAGTGGACCACCATGGCTTCGCAGCTACTCCCAGCTCAAGTTCCGTCAGTCCATGTACCGAAGCCATGCATGGCCGAAGAACCTCTAGTCAGCCACACTCCGAAGCTCCACCTTCGAACTATCTTTGCCACCTTTTGAAGCCCCTCCGTACAAGGCCTCTGCATAAGCATATCCATAAGAACCCCTTCGCAGTGTCTCAGCCCCAAGCAACCTCCATGAAGACCCTTATCCGGGCCATGCCTTCGATGCACCTTGACTTTTGAGACCTTCGTCAGGTGTTCCTTCGAGTGCCTCCATCAGGAGCACACATCAAACACTTTGCCTCATTCCTAAGGTCTTTATTCGTTACCCTTCAAAGTCACTCCTTCGGAGTCACCCTTCGAGGTGCCTCGATTCCGAGGACTTTGCCTCAGGGTACCTTTAGCCGGATCCACCCTCCGCACTCTCTGCCTTCGCCAGGCGCACCTTGACCCAAGGACCGACCTCGACTCCGTGCAGCCTTCGTGACTGAGCTCCCCACTCGCTTGGCATCAAGCCTCCCACTTGATCCAGGTTCACTTGCTATGAACCATCCATCACCTCCGAAGTCAGCTGCACACCACCGACAAGCAGAAAAGTGTTTCTAGTACCTTGAAGACCTCTCCGGTAAACAACCTTCGGTACACACTTTGGTATACCACCCAAAGTACGGAGCCCTTCGGTACAAACATGTCATTGTGCTCTACCGGACCCCTCCGACAGACACACTCCACTGCACATTTGTGGCCAACCAACTTTGAACCCTTCGGTAAACACCTCCGCTGCACAGAATGAAACTTGTCAATCGCTCATCACAGACTTGAAACCAAGGCACATTTCAAGTTGGTTTCTCAAGCTCCATTTGTAGTAGATACTTGCGTGAGTGAGTCATGTGTTTGTAGAAGATGCTAGTATAGTCTGCTAATGTATGAGGATAATTGTTATCTTGTTCCTTGAATAAATATCGTTTGCATTTAATTAATGAGTACGATTTGTTATGTGAAACTTTTTGCTTTATGATGATGTTATTCAAAATGGTCTCTAATCTTGTCATCATATGGGATAATGATGATACATGGATTAGCACATCCGACTGATTGATGATTGTGTTTCACAAATCATAGAAATAGAGATGTCAAATCATTGATGTGGACACATGTTGGTGAACATGGTGTTGGATAGACCCACTTGAGATACTGCTGGGATTACTATTGTAAGGTGGCAACAGTTGTCATCTCCAATGGTGTACCTACAGAGTCCTTAGACCTGAGATCGTCATTTGATTCTAGAATGCGTAGTGACATACTTAGATGCTTCCTAACGTTATTCCGTAATAGGGTAGTAATAAGGGTTGTTTTCAGGTGTGTTGTGAAACATGTCTTGGGATGTGAGCGGTCAAGATGGAATTTACCCCTCCTAATAATAGGAGAGTCGTCTGTAGGACCCTCGAGGTATTGTATTGGAAAAGTGCATGGTCATGCCACTTTGACTAAGGAGTTAGTCATGATTAGAGTCCGATACTTGATCGAGTGAAATGTCGAGCTAACCGACAAGGGTGGCACATATCTCGCCTTGAGCTTGACTGATGGCGTGTGGCTAAGGGAAAGGATGTAATTGTTCGGGAGCCACGCACTCGCACACTCATACCAAAGAACCCCGAGGTAGGAGTGTGGAAACGGAACATTAATACCCCTTCGTCTAAGGCTCACAAGAGGCCGAAGGTGACGTATAACATGTTGTTGAACAAGCATCGAAGAAGGGCCAAGGAGACTGGTCCACACACTTAGAAGCTAAAGCAGCCGAAGGTCCCAGGGCTCTCGGAGGTTAGATTTGGACCGAAGCAGGAGGACCCTCCGCACGGAGGCTTTGGGCCACGGTGGCCTGATACTCCGCACGGTGGTTTCGAGCCACAGTGGCCGAATTCCCCGTACAGTAGCTTCGAGCCCCAGTGGTCGGGCCCCCCATACAGCAACTTCGGCCCCCAATGGCCGAACCCCGCACCATGTTGGACTTCTTCGATGGGAGGCTTCGGCCCGCACTGGCCGAACGTACCTCTGGCCTGGCAGGACCCTTCGCTAGTGTGGTCCGAGATACCATCAACTCTGTCGAACCCCCCTTCGGGTAACGGATTCGGCTCACAGTGGGCGAGGCCACTAGAGCCGCCGATGCCTCCGCCGTATGACTGGGCAGGGACCCCGTGGGCTCCGTACGTATTTGGGTCACGGTACCCTCCACAACCTAACACTATGCCTTGTTTTCCTTCGGAGTATTATGTATGGCAGGGGCAAACAGGCGCAGCGGAGGGGGCATCGTCCACAGACTGTCTGTGGTGCCTTTTAATCGGACCATGCAGAGCGAAGCCGAAGGGTGCGAGCACGCGGAGGCTGAGGTCAGGGAGTCCGAAGCCATAACCATCAGAGTTGGGTCTCAGGAAGTCCCAATCCTGAAGACTTTGTCACCAAGGTTTGACGGAGGTAAGTCTCATGCTTTGGCCGAGATCCACGATGAAGCCTGGTTCGGCTGGCCAAACGAGGCATGTCCGTCTATTGGGGTTCGCAGCGAAGCCCCCTCCGAACAAAAGGTACACAAGGCCGAAGGGCATAGAACTACTTCGACCGGAATTAATGGAAGGCGAACTGTAGCACCCGACACCAAGCCACAACCATCTTGGGCACCTCCAGGCATGTCCAAATAATAGAAGAGATGCCTACAACAACAACGGGCATAGGAGATGCGCGAGAGGGAAGCCGAGGCCGAGCGCGACGCTATCTTTGAAGAAATCCGCCCTCGGCCAGCTAAAAAACAGGTATGGAGGGAGAAGCCAGTTGAGATAACAAACCCGGCTCCTAGTCCGAGCGACGACGACGACGATTACTCACCCATCTATGAAGGGCCCGCACCCCAGGTGATGGACATCAACATTGTCACGCTGCCCGCCGAGTTCGCCATACCACATGATGAGGCCAAGGTCGCTCAATTGAACCTCGGTCCATGCAACACCATCTTCGAGAAGCCCGAGGACTCAGCTCGCCATCTAAAGCCTCTCTACGTCAGAGGTCACATTGATGGAAAGCCGATTTTCCGGATGCTCATCGACAACGGAGCCACTGTTAACTTAATGCCTTACTCGTTGTTGAAGAAACTTGGCAGGGATGAGGATGACCTAAAGAAGACCAACTTGATTCTCAATGGCTTCAACGGCAAGAGCTCTGAGGCGAAGGGAGTACTCTCTATGGAGTTGACGGTGGGCAACAAGACGTTGCCAACAACATTTTTCGTCGTCGACGTACAAGGTAATTATAGCGTACTACTCGGGCGTGACTGGATTCATGCGAACTGTTGCATTCCTTCTACTCTACACCAGTGCCTAATACAATGGGATGGCGATGAGGTGGAGGTCATTCTCGCGGATACTTCGGCCCAAGTAGCATTGGCCGATGTATCGGTTGATGCTGTCCATAACAAAGTAGAGTGTTTGTCAGGTAGAGATCTTTCGGATTACGATTTTGTTAGCATATCCAGAGGACGGTTTGTACCAGTGTCTATAAAGCCGGCTGGAGTAGCATGGCTATTTTTGTATTAATAGTCAAGTCTAGCAAGAGTAATCTATATTGGCTAAAGTCTCGTGTGGAGCAATATCGGTCTAGTAAAGACGGTATCGCCGAAGCCATCTGGGACTTTAGCGAAGTAGAGAAATTAGCACAAGGTTTTGCGTCGGCCGACCCCTTAGAGGAAGTTGACATAGGTAATGGTAGCATCCAAAGGCCGACTTTTGTAAACCAACATTTACAGCCCGATGAAAAGGCTAAAGTAATAAAGTTACTTCGGTCGTATGTCGATTGTTTCGCATGGGTTTATAGTGAGATGCCAAGGCTAAGCCGCGAGCTCGTGGAGCATCGGCTGCCTATCAAGTCCGGATTTAGGCCTTATAAGCAGCTTCCCCGCCGCTTTAACTCGGCCGTCTAGGACCGAGTTAAAGAAGAAGTGGAGCGACTGCTCAAGGCTGAATTTATTAGGCCGTGCAGGTACGTGGAATGGGTTGCTAACATTGTGCCTGTAGAGAAGAAAGGGAGCGGCAAGATACAGGTATGCATTGATTTTAGGGATCTGAACAGAGCCACTCCAAAGGACGAGTATCCAATGCCGATAGCCGACATGCTGATCAACGATGCTTCAGGACACAAGGTACTAAGTTTTCTTGATGGAAATGCTGGTTATAATCAAATCTTTATGGCCGAAGAGGATGTCTATAAGACTGCCTTTTGATGCCCTAGATTTTTCGGTTTGTTCGAGTGGGTCATCATGACTTTTGGTTTGAAAAATGTCGGCGCCACATACAGCGCGCTATGAACTTGATCTTTCATGACTTGTTAGGAGTTATGTTATAAGTTTACATCGATGATGTCGTAGTCAAATCGGACGCTATGGGAAACCATTTAGCCGATTTGAAGGTTGCTTTCGATAGGATGCGATAGTATGGGTTGAAAATGAACCCACTCAAGTGTGCTTTTGGTGTGTCGGCGGGTAAGTTCTTAGGTTTCATGATTCACGAGAGAGGCATATAAATTGATCCTAAGAGACTTGAGAAGATTAGAAACATTGCAGCGCCGACGTGCAAAAGGGATGTACAAAAATTGCTAGGCAAGATGAACTATTTGCGTCGCTTTATATCCAACTTGTTCGGCAAGATTGATGCCTTTGTCCCCATACCCCGGCTAAAAAAAGAAGCCGAGTTCACTTGGGGGGCAATCCAGCAAAGTGCTTTTGAGAAGATCAAGGAGTGCTTGTCATCACCGCCAGTGGTAAGAGCACCCAAAGCTGGGATTCCGTTTTGGCTATACGTCGCTGCTGAAGATAGCGTGATTGGGGTCGTGCTAACCTAGGAGGCAGAAGGGAAGGAGTGCATCATCACATTCTTAAGTCGCCGCCTGCTGGACGCTGAAACCAGGTACGCGTTTGTGGAACGATTGTGTTTATCACTTTACTACGCGTGTACCAAATTGTGCCATTATATTCTCCCACTACATGTGTTGTCGTTTGCCAAACCGATGTTATAAAGCACATGTTACATAAGCCAATTCTAAGTGGAAGAATCGGAAAATGGGCTTACGCGTTGATTGAGTAAGATTTGGCCTATGAACCCCTGAGTGCGATGAAAGGCCAAATCGTGGCCAATTTTATAGTTGATCACCACGTAGATGTCAGCTAGAGTGATACTATTTCTCTAGTTGAAGTTGTGCCTTGCAAACTTTATTTTGATGGTTCGGCTTGCAAGAGTGGCCAATGCATTGGAGTAGTTCTCATATCACCTAATGGAGTGCACTTTGAAATCTCGGCCCGTCTAGGATTTTCTTCCACTAATAACCAAGCCGAATATGAAGCTTTGTTTCTAGGTCTTGAATTACTAGAGTATGTTGGTGCTAGGCATGTCCACACGTACGGTGATTCCCTGTTGGTAGTGCAACAAGTAGCTAAGAATGCTCAATGTTTTAATGGCTAGCTGAATAGTTACTTGGATAAATGTCTAGACATAGTTGCTACTTTTGATGACTTCAAAATTTCCAACGTGTCAAGAGAGGCCAATTCAGTCGCCAATGATTTGGCTCAGCAAGCATCTGGCTACCAAGTCAGGAGAGGAAAATTTTCTGTATTGGAGAAGCCGGAGTTTGGTCGTACTGCCGAAGCCAGGGACGGTGGGCAGGCACACCCTCTAGATCGAACCCCTCTGGTCGCAGAAGGTCACTGCACGCCGAGGATCCTAGATCGGAGTACCCTACCGCCCGAAGGAGCTGGCACACCGAAGTCTGTAGGCCAAAGCCTCTTGGACGGAGAAGGCTCCCCGGAATCCAAACCCTCCGAAGGGCTTCGGCCCAGCACACTCCGAACGGCCACCCCGGTCAGGCTTTGGCAGGAGCCGGAATGGCTCGGGGGGCACCCCGAAGTTAGTAATGAAGAAGTTTTTTCAGAAGGTGGACCAACGAGACCCTCTAAAACCTATAAGGGCGATTGGAGAGTCCCAATCGTCTAGTATTTGAGAGACCCTAGCCAAAGGATTGATTGGAAGGTTCTGCGACAAGCGTTCAAATTCGTGTTGATATACGACACGTTGTATCGCCGAACCATCGATGGGGTACTATTGATGTGTTTAGACCATGATCAATACCAGGTGGCTATAGGAGAAGTCCATGAAGGGCTTTGCGGCACTCATCAGTCGGCCCAAAAATGAGTTGGATGCTCAAAAGAGTGGGTTTTTATTGGCCGACTATGACTGAAGATTGTTTCAAGTATTATAGAGGGTGTGAAGAATGTCAGAAGTTTGGCAATGTTCAGTTGGCTCCTGCCTCATTGCTCAATCCTATTGTCAAGCCATGCTCGTTTCGAGGTTAGGGTGTAGACTTCATCGGCCAGATTCACCCTCCTTCCTCAAAAGGGCATTAGTTCATGTTGATGGCGACGGATTACTTCACTAAGTGGACCGAGGCCATACCTCTCAAGAACATGCCCCACAATGAGGTACGTGATTTTATTTTGAAGCACATCATACATAGCTACGGCATTCCTCAGACTCTTACTACAGATCAAGGTAGTTCATTTGTTTCTGGAGAAGTAAGGGACTTCGTTGAATATTATGGTATTAAGTTAATAAACTCTTCACCTTACTATGCTCAGGCCAATGGTCAGGCCGAGTCTTGTAATAAAACCGTAATTAAGCTCATTAAGAAGAAAATTGAAGAGTTCCCTAGAAGGTGGCATGAAGTGCTTTCCGAGGCGCTATGGGCTTGTAGGATCGCAAAGCACGGTGCTACCAAGGTCAGTCCATATGAGTTGGTATATAGACAAGAGGCCATTCTGCCTGTGGAGGTAGATCTTAGCTCCTTAAGAGTGTTAAATCAAGATGGCTTATCGGTCGACGAGTATGAAACTCTTATGAAGGATAATCTAGACGAAGTGACAGATGAGAGACTAAGGGCTTTAGAAGCCATAGAAATAGACAAGAAGAGAGTAGCTAAAGCCTACAATAAAAAGGTTAAACCAAAATCGTTTCAAATAGGAGATTTGGTGTGGAAAACAATTTTACCCTTAGGCACGAAGAGTCCCATGTTTGGTAAATGGTCACCTAGTTGGGAAGGTCCTTTTAAAATAGCCGAAATCGCTCCTAGCAACACATACGCGTTGGAATCCCTACAGGGAGAGCGGTTTCGAATAGCTTTGAATTGTAGGTACTTGAAAAGGTATTTCCCAAGTGTGTTGATAGCAAAAAATGGCATTAATGGCTATATTGTCAAAATATCAATTTTGGTGATTTGGGCCAAAAATACACATGTCCAGGGTCCGTCCGAAGCCCTACAGGGCCGAAGTCCATTGAGCTATGGGCTCCGAAAGCCTCTACCCAGCCCATGGGCTTCGCCCGGGAAGCCTTCGGAGGCCCACACCACCGAAGCTTCGGCCCGATGAGCAGGCCTCGATGGGCCTGGCCGAAGCCCACTTCGGTAGAGATGGAATTGTATGCGACTCCAACTCAGTTTTTATCTCCTTCTAGCCAGGTTAATAGCAGATTAGATCAAAAATTAGGCCCCTATAAGTAGATAGGCGAGGCCGGCGTAGAGGCCCCCCCCAACTCAAACCAATCCAAAGCCCTAGCTTTGATCGTATTTACTTTACCTTTATTTTCCTATACCTCTTCGTGGGTTTTCCTAGAAGCCCTCCGTCGGCCGCTACAGAACAGTGGTAACCCTTGTTACTTCGCTTGTGAAGTATCCATTAATCTACGTAATAGATTGCTATCGCCTTGTTACTTCACCTGTGAAGTATCCGCTAATCTGCGTAATAGATTGCTACCTTTGCTACTAGTGCAACACTTAGCAGAATTCGGTCCTCAGGCCGAATTGGTACTTCGAACTTTCTTTGTTGCAGGTTCCCATGTTCGGAGCTACTTCGTCGGAGGTGTTCGGAGCTGAGAGATCGGTTTCGGAGGTCATCAGGACACCCTTCGACGGGACTACTGGCTCCGGCAACAGGCTTCGCCAGCACACTTCATCACAACGGGCTTCGCCATGACCATACTCCGCACTGGACGAAGTTACGCTCGCGCGTGGCTCTCGCGTAGTTATTCTGTAGTTTGCTGTATCAGAGATCTCACTCTGAACCCCGTTGTTCAGAGGTGATCATCGTGTCCAGATCCATTCGGAGTCCATCTTCGGCCGGATTAGTCTGAACTCCGAAGCACCCTTCGACGGAACACTTCGCACCAGACGCCAAAGGTATACTTCGGTGACCCCTTCAAACCAGACTTCGAAGCAGACAAGCTCCGACCGGTTTGCTGATTTTATCTTATTTAATCTATTTCTTTCGGCTAATTGGGTTATTTTGTGTGATCTGATTGCTTGGTGACTCCACCCCCTTATCATGACTAAGGGTAGTCGGAACACGACGTCGGTGCTGCGTCACGCTTAGGCTTGTCCCTAAGTATCCGCACACTTTTGGATTGTCGAACTGAACCAAGTGCGGGGTGAGGAGCCATGATGAATAGTGTGGGCCTCATGGCTCCAGATGTGATGAGTCATTGTCAACGATAGTAAAAGAGGACTGAAAAGAGAGAGAAGATCTGATGTGTCTGGGCCGCGTGTGACTCAAGTACACGGGCAGCGAGCAACTGTCAGGCAGAGGGGCCGCGAAGTTGGGCTGGCCCAATCCGGGTACATGGGCTAGGAGCAGCAGAGGATCCACTGGGCTGTTGACTGGGATTGACTCAGGTACACGGGCGGTGAGCGATTGCTGGGTTGAGGGAGCTGCGGAATCGGGCCGGCCCAATACGGGTGGACGCATTATCAGTTTTGGCGCAAAACTGACGACCGCTGATCTCGGATCTGACCGTTCTGAGGCGAAGCCGTAGCTGCTACGAAAGCTCCGCATCAGGACAAGTCATCTATAAATAGGAGTTTACTATTTTGTCCTTAGGCCCACAGTTAGTCAGTCGAGTCTGTAAAAATATCCTAAGGGCAGTTTGGTCTTTTCCTTTTATTTCAGCGTCTGTAAAAAACCCTAGGGGTATTTCTGCATTTTTTCCCATTTATTGGGCTGCCTATAAATAGGCCCCAATATCCTAGGGTTAGGGTTACCCTTTTGAAAAACCACATTACTAATTCCAGAAATTGGGTCACTTTCCCTTTCGTTTTCTTCCACCGTGTTCTTCCGCACTGAAAGCGCCGCCACAAATATTTCTCGAGAAAACTTGTCCAAGCCAAGGTGTTCTCCGGCTTGAGGGCCTGCATGCTCGGAAGCCAAGTCTGCAGGCGTTGTAGTTTTCGCTGCAAACGGCGTACAAGACCACAGCTACCCGGCGCTCGAGAGGTACACTGCTACATCTGCAGCTAGGTCCTAGCTTGCAATGGAGGAAACAGTGTTTTGCCTCTGGTTGAAGTCTCGTAAGCAGCGCGTGAAGCATCTAGGACTGCACAGTTGTGGCTGTGCTAGAGGCAACACTTGAGTGTGGCTGTGCATAGCATTCAACACGCAGCAGCACCGAGCACGGCTACATCTCCTGCGTCATGCGAGCTATACGGCGAATGGCAGTTTCCACGCATGAAAATTAGTGAGTACTGTAGCAACGCGATTAGAACTAATTTAATCACTTTTGCCTCGAAAATTATGTTTTCCTCATTTTGCGTGCTCATGCTTTGAATTTCTGGATAGATCAATTTATTGCTAGTCATTTACTACTTCTTCTAAGTTAAGATCATCAACAACAAGATTCACTGTGTAGATTGATTTTTGGAATGATTATTACTGTCAGTATTTTTCGGTAGCATTTTTCAGATCATCTATGGAGATTGTTCTCATTTGCTTTTAGTTTATCTGATTAAATGCCTGAGTATTATTGATAAATTGTTTTGTGGTGCTTGAAATACCCGTGAATTAATTGATCTGTTAATCTGCCTTTAAGCACTATGTTGGTGTCTTTTCAATTAGGACACCGGTCGTTTTTAGGCTAGATTATTTTTAGCTCTGTTGATCTGTTTCACTTTTCGCTGTTAATTTGTTGAGGTGTGTTGGGTGTTGGGAGCAGGCCATTGATTCGAAAGAATTTTTTAGGTGCCCATTCACCCCCCCCATCTGGTCGCTACTTTCGGTCCTACACGGGGCACATTTCCATGTCAACAGTACCGCTATTGATCAGTGAGTTAGAAACGGTTTTTGGAGAACAACCGTTAGTGTATGAACCTATCCAGTCACACACTTAAGGGGATGTATTAAAACATGCAAATAATTAGTTCTTGTGCAAGTGGGAGATTGAAGGTTGTGCCCAAGAAAATTCCATCGATCGGAAGTTCCGATCAGAAGTATCGGAAGTTCCAATCGGAAGTATCGGAAGTTCTAGTTATTTTATAGTCTTGATACAGAGAGCAAATGTTTCTTCAGAAGTTCTGATATGGTATCAGAAGTTCCGACGAGCCAAAAGTTCCTAGGTGGGCGATATCACATTGGATCTGTTGCGTGTCACACTATATCAGGAGATCTAAAATACCCTATCAGAAGTTCTGATTTAGGATCGGAAGTTCCGATGTGGGCAAATAGATTGGATCTATTATGGTTTTTATGGTTTCGGGAAGAGCATGACAAGGGGGCTCTTAGCCCTATGAAAAGAGAGGAGGAGGACGTCTTGGGGCAAGCAACAAGCCTAGATTAGACCTAGCCACCCAAGAGTTCTCTCCTTCCTTTCTTGATCTCAAACATTGAGGTCAAGGATCACTACAAGAATCCGAACAACTTCCGTCGGCCAAAGATAGCCCTTTCCCGACCGAAGAAGCTAACTTCTATCGGCATATGGCTGACAGAAGTGGTTTGACGGGAGTTAGCTAACTTCCGTCAGTTGCCGACGGAAGTTATCAAACTTCCGTCAGCTTCACGTGGCCAACGGAAGATAGCGTGGCATTCTGCCACGTCAGTAGAGGTGCACTAACTTCCATCGGCCAGCCTGGTCGACGGAAGTTAGCGCTTCTGCTGATGTGGCAGAATGCCGTAACTTCCGTCGGCTTTTATGATAAGGACATCCCTACCAATGATACAACCATACATGAATACTAAGATCCAATTATTCAGTTCGAGCATGACGATTAGATCTCTAGGTCAACTCGTTTCTAAGTATCTTAGTATATTATCTTGCAAATAAATTACTACCAAATATTATTATTATTGTTAGGAACCATGGAGATGATAAAAATAAATTAGAGATAAACAAAGAGTTGGAGAAGAACCGGGAACGATGTCCAAACCAATTTGAGAGTCCAATCCAACTACAATTCGTGTCCAACTCGGATTCTAGGAACAGTGTGCACTAAAACCATCGCCCAAGCCTTATACGGACTTCGTTTTTAACGTTCCACCTAGCCACGGAATGATAACTTCATAAAGTTTCCAATGCAATTGGTTTCATCTAAAAATTCCTTCTACATCAACAGAAATCATCAAAACAAGATGGAGTCTAGAATTTGTCAGCATGTTGTTTTCTGCGTCATTGGGCCTTTGGGCCGTGTATCCAGTTGAGCCCATTTGGGGTGTGTCCCAAACTACTATTTAATGTGTTTCTACAACCATCTAGGGTTTTTGGGTTAAGTTTACATGTTGATTTGATAGCCGCCGCTTCCCCAGATTTGTAAGTGAACCCCAATTCGCAGAGTCCAATAGAATTTTCAGTTCAATTGTGTTTTCTGCGTTCTTGCTTATGGTCTTCGATTCGTAGGCAAGGATTAGCCTTCTTGGTGATGTCAATCAGGCTTTCCTTGGTTGATAACCAACGGAGCAGTGGTGTAGCGATTACAAGGGCCGATCTCGTGGATCGGAAGCCAGATCGTCAACGTCGAGTTCTCCACAAATTGTTGTTTATCCCCCACTTGACAGAACATCGGGCACCCCCCTTCTCTATCAAGTGGTATCAGAGCTTGGCTAACCGTCAGGTTCGTGTATCTTAGATTAGATTGAATTCATATTCATCCCATAGTCCACAAAAAAGCCAACAAAAATTTATAGTCGTAGGTTTTCCCCAATCCAAGACCATCCCTAGCCTTTGTACGTTTAGGTTTCAGAGTCCGTAGTATTGAGTTTGTGTCCTTGGTCAAGTCCGGTTGCTGGTTACTATTGTGATCACTTTTTCTAAATACCTTATACTAGCCACCACCCATAAATCCCCTTTGATTTGCAATTCGCATCCAAACTAGAACTTCAAAACCTTGATTCAGACTGCCTCTAATAAAACAGTCATATCTTTTTCGTATGGACTCAGAATAAGGCAAATAAATACATTTTTGAGATATTAGTGTTGTGTGGTGCTATTTTTGATACTGTTTTGTGCCGATTTTGTCAATACATAAGTCATCCTTTGAGCCTCAACCACTCTCTCATATAAGCCTTGTTGTCATAGGGATCACATTTAGACCAGCAATTAGTACGGGTACTCTGGACACTTATTTAATATTACTATCTATTTTTGAATCATCTTCCACCATGTAGAATACTCCTGTTTAACCGACTAGACTCCACATATATACTTCTGATCGGTGCAGCTTGAGTCTTTGCAATCGTACACCACTCTCTTCGGAAGTCACCAACCAGTCAAGAATTTTGCCACGACCAAGATTCTGCCATCCACTGCCCTGTGATGGTAAGAACCTTGTAAGATTGGGGTAAGACGCTTGAGTGTGAGCAAGAGCACCTTCCACTACCTAATAGTTGATAGGGCTAATATTTTTTCCTAGTGTTTTTCCTTTTATACTAACAATGGCAGGTATGGGAGGTACGACAAATCATAATCATGGTAACAACGTTGCTTCTATCAAAAGTAAGTTTACCATCCCATGTTTTTTTGGTGAATATGATGCTAAAGAATAACTAGATTGGGAGATGAACGTAGAGCATAAATTTAACTTATATCTAGTTCCTGAACAACATAGAGTTAAACAAGAAAGTGGTATGTTTAAAACTCATGCTTTAATATGGTGGAAAGATATAAGTGAACTTCAATTACAACCTGATACATGGGGTCATATAAAAAGAGCTATGTCCCTCCTTCTTGTCATCGTGAATTGTGTATGAAACTACAATGCTTAGTTCAAGGTAATATGTTTGTGAGAGAGTATTATGCTGAGCTTCGAGAGAGCATGGCCCGGTGTGGTGTTGTGGAGCACTCGGAGGACACGATGTGGCGCTTCTATGATGGATTGAGGCATGAGATTCAAGATGTCGTTTATTATAAAGAATTTAATACTCTTAGTCATTTGTTCTATCTTACCATCATTGTAGAGAAAGAATTGCAGGAACGACAATACAAGGCAAGAGACTCCTATCCACCACGTGTGACGAGCACACCAGTACTAACCAAGCCTTACTCTTCTTCCAGTGTTCGTCATGCACCTGCACATGTACCTGCACCAACATCAACAAGCATATGGCCTTCCATCTCTACACATGTTGAGGTGTTAGGTAAAAAGTCCTTACAGGTACCCATTGAGGTTGCTTCATCAGCTGAAATAATAGAACACCCTATGCAATTTGATAATGATGCACTTCACCATGATATGACTAATAAATGTACCACTGTGCATGAGGATGTGAAATCTACTTTGTTACTTTTAACTTCTGACGAAATTGTTAAAGATGATATCAAGACGACAACTAATGAGAGGAAACAACTTGATATTAGATCTAAAATTCAGCATGAAATCAAATTAAAAGATTCTTCTATCCTTTCACATAAAACTGATCAAACTGAAATTCATAGTCAAAATGAGTGGTATGATGTGATTTTTGAAACTGCTTATTATTCTCTTACTAATATTGTTTATACTTTGCCCCCAGCTATCACTATGTATTTATCTCATATTGAGCTACATAAGTGTAATTTTGATATGCCTCCAGGGTTTTTATATTCTGTTGAGTTACATAACTATAAACTTGTCTTGCCTCCCAAGTTTTGGGATAGTTCCACATTTAATGTTGCAGAATTGAAACCAACCATGGGAGCAAAAGATGAGTATGTGTCGAGGACGACTCTATTTCAAGAGGGGGAGAATGATGAGAACATCACCAGTTGGGATAGGATCATGATTGTGAGGAAACAAGTTAAGGTGCATACTTTCTATATTAGATTTAATTTTTATATATTTAACCTCAGATGCTACACTATGAGATGCGTTCATTTTCAATTTCAGAAATACTTTGTTGCATCAATAGAAGAGATGTATGTATATGGAACTCTTGTATTATAATGGAAGTTGATTGGGGATCAATAGACGTTGAGTCGAGGACAACTCCAAATCAAGAAGGGGAGGATTATGAGGATATCCCTATCAATGATACAACCATAGAGGAATACGAAGATCCTATTATTCGAGTTCGAGCACGACGATTAAATCTCCAGGTCAACTCGTTTCTAAGTATCTTAGTATATTATCTTGCGAATAAATTACTACCTAATATTATTATTGTTGTTAGGAACCATGGAGATGATGAAAATAACTTGGAGATAAACAAAGAGTTGGAGAATAACTAGGATCGACGTCCAAACCAATTTGAGAGTCCAATCCAACTACAATTCGTGTCCAACTCGGATTTCAGGAGCAGCGTGCACTAAAATAGTCGCCCAAGCCGCATACGGACTCCGTTTTTGACGTTCCACCTAGACACGGAAAGATAACTTCATAACCTTTCCAACGCAATCAGTTTCATCGCAAAATTCCTTTTATATCAATGTGAATCATTAAAACAAGATAGAGTCCAGAATCTGTCAGCATGCTGTTTTCTACGTTATTGAGCCTTTGGGTCGTGTATCCAGTTGAGCCCATTAGGGATGCGTCCCAAACTACTATTTAAGGTGTTTCTACAACCATTTAGGGTTTTTGGGTTTAGTTTACACGTTGATTTGATAGCTGCCACTTCGCTGGATTTGTAAGTGAACCCCAATTCGTAGATTCCAATAGAATTTTCAGTTCGATTGTGTTTTCTACGTTCTTACTTGTGTTCTTCGATTCGTACACAAGAATTAGCCTTATTGGTGATGTCAATCAGGCTATGCTTGGTTGATAACCAACAGAGCAGTGGTGTAGCGATTGCAATGGCCGACCTCGTGGATCAGATGTGAGATCATCAACGTCGAATTCTCCACAAATCATTGTTTATCCCCCACTTGACGGAAGATCGGGCATCCCCTCCACTATCATTTTACCCAAGCCGACGGAAGTTAACTATTTGTGCCATCGTGGCTGAAAACAACTAACTTCCATAGGCTATGGTAAAAGCCGACGAAAGTTAGCTGATATTTTTTTTGTTTTTCCTGGTTCCCCTATTCACACTCACATTCAATCACAATTTATATCCAAATTCACATATCACATCCAAATTAACATTCAAATTTCACATATCACATCCAAAATCACATATCACATCCAAATTCACATATCCATCCAAATTCACATCCAAACTTCACACATCACATCCAAAATCACATAACACATCTGAATTCACATATCCCATCCAAATTCACATAACATATCCAGATTCACATATCACATCCAAATTCATATTCAAAATGCATATATCACATCCATATTCAATTCAAACTTCACATATTACATTCATATTCACTTATCACCCTCATTTGGTTGGTTGGAGTTGTGGGCGCTGCCGTTGCCTCTAGCTTCATCCACATTTACAGCGGAGGCTCCATCCTGACTGGGCGTATGGAAACTCTGAAGAAATAGTAAAAATTAGAGAACGAACTCAAATAACCTTCTAAATGCTAACTTATGTATCTTAACTAACTAAAGTAACTCAAATAACGGTATGTTAGGAGGTACCTCAGCTGCAGGAGGAGGAACAAATGGAAGTGGTGGTGGCGGGACAGATAGCGGTTGGAACAAGGACATGTCAAATCCATGAAGCTGCTGGGCCATTTGCTACACATGTTGTAATGCAATCAGTTAGTTCTAAACCTATTGCTAAATACTTTATAACTGCAACACAGTAAACTAAACTTACATGCATCAACGCCTATTGTTGTGCTAAGCAAGAGGCATAATACTCTTGTTGCTACCTTATGTGCTCGTCCCGGTGCCTCAATTCCTGGACCTGCTGCCTCACTTCCTCATCTCGCTTCATCAATTCCTCCCTCAGTTGAACCACTTCTGGATTTGCTTCAGAGCGGCGACAGTTGGAGCTACCTCCAGCGGAGCTCTGCGACGAGTGAGCTGGCTTCTGAGCTCTCACCGCCCTCATGTCAATAACTCCATTGAACATGGAGTACCTGCAACATTGAATGAGTTAGTCACCATTATAGTACCATACACAAAACATTTAGAAAAACATTGTCTCACTGTCCATGGCTTTTTCCACCTCCGCTTGAGTACATGCCCATTGGGTCGATAGGTTCTCTCCGCCAATCATAGTCCTCTCCATGGAGTTGAACCAAGTGTTGACCATATTACGCCTGCAAAAAACAACATGTCCGATTAGATGGAGAAAAATGACGCAAACTCTTAACATTGCTAACATCTCACCAAATGATCTGTGGCTGACTGAATACACAAGATATCTGGTTGTGTAGGATCTCTTCCTTTGTGATCAGAAGCATAGACCTCTATGTCACTTGACACATTGTTAGATTTAGCTTCCTGTACAATAGATATGAGTTAGTCGCATTACAATGTATATATAGATAAAGTGGCAAGTGTTGGTATTACTATGCATTTAGCGTGGCGGATATGTCCATCAGACCCATATCTGTGCTTCAGATCTGTTCCATGGCATTGTCTTTTCTGCTCGGAAGTCTTCTTGAATCCAGCTGAAGACCAAATCTTGCAGAATTCAAAATAGGCATCCTCGTGGTTTGCAAACCACAAAATCCTCACCTGAATAGAGATGTTAAGCTTCTGCATTATATGAAAATAAATCTTAAAAATCAAATATTAAAAGAGTTAGAATTGTTTACCGAATGGTATTGCTCTTCAATCAAGTATATTACTAAAGCACCCTTCGCCTTGCTCATTCATTTCCCTAGCTTCTCCTTGTAGTATGCATTGTTCTCTTGAATGCGGGCATATGAAATTGCGTCCTTCACCACCTTGTGTGCATTGTTGTTGAAGACTTGAAGGTCATGATTATGGTGATTGCCCGATTCTGGCAAGCAAAAACGTAACTGCAAAAGTCATGATTAGTAATGTGCTATAACTCCAAAAGTTTTGCGTCAAAACTAAAAAATGAATGAAAAACACATACACAGAAGTCATGATACACCGCCCCATAGGCAGTTCCGTGGAGCCCGTCAGGAGCAAACCGGTATTGGTCCCATGTCTAGCATAGTACCTGCTCACCGGTCGGCATTGTCAGCACCCCTGGGTAGTGTAGACGACACAGGTTACCCAATATCTGGTTAACCTACCTGACCCTTGAAGTGCCATCAAATCGAGAGTCAATCCAAGATCTAGAAATACATAATAAATAAAGTCAGTTTACTGAAAGAAATTTTTTTGAAAAAGCAAAACACGAGAGTATTAGACTTACCCGTCACCTACATGTGTAATCTCGATCCTGGCTCCACTCGAAGGGACTATTGGTGGGGTGACCAGGTGGCTCGTCCTGAAAGATTGTGAGGATGACCCTGAAGTCTCAACCCCCTTGACTCGCAGACTCCTCCTGCCCTAAACCCACCTCCGGGTCATCCCACTGCCCCGCACCCTCTGGGTCATCCCACTGCACCGCACCCTTTGGGTCATCCCCCTCCTACCCCCCACCCTCCGGGTCATCCTCATGACCCACACCCTCCGGATGTTCTTCCTCCTGCAAATTAGTATTAAAACAATTAGTAATAGTTTAGAACTGGCATAAAAATCAATTTGAAGGTTACCTCATCATCCCTTTGAAATGCAATAGGCCAACCAATTAATGTCGGATCTATGTATCTCAAGAGATGCTCTTGATGACGTTTGTTTGAAGAAGAGGAGCTACCCTAGAATAGGGTGTCCTCCTGAGTCATCGATGTACTCACCGGTGTACTCGCCAAGCGGAAAAGCTTCCTCGTGATACTCTTCACCTGTTTCGACATCCTATTCAAAACAAGTAGAAACGAGCATTTATTAGTACAAAAAGGTTTGGACATATGAAAAAACATGTAATATGAGGTATATTACATATGCATGTATGAAAACAATTACTTGTCAATTATCATCAGAATCAAGATCAAATTGTCCCTTTCTCCCCAAAGCACGCCATGTTACTTTTTTCTTCTTAAGTCGGTGTTTCCTTTTCTCGAGAACTGCTACATCATTAGAATCGCTAAGAAAAGAATCTGCTAGCGAGTCTGGATCTACAATAAATGAAGTCAGCAATTCATCATCTTGGTAAACCTTATCAACCTCTAAACATAAGCGCCATCACTAGGGGTGTGTAGACATTCACGAGGATTCACTTTGTAGACTACCCACCAAGCACTTAGTTTTTCACATGGGTACGTTATATAATAGACCTGCTCGACTTGGTGAGCAAGGACAAAATTATCGCAACCACATAATCGTTCCGCGTGTTTGACTTCAACCATCCCAAATTGGTTTTCTCGAGTACCATGTTGAGTCCAATTGTCAACAAGGGGGAGAAATTTGGAGTTTAGGGGACATTTTTTGGCTTTCTCTGGGATTTATTTCAGGGGGAGTATATTTCAGTCTTTTGCCTTTACTCTGTTATCCTTGTTGGTAGTTCTAAGATTGCACTTGTTTTTGAGTCTTTATTTTTGGATAACCATAATGACAATTTTCTTGCTTCTTGTTGGCTTTTGGTCATTAGGGTTAAACTTTTATTTTCTTCCCACTAATTTTCTTTTGTTTTTGTTTTCCTGTTTCCACATGTTTTTGTTGGTTCTGAAGAAGTGCTGAAGAGGGTGTTGACAATGCACTCATCAAGGGGGAAATTGAGAAACCATGTTGAAGAACATGGGTTTGATACTCTAGATGTGATGAGTGATTGTCAACGGAAGTCAAAGAAAGAGACATGAAGACCTGCCGTGTCTGAGGCGCGTGTGACTCAGGTACACGGGCAGCGAGCGACAGCCAGGCAGAGGAGTCGCAGAGTCAGGCTGGCCTAATCCGGGTACATGGGCTAGGAGCGGCAGAGGATCCATTGGTCTGTTGACTGGGTTTGACTCAGGTACATGGGCGGACAGCGATTGCCGGGCTGAGGAAGCTGCGGGGTCGGGTCGGCCCAATCTGGGTACCCGGTGCGAAGACGGTGGACGCTTTGTCAGTTTCGGCGCAAAACTGACAACCTATGATTATTTTGTTTTTAGGATATTAATATTTATTTTTAAGTCTAGAATATTTTTATTTGACTCAGTTGATTTTTCTAAGGATATTTTAGTAATTTTCGGATTTTATTTTAGAGTCGGTGTAATTTACCCTAGGGGTAAATTAATATTTTTCATGTATTAGGAGTCGCCTGTAAATAGACCCCTACCCCCCTAGGGATAGGGTGACTGTTTTTAATAGATCAATCTACAATCCACCGAAAGTCTCTCTCTGAAATTTTCGTCGCCGCTGTTATTTTTCTCTTCTGAATTTGTTGCGCCGGCGAGCCAGTCTTCTTCTCCGTGTCAGGTTTTCCCCACGGGAGGATCCTTTCTCCACGCGCTGGATTGCAAACAGCGCCCAAACTCTAGCGGGACCCATAGCGGTGGCCACACGCGGTAGGTAATTTCTTTTCTCCGGGGCTGACGCAGGAGGGCCCCGGCAAGACTCCATCGAGCGTAGCAGGTGACGTGCTATGCGGTTCACGCGCGCCACATGAGATAGGCTAGCCTCACGAGTGCCGCAGGAGACAGGCTAGGCACGGCGCACGGGAAATACTTACGCATTGCAGGCCAGCTATATTTTTTCTCCCACACGGCAGCATTGCTCGGTGCCCAAGAAGATTGCCAGAGCAACGATGCGCACGACAACTGGATTGTGATCAACGGCGCACGGCAACAGGCTTTTCACGTGAAGACGCGCAGGCGTGGCCGAGCGGCGCACGGTAGATAATTTTTCCCGGTGATTGATTTACCAGATGCAAGTTAGCTAGTTTAATCTACTATTTTTTAGCGGTTTAATTAAATCAATATTGATCTATTTTTAATTAGAACTAAATTTGTTTTTAGTATTTTCGTAGACAATTTTTTATCTGCTAGATATAATTATTTAATCTGCTTATTAATTATCTTATATTATTTATTTAAATATTTTTGTTTAATCTGCTCATATAAAAAGAAAAAAATATTATTAGTTGCAGTAATATTTTTATCCTAGTTTTTTACGTGCAATATTTTTAGGTTTATTACTGAATTAATTTTTGAATGATCCATGTTTTATTCACTTAATTAGTATTTTATTTCTAGACTATAATATAAATATTTCGTGATATATCTAGGTGTTTTTATTTACTGCAGTATTTCTATTTAGTTTAAGTGAGACTAAATGCACTCTAAAGAGACATAGACACAAACTCCCCCTGAAATCCAGCTCCCCCTCAAAATATGCCATGAGTGCAAATGGGGTGTAGGTGGAGTGTAAAAAAGATGCTTCTTAGATATGATTTACTGCTATTACAACATCTAACAGGTATAGCAAAAGATATAATGTCTAAGATACATGACATGATCAGTGCAACAGATGATATCTAAAGATAGTCATTAGCACGCATTTTTCGATTTTTTGCAAACAAAAGGATCACCACATTTTCTAGTTGACAAGCAAAGTAAAGCATGAGATGCAAAAGCTAACTGATATCTACCAAGATAAGCATTGTCCATAGCAAAGTGCTTCAGCAAACTTATCATCTTTTTAAATTTTTCATACTTTTTATTTTTCCTTTTTATATTTTTTTTTCATTTCTGCCAGGGGTTATTTGCATGTCAAACCTTATGCTAACCGACCAAGTCAAGCCTAAGCCAGAACTGGACCATCAGAAGCTTAAAACATTGGTCTTGACATACATTACACTGTCCTAGTTCATTCCAAAGTGCTATGGTAAGCAGTCCAGAACAATGCAATGCGACAAAGCAAACCCACCTAGATCTTTTCTAATAATCATAAAAATGCATAAATTTTTCATTTTTCTGAATTTTTATCATTTTATAACACATTTTTCATGTTTAAAGCATATAGATGTCCAAGTTGCATATCTGCATCTAAGTAAGGATCTAGCTACCAGGCATGTAAAAGATAGCAAAAGCATTCAGCCTACACTTGCTAGTTACCAGAAGCAATGGTGATCATTTTTCAATTTTAAAGCATAAAAGTCATGCATATGACAAATATCAGATATATCATGTGAACTGAAACAGAGCATGATCATCGACAAGTAATCAAAAACATATACTAGCTAGAGTAAGTAAAGCAGATTAATCATATAACAAAAGCAAGCTCAAAATGTGATTGATGATTATGCATGATATGAACGCACACAAAACGACTCAATAAAAAATAAAGAAGAAAGAAAAACTGACTCAAAGTATCCTAAAAAGGATACACAACACTCAAATCCCCTCGCAAACGCTCAAAAGTAGTCTGATGCAGGGGTTTGGTAAAAATACGAGCCAACTGCTAATGAGTATCAACATGAAAAAGATCAATGACCCCTTTCTCATATTGAACCCTCATAAAGTGAAAGCGCACATCAATATGTTTGGTTTTTGAATGAAGACATGGGTTTTTCCCTACACTAATTGCACTAGTGCTATCACAAAACAAAGGAACTCTAGAAGGGAAGAACAACCCAAAATCACGCAAAGTAGAAATCATCCAAACCAACTGTGAGCAGCAGCTAGCAACAGCTACATACTCAGCCTTAGTAGTAGAAAGCGCAACTCTGTATTGTTTTAGAGGAGACCATGAAACAAGTGAAGAACCAAGAAGCTGGCAAGTGCCGGAAGTCGACTTGCGATCCAGCCGGCACCCACCGAAATCAACATCCGAAAAACCAGCTAAATCAAGAGACGATGATGCAGAATAATAAATACCTAAATCAGGAGCATAAGTAAGATACCTGAAAATATGCTTTACAGCCTACTGGTGAGATGCACGTGGTGAAGACTGAAAACGCGCGCACACACCCACGACAAACTGAATGTCCGGTCTCGTCGCAGTCAAGTATAGTAGTGATCTGATCATCCCTTGATACTCTCTATCGTTACCTTGACGTCGTTCTCGTCCTTGTCTAGACCTCCAGATGTACCCATTGGGGTCATCTGTGGCTTTAGCTCTCCACCAAAATCAAATTTCTTTAGCATGTCTCGTGTGTACTTACCCTGGTGGATGAAAATGTCATACTTGGTCTGCTTGATCTGGAGCCCTAAAAAGTACTTGAGTTCTCCCATGAGACTCATCCCAAACTCGCTATGCATCTGCTCAGAAAACTTGGACACAAGCTCATTAGTAGAACCACCAAAAATAATATCATCCTCGTAAATCTAAGCAACAAATAAGTCTGCGCCATCTCTAAACAAGAAAAGAGTCTTGTCTACAGAACCCATCACAAAACCTTTCTGTAACAAGAACTTCTTCAGGTGATCATACCAAGCCCTGGGGCTTACTTCAGACCGTATAAAGCCTTCTGCAACTTGAAAACATGTTGAGGAAACTTAGTGTTCTCAAAGCTAGGAGGCTGCTTAACATAGACCTCCTCCTCTATATACCTGTTTAGAAACACACTCTTGATGAGCAAAGGCCAAAAAATTACGAATGGACTCAAGACGAGCAACAGGAGCAAAGGTCTCTTCAAAATCAATACCTTCTTGTGTCCAAACCCGATTGCGAACAAAGTTTTCAAGCTCTTCTTGCATGGCGTTTATCCAATTTGAATCAGACAGAACATGAGAAACGTCTCTAGGCTCAAAAGGAGACTCAGCAAACATAGCAAGAGAACCAATTAAAGAACGTAAGGATCTCTCAGTAAGATCACCGATGATGAGCTCGGAAGGGTGATCATGCTGAACTGCTCGGGATCCTAGGTGATCTGAAGTCACCTCACCACAGTCAGCAACTGGCTCCTCTGGACTCGGCTGAGAAGTCATCTCACCGGAGTCAGCACCTGGCACCTCTGGACTCGGCTGAGGAAGCTCGATCGAAGTAGATGGAGTGATCAGAGGTCCATCCTCATCCTTAGTCGAAGTCTCAGAAGGTGTGGGATCTACAGGAGGTGCAGAGGACCCACCCTCATCGTCAGCAGGAGTGTCATCATCTTCCTCGAAGATGGACTCTCTAAGCTCATCATCTCCAGAAAGCTCAAAATAAGGAGTCAACAAAGGCATGGACTCATCAAAATAAACCTCACAAGTCTCGACAAGCCTCGAGAATGCAAAGCATAACCAAGAAAGACTCCATCCCAGCAACGAGACTCAAACTTGTGCAAATGCCCTCCCTTCTTAAGTACAAAGCACTGGCATCCAAAATCGCACAAGTTACTCACCTTGCGTTGTCTGCCAAACCGCAACTCATATGACGTTTTACCTAAGTAAGCTCTAAGAAAAATGTGGTTGGCAAGATAGCAAGTTGTGTTCATAGCTTCAGCCCAAAAATGCCTCGGAGTCCTATGCTCATCAAGCATCGTCCTGGCCATCTCAACAAGCGTGCGGTTCTTTCGTTCCACAATGTTGTTCTGTGGGGGAGTGTAAGGGGCAGAGAACTGATGATCAAGACCCTAATCACTAAAGAAACTAACGAACTGAGAGTTCTTAAACTTAGAACCGTTGTCCGAATGAATTGCTCGCATCAGACCATTGTTCTCGTTCTTCAGCTTCAAAATCAGGTCATGAACATACTGGAAAGTCTCATCCTTAGACTCTAGAAAGTAAACCCACAAGAATCAAGAAAAATCATCGACTATCACAAGGGCGTACCACTTCCCACCGACTGAGCGTACTCAAGCTGGACCTACTGTATCCATGTGCAACAGCTCTCCCTGGTACGAAGTCATCACCTGAGTCACAGGTGCGTGAGAAGTGGCAACCATTTTCCCATGACGACATGGATGACACACTAGATCCTTCTCCATCTTAAGCTTAGGCAATCCTCGGATAAGATCCATAGAACTCAATCTGACAAGCAGATCAAAGCTCAAATGACCTAACCTTCTATGCCACTTCCATAGCTTAGAGCAGGATCTGACCATCAGATAGCGAGAAGGGCCAAAAGAACTAGAGAAATCAATATGAAAAACCTTACCGAAAGGTAAGATCCGGCAAACTAAAGATCCTCTAGAATCAACAACAGAAGACATGCCCTTCTTAAAGCACATTTCTAAACCATCCTCAAGAAGTTGCGAAACAGAAATTAGATTAAAGTTCAGATTTCCAACTAAAGCAACATTCTTCAAAGAAAATAATCAGAAATATGAATCGACCCAATACCTTGTACCTTCCCTTGACCACTGTTCCCGAAAGTGATGTATTCCTTAGAGCTCGGGGGAGTGAGGCTGGAGAACCATCTGCTGTGCCCCGTCATATGGCGAGAACATCCTGAATCCATGATCCATACGTCCTCTAGTCCTCGATCCTGCAAGATCAATGGTCATGAGTGGGAGCAAACGGTCGAACACTAGGTTTAGCAAAAGTACTAAACTAGTGTCGAGCCATCTGCTCGTATGTAGGAAAGCATAAGGAATCATATGAGTCTGGACCAAAACGTGGCTCAAAGCGCGGTCCTCTGTTCTGCCTAAAATTACAGCAACGAGGTCCAAAACTGTATCCATAACTCTGCCGGAACGAAAACCACCCTCCGGAGCATGATCATCAAAACGTCTCCTCTACCACCACCTACATGACGTGGCCTGGCCTCTAGCCTCTCTCTACGTCGAGGAACTCTTTGTCTACCACCCTGCTGGTAGAAGTGCTCCTGCCCACCTCGAGCTCTCTCTGCTCACTCAACCCGCTTCCTCCTGAAGTAAAACTCCTCAAGATGCCCATCTCTCTGACAAAACTCACAGTGATAGGTAGGATTCTTGGGATGTGGTTGAGGCTTGGGATTCTTAGGCTTGGTGGTGTTGGGTGTAGCATCTTTGGTGTGAGAGGGTCCAGGTAAAGAATCAAGAGAAGTGTGGAGAGGTTTAGGCTTTTGAACCCAGTTTTGCTTCTTAGGTGGAGCTTTAGGTTGTTCTTGGAACACTCCATCCTTGGGATAACTATACTTAAATGACTCAGTGGAGTGAGTCTGAGATATCTCTATTCAGTATTCATCTTACTCCACTCCACTGCTCGGCTAATGGCACTCTCAAAATCAGCCTTGGTATAGGTGTAACCTACCCCAAACCCATCCTGTCTCTTGAACTGCTGGATCATCATGTCGAGCTATCGCTCTCTAGCACTAATCCAACTCAGGATCTGACAGAGGTAAAAGTTCTCGTTCTGAACATCAGCTAGCTCCTCTCTCAAGGAAGCTAACACCTCCACCTGAGACAAGCAGATCTCACACTCTTTATCAACTTCGACAGACTTCTCAGCTTTTAGCTTGATCAACAACATTCTCATGGACAAGCAGTTCTCACAAACAGTGGGTGGAACTGGCAAGGTCTCAAGCTCTAGCTTAGTCTGCTCCAACTCAGCTCTCACTCCAGCTAACTCGCTCATCTGCTCATCACTCTTGGCACTCAGCTCAGCTATACTAGCTAAATGGGATGGGCAGTCTACACAAGGTACGACAACAGTGGCATGAGAATTTTTTAGCTCCAGTTGAGCCCTTTCAAGCTTAGTGGCCATAGCATCTCTCTCATCTACTCTCTCTATGTACCTGGACTTAAGAGTCGTCAGGTCACACAACAACACCTCACAGTTAGGGAACTCATTACTATCACCCAAGCAAGGGGAAGACGGTAGACTCTCAATCTTGCCATTCGCCATGGCAAGCTCACTCTCAAGCTCATCTATCCTCTTCTTAGCCCCTCTAAGCAGTTTCTCCCGATACTTCAACTCCTGACGGTTCTGTTCTAGTAAATTAATAACTTCTTGTTCATAGGAAGATACTTTCTCATCGTCGTCGTCGTAGGAGTCATCGGAGGAGTCCTTTTCTTTCTTATCCTCAAGATCTATTGAATAGAACCTCTTGCGGGGTCTTCGGCTATGACGTGAGCGACTCTTCGACTTGTCCCCGAAGGCCATGAAATAGAGGCCCACCAGATCACCCTGTCCTTCCCCTTCCTGATCACGATCTCTTCATCACTTGAACTCCAGGATGAGGAGGAAGACGAGGATCTCTTGGAGTAGCTTTTCTCCATCTCGGCGAAGAAAGCCTTGTCTCGCTTCTTGTTCTCACGCCTGTAGTCCTTCAAATTCTTTCGAAAGAATCTCGTCTTGGGCTTGACCTTGGTGGAAGTAGAGTTGTCGTACTTGCCGGAGTCGTAGGAGTTGTCGTCGGTTCCTTTCTTGTAGATCTTCCGCTTGGGGCAGTCGACAATGAAATGACCGAGATCACCACACTCAAAACATTCGGACTTTGTGTCGTGTCTTTTAACCATTCGTTTATCATAGACAGATCGCACCCGGTTGTTAAACAAACACAGATCATCATCTCCTAGCGAATCAAGTTGTTCCTCGAAGATAGACATCAGGAAAAAAGCAGTACAACTCAAGGCAGTAGGATCAGCAGATGGTGTCGCAAGTGCCAGAGTCTTTGAGCCTGAACTAGTGAGATTTGATCTCAACTAGATATCGACCTCTAAGGCCTTGAGCTTACTAAAAAGCTCTGCGACAGTCAAGGTATCATAGGAAGCGCTCTCAACAATAGAAGAAACCTTAATCTCCTAGATCTTAGGGTCCAAGCTATGGAGAACCTTAAGGATCTGAGACCAGTTGATCACGCTTGGCCTTATTGACCCAAAGCTTGTTAATGATCGATTCAAATCGACTAAACAAAGCCTCAACAGTCTCACCCGGCTTCTGAGAGAAATTTTCATACTCACAACGGTAGGTCTGCTAGAGCCTAGCCTTGACCTGAGCTATCCCCTCATGGTGTGCCTGGAGGGTAGCCCAGATCTCTCGAGCAGTGGTGAGATGGCTAACACGCTCAAACTCACTAGGACCTAGAGCAGAGAATAAAATGTTCACCGCTTTACTATTGTTCTGATGTTGTGCAATTACATCAGCAGCAGTACCCTCAACAATAGGCACTATAGTGAAAGTACGGTGAACACAAATCTCCCATATGTCCGAGCTCTCTAGCTCATAAGATAGGATCGCATGCGAGTCTTCCAATAAGTGTAGCCGAAAGCTTCAAGGGACGGGATTTTACCAGAAGACGCCATGATCATTGCCTGGGTTTAGAATTGGTTAAGATAAGAGAAAACCCAAACCTTGCTCTGATACCACTTGTAGGACTGAAAGTAGCGACCAGAGGGGGTGAATGGGCGCCTAAAAATTTCTTGCTATACTATATCCTAATCCCAACACCCAAAAGAACTTAACCAGACAAATAATATTAGTAAAGCAAATTATTGGAACTAAAGTAGTCTACCCTAAAAATAACTGGTGTCCTAATTAAAATGATATTAAAAATAAACTAAATATAAATACTGTAGTAAATAAAAACACCTAGATATATCACGAAATATTTATATTATAGTCTAGAAATAAAATACTAATTAAGTGAATAAAACATGGATCATTCAAAAATTAATTCAGTGATAAACCTAAAAATATTGCACGTAAAAAACTAGGATAAAAATATTAGTGCAACTAATAATAATTTTTTATTTTTATATGAGCAGATTAAACAAAAATATTTAAATAAATAATATGAGATAATTAATAAGATTAAATAATTATATCTAGCAGATAAAAAATATCTACGAAAATATTAAAAATAGATCAATATTGATTTAATTAAACAACTAAAAAATAGTATATTAAACTAACTAACCTGCATTTGCTAAATCAATCGCCGGGAAAAATTATCTGCCGTGCGCCGCTCGGCTGCCTGCGCATCTTCACGTGAAAAGCATGTTGTCGTGGACCGTTGATCACAATCCAGTTGTCGTGTGCATCGTTGTTGTGGCAATCTTCTTGGGTGCCGAGCAATGCTGCCGTGTGGGAGAAAAAATCTAGCTGACCTGCAATGCGTAAGTGTTTCCCGTGTGAGGAGCCATGCTGAAGAGCGTGGGCCTCATGGCTCCAGATGTGATGAGTCATTGTCAACGGTAGTCAAAGAAGACAGAAGAATAGAGAAGATCTGTTGTGTCTAGGCCGTGTGTGACTCAGGCACACGGGCAGCGAGCGACTGTCGGGCAGAGGGGCCGCGAAGTCGGGCTGGCCCAATTCGGGTACATGGGCTAAGAGCAGCAGAGGATCCACTGGGTTGTTGACCATGATTGACTCAGGTACACTGGCGGCGAGTGATTGCCGGGCTGAGAGAGCTGCGGAATCAGGCCGGCCCAATCCGGGTACCTGGTGCAAAGCCGGTGGACGCTTTGTCAGTTTCAGCGCAAAACTGATGACCGCTAATCGCAGATCGGACTGTCCTGAAGAGAAGCCGTAGTCGCTATGAAAGCTTAGCTTCCGGATAAGTCATCTGTAAATAGGAGTTTACTATTTTGTCCCTAGGCCCACAGTCAGTCAGTTGAGTCTGTAAAAATATCCTAAGGGCAGTTTAGTCTTTTCCTTTTATTTCAGCGTCTGTAAAAAACCCTAAGGGTTTGTGGAATATTCTAGGCTGTTTGGGCTGCCTATAAATAGGGCCACAATCCATAGTGTTAGGTTACCCTTTGCTGAAATCAATTTACTAATCCATTGGGTCATTCTGTTCTAGCTCCTATAGCCGAGTAGTACTCAGCACTGTTCAGTCTGTTCTTGGCTACAGCAGAGTTTTTATATTAATACTTTTTCCTGACATGGCGGTTTGATCGAGAAAGGAGTGTTTGGAATGTTTCGTGGAGTTTCTAGCTGAGGTCCATACTGTGTTCGAAGCCTTTCAGTTTCTGTGAAGTTGGCTTCGATCAGGCTTCTCTATTGGCTCTACTGCTATCAGTAACTCCAAACTTTAGTTGAGGACCCTGTCTGCACTGGTTGAGAGTTTTTATTCTGACATACTTCGACAGTTTTTGCGAAGCATACTTCGACAGGTTTCGAAGTTAGCTTCGAAGCGTGTCTCTCTGGTAGACTTCGCTCGGAGTGTGTTTCTGAGAAGTTTTCTGCTGTTGTCATTTCCGTGGATCTCAGTTTGTGGGTTCGAAGTTTGTTATTCGAAGTATGTTTCTAGGCTTTGATTTCTTGTAAGAGCACCAGTAGACTCCGATTCGAAGTTGGTCTGTGGTTCGAAGGTTACCACTCCGGTAGTCATACTTTGATCTAGCTAGCTTCGAAGGTAGCATTGTAGGCTTCGTTTTGGTCTTGCTGTTGTGTTTGGCTTCGCTCTTTCTTTTGAAGCTTGTTTTGTCTGTGAACACTATTCGAAGCTCTCTGTTCGGAGTATAGGCTTCGAAGTTGTGGTTTCGAAGGTACGTCGTTGACCGAGCTAGTCTAGACTCCATCTACACTCGTCTCGTTCACTACACTCTTCGACAAACTTCGACTGGATCAACCTTCGGCACTTCCACGACAGACTTCGTCAGCCTTCGACAAAGGACTCCGAAGCAGGCTTCGACACTTCGAAGTAGGCTTCGTCATCTACAGGCTTTGCATCACGCAAGCTTCGCCAAGTTTCGAACAGGAGACAAATTTTGAACAGTAACTTCTCATCTCATTTTACGTGTACTTAGATAAATTGCTGTGATGATTTGTTTCTGTGAAGTTTGATCAGCCATGTTTTGAATACTTTGTTTATCTGCCTATTAGCACTATATTGGTGTTACTTTGTCTAGGACACCGGTCATTTCTAGGCTAGATACTTTTACGCTTTGGCGGTCTGTTTACGTTTTTGCTGCTTAGTCTTTTGAGGTGAATTGGGTAGTGGGAGTAGGCCATAAATTCGAAAGAATTTTTAGGCACCCATTCACCCCCCCTCTGGTCGCTACTTTCGGTCCTACAAGTGGTATCAGAGCTTGGTTAGGGTTTTCCATACCTTAACCGGTTCTAAACCCCAGTAGTGATCATGACGTCTCCTGGAAAGGTCCCGTCCTTGGAAGCTTATGGCTATAATTATTGGAAGACTCGCATGCGAGCCTATCTCATGAGCCAAAGCTCGGACATCTGGGACATTTGTATTCACGCTACTTTCACTGTGTTGCCTGTTGCTAAGCGCACTACTCCAGATATTGTTGCCCAGCATCAGAACAACAACAAATCTGTGAATATTCTGTTTTCTGGTTTAGGTCCCACTGAATTTGAGAGTGTGAGCCATCTCTCCAATGCGAGAGAGATCTGGGCTACCCTCCAGGCACACCATGAGGGGACAGCCCAGGTCAAGGCTCGGCTCTATCAGACCTAACGACGTGAATATGAGAACTTCACACAAAAGCCGGGTGAATCTGTTGAAGTGTTGTTTGGTCACTTTCAATCAATCATAAACAAGCTTCGGGACAACAAGGCTGAGGGTGTTCAGTTAGTCTCAGATCATGAGCAGGCGCTCAAGGTTCTTCATACCTTGGACCCTAAGATCTGGGAGATCAAGGTATCCTCTATCATTGAGAGCACATCTTATGATACCTTGACCATTTCTAAGTTGTTTAGCAAGCTGAAGGCCACCGAGGTTGATACCCAGTTGAGATCAAATCTCACTGGCTCTGGATCAAAGTCTCTGGCCCTTGCTACACCTTCTATTGATCCCTCATATGTGAGCTGTGCTGGGTTCTCTTTGATGTCTATCACTGAGGACCAACTTGAGTTGTTAGGAGATGATGATTTGTGTCTTTTCAAAAACCGGCTGCGTCGTGTTTATGACAAGAGAATGTTCAAAAGACACAGCACGAAATCCGGGTGCTTTGAGTGTGGTGACCCAGGACACTTCATCGCCGACTGCCCCAAGCGCAATGGCCACAAGAAGGGCACCGGTGGTTGCTTCCACGACTCCGGCAAGCACGACAGCTCATCCTGCAACAAAGGCAAGCCAAAGACCAGATTCTTCAGAAAGGCCCTGAAGGACTACCGGTGTGAGAACAAGAAGCACGACAAGGCCTTCTTCACCGAGATAGAGAAGAGCTACTCCAAGCGGTCCACGTCTTCTTCCTCTTCATCGAGCTCAAGCGATGAGGAGATCGTCATCAGGAATGGGAAGGACAAGGACGATCTGGCGGGTCTTTGCTTCATGGCCTTCGGGGACAGACCAAAGAGCCGCTCACATCAGCACTGAAGATCCCGCAAGAGCTTCTACTCAATGGCTCTTGGGGATAAGGAAGAGAAGGGCTCCTCCGATGACTCCGACGATGACGACAACGAAAAGGTATCATCTTATGAACGTGAAATCATTGATTTACTTGAAAGCAATCATCAGGAGTTAAAATATCGGGAAAAAACTGCTTAGAGGGGCTAAGAAGAGGATAGATGAGTTAGAGAGTGAGCTTGCCATGGCCAACGGCAGAATTGAGAGTCTATCTTCTTCCCCTTGCTTGGGTGATAGCAGTGTGTGCCCAAAGTGTGAGGTGCTTCTGTGTGACCTGTCGACTCTGAAGTCGAGGTACACAGAAAGGGTTGATGAGAGGTACGCTTTGGCCACTGAGCTTGAAAGCTCTCAGCTGGAGCTGAAAGATGCTCAAGCCACTGTCGTCGTGCCCTGTGTTGACTGGCCATCGCATCTAGCTAGTTTAGCTGAGCTGAAAGCCAAGGGCGATAAATATTTGGGTGATTTGGAGAGAGTGAGAGTTGAGCTGGCACACACTAGGCAAGAGCTTGAGACACTGTCAGTTTCACCCACTATCTGTGAGAATTGCTTGTCTCTTAGACTGGAGTTGATTAAGTTGAAAGCCGAGAAGTCTGTCCAAGTAGATAGAGAGTGTGAGACCTGCTTGTTTCAGGTAGAGGTTCTAGCTTCCTTGAGAGAGGAGCTAGCTGATGCTCAAAATGAGAACTTTTACCTCCGTTCTATCTTGAGTTGGATTAGTGCCATAGAGCCATAGCTCGGGATGATGATCCAGCAGTTTAAGAGGCAGGATGGGTTTGGGGTAGGCTACACCTACACCAAGGCTGACTTTGAGAGTGCTATTAGCCGGGCAGTGGAGTGGAGTAAAATGACTCCTGAGCAGAGATATCCCAAGACTCACTCCACTGAGTCTTTCCAAGCTAGTCAGCCCAAGGATGGAGTGATCCAAGAACAGCCCAAAGCTCCACCCAAGAAGCCCATCTAGGTTCCAATGCCCAAACATCTCCACACTTCTCTTGACTCTCTTCCTAGACCCTCACAACCTAAGACCACTACACCAAACACCACTAAGCCCAAGAACCACAAGCCTCAACCACATCCCAAGAAGCCCACCTATCATTGTGAGTACTGCCAGAGAAATGGACATCTTGAGGAGTTTTGCTTCAGGAGGAAGCAGGTTGAGAGAGCAGAGAGAGCTCGTGGTGGTCAGAAGAAGTTCTACCTACAGGGTGGTAGACTGAGAGTTCCTCGACGCGGGGAGAGGCTGGAGGCCAGGCCGCATCGTGTAGGTGGTGGCAGAGGAGACGACTTTCATGCCCGTGCTCCAGATGGTGGTGTTCGTTCTGGCAGAGCTCCAGGCCGCTTTGGCTACGGTCCTGGACCTCGTGGCCGAGGCTTTAGGCAGAACCGAGGATCGCACTTTGAGCCGCGTTTTGGTCCAAACCCTTCTGATGGTTTTTGCTTTCCGTCCTTTGAGCAGATGGCTCGACACTGGTTTAGTTCTTTTGCTAAACCTGGTGCCGAACCATTTGCTCCCCTTACAACCACTGATTATGCATGATCGGGGACTGGAGGACGTTTGGATCATGGACTCAGGATGCTCTCGCCACATGACAGGACATCGCAGATGGTTCTCCAGTCTCACTCCCCCGAGCTCCAAGGAGTACATCACATTTGGGAACAGTGGTCAAGGGCAGGTAAACGGCATTGGCTCAATTCACATCTCTGACCATTTCTCTTTGAACAACGTTGCTTTTGTTGGAAATTTGAACTTCAATTTGATTTCTATTTCGCAACTTCTTGAGGATGGGTTGGAGGTTCGCTTTAAGAAGGGCAGTTCTTCTATGATTGATTCTAGAGGGTCTTTGATTTGCTAGATCTTACCTTTTGGTAAGGTTTTTCGGATTGACTTCTCTAGTTCTTTTGGCCCTTCTCGCTGTTTGATTGCTGAATCCTCCTCTGAGCTCTAGAAATGGCATAGGAGGTTGGGCCATTTGAGTTTTGATCTGCTAGTCAGGTTGAGCTCTATGGACCTCATCCGAGGATTGCCCAAGCTTAAGATGGAGAAGGATCTAGTTTGCCATCCCTGTCGTCACGGGAAAATGGTTGCCGCTTCTCACTCACCTGTGACTCAGGTGATGACTTCGTATCCGGGCGAGCTGTTACACATGGACACTATTGGTCCAGCTCGGGTACGTTCAATCGGTGGGAAGTGGTACGCGCTTGTGATTGTTGACGGTTTTTCTCGATTTTCGTGGGTTTTCTTTCTGGAGTCTAAGGATGAAACTTTTCATTTTGTTCATGACCTGGTTTTGAAGCTGAAGAATGAGAACAATGGTTGGATGCGAGCAATTCGCTCCGACAACGGCTCTGAGTTCAAGAACTCTCAGTTCGTCAGCTTCTGTAGTGATCAGGGTCTTGACCATCAGTTTTCTGCTCCTTACACTCCCCCACAGAACGACGTTGTGGAACGAAAGAACCGCACGCTAGTCGAGATGGCCAGGACGATGCTTGATGAGCACAGGACTCCTAGGCATTTCTAGGCTGAAGCCATGAACACGGCTTGCTATCTTGCCAACCGTATTTTTCTTAGAGCTTACCTAGGTAAGACTTCATATGAGTTGCGGTTTGGCAGACAGCCCAAGGTGAGCCACTTGCGAGAGTTTGGCTACAAGTTCTTTGTGCTCAAGAAGGGAGGGCATTTGGACAAGTTTGAGTCTCGTTGCTGGGATGGAGTCTTTCTTGGTTATGCATTGCATTCTCGAGGATTCCGTGTTTGGAACCTCGACTCCCATCATCTTGTCGAGACTTGTGAGGTTTCTTTTAATGAGTCCTTGACTTCTTTAACTCCTTCTTCTGAGCTTTCTGGTGATGATGAGCTCAGAGAGTCCATCTTCGAGGAAGATGAGGACACTCCAGCTGTTGATGAGGGTGGGCCTTCAGCACCTCCTGCAGAGCCCACACCTTCTGAGACTTTGACTGAGGACGAGGGCGGACCTCTGATCACTCCTTCCACTTCTATCGAGCCCCCTCAGTCGAGTCCAGAGGTGCCAGCTGCTCACTCCAGTGAGGTGACTTCAGATCACCAGGGATCCCGAGCAGTTCAGCGTGATCACCCTTCAGAGCTCATCATCGGTGATATGTCTGCGAGGACTTTGCGTTCATCTATTGACTCTCTTACTGTGTTTGCTGAATCTGCTTTTGTTGCATCTTTTGAGCCTAGAGACATTTCTCATGCTCTTTCTGATTCTAATTGGATTAATGTCATGCAAGAAGAGCTTGAGAATTTTGTCCGTAATCGGGTTTGGACAATAGTTGAGCTGCCACCACGATGCAACCCCATAGGCACCAAGTGGGTGTTCAAAAACAAGCAAGGTGAAGATGGGGTTGTGGTGCGCAACAAAGCTCGACTTGTTGCCCAGGGTTTTTGCCAGAAGGAGAGTATTGACTTTGAAGAAACTTTCGCCCCTGTTGCCCGTCTTGAGTCCATTCGCATTATTTTAGCTTTTGCCGCTTCGAAGGGTTTTAAGCTTTTTCAAATGGACGTCAAGAGTGCTTTTCTGAACGGGTACATAGAGGAGGAGGTTTATGTTAGGCAGCCCCCGGTTTTGAGAACCCTAAGTTTCCTCGATATGTTTTAAGCTGCAGAAAGCTTTATACGGTCTGAAGCAAGCCCCCAGGCTTGGTATGACCGGTTAAAGCAGTTTTTGTTGGGGAAGGGCTTTGTAATGGGTTCTGTGGATAAAACTCTTTTCTTGCTAATAGAGGCTTCAAATTTCTTAGTCGCTCCGATTTACGTGGACGATATTATTTTTGACGGTACTACTAATGATCTTGTGTCCAAGTTTTCTGAGCAGATGCACAGTGAGTTTGAGATGAGCCTCATGGGTGAGCTCAAGTACTTCTCAGGGCTCCAGACCAAGCAGAACAAGGATGACACCTTCATCCACCAAGGTAAGTACACTCGAGACATGTTGAAGAAGGTCGACTTTGGTGGAGAGCTGCCTCAGATGACCCCAATGGGCACATCTGGGGGCTTGGACAAGGACGAGAACAGCGTCAAGGTCAATGAGAGAGAGTTTCGAGGGATGATCGGTTCTCTATTGTACTTGACGGCGACAAGACCAGACATTCAGTTCGCAGTGGGGCTGTGCGCGTGCTTCCAGTCTTCACCACGTGCGTCTCATCAGCAGGATGTCAAGCGCATTTTCAGGTATCTTACCTATGCACCCGATCTTGGTCTTTATTATTCAGCATCATCATCTCTTGATTTATCTAGCTTTTCGGACGTTGACTTTGGTGGGTGCCGGTTGGATTGCAAGTCGACTTCCGGTACTTGCCAGTTTCTTGGTTCGTCTCTTGTTTCTTTGTCTTCTCGAAAGCAATCTGGAGTTGCTCTTTTGACCACTAAGGCTGAGTATGTAGCTGCTGCTAGCTGCTGCTCACAGTTGGTTTGGATGATTTCCACTTTGCGAGATTTTGTGTTGTTCTTTCCAACCAGAGTTCTTTTGTTTTGCGACAGCCCCAGTGCTATTAGTGTAGGGAAAACCCTTGTCTCCATTCAAAAACCAAACACATTGATGTGCGCTTTCACTTTCTGCGGGATCAATATGAGAAAGGTGTCATTGACCTTGTTCATGTTGATACCCATCATCAGTTGGCTGACATTTTCACCAAACCCCTAGATCAGTCTACTTTTGAGCGTTACGAGGGGATTTGGGTGTTGTGTATCCTTTCTAGGATATTTTTGCGTCAGTTGTCTTTCTTCTTTACTCTTTTCTTGAGTCTTTTTGTGTGTGTTCATATCTTGCATATTCACATATCACACTTTGAGCCTGCTTCTGTTATATGATTGAACTGCTTTACTTATTCTAGCTGGTACATGCTTTTGATTACTTGTCAATGATCATGCTTTGGTTCAGTTCACTTGATATGTCTAATATCTGTCATATGCATGGCTTTTATGCTTTAAACTTGAAAAATGATCACCATTGCTTCTGGTAACTAGCATGTGTAGGCTGAGTGCTTTTGCTATCTGTTACATGCCTTGTAGCTAGTTCCTCACATAGATGCAGATATGCAACTTGAACATCTTTATGCTTTAACATGGAAAATGTGCTATAAAAATGATAAAAATCCAAAATGAATGAAAATTCCATGCCTTTTATGCATAATTTGAAAAGATCCAGGTGGTTTGCATTGTCGCATTGCATTGTTCTGGACTGCTTATCATAGCACTTTGGTAGGAACTAGGACAATGTAGTGTATGCCAAGACCAATATCTTAAGCTTCTGATGGTACAGTTCTGGCCTAGGCTTGACTTGGTCGGTTAGCATAAGGTTTGACATGCAAATAACCCCTAGCACAAATGAAAAAAGGAAAATGAAAGAGCCTCAACATTAAAAAGATAACAAGTTTGCTGAAGCACTTTGTTTTGAACAATGCTTATCTTGGTAGATATCAGTTAGCCTCTGCATCTCATGCTTTACCTTACTTGTCAACTGGAAAATGTGGTGATGCTTTTGATTGCAAAAATTGAAAAATGTGTGCTAATGATTTTCTTTAGATATCATCTGTTGCACTAATCATGCCATGTGTCTTAGACAGTATGTCCTTTGCTATACTTGTTAGATGTTGTAATTGCAGTCAATCATATCTGAGAAGCATGCCTTCTACACTCCACCTGCACCCCAGTTGCATTCATTGCATATTTTGAGGGGGCTGCATTTCAGGGGGATTCTGTGTCTCTTTAAGAATGCATTTAGTCTCGCTTGATGAGTCCACTTGTCAACAAGGGGGAGAAATTTTGGGAGAAGAGTTTAAGGGGGAGTTTTGGCTTTCTCTGGGATTTGTTTCAGGGGGAGTTTTTGTCCTATTTGTCCTTACTCTTTTGATATCCTTGTTGATGTTTCTGAGACTGCACTCGTTTTGAGCTTTTACTTTTGGTTAACCATAATGACCGCTTCTTGCTTTTGTTTGGCTTTTGGTCATTAGGGTTAAACTTTTACTTTATTTTATTCTTCTCTGTTTTCTTGTGTTTTGTTTTTCATGTTTCCACAGTTGTTCGCAAGTACTAAAGAGCTGAAGAAGTGAAGTGTTGACAATGCACTCATTAAGGGGGAGATTGAGGAGCCATGCCGAAGAGCGTGGGCCTCATGGCTCTAGATGTGATAAGTTATTGTCAACGGTAGTCAAAGAGGACAGAAGAAGAGAGAAGATCTGCTGCGTCTGAGCCACGTGTGACTCAGGTACACGGGCAGCGAGCGACTGTCGGGCAGAGGGGCCGCGAAGTCGGGCTGGCCCAATCCCGGTACATGGGCTAAGAGCAGCGGAGGATCCACTGGGATGTTGACCAGGATTGACTCAGGTACACGGGCGGCGAGTGATTGTCGGGCTGAGAGAGCTGCGGAATTAGGTCGGCCCAATCCGGGTACCTGGTGCAAATCCGGTGGACGCTTTGTCAATTTCGACGCAAAACTAACGACCGCTGATCTCAGATCGGATTGTCCTGAAGAGAAGTCGTAGTCGCTACGAAAGCTTAGCTTTCGGATAAGTCATATGTAAATAGGAGTTTACTATTTTGTCCCTAGGCCCACAGTCAGTCAGTTGAGTCTCTAAAAATATCCTAAGGGCAGTTTAGTCTTTTCCTTTTATTTCAGCGTCTGTAAAAAACCCTAAGGGTCTGTGGAATATTCTAGGATGTTTGGGCTGCCTATAAATAGGGCCCCAATCCCAAGGGTTAGGTTACCCTTTGCTGAAATAACTTTACTAATCCATTGGGTCATTCTATTCTAGCTCCTGTAGCCGAGTAGTACTCAACACTGTTCAGTCTGTTCTTGGCTACAACAGAGTTTTTATATTAATACTTTTTACTGACATGGTGGTTTGATCGAGAAAGGAGTGTTTGGAACGTTTCGTGGAGTTTCTGGCTGAGGTCCATACTGTTGGGGGAAAATATCTCATCTTCGGGGTTATTGCCAAAGCAGCATGAAGACAACCAGCTAGTTCGAAGATTGTCCGAAGACCTTCTTCGAAGATGCTCGGAACCCGGTTCGAAGCCCGAAGACAGACACTGGTTCGAAGTATGTCTTCGAACCAAAGCCTTTCAAGATCTTTTCTGCCAGCTAAGATGGAAGACTTATCTTCTATCCTATTAGATTAGTCTTTTACCATTTTTAGCCCTATTAAGGAAACCGAATAGTTTCCTTAATGTCGGTTGTAATAGAGGGGTAAATAGGTCTTTTCCTTAATGTTTGGGCCTATAAATACCCCCCATTTCACCCTGTAATAGGGACCGATCACAAGTGATTCAATACACACTTTCGAACTATTCTAAGCTATTATCCTTTCGGAGGCTTAGAACAGTTTGCTTCGCAAACACTTCGTTTGTTAGTTTCTTTTCTACAGAAACCTGTTAGCGTAATCTTTTACGCCAACAGTTGGCGCCGTCCGTGGGGAACCTAGTTCAAAAAACTTCGTTCTCTACCAATTTCTCGCATCATGCCTCCTAAGCGGAGCGCACTTCGCAATCCCACTCGGAGGTCCTCTCGGATCTCCGGAGAGATACCCTTCGACACAGTCGAAGTCGGAGGGTCTTCGACCATCCCTCCACCTCAAACTCCGCAAGGGGCTTCTATCCCTCGAGGATACGAAACCTCTCCACCAACCCCTTCCATACTCCGACCGCCCGGAGCCACTCTGCCACCCTCCATTCCGATTCGAACTGATCATACCAGTTCTCAAGACCCGGAAGGTCCTTCCGGAGGAGATGAAGATAGCCTTGGAGACATGGCCACTCAAATGGCCAATCTTCAAGCCGAGGTAGCAAGGTGGCGACAAGAGGCTGCGAACAGGCTTCGCCCTCAAGCCACCCCAGCTATCCCCGAAGTGCACGAAGACGACGATCTTGATTATCCCGAAGCCCCGGAGAACGCCTCTTACGACAATGAATCTCCATTGCATCCTGAGCTTCAGAAGATTCACTTCAATCCGAAGTTCAAAACTTCGAAGCTCTGCAAGTATGCTGGAGACGAAGATCCCAGTGAGTTTGTGCGTTCTTATGCCCTAGCGATTGAGGCTAGCGGCGGAGACAGAGAGACTATGGCGAAGTGCTTCCCATTAGCTCTTCAAGGAGTGGCGTTGCGATGGTTCTGGTCTTTAAAGCCAGGATCAATCATTTCTTGGTCACAGTTGAAGAGGAAGTTCATAAGTAACTTTCAGGGCACCTTCGTGCCCCCCATGTCAACAGGGAGCCTTTTCCAAGTAAAGCAGCTCCCCGGAGAAACGTTGAGACAGTACTTCAAGCGCTTCGCTCACACGAAGTCGCAAATCCGGGGGCTGTCTACATCTTCAGTGGTTGATGCGGCTCGGGAAGGCGTCAGTCATAAAGGCCTTCTGGATAAATTGCATCGGAAGAGCATCACCACAGTATCACAGTTGATGTCGTACTTCGAGGAGTACTCGAAGTCGGAAGAAGGTTGGCTTCGGAGGACTACTGCTACTTCGACAGTGTTGACAGAAGTTAAAGCAGAAGTGAAGACTTCGGCTCAGCCACAAGAACCAGTCTCCGAAGTGCAACATGATAGAAGAAGAGGGCAAAAGCACCCTCGCTCTGAAGTCTTAAACATTGCACCCCCGCAGAAGTTTGCACCAAGAGCTCCACAGTCTGCGGGGAACAAGTCCAGCGGTTGGAGGCCACCAGGGAAAACGGCCGGCAAGGGCCAGACCCTTTTTTGCTGTATTCATGGAGAGAATCGAAGCCATGCAACTGACACCTGCAAGGCTATTCTTACCCTTCGGGGAGAATACTTGGAGAGAACTTCGGGTCGAGGTAGTACCGACCGAAGTCCAGCAGCAGCAGTGCGCTCGGAGCCGGTCCAGGCTGTGGCGCGGATAGAAAATTTTGATGCTGCAAGGCATCCTCCGGTGGCCAATGTTATGCCACCTCCGAAGCAAGAACAAGGGCAAGATAGAGGGAAGAGAGTAGTTCTCCCTATCTCCGGAGGAGGTACCCTCGGAAGCATGTCCAAGAGACAGCGAAGAGAGTACGTTCGAGAAGTAGGCCACATTGGGACTTCGTCATCTGCAGCTGCAATGCCGGAGTGGTCTCATGTTCCAATATCTTTCTCTGCGGAGGATGCAGCTGGTATCAAGTTCCCGCATGCAGATCCATTGGTTATTACTGCTGATATTGCAGGAACAGAAGTCCGAAGGGTGCTAATTGACGGAGGTAGCTCGGCAGATATCATATTTGTGCAAGCCTTCGATCAGTTCTGCATTTCCCGGAAGCATCTCCTCCCAGCGGCTCGTCCTCTGCAAGGCTTCGCAGGACCTCCGCTAGATGCACTTGGCCAGATAGGCCTGGAAGTAACCTTCGGAGAAGGTTTACTAGCCCGAACTGAAGAAGTTATCTTTGATGTGGTGGATGCCCCGTATGCTTATAATGTTATCTTCGGGCGAGGCATGTTGAATCAGTTCGGAGCTGTGGCGCATCACAACTACTTGTGCATGAAGATGCCCACACAATCAGGAGTTCTAACAATCTTCGGAGATCAAGCCATAGCTCGGAGGGCAGAATATGGTCATGGTCATCCTCTTGATCCGAGGCAAGTAAACAGTGTCCAAGATAATGGAGAAATTTTTTCAGCCTCCTCCGAAGCTTCGAAGAAGTCTTTTCCTAGACCAAGTCCCGAAGGAGAGATTGCAACGAAGGTCATTGTCAAAGATGGTAAAGAATACACCTTTCAATTTGGTAAAGATTTACCTCCCGAAGTTGCAACTTCCTTGGAAAAGGTCGTAGAAGAAAATTTGGATGTCTTCGCTTGGTCTGACGAAGATATCACCGGAGTCGATCGGGATATTATTGAGCACAGCTTGCTTGTAAACCCGAAGGCCCGGCCTGTTCGACAAGGGCTCCGGAAGATGTCCGCAGAGAGAGCTGCTCTAGCTAAGGACGAAGTTGAAAAACTGTTGAAGGCTGGGATTATCAGAGAAGTGGCCCATACAGAATGGTTAGCCAACCCAGTCTTCGTCAGGAAGAAGTCCTCCGGAAAGTGGCGCATGTGCATTGATTTCACATCTTTGAATAAAGCGTGCCCACGTGACCCCTACCCCATGCCCCGAATTGATCAACTAGTTGACTCCACTGCAGGTTCGGAGTTACTAAGCTTCCTCGACGCGTATTCCGGTTATCATCAAATATGGTTGAAGCGCGAAGATGAAATCAAGACGAGCTTTGTAACTCCTTCGGGAGTCTTCTGCTATGTAAGAATGCCCTTCGGCCTAAGAAATGTCGAGGCTACTTTTTCAAGATTAGTTGCTAAGGCTCTAGGTCATCAACTAGGTCGCAATGTCGAGGCCTATATGGATGATATTGTAATAAAGAGTGCTTTAAAGCACCAGCATAGCCTAGACTTAGCAGAAACATTCAATAGCCTTCGGGCATGTGGGATCCGTCTTAACCCCGAAAAATGTATATTCGGAGCTAAGGCTGGAAAGTTGTTAGGGTACTTAGTTTCAAGCAGGGGAATTGAAGCTAGCCCTACTCAAATAACTGCGCTGCAGAAGATGGCTCCTCCGGAGAATGTAAAGCAAGTGCAAAAGCTGACCGGACGTCTGGCCGCACTTAGCAGGTTTTTATCAAGGTCTGCGGAGAGGAGCTTGCCAATCTTTAAAGCTTTGAAAGGGTCCGAAGATTTTGCATGGACACCGGAGTGTCAGAAAAGCTTCGAAGATATTAAAGATTATCTCAGCAATCTTGCTACACTTACGGTGCCTATTGCGGACGAAACCCTACTTCTGTATCTTGCAGCCACAGGCTCAGCAGTCAGCGCAGTCCTTGTCAGAGAAGCTGATATCAATGGGAAGTTGGTCCAAAATCCTGTCTATTTTGTATCCGAAGCATTGTCAGGAGCGAAGACAAGATACTCCGAACTTGAGAAGTTCGTTTATGCTCTGATAATGGCTTCGAGGAAGCTAAGACATTATTTTTTGGCTCACAATGTAATTGTACCAACTTCGTATCCTTTAGGAGATATGCTCCGAAGCAAAGATTCCACTGGAAGAATTGGAAAGTGGGCAGTAGAACTAGCACCCTTCGGCATATCTTTCCTGGCAAGGACAGCTATCAAATCTCAAGTCCTAGCAGACTTCGTAGCAGAGTGGACTCCACCTGCGAAGTTGACTCCGGAGAAATCAGATGACGGAGTTTGGACTATTTACTCCGATGGGGCTTTCCAAGCATCCGGAGCAGGCATTGGAGCAGTATTAATTTCACCATCAGGACAAAGAGCAATGTACTCCGCAAGACTCAACTTTAAGTCTACCAATAATATAGCGGAGTACGAAGGAATTTTATTGGGACTCCGGAAAGCACGTGCTCTAGGGGCTACAAGGATAATTATAAAAACAGATTCTCAGATAGTAGCAGGGCACGTAGACAAAAGTTTTCAAGTCCGACATCCACAGCTTGCAAAGTACTTGGAAGAAATTCGCAAGATCGAAGCACATTTCAAGGGTATTTCCATTCGGAGTATACCAAGAGCTGAAAACGTGCAAGCGGACATTTTAGCGAAGGCTGCTGCCGGAGCTGTGGATGTGCCTGACGAAGCTTTCTATGAGGAGCTCAATATACCTTCGGTGCCACAAGTTGCTTCTGCAGAGATTCTCTGCATTCCTAGTGCAGATTGGAAAGATTCAATCATAGAACTCTTGCAAGGAGGAACAAATTTGCCCGAAGAGCCCCAATTGTCAAGATTAAAGATCAGAGCAAGAAACTATCAGTTAATCAACGGTATATTATACAAGGCCGGAGTATGTTCCCCTCTACTCCGATATATATCTCAAGCCGAAGGCCAAGAAATTCTTCGAGAAATTCACGAAGGCCTTTGTGGAAGTCATTTAGCCCCTAGAGCTCTGGCAGGAAAAACACTTCGCCAGGGGCTTTATTGGCCCACAATAACAGCTGATGCGGAGAGCTTGGTCCGCACTTGTCAAGGATGCCAGTGGATGGGTCGACGGAGTCATCGCCCACCAACAGCTCTTCAAGTCATTGCTCTGGTATGGCCTATGGCCAGATGGGGTATGGATCTAATTGGTCCCTTTCCGTTAGCAAAGGGAAATCTGAAGTTCGCAGTGGTAGCTATCGAATATTTTTCTAAGTGGGTCGAAGCAGAGCCCTTAACAGCTATCACTTCGAATAATGTACAGAAATTCTTCTGGAAGAACATTATTTGTCGGTTCGGAGTGCCTAGATATCTCACAGTTGATAATGGAACACAGTTCGACGCAGAACCCTTCAGGAAGTTTTGCGAAGACCTAGGCATTCAACTATGTTTTGCTGCAGTGAGACATCCTCAGTCAAATGGAGCAGTTGAGCGAGCCAATGGAAATATCTTATCAGGGCTAAATCGAAGAATAGTAGGACTATCAAAGGGACTGTGGACCGAAGAGCTTCCGAAGATTCTGTGGTCCATTCGGACTACGCAAACAAGGTCCACAGGTTTTACTCCGTTCAGACTGCTATTCGGAGATGAAGCTATGACTCCAACGGAGCTCAAAGGGGGATCATTTCGCAGCACCGAACCAGACATCGAAGAAGAAAGACAAGCTTTGTTAGATTTGTCAGAAGAGACAAGGCTTCGAGCTGTAGCCAATTTATCAAAGTATCATCAGCAGACGAAGACTTGGTATGACCCGAAGGTTAAGCTCAGCGAGTTAAGGCCGGGTCATCTTGTTCTACGAAGCATTATAGCACCAGGGAAGTTAGGCAATAAATGGGAAGGTCCATATCTAATCGTCCGCTCGGGGCGCCCTGGTTCATTCAAATTAGCTAATTTAGAAGGTGAAGAGTTAGCACATACTTGGCATGCGGAGCACCTAAAGCGATACTTCGCATAAAGGCTCCTTGTAATCTGCTTGTAATCACCTCTAAATTAATAAACATACACCCTGTGGTTTAACCTTCCCCTTGACACTCCTAGTTTCCCGAGCGGACGCGCTGGGACGGAAGTCGATCGAGAGGGAAGTGTCATCAAGCTGGGATGTATTTCCGGACTTCGTACCCATAAAGTCGAAGCCTTCGGTGTGGTGGCTGAAATCCATCCGGAGCCCAAGCTAATACCTTGTAGGCATCCGTAAAAGAGCCAATACCACATTCTACGGAGTCCAAGCTTCGGCTGGTAGACTTCCGTAAAAAGAGCCGAAGGTGGCCAAAATCTGCGGAGTCCAAGCTGCAGCTTGCATACATCCGTAAAAAGAGCCGAAGGTGGCCAAATTCTGCGAAGTCCAAGCTCCGGCTGGTAGACTTCTGCAAAAAAGAGCCCAAGTTGGCCAAATTCTGCGAAGTCCAAGCTCCGGCTGGTAGACTTCTGCAAAAATAGCCGAAGGTGGCTACAAATTCTTCAAAGTCCAAGCTCCGGCTGGTAGACTTCTGCAAAAATAGCCGAAGGTGGCTGCAAATTCTGCGAAGTCCAAGCTCCGGCTGGTAGACTTCTGCAAAAATAGCCGAAGGTGGCTAAAGCAAAACAGCATTTAAGCCATAAGCTCCGAATGTCTGTTCATATAAGTCCAAAGTGACTAATTTCTTAAGACACTAAAGTGTCCTTGAAGTTATCTTAATTGATTTCTTTCGTATAAACAAACAAAGGTACCAAGTTACCATTCTTCTAACTACAAATAGTCGAAGATATTTCATAAGATTTCAAAAGATCTTTAAATGACAGAGGGGCTCCGAACCCCCAAAAAATTGTACTCCGAAGTTTTTTCTTTGCGCATAACCATCTTTGAATACAGTTCGAAGTTGCTTATACCCAAAGAGGGGCTAGTAAATATGGAGACAATTTTAAATCGGCATTCATTATTGAAACAAATGTGTTTACAGATTACATTATGAAAAATTGGTATCTATACCAAGAAGGAATAGGAGACCTCTTCGGTCCCGAGAGCTAGGGGTGGAACGACTAGTTCCAACATCGGAAGTTCTAAGAACTTTACGTTTAACTCTCTTCCTCCCCTTCGAAGCTCTAAAATCCTTCTGTTCTTGTTGAAGCTCGGCCCAAGTTCGAAGCCGCTCAGGGCTTCTCTCCCAGCTTCTAAGATCTTCAGATCTCTTATTTTGGGCTTCACCTTCGTCTTCGGACCAATTAGTGTCTTCAAAAGACGAGGTGTGTGCGTCAATCTCTTTATCTTCCTCTTTAATATAAGACAATATGTCTTTGATTACTTCGGGCGCAATAACGCCGGAGTCATCTCGAGGAATAAGAAATCGAGGACGCTTATAACTCTTTAGAAGTTCGAAGGTGTTCCACAGTGAGCGAAGTTCGTTGTTAAGCTCTAACACTTCGATATCTTCCATAAGAGGCAAAGCCTAAAAATTTGACAAACAAGACTTTCATTGATAAATGTTTACAAGCACAAAGCTTTACATGGTTAGAAATCCTAAAATATTCCTAAACCTGCGGGTTCGAAGGAGGTTGACTGCTCGAAGCTTGTCTCCGAACATGCTTCTGGCGTTGGCCTTCATCAATCCAAGCCTTGATCGCAGATCGACCTTCGGCTCTCCAAGAAGTTTGGAAGGCTCGCCAAGCAGCAGCTACACCTTCGGAAGGTTTGAGAAGTCGGTCGTCATCGAAGGTGATTGGACCTCTTCCTGCGTCCGGAGTTATTGATCGACCCAAATCCTCGTAATAGCGAAGTAGACCAACAGCAGACACTTGCCCGGAGAGTTCTCCGTATCTAATGCCCGCTGTCTTCATCTGCTTCGCCACCCCTTGGATCCTTTTTAACCGGCGCAAAAGGCTGATATTATCATCAGAAGGGAGAATTCCGGTAGTACCGAAGTACTCCAGGACTTCTAACAACTGATTCATAACCTCCGCAGCCACCTTCTCAGACTTCAACTTGTCTTCATTCAGCGCATCCTTCGTCGAAGTAACTTCGTCCAAAACCCCAGAAAGCCTAGCATTCTCAGTGGTCAAAGTGTTTTTCTGTGTCAACAATTGGCTAGCTTCCTCTTCGAGTCGGACGAGCCTAGACCCTGCAGTAGCATGCTCTGCCCGCAGTTTGTCAACCTCTGCTCGAAGCACAATCCTTTCCGCTTCGAGCTCTTTCTTTGCAGCTTCCAAGCTTTGCCTGGCCCTTCGCTCTGTTGATATTATATTATCCATTTGAATTACTCGACTTTCAGAGATATTAAAATTCCTTTGAAGAGTGCTATTTTCTTCCCGAAGCCGAGCGATTTCTTCGTCATTGCATAGACTTGCAGCTCGGGCCAAGACAGTTTGCTGTCAAAATAAAAACTAAAGTAAATATTTATTCGAAGATAAATTCTATAATAATTCGCAGTTGCTTCGTACCTGATAGGCTGTACGTTCAATAATGGCATTAAGCTCCGTCCTGTCAGCCTTGCGCAGGATGGCCACTAATTTGGTCTCCCCTATGTCACGACTAGCTCGATCCAAAGGTTCGAGCAAAGTCCGGAGACCAGTTGTTTGCCCTAAGAAAGGAGCCAGCAAGGGGAGCATGCTTATTGCCTCTTGGTCATCTTCATTCAACGAAGGTGCGGAGCTTTGGCCTACGGCCTTCGGAGCCACTGGAGTTTGAGCCTCCCTGGAAGATTGGCTCTCGTCTGTTGAATCAGACGAAGTTGATTCGGAGCTTATAGCAGGCAGGGGCTCTATTTGTTTTTTGCCTCTTCCAGGTCCCTTTTGAGTAACTCTCGGGGCTGGCTCCGAAGTCGTCGAAGGCCCAGGAATTATTTCCTCCTGACGGACTTCTTCCATAGGAGTGGGCTCTGTTAAATAATGAAAAGTATTATACATAGTATAAAAATTCAAATAAATACAAAAAGTTATTCGAAGTCTACCTTCGGCATTTTGCGGAGGAGTCATCGTCGGACTGTTTGGTGGATCGAAGGCTAATTCTTCATCCGAATCAGCCGTTAAATCTTGAACTGCAGGAGCATCGTCCTGGGTAGTCCTCGTTGCTTCTTCAGGAATCGAAGCCATAGTGACTTCGACCCCACCTTCATTCACAGGAACTCCGTCCTGAGTTACATCTTCTTGAACTACCGAAGTCCTTGGTTGATCAACATTTTCTCCGGACTCCGGTACGTTCGCAGGTACTTCGGCTTGTGCGGCCCTTTGAGTTTCATTCTCTTCTATCAGGTGCACAAGTAACTTTCCCGTTTCTTCTTGGGAGTCGGAAACCGAAGCTCTTGAGCTCGAAGGCACAGGATCTAAAGGTGCGAGGTTCTTCGGCTTCCGAGCCATCCTTTTCACTGGAGTTTTTGCTGAACTTGAAATTCCAGCTTCGGCTTTCCTTTTCTGAGGCCCTTTCTCCAAAGGCGCCCAATCTATCAGAGGAGGAGGAGTGAGTTTCAGCATTCCCCATACTCTGTTAAACCTCTCCCAACTCCCAACCAGTTTAATTCGCCACTCTTTCTCAGTCGGAGTTGGAGCACCCAAGATTTTTTCCGAAGCCCTTATAATCTGTTCTGAAGTAACAGGGGCTGAAGAAACTGCAAAATAGATAATTCAAGTCAGTTTTTTCTTCGAAGTAAATATGTTTAATGCATGTTGGTTTCGAAGTTACCTGTAGGACTTGAAGTCAAGTTAATTTTGCGAAGACCACCTTCGGAGTCATCTTCGAAGATGATAGGCCAGTTGGCCATCAGTGGAGGAATTTGAAGGCCGATGAATTCTTCAGCCAAGTCTCGCATGCTAAGCCTTCGGCTAACCTTTTCAAGCAGGTTCAGACGGGCTTCGAATTGGCCTTCGTCGGGACGCACCAAAGCTTCCTTTCGGAATTGGATTTCTTTAAGAGGTCCGGCCAGAGGATTGCTTGCCCCAACTTCGGCATAGAACCATTTCAGAATCCAATCGGTGTACCATCTGGCGTTGATAGCTTTAGCAGGAAAGCGAAGGGCATACTCATCCCGAAGTCTAAAGTTGATACTGCCAAAAGATATTACTACTTTTTCACCTTCGGGAGTTACGAAGGTTTTCGGCTGGCAGGTTACTCTATGTAATGCAGCGAAGATTTCCGCCCTTCCTTCACATCCTTCGGCTCTTAAGGCCCACTCAAAGATAGCTAATCTAGCTACCGCATTCGGAGACAGTTGGGGGAGAGTTACATGGAACAGGTCGAGTACCTCCGCCAAAAAGTCCACTGCAGGAAGACCCAAACCAGCTTCGAAAAAAGCTTCAAACACTACTACTTCTCCGGGTCTTGGCACTGGAATCACTTCTTTCCCTGGTTTCCGAATCATAACTCCCGCACCAATATTCCCTCCTACTGCGATTGTCAAGGACTCTCTTTTGCAGGTCGAAGGCCCTAATTCAAAGGACTGATCTAAATATTTGGTTGATGGAGGGCACAGACCTTGTTCATCGGGGATTTGGGGATTTCTTCCCCCTGCCGCCATGGATGATCCTGCTTGCATCGAGGGTGCCGCCGCCAATGTCGCCGCCGCTGCTGCTGCGGCTGCTTGCTGCCGAGCCAAAGCTGAAGGAGGCGCAGATCCTTTGGTCTTCACCATTATGATCGCTCGGTTGTTCAAGAACTCAAGGGACTCAGGAACTCAAAGGTTAAGGCTCAAGAACTCAAGGGGCTCACAAAGCTTTTGATTGAGAGGAACGGTGAAAAGGTAATCGGGTAAGTTTTGGGCTCTTTATTTATAGCCTAAATTTTCCGTTTGTTACCGTTTGAGTTCTGCCCTTTCGCATTCTTGCCCGTTATTCTCCTCCGAAAATAATGCCTCGTATAACTTCCGTTAGAAACAGAAACTAACGGCTATTTTTTCTAAGTCTAAAAAGATTTTCGAACCTCCTGAGTCAGTTCTAAGATAGTTCGAAAAGTAACTACCTTATGACTGATTCGAAGTTCATATCTTCATGCATTTCGGAGATAAAACGAAAATCAATAACCCCTATGATTGGTTATCTTTTCTTTCCGTATACTGCTCTCCTAACGTACAGGTCGAACGGAGAAGCGTATTCGAGGGGCTACTGTTGGGGGAAAATATCTCATCTTCGGGGTTATTGCCAAAGCAGCATGAAGACAACCAGCTAGTTCGAAGATTGTCCGAAGACCTTCTTCGAAGATGCTCGGAACCCGGTTCGAAGCCCGAAGACAGACACTGGTTCGAAGTATGTCTTCGAACCAAAGCCTTTCAAGATCTTTTCTGCCAGCTAAGATGGAAGACTTATCTTCTATCCTATTAGATTAGTCTTTTACCATTTTTAGCCCTATTAAGGAAACCGAATAGTTTCCTTAATGTCGGTTGTAATAGAGGGGTAAATAGGTCTTTTCCTTAATGTTTGGGCCTATAAATACCCCCCATTTCACCCTGTAATAGGGACCGATCACAAGTGATTCAATACACACTTTCGAACTATTCTAAGCTATTATCCTTTCGGAGGCTTAGAACAGTTTGCTTCGCAAACACTTCGTTTGTTAGTTTCTTTTCTACAGAAACCTGTTAGCGTAATCTTTTACGCCAACACATACTGTGTTCGAAGCCTTTCAGTTTCTGTGAAGTTGGCTTCGATCAGGCTTCTCTATTGGCTCTGCTGCTGTCAGTAACTCCGAACTTTAGTTGAGGACCCTGTCTACACTGGTTGAGAGTTTTTATTCTGACATACTTCGACAGTTTTTGCGAAGCATACTTCGACAGGTTTTGAAGTTAGCTTCGAAGCGTGTCTCTCTGGTAGACTTCGCTCGGAGTGTGTTTCTGAGAAGTTTTCTGTTGTTGTCATTTCCGTGGATCTCAGTTTGTGGGTTCGAAGTTTGTTATTCGAAGTATGTTTCTAGGCTTCGATTTCTTGTGAGAGCACCAGCAAACTCCGATTCAATGTTGGTCTGTGGTTCGAAGGTTACCACTCTGGTAGTCATACTTCGATCTAGCTAGCTTCGAAGGTAGCGTTGTAGGCTTCGTTTTGGTCTTGCTGCTGTGTTTGGCTTCGCTCTTTCTTTCGAAGCTTGTTTTGTCTGTGAACACTATTCGAAGCTCTCTGTTCAGAGTATAGGCTTCGAAGTTGTGGTTTCGAAGGTACTTCGTTGACCGAGTTAGTCTAGACTCCATCTACACTCGTCTCATTCACTACACTCTTCGACAAACTTCGACTAGATCAACCTTCGGCACTTCCACGACAGACTTCGTTAGCCTTCGACAAAGGACTCCGAAGCAGGCTTCGACCCTGTGAAGCAGGCTTCGACTCTCCGAAGCAGGCTTCGACACTTCAAAGAAGGCTTCGTCATCTACAGGCTTCGCATCACGCGGGCTTCACCAAGTTTCGAACAGGAGACAAATTTTGAACAGTAACATCTCATCTCATTTTACGTGTACTTAGATAAATTGCTGTGATGATTTGTTTCTGTGAAGTTTGATCAGCCATGTTTTGAATACTTTGTTTATCTGCCTATTAGCACTGTATTGGTGTTACTTTGTCTAGGACACCGGTCGTTTCTAGGCTAGATACTTTTAGGCTTTGGCGGTCTGTTTACGTTTTTGCTGCTTAGTATTTTTGAGCTGCATTGGGTATTGGGAGCAGGCCATAAATTCAAAACTAACACCAATACAGTGCGTGAGGCTAGCCTGTCTCCTGCGGCACGCGTGAACCGCACAACACGTCGCCTGCTACGCTCGATGGAGTCCTACCGGGGCCCGCCTGCGTCAGCCCCGGAGAAAAGAAATTACCTGCCGCGTGCGGCCACCACTGGGGGTCCCGCTGGAGTTCGGGCACTGTTTGCAATCTAGCGCGCGGAGAAACGATCCTCCCATGGGGAAAACCTGACACGGAGAAGAAGACTGGCTCACCGACGCAACAAATTTAGAAGAGAAAAATAACAGCGGCGATGAAAATTTCAGAGAGAGACTTTCGGTGGACTGTAGATTGATCTATTAAAAATAGTCACTCTATGCCTAGGGGGTAGGGGCCTATTTATAAGCGACTCCTAATACATGAAAAAGACTAATTTACCCCTAGGGTAAATAACACTGACTCTAAAATAAAATCCGAAAATTACTAAAATATCCTTAGAAAAATCAACTAACTGAAATAAAAATATTCTAGACTTAAAACTAAATATTAATATCCTAAAAACAAAATAATCATAGGTTGTCAGTTTTGCCCCGAAACTGACAAAGCGTCCACCGTCTTCGCACCGGGTACCCGGATTGGGCCGACCCGACCCCGCAGCTTCCTCAGCCCGGCAATCGCTCGCCGCCCGTGTACCTGAGTCAAACCCAGTCAACAGACCAGTGGATCCTCTACCGCTCCTAGCCCATGTACCCGAATTGGGCCAGCCTGACTCCGCGGCTCCTCTGCCCGGCTGTCGCTCGCTGCCCGTGTACCTGAGTCACACGCGCCTCAGACACGGTAGGTCTTTATGTCTCTTTCTTTGTCTTATGTTGACAATCACTCATCACATCTGGAGTATCAAACCCATGTTCTTCAACATGGTTTCTCAGGGGTCAAACCAATCACAATCGAAGAAGACTACTTTAATCTCCTTATTCCCGGCAAAGTTGTACTCCATTATATTTTTGATGATTCCATAATACATAATTTCATGTCCTTGTCCATCAACGACCCTTGTAGCAACTCCAGTATTAGTTGTTGACGCTAGAGGTCGATACGCTTCAAAAATAGTTGAACGGAAGTGAAAACCATTCACATCATATCGACCGTAACTTTTGACACTAATACTTCCGTAAGAGAGCTGTCACAAGTCTATATGTATATTGCCAGCAAGCACGCACTACAAATCATACGAGTTTATAAGATAATTAACCTAATAGAGTAAAATAATACGTGTCACAAAACGTAAGGATTTATATTTTCTTTGAACCAAGTGAGGAAACTAGGCCCGCCATTTACTCCTTCTCGACGCAATTTATCTAATTATGTCTCCGTTTGTTGACGACCATACGTCAAGTATTTTGAATCAAACATACTATCATTGTAACAAATAGGTAAACAAACAGGTATAAAACATCGTCAGTAAAATATAAAACTAAAAATTTACTTACGCGAAATATTGTTCCATCTCTTCCATATTTGAGTACATGTAGAGAAAGGCATATGTCCGTTCTTCCTGAGTTACATAATATGTCATGGAGACACCAACAGTTATGCCCTTCCACCCAAAAATTTGGAGGTCACTACAAGGATTGTCTTCATCCACATGGTACCGTGTAGCAGGTGTGTTGACATTGTGATGCTCAGCGAAGTATACACTATTGAAGTATGCTATCTCTTTCAATTTAAATTCTTCCGCGATGCAACCTTCAACTCTGGTCTTATTGTCAACCATCGCTCTAAGCTTCTTTAGGGACCTTTCAATGTCATACATCCACCTATATTGCACAGGGCCACCTACCTTAGCTTCATATGGAAGATGAACCAGTAAATGTTGAATTGGATTGAAGAATCCTTGAGGGAATATTTTTTCCAATTTACATAAAAGAACTGGTATCTCTTTCTCCAACTTCTCCATCATATTTTTCTTAATTTCTTTAGCACAAAGTTGTCTATAAAAATGGCTCAAGTCAGCTAATGCCTTCCACACATCATCATTCAAGTACCCACGAAACATTACAGAAAGGAGTCTTTCCATTATTATGTGGTAATCATGACTTTTCAATCCATTTAACTTTCCTATCTTCAAATTCACAGCTCTTCAAAATCCCGCGTCGTATCCATCTGGGAATTTCAAATTTTTCAACCACCTCATTACTTGTTTCTTTTCTTTAGGTTTTTAACAAAATGGGTGTGCGATCGGAATGGCGACTGGAGGGGGGTGAATAGGCGCCTCGACTAATTTTCATGAATAGATGGCCTTTTCAAAACACCCAATGCACCTCCAAATTTTCAATTTCAAATTTAACCAATCAGTATGAATCAACGTAACAAAATCTCTTCAAATTCAGAATTCAGTCTTGTTCGGAGTTTGAAGTGTCACCACACGCTGTCGACAAATGATATTTTGAACTACAGTGTGTAGATCGACAATTGGACGGTCGACAGAGTTATATCTGAAACAAAAACTCCGTTTATCTCAGAAATTCAGAAAAATGCAAAAGTGATCAACAACAAGAAGGATTCAGTATTACATTCAGTTTGTATCAAATCTCAAATAATCTGCATTATCAGAATCACATTCAGAAAACTGATTTAATTCAATTACATTTAAAACTGTAGACAAGTTCAAATATTCAGTCTATATCCAAAACAACAACCTGATACAAAAATCAGAGTTCAGTAATTTTAAACCCAAAGGTCAGCTGCTACAACTTCAAAGTGTATTCAATTGGATATTTGATTCAAACTGAATATCAATCAGCAAGAACACAAATTTTCTATCAATACAGATTCAACATATTTCAGAGATAAGTTTTCAGACTTATGTTAGTTTAGATATGCATGAAGCTGATTTAAAAACCACACAGAAACTCAGATCAAATATCAGGTGATGAATTATATTTCCACTACTGAATTTTGGCTGAAATCTCAAGAATTCTGAAAATGCCGTGAACATGAATAATAACCCTTGATACAACCTAATTACAGAATCAAGTAATTACTTTAACTTCCAATTCGATTACCCTAAAACAGTACCGTTTCAAAACAGTGCATGAACTAGAGTAAACATTGAACTAGCTTTTGAATTGACTCAAAACAGCACTTTCAGAATACTGAAACTTAAAACAGAACTTTCAGAAAACTAAATAGAATCTGAATACAGTTTTTCAGACTAAAAATTTTCTTTCAAACTAAGAAATCTAGTCAATTCAGTTCACTCTAATTGAAATTCAGTGTGTTACTGATTACTATGAATGAACAAGCCCTGAAATCAATTTAAATCTCAACTTGATAGAATATATCAGACTGAAAATAGATCTGAACCAAGCTAGACCAAATACAACAATCAGTGACTCACAACAGTGCTTGTTCACTTTTTCAGAAAACTGGATATGAACTGTTCTAAAGAATTCAATCCTAAATCAATGTGCAATGATCAGAAAACATATTCTTGACAGAGTTATAAATATCAAATTCACTGAAAAAACAGACTACTGAAGAAGTGATATAATATTAGCATAAGCTAGAAAAACAACTCAAGGTTACTGTTCCAAATCATCAACCAGGTCTTCAGTTAAGTTCATAACTAAATATGAAACCATAGTGAGTAAAAGTAATTTTGAATAGAGGCAAAACAAGAGATCCCTTGACCTACACACTTTGCTGAAAACTGAAGATGAGCAGTAACAATTTTAGAACAGATAGAGTCAGATTAGTTTCTACATTAGATTTGAGATTAACATTCACATATATGAAACGAAGCTGTTCTAGAGTTTGTTATCCACAACAGACTATTCACTTCAACTAGTAACAAATTGAACTGCTCAAACAATCCGAACAACTTGACTGAACACCGTTTCATCCAAAAAACTTTCAGTATCAGCAGTATTTTGAACCACAGAATCAACCATTCAATCAGAGCTGAGAAGGTTCAGAACAACAACCTTCAAGAACAGTTAAACAAATCACAAAATCTAGACTCACAAAAATCAGACCAACAAATTGTTCTAGATGATGAACATGTATGACACCATAGTATCAAACATGTAGTAGGCTACACAGAACTGAAGCAGAGTTCTTTTTCAGAACTGAGATGCCTCTTTTGATCAACAAAATAATCAAGAAGATATTGCAGAAATCACTTGCAACTTTTAAAGATGGAACATTCAAATCATCCACAACAAAAGTTGTATAAACATCAACATCAAGTTCTACACAGAAATTACCAGAAATGGCCTCACAAAATTGAATCCAGATCAGAGAATAACCTACGCTCAGTGCTTCAGGAATCCATTGCTAGCTTTTGTGCCTGACAATGAAACACTACAGTGATTGATTATCCTGACAATTGCCTGATATTTGTAGTAGAACTCTGTGTTTTGCAATTTGTGTGGATAAAAGTTCTGTCCAAAAAGTTCCAGCCAACATAGGAGATAAGATCCCTTAAGTAGGCAGCTTCTAGAAGTCACTTTTACAAGATAACCCTTGGAAAATTTCAGAATTGAATATTCTGAAAATTACCCAATTTGTCTCAAAAGAAAAATTACAAAGAGGCTCAACTTTCAATATATTTTTAGAATAAAACCATTCTAAAAATATACCACAAGATTACACTATAAAACTGAAATACTCAAACTAAAATTAGACTTCTAATTATTGTATTCGAAACATTTAGTGATTCGACGGTTTTCAGCAAAAACCGCTTTGTGACTCCGAGTGCCAGCAATCCACTTCCGTTCTCGATCCCCTCAAGCCGCCTGAATACTTGCCCTGGCCTCCCTCTGGCAAATTCGGTCGTCACACAATCGCAACCAACCGTCCGTCCAAGTCTTGCTCGGTCTTTTCGTGCACTCTTGAGATCTTCTCCAACTTCGCCTGGCCTCCCTGATCCTCCGACATCGAGCACCCTGCTTGACCCTTGATCACTTGCCGTCGTTAGTCATTCAGCATCTCCACCTTGCACATCCAAGACAGGCCAAAACAAGAACGCGAGCAACCACCCAATGCCTCGACAACCAATCCTCTTTTGTACATTGAACCCTTCGATGTACCCAAACCATCACTCAATCACTCGCTCACTCACATGCTCATCATTGTCAATCACTCATCATTCAGACAGAAACCACCATTGGTTTCACAATCTCCCCCTTGATGAGTGCATTGACAACCCAAAGCAAAAACATGATGAAGGTTTCAAGTTAAGCGCACAAGTGACCATAAAAACTCATAAAAGAGCAAAAACATGTCACTTGGTAAAAGATCTTCCTCTTGGGAAAAAACTCATGCAAAATAAAGCATTTTGGTAAAAGCATCTCAAAGCATGATGAAAGCCATTACCCCCCTTAACCAAGCAATCCAATCATGTAAACTATTTCTCCCCCTTTGACAATGCAAGCATCAAGGAGATAAAAATATGCAAAGAGGGGAGTTAGGGAGAAGTAGAGATATGAGCTTCTAAAACATGAGAAACTGCAATTACAGTACAAACAAGCATTCGCCTTGAATATTGACTAAAACTACTGTATGACTAGCTCAGGTGACTACCATCTAAACAAAAGGCATGAGCAAGCATTTTCAGATTTTAGCAAAATAAAAGCATCACCACTCAGACTAGCATACTAGACATGGCAAGGCATGAGATGTAAAAGCTAGCCAAATACTAACCAGATAAGCATATCCCACTTCAAGGAGCTTTAGCAAACATGATATACAATGAATTTTAACTTTCATTTTTATGCTAGGGGTTATTTGCATGTCAACCTTATGCTAATCGACCATGCTAAGCCTAGGATAAAACCATCAGAAGCTTAAAGCAATGGTCTCGGCAAACACTTCAATGTCCTAGTTCATACCAAAGTGCTATGGTAAGCAGTCCAGAACAAAGTAGTGTGACAAAGCAAACCCACCTGGATCTTTTCAATTCTAGCACACAACATCATGAATATCATTCATTTTCAATCATTTTTCATTTTCATTTCCATTCATTTTCATTTTAATGTCCAGCACAATATTTTTGATGTAATCAAGTTGCGTATTAGCATCCAAGTAAAAAAGGACCTAGCTATCAGGTGTATAAAGATAGCAAATGCACTCAACCTATTCATGCTAGTTTCTAGACTAAGCAGTGATCATTTTCAAATTTTACAAATAAAAGCCATGCTCATGACAATTATCAGAAGTAAACATGCCAAGTATTGTCAACAGTATTAAAGGCAATAGTTCAAAGGCATTACAAAGCATGTACATGTAAAAGAAATTAATCATATAACAAAAGCTCATGCAATGCTACACAACTCCCCCTCAAAACATGTTAGACGATCTCGGATGCTCAGTGAGTGTGTGAGTTAAAAACTGTTTTGGAATCCAGCATCGCAAAACTCGAGAACCAGGCAAAGTAGTAGACTGATCATGCACATGATAAGAACCATGATAAAAAGTGTGTGGTCTACCAACAAAGCGCGAACCTAGAAAACGACGAGGTCTCCCAACCTGTCGAAAATCAAAGCCTCTTACACGTGATTTAGCTTCATATGAAGCATGATGTACACCATGAAGGGCATAATCACTCGCAATACCATGGGGAGCCTCAAAATCAGAGCAAGAGTGAAAGGCAGACTCATGCATACCTAAAGATGGGTAATGCATGTCCTGAAAGCTCATAGCAAAAGACCATCGTTTATCCTTGATACGACGAAAGAAAAACCCAACCAAGTGACCCACCCGATGACAATAGGAGCAGTGATACACTCTCTTGGGTGTGTGAGCATGGGTCTCAGGTGCAAATCTCACAGTTTTCTTGGGTTTTTGTTGAAGCGGTTTATCTGGTGAACGAAGAGTTTTCTTTGTAGGTTGGGTAGGATTCTAGGCTTTTTGATCGGTGTCTAACTGGGCTCTCTCTTTCTCAAGGGTAGTGGGAGGAGTGAACACAGTTTCGCTCAAAGTGTTTGGAGTAGTTCTCTCATAGCCCAACTCGAGAGCTAACCCTACCATGTCAGCACACATTTTGGTTTTAGTCAAAAGCAAATCCATCCTACCCTCTCTTCAGTGCATTTTTCCACAACAGAGAGAAGGTAATCATTCTCACATTTCAATTTTTCCACTTGCTCTCTAGCAATGCTGAGTTGGTCCTTAAGGGTGATGCAGGTGGGACATGTCGGCTGCACATCCTTAGAACACTCAGCACTCTCCAATCTATCCTTAAGTTCATCAACATGCCAATCTCTCAAATTAATGCTTTCAACAAGTAAAGGACAATTCATGCATTTGTTGATGACCGCAGGACTAGACTCCACACCAAAAGCTGCTTTTTAGTTAATTTAAGTTTTTCAACAATTTGAGCATATGTAAAATGCAGTTGAGAAAGTTCATTCATGACAGTAAGACATGACTCACAATTGGCATCATCAGACTTAGATTTCAAAATTGCAAGTTCAGTGGAAATAGTTTCAAGTTTGAGTTTTAGTTCTTTTCGTTCTTTAGCAACAAGTTTAAGTAATCTATCATGAGAACAAACAACATCATGCAATTCATCATTTTGAACAAGAAGCTGATCATGGGATAGATATACCACAAAAGTGTCGAGCTCGTCGCTGCTATCGATGTCGTCGACCACGAAGCAAAGGTCGGTGAGGTCCATTGTCTTCTTCTCCTTCTCCTTCTTCTCTTTCTTGGGAGGCTCCTCTTCCTCTAAGCTTGGCTCCTCGCTTGATGTACCATCGATGTCGCTGAGGGTGGCCACAAAATCTCTAGCTACTTGTTTAGCCACTTTTCCGCGCTTCCCTTTGAACTAATGTTTCTTGTTCCATTTTTGGTGCTTGTGCTCATTTTTATTTTTCATTCTTAACTTAGGGCAATTCACTTTTATATGAGAAAGATCTCCACATTCAAAACAACCCTATGACCCTCCTCTCCTTTGGTCTCATCTATCATTGTAAAAGCGAGTGAACTTCTTAACAATGAGAGCTAGCTCCTCATCATCTAGAGTGTTCACTTGTTCTTTTGTGATAGAGACAAGAGAGGACAAGTCAAAAGCACTAGAATAAGTACAAACTCCAGGAACACCAGAAAAACTACGTCTAGATGAGGTACCACTGCCAGGACCAGAAACTAAAGAAATAGAAGGCGACAAAGAGTTTCCGACTCCTGGACGAGACGCCTTGGCAATCTCGGTGGACTTAAGCTTACTAAAGAGTTCGTCGCAAGTCAGAGTGTCAAAGCTTTGCGACTCTTCAATACTACAGATCTTCACCTCCCATATTCTATGATCAAGAGCATAGAGTAGTTTGATCACCCTATCATGGTCAGAGTAATAAAAAGTCCTAGTGGAGCGCAAATTACTCACAATTCCATCAAAACACGCAAACATGGCATCTACAGATTCGCCAGGGTCTTGCACAAACATTTGGTATTCTTGATTATAAGTGATTTACCTCCTAGCCTTAATCTGAGTAGTGCCCTCATGAAAAGTTTTCAACGTGGTCCAAATTTCACGCGCAGTTTGTAGGTGTTGGACCCTATCGAACTCTTTGTGACTCAGGTTGACAAAAAGTATGTTTCTCGCTTTGCTGTTACAATCATACGTTGATTTTTCAGCCTCTGAGGTTCGAGTTTTAGGGATCACATATTGGGAATCGATGATGTCCCAAATAGCACTTCGTTGGCTTAGAAGGTAAGCCTCCGTGCGCACCTTCCAATAAGCAAAATCATGACCATCAAACATCGAAATTTTCGAGTTTCTTTCCATGTCGCCAAAAAGTGGATCACAAACTGGTTAAGCTCAACTGGTGATCTAACTGGCTCTGATACCAATTGTGGGATCGGAATGACGACTAGAGGGGGGTGAATAGGCGCCTCGACTAATTTTCGTGAATAGATGGCCTTTTCAAAACACCCAATGGACCTCCAAAATTTCAATTTCAAATTTAACCAATCAGTATGAATCAATGTAATAAAATCACTTCAAATTCATAATTTGAAGTGTCAACACACGCTGTCGAGAAATAATATTTCGAACTACAATGTGTAGATCGACAATTGGACGGTCGATAGAGTTATATCGGAAACAAAAAACTACGAATTAGCTCAAAAATTTAGAAACATGCAAAATTGATCAACAGCAAGAAGGATTTAGTATTCAATTCAGTTTGTATCAAATCTCAAATAATCTGCATTATCAGAATCACATTCAGAAAACTGATTTAATTCAATTGCATTTAAAACTGTAGACAAGTTCAGATATTCAGTCTATATAAAAACAGTAACCTGATACAAAAATCAGAGTTCAGTAATTTTAAGCCCAAAGGTCAGCTGCTGCAACTTCAAAGTGTATTCAATTGGATATTTGATTCAAACTGAATATCAATCAGCAAGAACACAGATTTTGTATCAAAACAGATTCAACATATTTCAGAGATAAGTTTTCAGACTTATGTTAGTTTAGATATGCATGAAGCTGATTTAAAAACCACACAGAAACTCAGACCAAATATCAGGTGATGAATTAGATGTCCACTACTGAATTTTGGCTGAAATCTCAAGAATTCTAAAAATGCCTTAAACATGAATAATAACCCTTGATACAACCTAATTACAGAATCAAGTAATTACTTTAACTTCCAATTTGATTACCCAAAACAGTACTGTTTCAAAACAGTGCATGAACCAGAGTAAACATTGAACTAGCTTTTGAATTGACTCAAAAGAGCACTTTCAGAATACTGAAACTTAAAACAGAACTTTTAGAAAACTAAATAGAATCTGAATACAGTTTTTCTAACTTCAAATTTTCTTTCAAACTAACCAATCTAGTCAATTTAGTTCACTCTAATTGAAATTCAGTGTGTTACTGATTACTGTGAATGAACAAGCTCTGAAATCAATTTATATCTCAACTTGATAGAATATATCAGACTGAAAATAGATCTGAACCAACCTAGACCAAATACAACAATTAGTGACTCACAACAGTGCTTGTTCACTTTTTCAGAAAACTGGATATGAACTGTTCTGAAGAATTCAATCCTGAATCAATGTGCAATGATCAGAAAACATATTCTTGACAGAGTTATAAATCTGAAATTCACTGAAAAACAGACTACTGAAGAAGTGATATAATATTAGCTCAAGCTAGAAAAACTACTCAAGGTTACTGTTCCAAATCATCAACCAGGTCTTCAGTTAAGTTCAGAACTAAATATGAACCATAGTGAGTAAAAGTAATTCTGAACAGAGGCAAAAGAAGAGATCCCTTGACCTACACACTTTGCTGAAAATGAAGATGAGCAGTAACAATTTTAGAACAGATAGAGTCAGATCAGTTTCTACTTTAGATTTCAGAGATTAACATTTGCATATATGAAACCAAGTTGTTCTAGAGTTTGCTATCCACAACAGACTATTCACTTCAACTAGTAACAAATTGAACTGCTCAAACAATCCGTACAACTTGACTCAACACAGTTTCGTCCAAAAAAAACTTTCAGTACCAGCAGTATTTTGAACCACAGAATCAACAATTCAATCATAACTGAGAAGATTCAGAACAACAACCTTCAAGAACAGTTGAACAAATCACAAAATCTAGACTCACAAAAATCAGACCAACAAATTGTTCTAGATGATGAACATGTATGGCAGCATAGTATCAAACATGTAGCAGGCTACAAAGAACTGAAGCAGAGTTCTTTTCCAAAACTGAGATACCTCTTTTGATCAGCAAAAGAATCAAGAAGATATTACAGAAATCACTTGCAACTTTCAAAGTTGGAACATTCAAATCATCCACAACAAAAGTTGTATTAACATCAACATCAAGTTCTACACAGAAATTACTAGAAATGGCCTCACAAAATCGAATCCAGATCAGAGAATAACCTGCGCTCAGTGCTTCAGAAATCCATTGCTAGCTTCTGTGCCTGACAATGAAACGCTACAGTGCTTGATCATCCTGTAGCTCATCAAAATTGCAGCAGAACTCTATGTTTTGCAATTTGTGTGGATAAAAGTTCTGTCCAAAAAGTTCCAACCAACTTAGGGAATAAGATCCCTTAAGTAGGCAGCTTCCAGAAGTCACTTTTACAAGATACCCCTTGGGAAATTTCAGAAATGAATATTCTAAAAATTACTCAATTTGACTCAAAAGAAAAATTACAAAGAGACTCAACTTTCAATATATTTTGAGAATAAAACCATTCTAAAAATATACCAAAATATTACACTATAAAACTGAAATACTCAAACTAAAATTACACTTCTAATTATTGTATTCGAAACATTTAGTGATTCGATGGTTTTCAGCAAAAACCGACAAAACCTCTCAACAATTCGAATGTTGTATTTATTTCATTGTATTTATATTGGAAAGACTACGACGCCGCCGAGGAGCCGGAATATTTTCCCGAAGTTCCTCCCTCCCCTTTCGCTGAACAAGGCAAGTCACCAAACAACATTTTTGAGCATATTGAACCCATGTTTTATTAAACTATCGCTAAAACACATAGGTTATACATGCATTAGTCAAATGAAAACCTTACAATATATTTATTTAGGATCCCCTGACCTTGATGTGCAACCCAAGCCATGCTATCTCGCCTAACCTCCTTGTCATCATATGATTAGTATTATTAGCTAGTGTCTAATGTATTGACACGATTGCTATAGGATAAAAATGAGTCGTAGTAAGATGATTCCACTATATGATCCCCGTTACTTCTTATCCTTGGAATTCTGTTGGTGATGAGTTGTGGTTGTGGGTGAATGCATGGTGGGTTCCAGGTGCAAGCTAGGGCATTGGTCGGTAGCACCCGGGGCACTATAAGGACCGGTCTGCAGGATCCGTTGCAATGACATCCCATAGTTAGATTACTTTTGATATGTATGTGCATGATGGTTTGACATGTAAGGACTGTTGTGCGAGGAGGTAAACGTACTCCTCGAGTTAGATGATGTTATTGTTGTTCATGTTTACTTTCCGCATGATAAAACTTGACTACATTAACTGCAATAACTGAAAATGTACTTTTCCGCACTTTTAGCCAATTACCCTTCCTTTGTTATTACTTGCATTATTACCTGAATTTGCGGTGGCTTGTTGAGTACTTTTGTACTCATACCCGTTGAACACCACAAAGGATGCCTACTATGAAGACGGTCTAGAGTAGCGACCCAGTCAAGCGAAAAGATCTTGAAGAAGGCGTTCGTCATGCATTTTAATTATCTTTATTATTGTTTTATTTAAACTCTGATGTAATAAATATGGTCTGCGTACCATGAATATTGTCGTATGTACGATTGTCGCATGATGAATCTCTTGTATTATTGTTTTTCGCATGAAATTCAATAATGTTCCAATTTCGATAAATCGGGGCGCCACAAGATGGTATCAGAGTCGACTTGACTGTAGGAAGCCAAACGAACCAACCTAGCCAATAGCTGCAGAAAATTATTTCTCAAAAATCTACTTTATAAACTTTGTTCCTTTCCTCACTTTTCTTCAACTTGTTGTTTTTTTTGTAGATGCCTGTCTATCAAGTGCACAGCTACTGCCGCCACTACAAGGGCTTCGTCCGGGAGCTCCCTATGATGCTCACCTTCCTCGGGTTCCTCTTCGAGCCCGAATTCCAGGGCCTGTACTTGGAGGAGTTTGCCGGGCCCTGCGACGTCTCCCTCACCATCCACGGCTCCGGAGAGCACCTGCTGCCCTACACCATTGCACTTGGGGGCCCCACCTTCGACGTTGCATGCCAACGCGTCGCTCTCCATGCTCTTATGGAGCTGAGGATGATCTATGATGATCGTCTTCAGAACTCGTCCTTCCGGCTTGTGCCGAAGCGCACTCCCGGCGCCTACTGTAGCATCTACCTCGGAGTTCACTCCGTGCGTGATCCGGTCATGGCCCGGCAGTCACGTCTTCTTTAGGCTATGGACGACCTCCATACTAAGGCGGTGCTCGACGCCGATGAGCATCATGAGGCGGTTGAGTTTCTTCGTGAGGAGACGAAAAACTTGATCCAACAGAACGGCGAGCTGCAGCGCAAGATTATGCAGCTGCAGAAGGACATCGCGGAGATGGTTCCCCTCCTCCCGTGGAAGAGGAAGCCCATCCGTGAGCCCGCCCCTCGCCCCAAGAGGATCTCGCCACACCCCTCCACTACCGGACCCTCCACCAGCGCCCCTGCACCACGCCCCGGCCTCGTCTCCGACCCCATTATTGAGAATTTTCTCGAGCCCACCATCCCTCGGGAGCCGCGTACTCGTGGTTCCGAGAGCACGGAGACCGCCTTCGGTGGCGAGTAGGCGCTAGATGCCGCTATTCTAATAAAATAATTTTTGTATGTGGTGCTATCTACAACGAGTTGTGTTGTAGATAGAATAAGAGCTTGATTGTAATGAACAATTTTTACCACTTTGTTTATATGCATATGAGCTATTTTCTTTAATTGTATTGTCATCATTTTTTACCTTATAACATCGTATGTTCAGAAGATGGCCGACCACCAGAACACGGGCTCCGACAATGGAGAAGGAGGAAGCCGTGACGTGCCTGAAGGTGTTGTACCCAACTGGGGTGCAATGGGCCCACGTCAGTCTGGGTCGCCATCTGCCAACCATCCCACTTTGGCGGAGATGATGGCGAACCCGAACCAATTGATCACCGCCCTCCTCACCCAAATACAGCACCAACAAGCTCAGTTGGATCATTTGTAGAATGGGGAACCTGCCCCTCGCGCACCAGCACCCACACCAGCTCCCCAACTCTCGGAGTTCCTATGTGTGCGTCCCCCAATCTTCTCGAGCACCACCAACCCCATAGAGGCCAGAGATTGGCTCCGCACCATAGGGAAGAAGCTGGACCTCCTTCCCTGCACCGACCGGGAGCAAGTGGCCTTCGCCACTCACCAGCTCCAGGGTCCCGCCGCAGAATGGTGGGACAACTACCACGAGTCCCAGCCAGAGGACCACGTGGTGACATGGGCGGAATTCTCTATCACCTTTCACGCCACCCACGTCCCCACCGGTGTCATCGCGGGGAAGCAGCAGGAGTTCCACGACCTGCAACAAGGCAGCCGGACTGTCATGGACTACCTCCATGAGTTCAATCTCCTGGCTCGCTACGTGCCAGAAGAAGTGCAGACCGACGCCCTCCGCCAGGCCAAGTTCCTCCGGGGACTTAACGACGAGCTGTCCATCCAGCTCGTCGCCACCGATTACGCTGACTTCCAACGGCTAGTCAATAAAGCGCTCATCCAAGAGACTGAGAAAAACAAGTTGGACCTCAAGAAGAGGAAGATGATCGCCTTCAAGCATCAATAGGCGAATTCCCAGAGGCCCCTCTTCGTTCCTCCACCACCAGCGCCCGCCTACCATCCTCGGCCCGCCTACAGGCCACCTCACACCGTCGGTGGATCCAACGCCGGGCATCCTCCCCTGCTCCACCAGCTCCGGCCGCTCAGCCGACGCCAGCCGCCAAGGCCCCAATCTTGAAGGATCGCCAAGGGAGGCCGGTCGTCTGCTCAACTGCCGCAAGGAAGGGCACTATTCGCACTAGTGTCCTCACCCCAAGCAGCCCCAAGGCGCGGCACCCAACCAGGCGGTTCGTGCCCGCGTAAATCACATTAGCGCGGAGGAAGTTTAGGAGGCTACCGAAGTCGTGCTCGGTACGTTTACCGCAAATTCCGTACCAGCTATGATTTTATTTGAATCTGGAGTGACACATTCCTTTATCTCGGAAGACTTTGTGAAAACCCACGACTTGGACGTGCTCCCTCTATCTGTCCCCATGATGATTGCCACTCCAGGCAATAAAACATTAGCCCACTTATACAGTCCTAAGGTTAAGATAGAGATCCAAGGAGTATTATTCTGGGCCAAGCCAGTCCTCATAAAATGCACCAGACTCGACCTCATCCTAGGGATGGATTGGTTGATGAAGCACAAGGGAGTGATCGACTATGCCAACAAGTCCGTCTCAGTGACCAACCCTGAAGGCGAAGCCGTCACCTTTCGGATGACCAATCGTAAACCACTCGAAGCGTCTCTTCATTCACTAGCCCTTGAAGAAGTGCCCATAGTCAAAGAGTTCATGGACGTCTTCCCAGAAGACCTACCAGGAATGCCTCCCAAGCGGGACATCGAATTCAGAATCGAACTTGTCCCTGGGACCACTCCAATCTCCAAGCACCCATACCGGATGGCCGCCAACGAATTAGTCGAGGTCAAGAGCAACATAGAAGACCTAGAGCAGAAAGGGTGTATCCGACCGAGTACCTCACCCTGGGGTGCACCGGTCATCTTTGCCATGAAAAAGGACTAGACCAAAAGAATGTGCGTGGACTATAGAGCCTTGAACGACGTAACCATCAAGAACAAGTACCCATTGCCTCGGATCGACGACCTGTTCGATCAACTGAAAGGATCCTCATTGTTTTCCAAGATTGACCTCAGGTCAGGTTATCACCAATTGAGGATCAGAGAAGAGGACATACCCAAGACTGCCTTCACCTCCCGCTATGGACTCTACGAGTATATTGTGATGTCGTTCGGACTCATGAATGCCCCGGCCTTTTTCATGAACATGATGAACAATGTTTTCATGGAGTTCTTGGATAAGTTCATCGTGGTATTCATCGACAATATCCTCGTCTACTCCAAGACCAAGGAAGAGCATGAAACTCACCTCCGTCTGACCCTCGAAAAGCTAAGGGAACAACAGTTGTACGCCAAATACAGCAAGTGAGAATTTTGGTCGTTTGAGGTAAAGTTCCTCGGCCATGTCATATCTGCCGGAGGAATAGCAGTGGACCCGACCACCGTGGAAGCGGTAACCAACTGGTTGCAGCCCACGACCGTGACCGAGATCCGGAGTTTTCTCGGATTGGCTGAATACTACCGCCGGTTCATCGAGAATTTTTCGAAGATCGCCAAGCCTATGACCAGACTTCTACAGAAAGAAGTGAAGTTTGAATGGACCCCAGATTGTTAAGAGAGCTTCCAAACCCTCAAGAAGAAGCTCATGTCAGCCCCAATCCTGACCCTGCCCGACATCCAGAAAGACTTCCACATCTACTGCGATGCTTCTCACCAAGGTTTGGGATGTGTCTTGATGCAAGATGGGATGGTGATATCCTACGCCTCCCGACAGCTGAGACCGCATGAGCTGAACTACCCAACCCATGACCTGGAGTTAGCAGTCGTTGTTCATGCCTTGAAGATATGGAGACATTACCTTGTGGGGAATCGGTGTGAGGTCTTCACCGACCACAAGAGCCTCAAGTACATATTCACCCAACCGGACCTGAACCTCAGGCAAAGGAGATGGTTGGAACTAATCAAGGATTATGACTTGGGCATCCATTATCATCCAGGCAAGGCAAATGTGGTGGAAGACGCCCTTAGTCGAAAAGGGTACTGCAATGCCATCATGATTCAGGACCAGGCTCCTTTGCTATACAAGGAGATGGAAAGGCTGAATTTAGGGATCACCGCCCGAGCGTACCTCGCTGCCTTGGAGTCTAGGCCTGTATTAATAGACCAGATCCGAGAAAAGCAGAAGGAAGACCCGGACATCTTGGAGATCCAGCAGAACATGCAAAAGGGGTAAAGCCCCCAGATTTTCCGAGGACGAGCATGGCACCATCTGGTTCGGAAACTGGATATGCGTACCCGACAAGCTTGAGTTGAAGACCCTCATCCTTCAAGAATCCCACGATACTCTATACTCCATTCATCCCGGGAGTACGAAGATGTATCAAGACCTGAAAGAAAAATATTGGTGGGTTAGCATGAAAAGGGAAATAGCTGAGTATGTGGCCAAGTGCGACACATGCCGGCGAGACAAGGCAGAGCATCAAAGGCCTGCTGGACTATTGCAACCTCTCAAGGTCCCTGAATGGAAGTGGGAAGAAATAGTAATGGACTTCATCACGGGACTGCCCAGGACCCAAGCTGGTCATGATTCTATCTGGGTGATCGTCGACCGACTCACCAAGGTGGCTCACTTCATCCCCACCAAGACGACTTACACTATCGCCAAACTGGCCGAGTTGTATATGACCCAGATCGTGTGCCTCCACAGAGTTCCTAAGAAGATTGTATCTGACCGTGGGAGTCAGTTTACCTCCAAGTTTTTGAAGAACCTTCAAGAGGAACTCAGCACCCGGCTGAACTTTAGCACCGCCTATCATCCACAGACCGATGGTCAAACCGAAAGGGTCAACTAAATACTGGAGGATAAGCTTAGAGCTTGCGCTCTAGACTTTGGTGGAATGTGGGACAAGAACTTGCCCTATGCGGAGTTCTCCTACAACAACAGCTATCAAGCCAGCCTGCAAATGTCCCCGTTCGAAGCACTTTACGGGCGTAAGTGCAGAACGTCGTTGCTCTAGGATCAGATCGGAGAATCGCAACTGTTGGGGGAAATTACTCCATTTCCAAGACTTAAAGATTAATCCTTCAAAAGCGGGTGAGGACTCCGAAGCTGGTAAACTGTGGTTCGAAGCATGCGCCGCCACGCCGAAGGGTGCAATGGTGCGAAGCTCTGGAGAACCCTCCGAATGGAAGATGGAGGTCTCGAAGCCTAAGGACATGACTGATTGGATGTCCAGTTTATCCATCTACCTTGCAGTACTTTACCGTATGTAACCTTGTTTATAGTACCGAATAGTTTCCACTATGTCGGTTGTAGGTTAGGGGTAAAAACGTCTCTTCCTTATGCTTTTCCCCTATAAATACCCCCCATTGTACCTTGTAAAAGGGGACCCGGAACAAGTTGTTCATCTACACTTATTCGGACCACTTGAGCTATTATCCATTTCGGAGGCTCAAAGTAGTCCTAAAGCACAAACTTCCTGTTTGTCCGTTCTTGATTTCAGAGAACCTGTTGGCGTAACATTTGCGCCAACAGTTGGCGCCGTCCGTGGGGAACCAAGTTCTAAAAGCTTGTTCTCTGCTGCTGACTGCACTTCGAAGAGCACTTACGGAGGGAGCCTCGGAGTCCCAAGATCCCGCGCACCCTTCAGTTAAGGGCTTCTTAGTGCATCCCGAAGGCCTTCTCTCGACCCCTCGAGTCGTTCGAAGTCCTCCATCTCCAAGACCTCTTCGAGGCTAGCTATGCCTTCGAAGCGGAGTCAGGCTTTGGGTCCTCTCCGAAGGTCCCCTCGGACCAATGGAGCCGGACCCTCGGCTAATCCGGTGATTCCCGCTGAGACCGCTGGGCGTCGAGCGCCCCGGGGCCCTCTGGCTCCTCCTACGGTGCTTCAGACCGACTACGCAGCTAGCCGAGATCCAGAAGTGCCCTCCGACGAAGACGAAGGCCCTCCCGAAACCGAGGCTACGCAGCTAGCCAGGCTTCAGGAGGAGGTATCCAAGTGGAGGCAAGAGGCCACCAATCTCCTCCGCACTCAAGCTTCCACCGAAACTCCAGGAGGGCCTCAAGACGGTGGTACCCACAATCCCCCAGAAGTTATCCAAGTCCCGGAGGAAGCCGAGAACGCATCCTTCGATAACGAGTCTCCATTGCATTCGGATTTGCAGAGAGTGCCTTTCGACCCCAGATTCAAGGCCTCGAAGCTGCACAAGTACTCCGGGGGGTCGGACCCCGGAGAGTTCGCCCGCTCTTACGCCCTGGCAATAGAAGCGAGTGGAGGGGTGCGAAGCACCATGTCAAAATGCTCCCCCTCGCTCTCGAAGGCATGGCACTCCGCTGGTTCTGGTCCCTAAAGCCAGGATCGATCAGTTCCTGGGAGCAGCTGAAGAAGAAATTTGTGAGCAACTTCCAAGGAACCTTTGTGGCCCCGATGTCCAGAGGAAGTTTGTTCCAAGTGAAGCAGCGGGTGGGAGAAACCCTCCGGGAGTACTTCACGCGCTTCGCCCACACCAAGTCACAGATCAAGGGCCTGTCTACCTCTTCGGTAGTTGATGCTGCCCGCGAAGGGGTGCTGAACCCCGACCTCCTCAGCAAACTCCATCGAAAGCCGGTGACGTCTATGGCGCAGCTCATGGCATACTTCGAACAGTTTGCCAAGGTGGAAGAAGGCTGTCTTCGGCGAGCTGAAGCACCATTGCCCACCCTCCGAGAAGTCCAAAGGGAGCCCGAAGCCTCTACTCCTCTGCAACCTCCACAAGACAACCGCTTCAACGAGTACAAGCGGGGGAAGAAGCATTTCCGTTCGGAGGTGCTAAGCATTGCACCGTCCGTCCCGAAGGCACCTGCCAATTTCCAGCAGGCGCAGAACTTCAGGGCTGGAGCACCGAAGCCTCAAGAGAGAGTGCCTGGCAGGCGCCAGAGTTTTTTCTGCTGCGTGCATGGCGATAATAGGAGCCATGACACGAAGTACTGCAAGTCGGTGTTAACCCTTCGGGGTGAAGACCTAGGACGAAGTACGGGGCGGGGTGCTTCGGATCGAGCCTCACCATCAGCACGGTCGGAGCATGTACAAGCTGTGGCCCGAGCCGGTGCCCTCGAAGCCCCCATGCGGCTGCCGGTGGCCAGCATTATGCCACCACCAAAGCAAGAAGACCCGCAGGACCGCGGCAAGAGAGTGGTCCTGCCCATCTCCGGAGGGGGGACCCTCGGAACCATGTCCAAGAGGCAGCGGTGCGAGTACATCCGCGAGATCGGACACATTGGGACCTCGAGTTCCGCCGAAGGGATGCCAGAATGGTCCCGCGTGCCCATCTCATTCACAGCCAGTGATGCTGCAGGGGTGAAGTTCCCCCATGCTGACCCATTGGTCATCTCTGCTGATATAGCAGGAGTAGAAGTCCGAAGGATCCTGGTAGATGGTGGGAGCTCCGCAGACATACTCTTTGTCCAGGCCTTCGATCAGATGTGCATATCTCGGAAGCATCTACTTCCAGCAGCCCGGCCACTTCAAGGGTTCTCAGGACCGCCTCTCGATGCCCTCGGCCAAATAGGCCTCGAGGTTGCCTTCGGAGAGGGGCCTTTGGCCCGAGTAGAAGAGGTGATTTTCGATGTGGTTGACGCCCCATACGCTTACAATGCTATCTTCGGCCGAGGGATGTTGAACCAGTTCGGGGCTATAGCACACCATAATTACCTTTGTCTAAAAATGCCCACGCAAGGTGGAGTGCTTACTATTTTAGGAGACCAAGCTATAGCCCGGAGGACGGAGTATGGCCATGGGCAGCCGTTGGACCCCCGGCAAGTGCATAATGTGGCGGAAAGCATTGAAGGAGTGCCGGAGACCTTGAACCCTCCGAAAGGATCTTCGCTCAAGCCAAGCCCGGAGGGTGAGGTGGAGACAAGAATAATTTCGAAAGATGGCAAAGAGTACCCAGTACAGTTCAGCAAGGGGCTATCCCCGGAAATAGCTGCCTCGTTAGAAGAAGTCATCAGGAGAAATCTGGATATATTTGCTTGGACTGATGAAGACATCACCGGGGTCGATCGAAGCATCATCAAGCATAGCTTGCTCGTCAACCCAAAGGCCAGGCCAGTACGCCAGGGGCTCCGCAAGCTGTCAGCAGAAAGAGCAAGCCTCGCCAAGACCGAAGTAGAAAAATTGTTAAGAGCTGGCATCATCAGGGAAGTAGCCCATACCGAGTGGTTGGATAACCCTGTTTTTGTAAGGAAAAAGGACTCGAACAAATGGCGCATGTGTATTGACTTCACTTCATTAAATAAAGCATGCCCGCGAGACCCCTACCCGATGCCCCGAATAGATCAGCTGGTAGATTCCACAGCCGGCTCCGAATTGCTAAGTTTCCTCGACGCTTACTCCGGATATCATCAAGTATGGCTGAAACGCGAAGACGAAGCCAAGACAAGCTTTATAACTCCTTCCGGAGTATTTTTTATGTAAGAATGCCTTTTGGGCTGCGGAATGCAGGAGCCACCTTTTCTCGTTTAATAGCTAAGGCTCTAGGTCATCAGATAGGCCGGAATGTCGAGGCCTATATGGATGATATTGTAATAAAAAGTGCTCAAAAGCACCAGCATAGCCTAGATCTAGCTGAAACATTTGAGAGCCTCCGAGCATGTGGAGTACGCCTCAATCCAGAAAAATGTATATTCGGAGCACAAGCAGGAAAACTGCTAGGGTACTTAGTTTCGAGCAGGGGAATCGAAGCTAGCCCAACACAGATAAGTGCGTTACAAAGGATGGCTCCACCAGAGAATTTGAAGCAAGTTCAGAAGCTAGCAGGAAGGCTTGCAGCTCTTAGCAGGTTCTTGGCCAGGTCAGCAGAGCGAAGCCTCCCAATTTTCAAAGCACTAAAGGGGTCCGAAAGCTTTCAGTGGACATCGGAGTGCCAGAAGAGCTTCGATGATATAAAGGCATACCTCGGAAGATTATCAATTTTGACCGTCCCCCTCCCAGAAGAAACACTGCTCCTTTATCTTGCAGCAACAAGTTCAGCGGTGAGCGCAGTATTGGTCCGGGAAGTTGAGCTTAAAGAAAAGCTAGTCCAGAACCCAGTGTATTTTGTGTCGGAGGCATTATCCGGAGCTAAAGTCAGATACTCCGAGCTCGAGAAGTTTGCTTATGCCCTAGTAATGGCCTCGCGGAAGCTGAGGCATTATTTCTTGGCACATAACCTGATCGTCCCTACGTCGTATCCTCTTGGGGATATGCTCTGAAGCAAAGATTCCACCGACAGGATTGGAAAATGGGCGGTCGAGCTGGCACCCTTTGAAATCTCCTTCACGGCGAGAACAACTGTTAAATCTCAAATTATAGCAGATTTCGTAGCAGAATGGACTCCATCTGCAATTTGGACCCCGGAAGAACCCTCCGAAGGTTTTTGGACAATATTCTCTGACGGAGCTTATCAAGCATCAGGTGCCGGAGCAGGGGCCATCATCATATCACCATCAGGGCAGAGGGCCATGTATTCTGCAAGGCTCAACTTCAGAACCACTAACAACATTGCCGAGTATGATGGAATCTTGCTAGGCCTCCGAAAGGCTAAAGCGCTCGGAGCTGCAAGAATAGTGATCAAGACAGATTCCCAAGTCGTCGCGGGGTATATTGACAAAAGTTTTCAAGCAAAAAATCCACATCTCGCGCAATACCTTGAAGAAATCCGCAAGGCCAAAGCAGCATTCAAAGGGTTTACAGTTCGAAGTATCCCTCGGGCAGAGAATCAACTTGTAGATATTCTTTCCAAGGCGGCAGCAGGGGCGGTGGACCTCCCGGAGGGTGCTTTCTATGAAGAGCTAGCGCAACCAGCAGCAGTTCAAATACCCTCTTCAGAGGTACTGTGCATTCCAACTGCAGATTGGCGGGCTCTGATAATAAGCATGTTGCAAAGTAGCATGGACCCTCCCGAAGGCCCAGAAACTCGAAGGTTGCAAGCAAGAGCTCGAAATTACAAGCTTATTGGTGAAGTGCTATACAAGGCCGGAGTGTGTTCACCCCTACTTCGATGCATCTCACAACCCGAAGGTCAAGACATCCTTCGAGACATCCACGAAGGCTTATGCGGAGGTCATTTAGCCCCTCGAGCGCTAGCGAGCAAGACACTTTGGCAAGGGTTTTATTGGCCAACAATAGTAAGAGATGCGGAAGAACTAGTTCGAACATGCCAAGGCTGCCAGTGGATGGGCAGACGGAGCCATCGCCCGCCAGCTCAGCTTCAAGTTATTGCCCCAGTATAGCCAATGGCTAGGTGGGGCATGGACCTCATAGGCCCTTTCCCAGTGGAAAAAGGCGGCTTGAAATTTGCAGTGGTGGCAATCGAATATTTCTCAAAATGGGTTGAGGCGGAGCCACTAACAGCTATAACCTCGAAGAATGTGCAAAGATTTTTCTGGCAGAATATCATATGCAGGTTCGGAGTTCCAAGAGAGTTGACGGTGGATAATGGAACCCAGTTCGAAGCTGACACCTTCCAAACATTTTGTGAAGAACTGGGCATTAAGTTGTGCTTCGCAGCAGTACGGCACCCACAGTCCAATGGAGCTGTTGAGCGAGCCAACGGGAACATCCTTTCCGGGCTGAATCGCCGAATTGTTGGATTGGCCAAGGGGCTGTGGGTCGAAGAACTCCCCAAAATCTTGTGGTCCATTCGAACCACTCAAACCAGGTCAACGGGGTTCACACCGTTTAGATTACTCTTCGGAGATGAGGCCATGACTCCTACGGAGCTCAGAGGTGGATCGCTTCGCGTAGTACAACCTGGGGACGAAGGTGATCAGAGCACTTCGCTCGATTTATCAGAAGAAACGAGGCTTCGAGCTGTCGCGAACCTAACTAAGTACCACAAGCACACCAAGACATGGTATGACCCGAAGGTAAAGCTAAATGAGTTAAAACCGGGTCATCTGGTATTGCGAAGTGTAATAGCTCCGGGGAAGCTAGGAAACAAATGGGAAGGACCATATGTTATCTTACGCTCAGGACGCCCCGGGTGGTTTAAATTAGCCAACTTAGATGGAGAAGAGTTGAAGCATGCATGGCATGCAGAGCACCTTAAGTGTTATTTTGCTTAGGGGCCCCTTGTAATCATTTGTAAAAACTTTCCTTTCTATGAATAAAGATAAGGGTCGAATTTTGTTTGCTCTCCGAATATCCCTTACTCCTGATGGACGCATTAGGAGGACAGAGATGCTTGTAGAGCCAAGCATTTTCTCAAGACCCAGGCAGCTGCCTTCGAACCATTGGTTCAAGGGCTCCGTGGCCAACCTACGGATTCCAGGCTCCGGCTTGTTAGGATCCGTAGAAGAGTCTAAGGACTTTAAAGAAAAACAGATTTTCGGCCTCCGGGTGAGAAGTATCTGTAAAAGAGCCGAAGGTGGCCAACCTACGGATTCCAGGCTCCGGCTTGTTAGGATCCGTAGAAGAGTCTAAGGACTTTAAAGAAAAACAGATTTTCGGCATCTGGGTGCGAAGTATCTGTAAAAGAGCCGAAGGTGGCCAACCTACGGATTCCAGGCTCCGGCTTGTTAGGATCCGTAGAAGAGTCTAAGGACTTTAAAAAAACAGATTTTTGGCCTCCGGGTGCGAAGTATCTGTAAAAGAGCCGAAGGTGGCCAACCTACGGATTCCAGGCTCCGGCTTGTTAGGATCCGTAGAAGAGTCTAAGGACTATAAAGAAAAACAGATTTTCGGCCTCCGGGTGCGAAGTATCTGTAAAAGAGCCGAAGGTGGCCAACCTACGGATTCTAGGCTCCGGCTTGTTAAGATCCGTACAAGAGTCTAAAGACTTAAAAAAAAGCGAGCAAATTTTTAGTCTTCGAAAGCAAACCAAAAATGCAAATGATAAGTACAAGTTCGAAGCATGCGGGTGTTCAGACATTCATTGTGCCTAGCAAACCCTTTTCTATGGTAAAGGCTCTGCCACCCACAAGGGGGGTCAGAGGGTACGAGTCACACAGCATACTTTCGAAGCACTCCACATTAAATCATTATACTTATACATCAAGAGAAATTTGTATCTAAGCCTAAGTAAAATCAGAGACCTTTTCGGCCCCTACGGCTACTTTGCCCTTCGGAGCTCGAAGCCACCGAAGTTGTCCTTTTAGTTTGGGTGCTTCTCTTCTTCTTCGAGGCTCGCAGCTTCTTTTGCTCCTCTTGAAGCTCTGCCCATGTCAGGAGCCTTTCGGAGTCAGCTTCCGCAGGATCTTTGGCTCGGTACTCCGAGTCAGGACCCCTCCGTCTTCTCTTCCTCTTTAATATAAGCTAAGACGTCCCTTCGAACTTCAAGGGTGATCTCCCCTCCGTCTCCGCGAGGAACAGAAAAGCGGGAGCGGCGGTAAGGCCTCAAACCCTCGAGGTTTGCCCACTCCTTTCGGAGCTCGTCGGTAACTTCCAGAAGTTCGAAGTCAGGGCTCGAAGGACATGAAAAAACCTAAAAAAGAGCAGAACACCCAAGACAAGTTCTCGTTTATAACTTTTTCATTAATAAAAACAAGGGTTTACAAGGCTTCATATACATAGCAATCCTAAGCGGCTAGACCTGCAGGTCGGTCGGCGGAGCAGGAACCGAAGGGGCTGGCGAAGCAGGAAGTGGTGGCTTTGTTTGCGCTTGCTTCTGCCGGTGGGCCTCGTCAATCCAGGCTTTAGCTGCGACCTTATGGTCCGTCTTCCAGGTCGACCGGAAGGCTTCCCAGGCCGAAGCCACCTCCGAAGACGGCCGCAGCAAGTCGTCGTCCGCAAAGCCTCCAGGAGACGAACCCCCGACTGAGCCAAGGGGGATCCAAAGGGATTCAAGATGACGAAGAACCCCGATACCAGCACACTGTCTGGAGATCTCCCCGTACCGAATACCGGAGTTCTTCATCAATGATGAAGCAACCTGGATCCTCGTCAGCTTCCGATCAAGGGGCTCGTGGGTCGCAGCAGAAGACGAAGGGCACATGGTGCCGAAGTACTCTAGCGTACCCTGAAGGGCTTCCAAGGTACGATCCGCAGTGCTAGAGTTCTTCTTCTCCGCTGCTTCTAGGCCTGCAGCAGTCGCACCCACTTAGGCCACCCGGAGCATTAAAGAACTCTTGAGGGCCATCGCCTGGCTAAGAGCCCCCTGAAGCTCCACCAGCTGCGCACTTGAGGTAGCAGCCTCCTGGCGGAGTCTTTCAACCTCCGTTCGAAGGACGACGCGCTCGGCCTCGACCTCTTGGGCAGACGAACGAAGGGCTCCGAGGGCTTCGTCAGACGCCGCCCTACCCCTCCGTTCCTCCAAGACTTCTTCCTCCAGCCTGAGGGATCTCCCGGTGGAGTCGTTAAGGGCCGTCTGGAGGGTAGTGACCTTCCATTTAAGTCGATTAACTTCGACCTCGTTGGAAGTCGCTGCCGCTCTAGCAAGGACAAATTGCTGCAAAAAGAGCTAAGTAAGTACTGAAGTATTTATGACACTAATGTGAAGTAGCTATGGTGTTTTTTCATACCTGAAGGGCAGCCCTTTCGAGGGCCGTGTTGAGGGACGAAGCCCTGGCCTCGCTCAAGACGGAGATCAACTCCGAATTGGCGATGTCCTGGCTTCTCTCAGCCAGGGGCTCCATGAGTCTCCGGAGGCCACTCCGGTGCTCCAAGAACGGAGCCAGCAGAGGAAGCAAAGACAGAGCTTGAGCATCATCCGCTGCGGCCTCATCCTCCGAATTGCCAACGGAGGTCGTGGCCTGGCCAGGAAGAAGACCGAGGCTAGAAATACTCTTGCCCCTCCCCGGTACGAAGGAGGGCGAAGCAGGAGTACTTCGACCATCGGCCGCCACCCCTTCAACCAGAACCGCAGCGGCGGAGGCAACCTCGGTGGTCGAGGCGGCCACTACAGGAGTGACCTTCATCGCCAACTCCGTCCCGGCAAGCACGTCGTTCGCCCCGAAAGACACATTCTCCGCCGCCAAATTCGGAGCCTCCAGAGGCGCGGGAAGGCCCGCTTGAATAACAGCCTCCGAAGACGCAGGGACTTCGGACGCCACCAAAGCATCAACACCCGAAGAGGTACCTATTTCAATAACAAAATTAATAAGCATGTTTTCACATATAGCAGGCAAGTATTAGTTAAAAAAGGAGGAGCTTCGGAAAGAACCTCCGGGAGCTTCGTGGGGAAGGATTGCTGGATCCTCCAAGACCTCGTACATCTGAAGGATGTCGGCGAAGTCATCCCCCGAGGTCCTGCCCTCAGCATTTCCAGTTGAAGCCACGGTCTCCGCCGGCACCGCCTCAGGTGCAGGCAAGTTGGGAGTAGGGGAGTCTGACTCCACTTGCACAACGACGGGTGCAGGGAGAGCAGTCAGAGTTGCACTTACTACCTCCCTGACAGAGGTGCTAGGGGGGACCTCCCCTATGTCTTCATCCTCCAGGAGGTAGGCTTCGAAGGCCGCCGCTGTCTGGCCATCGGAGTCCTCTGCCTCTTCGGAGGTTGAGCTTTGCGCGCTTGGCGACGAAGCAGACAAGGCAGGCGTCAACTGCGAAGGGTGCTTCGCTACCTTCTTCTTCCGAAGCGGTTGCTTGCCGGCCTTCTTGGAGGGCTCGGCAGCGGCTTTCCTTTTGCGGCCAACCGCTCTGGTCTGGGCAAAGTCAGGAAGATTCGGGGGCTCCATGCCGAGAGCTCTCCACACTCTGTTGGATCGCTCCCAGCTCCCCACCAGCTCTAACCTTCTTTGCCTCTCGGCTACAGAAGGGGCTTCGAGAATCCGTTCGATGGCCCGAACTATGTCTTCCGGAGCCAATGCCAGAGGCGCCGCTGAAAGAAAAAGGTATGAGAATATGAGTATAATTGATTTCTTCGTTTAATATGATGCTGCGAGGAGAAGGTTTACCTAAGTTTCGGAGATCCACCTCCGAGGCCTGTGGGAACACGATCGGCCAGTTGGCTCCGAGGGGAGGGATCCGAAGGGCGACGAACTCCTCGGCCAGGTCGCGCATGCTCATGCGACGAGCTACCGAAGTAAGCAACCCTAGCCTCGTCGAGAGTAGGCTAGGGTTCGGAGAGATGTCCGCCTCCTTCCGGAACCAGATCTCCTGGAGAGGACCAGCGACGGGGGAGTCCTCTCCGACTTCGGCATAAAACCACCGAAGTATCCAGTTTGTGTACCACCTGTCGTTTATAGCTTTTGCAGGGAAGTGGAGGGCATGCTCCCTCCGCAGCTGGAAAATGACGCTGCCGAAGGCTATCGTCACCTTGGAGTCCCCTGGCCCGTCTTGTGGCTTCGGTTGGCATATGGCTTCGTGGGTCGCGGCGAAGATTTCGGAGCGTCCTTCGCACCCTTCTGCCCGGAGCACCCATTCGAAGATGGCCAAGCGGGTGATGGCATTGGGGGACAACTGAGGCAGAGTGATATGGAACAAGTCCAATACCTCTGCCAAGAAATCCACGGCTGGCAGTCCCAGGCCTGCTTCGAAGAATGCTTCGAAGACCACCACCTCCCCGCTCCGCGGCCTTGGAGTTGACTCCGTCCCGGGGACTCGAGTCCTCACCCCAGCGCCCAACTTTCCGTCCACCGCTTCTTCAATGGATTCGGCGGTGCTCAAGGATTGGCCGATGATGAAGCTTTGGGCAATTTTCTTCTTGGAGGGCGGACGGAGCGCCCGAGGATTCTTGGGCCAGGCACCGCTCGGAGCCCCCGCCATTGCCGCTGCTGCCGATGCGGCCCATGCCTGCTGCTGCGCCAGGGTGTTGGCCGCTGCTGGGGTGGTGTGGCTAGTTCTCGCCATCGTTCTCAAGTATTCAAGAGTTTGGAAGATTGGGGAAAAGGTGAATCGCAGGTGATGAATGCGGTAAAAAATCTCGGTTAATCTCCATTCCCTCCTTTTATAATCGCACGACCAGTACTACTCTTCGATTGGTTTCACATTGCAGGTTCGGCTTCTGTCACCGACAAGAGGGCCCGGTAATTGGAATGGTGTACAACCGCTGTAAAAATCGACCGTTACCTTTTTTGCAGAGGGTAACGGCTACTTGCGCTGTAACGGCTACCTCTAACGGCGCTCCACGACGTTCGCACTCCGAAACCGTCTCCACGACGTTCGCACTCCGAAACCGTTCCCTTCCCAAAGTGCGTTCCCACTGTATCAAGAACTCGAAGGAGAAGGTTCGAACGCGTCGAGCTCAAAGTCCTCGGCTAAGTCTCAACATCCCCAAATCCTCTTTAAGTCTTAGAAAATAGAAATGTTCCTTTCATATACTGCCTTCTTTCTAAACAGGTTAACTACAGAAAGGCGTATTCGAGGGGCTACTGTTGGGGGAAATTACTCCATTTCCAATACTTAAAGATTAATCCTTCAAAAGCGGGTGAGGACTCCGAAGCTGGTAAACTATGGTTCGAAGCATGCGCCACCACGCCGAAGGGTGCAATGGTGCGAAGCTCTGGAGAACCCTCCGAATGGAAGATGGAGGCCTCGAAGCCTAAGGACATGACTGATTGGATGTCCAGCTTATCCATTTACCTTGCAGTACTTTACCGTATGTAACCTTGTTTATAGTACCGAATAGTTTCCACTATGTCGGTTGTAGGTTAGGGGTAAAAAGGTCTCTTCCTTATGATTTTTCCCCTATAAATACCCCCCATTGTACCTTGTAAAAGGGGACCCGGAACAAGTTGTTCATCTACACTTATTCGGACCACTTGAGCTATTATCCATTTCGGAGGCTCAAAGTAGTCCTAAAACACAAACTTCCTGTTTGTCCGTTCTTGATTTCAGAGAACCTGTTGGCGTAACATTTGCGCCAACAGCAACTGTTTGGGACAAACATATTGAGAGAAGCTGAAGAGAAGGTCAAGATCATAAGGGATCGATTGAAAATAGCCCAATCCAAACAAAAGAGCTACGCCGATAACCGACAAAGAGACCTAACCTTTTAGGAGGGTGATTATGTCTATCTCCGAGTCACTCCCCTCCACGACACTCAAAGGTTCAACATGAAAGTCAAGCTAGCGCCCCGCTACGTTGGACCTTTTCAGATCCTCCGACGGCAAGGAGAAGTGGCATATCAACTTGAACTGCCTCCATCTTTGGCAGGAGTTCACGATGTGTTCCATGTCTCTCAGTTGAAGAAGTGTGTTCGCGTGCCCACCGAGCAAGCCGATCTTCAACAGTTCAACGTCCAAGAAGACTTGACCTACATTGAGAAACCCATCAAGATCTTGGAAACTAAGGAAAGGGTAACCAGGAGTCGTGTAGTCCGCTTCTGCAAGGTTCAGTGGGACAACCACCCCGCTGAAGAAGTTACATGGGAAAAAGAAGACGAACTGAAAGCCCAATACCCCGAGCTATTCGAGTAGCGTTCCAATCTCGAGGACAAGATTCTTTGTAAGGGAGATAGGTTTGTAACACCCCAAATTTTCAAAGGAATAAATATATTATTTAATCCAATTTTCTGAAATTTATTATTTTGGAAATACCTTTAATACCCTCCTTTACCATTTTTGAACTACAACATAGATGTAATGGCCAAACCAGGAGCTGAAAATTTTTATGTACGATCCTAAGGCCAAAATATATTTTTGAGAATTTTTACAAATTTTTATCAACCTTGGAAGTAGCCCTAAGATTTTAATCTATTTCCTGGAATTATTTTATTCAGAAATATTTTAAAAACAGTAATGGGCCACACCCCTCCCTTTCTCTCTCTCCCGGCCGGCCCAGCCCGTTACCCTCACCCGCCTCGGACTGACAGCCCGACCCCACCCATCAGCGAGCCCCTCTCCTCTCGCACGCGCGCCCGCCAGCCCGACCCCACCTGTCGGCGCCAACCACCCTCTCTCGCGCCCGAGCCCGACCCCACCCATCAGCCGCCTCGCTCGTGCGCTCTCGCCCACTGGCCAGTGGCTCCCACCTGCCGGATCTGTCTTCCCCGTGAGATCCACCCACAAATGCCCCCCCCCCCGCCGGCCGACGCCATAACACGCCTCAGATCCGTTGCTCTCGACCCCCTCTCCTCAAATTGAGCCCACCATTACAACCCCCGGTCCACGGCGACCGTTTCCCCCATTCAAATCCGGCTGATTCATGTCCAGGTTCGATGAATTAAGTACAACCCGAGCTCGCCGGCGTTTAAACGCGTTTACTCCCGGCCACCGCCAATTGTGCCCCCTCTGCCCCCACCGATGACCCTATTTAAACCCCCTGGCCATCCGTGTTATACCCCTACGCCCAATCGCTGTGAGAACGAACAGAGCGCCCATAGCACTCTTTCTAATGCCACACCACCACCCTCACTACAGCCGCCACTCACCATTGCCGGATTCCCCCTCCATCCACGCCGACCGTACCGCTGCGACCGCAAGGACCTCACCGACCCCGGCCACCGCCCCGTCGTCCACGAACCCCGCCGGAATGCCCCCGCCGACGAGGACCCGAACTCCTTCGCCGCCCTCGCTCATTGCCGGCCACGCTCCGACGACCCCAAGTCCCTCCGCCGGTACCCTCGTGATCCCCGCAATGTCCTCTTTCCGTTTTAGGCCTTAGCTTAGACCGCCATCGCTCGCCGAGGCCTCTGGCCCGCTCGCCGTCACTGGAGAAGACGACCGGCACGGGTCGAGTACCCGTGCCTTGTCGGATTCAATCATGGCCGTGCGATCCAGATCCAACGGTGGCGATTAAATCATCTGTGCGGTTTAATCCACGTCCTCGGATCTGAGTGAAGCGATACGGTGCGATCTCGTGCGTTTGTTTATATTTAAAACTCACATTTAATCTGGAGCATCCATCGTGTACCGGTTCAATGTTTTAATCCTGGCCGTCCGCGATAACTTAACTCCCCCGCCTCGCCCGTGACCGCCCGATCGCGATCCAACGGTGGATCTCGATCCGGCGCACGCGCACAGTGCGCGGGTTCACCGTGGACCCGAGGGGATTTAAATTTGAAAATAAATTCCAGAAACTGTTTTAAACTTCTAAAATTCATATCTGGCGCATTTGAACTCCTAAAATTATCATTTCAATTCCAGAAATTTTGTAATGTTATTCTCTACACATTAGTTCAATAAAAATGGTATGTTTACTTTGAATATTTCATCCTTATTTATTAAATTACTCAAATGCCCTTAGGATAAAAATGTAAATTTAATTATTTGAATTTCCGTAAAGCTTATATTTATTTATTTCCTGTTAATATGATGAAACCACTAAGTTTTCTCTAAGCCTTTCATTTTAAATTAATTAGAAGGCTTAAAAAGAGATCATTTCACAATTTAAAATCCCTTTTAGAAAGGCCATATTTCTTTATAGTTCCTTTTAAATTATTTATAAAATAGATTTCAGAAACTTAATAACTTTGTTTTTCTTAAATTAAACCAATTTAAACCTATATGTTTGTTATGTAATTTTAGATTGTTTAAATTGAATGTTGTATTTATTTCATTATATTTATATTGGAAAGACTACGACGCCGCCGAGGAGCCGGAATATTTTCCCGAAGTTCCTCCCTCCCCTTTCGCTAAACAAGGCAAGTCACCAAACAACATTTTTGAGCATATTGAACCCATGTTTTATTAAACTATCGCTAAAACACATAGGTTATACATGCATTAGTCAAATGAAAACACTTACAATATATTTATTTAGGATCCCCCGACCTTGATGTGCAACCCAAGCCATGTTATCTCGCCTAACCTCCTTGTCACCATATGATTAGTATTATTAGCTAGTGTCTAATGTATTGACACGATTGCTATAGGATAAAAATGAGTCGTAGTAAGATGATTCCACTATATGATCCCCGTTACTTCTTATCCTTGGAATTCTGTTGGTGATGAGTTGTGGTTGTGGGTGAATGCATGGTGGGTTCCGGGTGCAAGCTAGGGCATTGGTCTGTAGCACCCGGGGCACTATAAGGACCGGTCTACGGGATCCATTGCAATACACTTCCGTACTAACCACAAGTCTAGTGGGTAAGTCCTAACTAAGGTATGAGTGTTCCAAACCGAGGCCACCATCTGGAGATGGGTCAAGCAGCACCTGCGGGTGGCTTGTACTGACGTGGCACAAAAGGGGGTGCGACGTTAGCCGGGATGTGGCCCGGCGCGCCGGCGAAACCTAGAGCGGGTGGTTATCGCTTGGAGCATTTCATGCCGAGGTTTTGGCACGAGTTCCCATGGTATGGGTCATCTCGTTTGGGATGAGTGCGTGCCTTGTGGGTACAGTAGTACATCTCTGATCAGAATCTTAAATCTTTTCGAAAAGCCGAGCCCACGGTCAAGGGCGGGTTGCGTGACATCCCATAGTTAGATTACTTTTGATATGTATTGTGCAGCAGCTTCAGTAAATTCAGTTACTCTGTTAAAATATGCCACCATATCTCCGTCGTTAGATGAGTACATCTAGGACCTGTGCTCAATCTAAAACATATATATTATTTTAAAAAATATTAATAAATTCATTATTGTTAATTTTAGTAATTTACAAATTGAAAATATATTGATTTATCTCTCATAACAACATTATTTAAAAATGCTTTAATTCAAACTATGTATTAAGTAGAAAAAAATTATTAAATAAAATAACTACATTGGTTTCTCTCTCCAAACAACATAACTCTAGATCTATAATCATAAATAAAATTAAAAAAGAGATTAAAACGACGTAAAAATGTATACAAGTGATGAATAATATTGAGGAGTGTCATATTTTTTCATTTAGGAGAAAGAAACACTGTAAATGGAAGAATATTTGAAAATTTCTATTCACAAATCCTAAATTAGTAAAACGCTAATAACTCATTATATACATGATTAAATAGAAAATAAATGTGATATTCATCATGAATTTACCTTCTAGAAAGAAATCCTTCAAAAGAAACGAAAACAAAGCCTCCCCCTCTTTTTCTAGATTTTTGTCACCATTGTATGGACCAAAATGTGAACTCCGGTAGCCTCGAGCTCAGGGAGGAAGAAGTTGTGTATTTATAGTCAGAATAGTATTGGCGGTCGCAAGTGATGTCATCAAATCATTAGTGGCGGACGGCATAGCAGTGGTGAGCAGTTTTCTGTCCGCCACTACTAGTGACAATAGTAGTGGCGGTCACTGCCGCGGCAGTGCCTAGAACCACTGTAGTGGCGGGCCTCTAATAGCCCGCCACTACAGTGTTTTTGTTCAACGTCTCTGCAGTGGCAGTTTGTAGTAGTGGTAGTAAAATTTTCGGTTTCATAATTTAGTGATTAGTAGTCTTTAATTTTTGTTTTGAGAAAAAAAATCATTTTCAACATATCCTATCAGAATTATTCAGTCTTGTTGTTGCAAATAGAAAGTTGACGCCTTTTCAGATAAAATTGTCACCAGTCACCAGGTCACCAATAATGGCTGCCGCCGTGGATAGCTAGCCAACAAAGATCACGATCCAAATTATCGTAAATTTTCTTTTTTTACATCACATTCACTCTGGGTGAACAAGTTTGAGTCCCCAGCTCATGTCATCACAGTGCCTGACATGAGGCACCAACTTTCCGGTGTCCGCGCCACGCTTCACCCTGCAGTCGTAGAACGGCGGCCCGTGCATGCACGGCTCCATGGATATGGCGCGCCGGCACGGCGGGTCGGGAGTCGTGAGGTTCTCCGGCTTGAACATGACCCACGGCGTGAGACCGCCTAACCCGTGGCCGACGTACCCGAACGTCGACCACCCGCTGGCCACAACGGCGTCGGCCATGCTCAGCAGGTACATCTCCGCCAGGGCCTTCATGTCGTGCGTCGTGTTGCCCGAGAGCTGGTGCTCCTCGTGGCTCGGCTGATGCACGCTCACCACCTCACCGGTCGCCGTCGCCGACTGCAAGTACTTCCACCGGATACTCTCGTAGTACCACGGGTTCAGTCCGGTCATCAGGACAGCCTTCAACCGCGCGGCGCCGGCAGCCGGAGTTGTGAGCGGCGGTTCTTGCGCCGGCAACAGCACCTCCGGCAGCAGGTGCTCCCGCGACGTGCAGGATATGATTTGGTCCAAGATGTGCTTGAATGGGGTGTCGCCATCGAACACCCTAACCTGGATACCTAGACGTTCGTCTGAATTTTTCAGGTAGGAATCATAGAATCTCGTGATCAATCCCCAAACTTTGTTTGTCGGATGGAGAAGATAATGTGCGAGGAGGTAAAACACCGAGTCTTTCCGAGGGAACAGTCGGTCGAGCTCGTCTTGGTACGCCGGGTTAAGGAAGATCGCCGGCACGAAGTAACCGTCAGTCCTCATCAGCAGCCATGGCGCTCGGTGGAGGAACTGCTGGTCGTCGTCGCAGTAGAAGAGCTTGTCGTGGTGGGTGCAGGCATGGTCGAGGTCGACGAAGACGTAAGGGAGCTCCGACACCGACGCGGCGGGCAGGTGGTTCTGCACCAGGTTCCTGTAGCTCTCCTGCACTTCGCCGGTCAAGCCCTCGAGGTTCTTGATCGGGAACTCCGGCGGCAGCAGCCACGTCGTTTCCGGGAACGGCTCGCAGAACAGGTCAGCCAGCGACTCCCCCCTGTCGATGAGCAGCGCCCTGCCGCTGAGCATGGCGTAGAGGAACGCAGATGCCATGGCCAGCATCCTATTCCCTAGGCCTCTGTACGGCACCAGCACGAGGTACTTGCACCCGCCGTCGTCGGCGGCAGCAGCACCCGTGTCATTTCGCCGGGAGTACTCAAGCCGCTCCGCCGCTCTCCGGTAGGCTGCCGTGCCCGGGCCGCACCGCCGTTGCAGCGCCTCCTGCGCCCGCAACCGGTTGATTAGGTGCGCGCTCGGTGATCGCACCGTTTTCTTGCGGTACAAGGTGTAGTCGTACCGGCTCCGGCACGTCCGTTCGTCGAACCCCGGGACGAGCAGGCCGCCCAGGAGCACGTCTTTCTTGGACTCTGCAATAGCTGAATACGTAGAAAAAAATAAATCACTTGTCCAGTTGTGTCCGTCTGCTTCTCTTCTCCCCTAAAATTTTCTAATGCAATTAGCATGCACAAATAAAAATGTAATCAACAGCGTGAGTAATTAAGAATTCAAGATGGCGATCAGTGATCAGTGACACGAGATTGAAGACCGCGTCAGGCGATGGCAAAGGAAGATTAACTGAAAAGGTGTGGAATTGCAGGTACCGTGCGGCGTATACGTCGTCGCCGGCGATGACCAGCCGGACTTGGACGGGAACGGCCAGTCTCGCCGGCAAAACAGGAAGATCAGGAGCGGCGACGCGATGAGGCAAATCGCGACAAACGCGACCTTCTTCCCGGCGATCCACGGGCATCGCCTCTCGACCTCGTCGGTGCAATGAGCAGCTGCCTTCTGATCCACGGCGCCCGAGCATTGCTGCCAGGGCCGTTTGCTTATGCCAACGACACCGACGCCTCTCTCCAACTCCATTGTTATTTGGCGGATGACGCGTTCTTCTCGGGGCCAAGAATCTCACCCTTGAACGAGATATTTGGCGATTAGAGAACGCTTCTAATATTTGGAAGGAAACTAAAATAAGAATAATAATACGAGAAGAAAAAGGAAATTAATAAGAACTGCCAAGGAAATGAATAATAAGGTATGATCAAATTATTCTATTTTTAAAAAATCATCCTGTAATTGATGTACGTCCATGGAATCATGTAAACGCAGGTAGGAAGAAATTTACTCACTCCATTTCGTATTATAAGTTTTAACTATTTTAAGCTAAACTTATCTAACTTTAACTACATTTGAAGGAAATATATATTAGCATATATAATATCAAATAAATATAAAATTAAATCATATTTTATGGTAGTTTTATTAAAAATAATTTTAATTTGATGTTATACTTGTTAATATAATTTTAGATAAAATTATTTAAAATTATATAATTAAACATTATAAAAGAGTCAATCGACTTAAATCATAAGGACTAAATTCTATTAACCAAAAGTTCCAAGGTAAACATTGAAGATTTCTGAAGAGTGGAATCCTTCAGACATGATTCCCCAAATTCTAGGATTGAATTTCAAAATCACTGTCGACTATTTTACTATTTGCGAAAAAGAACTAACCAATACGAAAATCAGAAAGAATAAGAAAATTTGATCATACCATATGTATTACCGAAATATACTGTAAAATTCTTTAAAAATCTTGCACTCACCGCCGGCGTACCGACGCCTCTATCAACTTTATCCTTTCTATTAGGGCATATACAGGAGTTAGCAAAAAGTAGGGTATAATACACGTATCACTCTACCACACTACCGTGGAAACGTGTATTTGTAACGGACATATTCCTCGTCGTTCTTATCGCTAGCGTTAGTAAAATCCTAGCATTAGTTACAGGTAAATATCTATTATTAAAGGGTCAACTTCAATCCTATTGGTTCACACGTTATGGCATTTAGTGACAGTTGACATTTGTTACCCATTGCTAATGGGTTCTTCAGTAACGGGTAATGATTGACACTCATCACTAATGGGATCTTTTGTGACGGGTGATTATTGTCACCCATCACTAATATTATGATCATTTCAAAAATAATAATCTTTAGGCTGCATCCTGAATCACAACAAGGATTTTAACAACCAACATATGCAACATCCAAAGAACATCACAGACAATTAATCACGGAACATAGATAATTCATCACAGAAAATTTATAACTTAATATTATATCATACCCCAGGTTTACACCACATAAATGACAGCCTCAATTACACCATTACTGATATTAACATGGAACACGTTGTACGACCAAGAGTAACGGCCAGAGGTGGGTGAATGGGCGCCTCAAAAATTCTTTCGAATCGATGGCCTTCTCCCAACACCTAATGCAACTCAAGAGTAAACTGAAAAAATCAGACCAAAAATACTGATGAAAATAGCACTATTATTCTCCTGTCAAATATGATGTGATGCGACAGTTTGAGAGATCATAACCGCTAAAAATAATCTAGCCTAAAAAACAACCGGTGTCTTGATTAAAAAGACACCACCAAAGTGCTTAAAGGCAAATCAACAACACATTTAACTCACAGGTATTTCAAATATCACAAGTATAACCACAACAAGCATTTAATCAGACAAAGTAAATACAGATAATAAATTGTGCTCACAGATGAATAAAAATACACTAAAGATACAGAGATACATCAATAATCATTCATAGTGCAATCTGAAATAAAACTCTTGTAGTAATTAAATCTCACGGATTATATAGAAAACAATTCCGTAGTGCATGAAAATCGAGAATAATATTACCGTTCCATTTGATTTCTCCTACTCAGGCATTAACCCGAACACCTGTCCGACGCTGTGCTATGGCTGTAGCCGCACCTTCTGCCTCGGCCAATATTTGCACTGTCTCCAGCGCCCAGATGTGTGCGCCAAAACTGCAGTGCCAAAACCAGGCAAGGCACCCCGGTTTCTGGCCTCCATGCGTCAAGCGACTGCACGCCCTTGCCGGTTTGGACCATGCAGCTTCTGCTCCACGCGTAGAACAGCGGCGCCGACACGGTGACTGCATGTTGCTGCCGCTCACTCAAAGCTTCCTCCCGTGAGTGCCAGTCGCCTGTGCTCCTCAGCCACGCGCTAGGATCCCATGTGACCTCGAGGAGTGCGCGTGCTGCTTCTGCTCGCCCAGCCGAATGCCACGTGCGGCCACTTAGCACTAGGGGCTACAGGCGCCGAGAAAAACCGAATGAGGCCACCGACGGTTCTCCAAAGAAACCAGCAAAAACCAAGGCGCAGGAATAGGAATCGGTGGTGGCGAATAGTAGTCGAAGAATAGGGATTTTTTATGGAAATTTGGTAAAGTAAAAAGTGAACTCAGATTTAATTTCATGTGAGTTGATGAAACCCTTGGGGCTACAAGCCCATTATATAGGCAATTCAAAAAATTGAAAAGACACATTTATCCCTAGGGTAAATTACACACAGACGCAGAAATAAAACTGTGAGCTCAAAGGGCAAGATAGTAAAATCCTATCTACATATAGCTTGTCTTGATGCGGAGCTTTCGTAGCATCTACGGCTTCGCTTCAACACCGTCGAATCTCCGATGGGCAGTCTGTATAGATGCGTCGGTTTTACGCCAAACCCACAAAGCATCCGCTGTCTTCGCACCGGGTACCCGGATTGGGTCGGCCCGATTACGCATCTCCCACAACCCGACAATCGCTCGTCGCCCATTTACGTAGGTCAAATTCAGTCAACAGACTAGCAGATCTCCTTCTGTTCCTAGCCCATGTACCCGAATTGGGCCAGCCTGACTCCACGGCCCCTCTGCCCGACAGTCGCTCACCGCCCATGTACCTGAGTCACACGTGGTCCAAGACACGACATGTCTCATCTCCTCTTCATGTCTCTCTGTTGACTACCGTTGACAATCACTCATCGTTTTTGGAGCCATGAGGCCCATGATCTTCAACATGGCTCCTCAATCTCCTCCTTGATGAGTGCATTGTCAACACCTCTTCATCAACGCTTCAGAACCTGTGAACACATGTATAAACATGAAAACAAAGCATAAGAGAATAGAAAGAAATAAATAAAATAAAAGGTATAACCTTATTGACCAAAAGCCGAACAAACACTAGAAAATGGTCATTATGGTTAAACAAAAAAGAAATTAACAAAAATTTCAAAAACACAACTCAACCGAGTGCAATCTCTGAATCATCAACAAGGACATCCAAAGAGTGAAGGCAAAAGAGACTAAAACTCCCCCTGAAATAAATCCTAGAGAAAGCCAAAGCTCCCCCTAAACTCTTCTAAAAGATCAAATAACCCAAATTTTCTCCCCCTTGTTGACAACTAGACTCATTAAGTGAGACTAAATGCACTCAAAAGAGACACAAACTCAAACTCCCCCTGAAATGCAACCCCCCTCAAAATATGCAATGAATGTAACTAGGGTGAAAGTGAAGTGAAAAAACATGCTTCTCAGATATGATTAACTGCAATTACAACATCTAGCACGTATAGCAATAAATATTATCTAAGACACTTGACATGATCAGTGCAATAGATGATATCCAAAGAAAGTCATTAGAACATATTTTTAGATTTTTGAAAATAAAAGCATCACCACATTTTCTAGCAGACAGGCAAGGTAAAACATGAAATGTAGAAGCTAGCTAATATCTACCAAGATAGGCATGATCCAAAAACTAAGAGCTTCAGCAAACTTGTTATCTTTTTAAATTTCAGGTTTTTTCTTTCCTTTTTCTTTTGTGCCAGGGGTTATTTGCATGTCAACCTTAAGCCAACCGTCCAAGTCAAGACTAGGCCAAAACAGTACCATCAGAAGCTTAAGACATTGGTCTTGGTATACATTACAATGTCTTAGTTCTTACCAAAGTGCTATGGTAAGCAGTCCAGAACAATGTAATGCGACACAACAAACCCACCTGGATCTTTTCACTTAAGCATAAAAGGCATGGATTTTTTATTTTTATGATTTTTATCATTTTACAACATATTTTCCATATTAAAGCATATAGATGTACAAGTTGAATATCTGCATCTAAATAAGGAACTGGCTACAAGGCATGTAAAAGATAGCAAAAGCATTCAGCCTACACATGCTAGTTACTAGAAGCAATGGTGATCAATTTTCAATTTTAAAGCATACAAGCCATACATATGACATATATCAAATATATCATGTGAACTGAAACAAAACATGATCATCGATAGGTATTCAAAACCATACACTGGCAATAATGAGTAAAGCAGTTCAATCATATAATAGAAGGAAGGTCAAAGTGTGATATATGAATGTGTATGATATGAACTCAGACAAAAGGAGTTAAATAAAAGAGTAAAAAAAGAAAAGACTCAAAAAATATCCTAAAAAGGATACACAACTTCCAAATGCCCTCGCAAACATTCAAACGTAGACTGATTTAGGGGTTTGGTAAGAATGTCACCTAACTGATGATGGGTATCAACATGAACAAGGTCAATGACACCTTTCTCATATTGATCCCTTAGAAAGTGAAAGCACACATCAATATGTTTGGTTTTGAATGAAGACATGGGTTTTTCCCTACACTAATCATGCTAGTGTTATCACAAAACAAAGGCACTCTGGCAAGGAAAGACAACCCAAAATCTTTCAAAGTAGAAATCATCCAAACCAACTATGAGCAGCAGCTAGCAGAAGCTACATACTCAGCCTTTGTGGTAGAAAGTGCAACTCTAGATTGTTTTCGAGAAGACCAAGAAACAAGCGAAGAACTGAGAAACTGGCAAGTTCCAGAAGTCGACATGCGATCCAGCCGACACCCACCAAAATCAACATCAGAAAAGACAGATAACTCAAGAGATGATGATGTTGAATAGTAAAGACCGATATTAGGCACATAGGTAAGGTACCTAAAAATGCGCTTGATAGCTTGCCGATGAGATGCACGTGGTGAAGACTGGAAGCGCGCGCAAAGTATCATGGCGAACTGTATGTCCAGTCTTGTCGTAGTCAGGTACAAAGTGATCCGATCATCCCTCTATACTCTCTCTCATTGACCTTGACACCGCTCTCGTCCTTGTCCCGGCCCCCGAATATACCCATGGGGGTCATCTGAGGCTTCAACTCTCCACCAAAGTCGAACTTCTTTAGCATGTCCCGCATGTACTTGCTCTGGTGGATGAAGATGTTGTCCTTGGTCTGCTTGATCTGGAACCCTAAGAAGTACTTGCGCTCGCCCATGAGGCTCATCTCAAACTCGTTGTGCATCTGCTCAGAAAACTTGGATACAAGCTCATTAGTAGAACCACCAAAAATAATGTCGTCCACGTAAATCTGAGCAATCAAGAAATTAGAGCCAACTCTAAGCAAGAAGAGTCTTGTCCACACAACCCATCACAAAGTCGTTCCCCTACAAAAATTGCTTTAAACGATCATACCAAGCCCTAGGGCTTGCTTCAGACTATATAAAGCATTCTGCAACTTTAAAACATGTCGAGGAAACTTAGGGTTTTCAAAACCGGGGGGCTGCCTAACATAGACCTCCTCCTCTATGTACCCTTTCAGAAAAGCACTCTTGACATCCATTTGAAAAAGCTTAAACCCTTTCAAAGCAGCAATTGCCAAAAGTATGCGAATGGACTCGAGACAGACAACAGGGGCGAAAGTCTCCTCAAAATCAATACCCTCCTTCTAGCAAAAACCCTGGGCAACTAATCAAACTTTGTTGCGCACCACAACCTCATCTTCACCTTGCTTGTTCCTAAATACCCACTTGGTGCTTATGGGGTTGCATCCAGGTGGTAGCTCAACTAGTGTCAAAACTCGATTACAGACAAAATTTTCAAGCTCTTTTTGCACGGCATTTATCCAATTTGCATCAGATAAGGCATGAGAAACATCTCTAGGCTCAAAGTTGGCAACAAAAGCAGACTCGGCAAAAACAGCGAGTGAACCAACCTGAGAACGCAAGGATATCGTAGTGAGATCACCGATGATGAGCTTTGAGTGATGATCACGCTTTATTACTCGGGATCTTAGGTGATCATATGTTACCTTACCAGAGTCAGCAGCTGGCACCTCTGGACTCGACTTAGGGGGCTCGATCGAAGTGGAAGTAGTGATGAGAGGTCCGCGGAGAGAGTCGTCCTTGCTAAAGACGAAGTTGAAAAGTTGCTGAAGGCTGGGATTATCAGGGAAGTGGCTCATACAGAGTGGTTAGCCAACCCAGTCTTCATTAAGAAGAAATCTTTAGGGAAGTGGCGCATGTGTATTGATTTTACATCTCTGAATAAAGCATGACCCGCGACCCCTACCCAATGCCCCGAATTGATCAGTTGGTCGACTCCACTCCTGGTTCGGAGTTATTAAGCTTCCTCGACGCGTATTCCAGCTATCATCAAATTTGGTTGAAGCGCGAAGATGAAATCAAGACAAGCTTCGCTGGATTTAACAGAGGAGACAAGACTTCGAGCTGTGGCAAATTTGTCAAAGTATCAGCAGCAAACGAAGGCTTGGTTCGACCCGAAGGTCAAGATTAATGAACTTAGACCGGGTCATCTCGTTTTGCGAAGTATCATCGCACCAGGAAAATTAGGAAATAAATAGGAAGGTCCATACTTAATTGTTCGCTCAGGGCGTCCTGGTTCTTTTAAATTAGCTAATTTGGAAGGTGAAGAGTTAACGCATACATGGCAAGCGGAGCACCTAAAGCGATACTTCGCATAAGGGCTCCTTGTAATCATTTGTAAGCACTTTCCAAATTAATAAAGCATATGGTTCAGATAATGCCTACCCCTCATAAACTTCCCACTTCCGAGTGGACGCACTGGAATAGCGGAGTTGACCGAGAGGGAAGTGTCATTAATTTGAATCATATTTTCCGAGGTGGTGGGCTGACATAATCCGGAGTCCAAGCCACCGGCTTGAAGACATCCGTAAAAGAGCCCGAGACCACAGAATGCGGAGTCCAAGCCACCGGCTGGAAGACATCCGTAAAAAGAGTCCAAGGAGACCAAATGATGCGGAGCCCAAGCCACCGGCTTGTAGGCATCCATAAAAAGAGTCCAAAGAGACCACTGTGAACTCCAAACCACTGGTTTGACAGAATTCGCAAAAAGAGCCGAAGGAGGCCAATACAAAACAGAGTTTGAGCCATGAGCTTCGAATGTCTGTTAAGAAAGTCCAAAGTGACAAATCATCTAGGACACTAAAGTGTCCGGAAAGTTATCCCAAGAGAGTTCTTTCAAAAACATACGGTACTAAGTTACCAGTCTTCAGATTACAAATAGTCGAAGACATTTTATAAGATTTTAATCGATCTTTAAATTGCTGAGGGGCTCCGAACCCCCAAAATTGTACTCCTAAGTTTTTTCTTTGCGCCTAACCATCTTTGAATACAGTTCGAAGTTGCTTACGCTCAAAAAGGGGCTAGTAAATAAGGAGACAATTTTAAATCGATATTTATTATTCGAACAAATGTGATTACATCATGAAAACTTGGTATCTATACCAAGAAGGAATCGAAGACCCCTTTGATCTCTAGAGCTAGGGTTGGAACGACTAGTCCCAGACCCGGGAGTTCTAACAACTTTGCGTTTAACTCTCTTGCCTCCCTTCGAAGCTCTAAAGTCTTTTGGCTCTTGTTGAAGCTCTGCCCAAGTTCGAAGTCGTCCGGGGCTCCTTTCCCAGCTTTCGAGTTCTTCAGGCTTGTTACTTTGAGCTTCATCTTCGTTTTCGGACCACACAATGTCTTCGAAAGATGAAGTTTCCAAGTTAACTTCTTTTTCTTCCTCTTTAATACAAGATAATATATCTTTGCTTACTTCGGACGTAATCGCTTCGGAGCTATCCCGAGGAACTAGAAATCGAGGGCGCTTGTGAAGCTTTAAGATATCGAAGGTAGCCCATAATAAGCGAAGTTCGTCGTTAACATCTAACACTTCGACATCTTCAATATAAGGCAAAGCCTAAAAACATGATAAGCAAATCTTCATTCATAAATGTACAAAAGCGTAGTGCTTTACATAGTTGAAGATCCTAAGGTAATTCTAAACCTGCGGGTTTGGCGGAGGCTGACTGCTCGAAGCTTGGGACCGAGCTTGCTTCTGGCGTTGCCCTTCGTCAATCCAAGCCTTGATCGCAGAGCGACCTTTGGATCTCCATGAAGTTTGGAAGGCTTGCCAAGCAGCGGCCACACCTTCGGAAGGAGTAAGAAGCTGGTCGTCATCGAAGGTAATGGGACCCCCCTCTGTGCTCGGAGTTATCGATTGGCCTAGATCTTCGTAGTAACGAAGTATACCGATAGCAGCCACTTGTCCGGAGATTTCTCCGTACCGAATGCCTGCTGTCTTCATTTGCTTCGCTGCTCCTTGGATCCTTTTCAACCGTCGCAGCAGGGAGATGTTGTCATCTGAAGGAAGCGTCCCAGTAGTACCGAAGTACTCCAGAACACCTAGCAATTGGTCCATGACCTCCGCAGCTACCTTCTCCGACTTCAGCTTGTCTTCAATGAAGGCATCCTTCGTCGAAGTCAATTCTCTTACTACTCCAGAGAGCCTAGCTGCCTCCGTAGCTAAAGAATTCTTCTGATTCAGTAGCTAGCTAGCTTCTTCTTAGAGTCTAACAAGCTCAGCCCCCGCAGTAGCGTGCTCCGCCCGCATCTTTTCGATTTCCGCTCGAAGCACAATTTTTTCTACTTCGAGCTCTTTGTTCACAGCTTCCAAGCCTTGTCTGGCCCTGCGCTCCGTTGAAACCATGTTGTCCAAGTGGGCCACTCGACCTTCGAAGATAGTAAGATTTCGTTGAAGAGTTGCATTTTCTTCTCGAAGGCGAACGCTTCCACGTTCATTTGAGATATTCGCAGCCCGGGCCAAGACTGTTTGCTGCGAAGAGAAAAACCAAGGTGAGAAATTATTTGTATATAAATTTGATGTTGTTTTGCAGATACTTCGTACCTGGTATGCTGCACGTTACATGGTAGCGTTGAGCTCCGAACTCTCCGCCTCGCTCAAGATGGCCACCAAGTCCGTTTCCCCGACATCGCGGCTAGCTCGATCCAAAGGCTTGCTGGTCATCTTCGTTTGGCGAGGGTTCGGAGTGCTGAGCCATCTTTTTTGAAGCTCCGGCAGAATGGCCCCCCTCAGTAGATTGGCTTTCGTCTGTTGACTCAGATGGAGTTGATCCTGAGTTCGGAGTAGGGAGAGGGTCCATCTTGCCTTTGCCTTTTCCAGGCCCCATTTGAGTGGCTCCTGGAATTGGCTCCGAAGTTGTCGAAGGTCCAGGAATTATATCCTCGGGACGGACCTCTTCCACAGAAGTGGATCCTATAAAAACAAAGGTATTATACATTGTATAATTTCGCAGGGAAAAAGAATAAAAGAATTATGCCAAGTTTACCTTCGACATTCTCACGACGGGTGAGCATTGGACTTCTTGGCGGGTCGAAGGCTACCCCAAAGTCTTCGTCAGAATCAACAGTCAAATCTTCGACTGTTGGAGCATCCTCGAGAGCAGCCGTTGTTACTTCACCCGAAATCGAAGCTGCAGTAATTTCAACTCCACTTTCGTCCACAGGAGCTCCGTCTTGAGGTAAATCTTCTTGAGAAGCCGGAGTCCTCACTTGCTCAAGGTTCTCTTGAGACTCCGGCACGCTCGCAGCTTCATCAATACGCGCATCTTCTTGGGCTGCATCTTTGTCAATCAGGTCGACAAGCATCCTGCCTTCGTCCTCCAAGGAATCGGAGACTGAAGCTCTTGGGCTCGAAGGTGCAGGAACTCTTGGCTTTCGGGCCACCTTCTTGAGCGGAGTCTTGGTAGAGCTCGAAGCTCCACCTTTGGCTTTTCTCTTCTTGGGCCCTTTCTCCGAAGGCACCCAATCCACAAGAGGGGGCGGAACAACTTCGAGTAGCCCCCATACTCGGTTGGACCGTTCCCAAGTACCAACCAGCTTAATTCTCCATTCCTTTTCGGTCGGAGTTGGGACGCCCAAAATCTTCTCCGAAGCCCGTACAATCTGCTCCGAAGTTATAGGGGCTGAAGAGGCTGAAAAATGAGTTAAGTTGGTTAATTCTTCGAATAAATGTATATGATATATGTTGTTTTCGAAGTTACCTGCAGGGCTCGAAGTTGAAGAGATTTTGCGAAGACCACCCTCCGAATCTTCCTCGAAGGTAATCGGCCAGTTGGCCATCAGCGGAGGAATTTGAAGTCCGAGGAATTCTTCGGCTAAGTCCCGCATACTCAGGCGGTGACTGATTTTTTGAAGTAAGCTCAGACGAGCTTCGAGTTGGCCTGGATCCGGGTGCACAAGGGCTTCCTTTCGGAAGTTGATATCTTGCAAAGGTCCAGCTAGGAGGCTACTCGCCCAAACTTCGGCGTAAAACCACTTCAAGATCCAGTCGGTGTACCATCTGGCATTGATGGCCTTGGCATGAAACCGGAGAGCATACTCATCCCGAAGTCTGAAGTTGATGCTTCCGAAGGACACTACCATCTTCTCACCTCCGGGGCCTACGAAGGTCTTTGGTTGGCACGAAGCTCCGTGCAGTGCTGCGAAGATCTCCGCCCTTCCTTCACAACCTTCGGCCCGCAACGCCCATTCGAAGATGGCGAGACGTGCTACCACATTCGGAGAGAGTTGGGGGAGAGTGACGTGGAACAAGTCCAATACCTCCGCCAAGAAGTCAACCGCCGGAAGCCCCAGACCAGCTTCGAAGAAGGCTTCGAAGATGACCACTTCTTCGGGTCTTGGTGACGGAATGATTTCCTTCCCAGGTTTGCGAATCATAACCCCGGAATTGATCTTGCCTTCTACTGCGGCTGCAAGTGATTCTCTTTTGCAGGTTGAAGGTCCCAGTGATAAGACTGGTCCGTGTACTTTGTCGACGCCGGGAAGAGGTCTTGGGGGCCAACATTTTGGGGATTTCCTCCCGCCGCCGCCATTACCGCCACTGTAGGAGTTGGAATTGCCGTCGCCGATGATGTAGCCGCTGCTGCTGCAGCAGCTTGCTGTCGAGCCAAGGCTGAAGTCGCTCCAGGACCCTTGAAACTAGTTTTCGCCATTGGATTTTGTGGATTGTTTCAGAGGAAAAACGGGGGCTAGGCCTTAGTTGATGACTTGTTTACACGAAAACGGTGAAAAGGTACTCGAGAAGAGTCTAGGCCCTCTATTTATAGCCCAGACCCTGATTTTTTACCGTTTGCTTATGCCGTTTCGCATTCTTAACCGTTACTTTGCTCTGGATTTAAAGTGTTCCGTAACTTCCGTTAGAAGAAAGAAGCTAACGGCTATTTTTTCCATGTTTAAAAAGGCTTCCAGACTTTTCGAGTTAGTTCTAAGTTGCTTCGAATGTAATTTTCTTAGAAACTGACTCAAAGTTTACATCTCCACGTAATTCGGAGATGGTTTAAATCTGCTAACCCCTACGCATGATTATTTTTCTTGCGTATACTGCTCTCCTAACATTGCAGACTTAGCGGAGAAGCGTATTCGAGGGGCTACTGTTGGGGGAAATATTCCATCTTCAGGGTTATTGCAGTGACAAGATAAAGACTGGTGATTAAGCCAAAGATTTCCAGTATATAACTTTGGAGATGCATTGAATCAAGTTCGAAGTATGATGAAGAACTCTAGTTCGGAGTATATCTTCGAACTTGGACTCTTCCGGAAGCTTTTTTGCCAGCTAAGATGGAAGACTTATCTTCTTTCTCATTAGATTAGTCTTTTACCATTTTAGCCCTATTAAGAGTACCGAATAGTTTCCACTATGTCGGTTGTATTTGAGGGGTAAAAGGGTCTTTTCCTTAATATTTGGGCCTATAAATACCCCCCGTTTCACTTTGTAATGGGGACCGAATACAAGTTATTCAATACACACTTTCGAACTATTCTAAGTTATTATCCTTTCGGAGGCTTGGAATAGTTTCCTTCGCAAACACTTCGTTTGTTAGTTTTTAACCTTCAGAAACCTGTTAGCGTAATCTTTTACGCCAACAGATCTTATAGACCACAACGCCATCAGAATTGAGTACTTGCGAAGTATCGTGATGGAATCACACTACGAAGCCCTCATCAAGCAATTGAGATACAGAAAGCAAATTGTATCCCAACTTTTCAACCAAAGCAACATCTTTGAGAGTGAAATTTGAGTTGATTCTTACCACACCTTTACCTTTCACTCTACTCCTTCTATTGTTGCCAAAGGTGATATGTTCCTTTTGCTTGGTTGTGGAGAGGCTGGAGAACCAAGCTGCATCTCCGGTCATGTGGCGTGAACAACCGGAGTCCATGATCCACGTGCCCTCCAAGCCTTGGTCTGGCGCCTACACATGATAAGAAAATCTCGATCGCTTAGTGCTAGGGTGAGTGAAAACATGACGAGGCATCCAGCACTGAGTGATACGAGTAGTAGGCCCAATAAAAATAGACTATCTATGCATAAGATAATCAGAATGATGCAAAGTGCGAGGTCTACCTACATGCTGTGACCAAAATGCATGATGGGGTCTCCTAACCTATCGAGGCACAAAGTTACTCACACGGGGTCTACCACCATATGGAACATGGTGAATACCTCGAGGAGCAAGACCTCTCCGGGAAGTACGAGGAGCCTCAAAAACAGGAAATGAGTAAAACTCAGACTCATGCATACCTCGAGATGGGTAATGTATGTCCTGGAAACTCATCGCCTGAGAGCGTCGCTCATCCTTGATGCGATGAAAACAGAACCCGATCAAATGACCTGCCCGCTGACAATAGGAACAATGAAACACTCTCTTAGGGGCACTCACATGAGTCATAGGAGCGATCCTCGCAGGCTCCTTGGGCTTCTGCTGAGTGGTTTTCTTGGGAGGAAATTTCTTGGCATGAGGAGTGGTTTTCTTTGGAGTTTGGATAGGCTTTTTGGCTGATGGAATGTCTAACCGGGATCTTTCTTTCTCTAAGGTAGTGGGTGAGGTAAAAACAATTTTGTTCTCACCGTCCGAAGAAATCATCTCAAAACTCAATCCTAGAGTTAACCCTGCCCTGTCAGCACACATCTTGGTCTTGGCAAAGAGCAAGTCCATCCTACCCTTTCCCTCAGTGCAATTATTAACCACAGAAAGAAGGTATTCATTTTCAGTCATAAGGTTTTCAGCTTGCCCTATAGCAAAACTAAGCTGGTCCTTAACGATGATGCAGGTGGGACAAACATGCTGCACATCCTTAGAACACTCAACACTGTCCAATCTAGCCTCTAATTCCTTAACATGATTGTCTCTCAAATTAATGCTATCAATCAATAAAGAACAGTTTGAGCAAGCATCAGAAGAAATAGGTCTAGACTCCACCACCAAAAGCTGCTTCTGTGCAGTCTCAAGCTTATCAATAGTTTGAGCATGCACAGAACGAAACTGAGCAAGCTCACCCATGACAATAGTGCAAGATTCACATTCAGCATCATCAATCTTAGACTTAAGCATGGCATAATCAGTAGAAATAGATTCTAGCCTAAGTCTAAGGTCTTTTCTATCTCTAGCAGCTTGCACAAGTAGTCTATCCTAACCAAGAAATACTTCATTCAGTTCATCAACTTTAATGGAAAGTTGGTCATAGGATAGTGGTACCTCAGATAAGTCAAGCTCATCGCCACTATGAGTGCTGTCGGCCATGAAGCAAAGGCTGGTGAATCCTTGCCTTCTTCTCCTTCTTCTCCTCCTTTCTTGGGGACTCTTCCTCCTTGTCAGAGCTTGACTCCTCAGTTGAGGATGTGTCGATGTCACTGAGTGCAGCAACAAATGCTCTAGAAGAGGTCTTTGCTACCCTCTTAGCCACCTTGCCGCGTTTACCCTTCACAAAGGGTTTCCTTTCCTTCTTATGGTATTTGGGGCTCTCACTCTCATCTATCCTCTTGAGCTTAGGGCAATTAGCCTTGATGTGAGAATTGTCACCACACTAAAAACAACCACTAAAGCCACTTCTCCTCTGATCCCGTCTCTCATTGTGAAAACGGGTGAACCTTCTGGCAATGAGAGCAATCTCTTCATCATCCAGAGTATCAACTTGCTCCTTAGTGATGGAGACCAGGGAGGACAAAGCAAAACCACCAGCAAGAACACAAGTACCAGATGTGCTTGGTTCTGCAGGGATGCTACGACTAGTGCTAGAAACTAGTGCCAATGGCTGTGGCAAAGAGTTGCTGTGAACTGCAAGAGATGCCTTGGCAATCTCTGTGGACTTTAGCTTGCTGAAGAGCTCATCACAGGTTAATGTGTCATCTATAGATTCACCAGGTTCCTGCACAAATAGCTGATACTATTGATTGTATGTGCTTTGGCGCCTGGCCTTAATCTGTGTAGAGCCCTCATGAAAAATAGTGAGTGTAGTCCAAATCTCCCTAGCTGTCCTAAGGTGCTGCACCCTATCAAACTCACTCCGAGTCAAATCAATGAATAGTATATTTCTAGCCTTGGAGTTGGCATTATATTGATCATTTTCTGTTTGAGAGGTGCGAGTTTCAGCGATGGAGTATTGTGAGTCCACAATCTCCCAAATTGACTTTCCTTGGCTTAGCAAGTAAGCCTCCATGCGCACCTTCCAATATGCAAAATCAGTCCCGTCGAACAGAGGTATTTTACTAACTCTGTCCATGTCGCTAACAGATAAAAAAACCGATTAAAGTCAACTTGTGATCTTAACCTACTCTGATACCAATTGTTGGACCGGATGGCGACCAGAGGGGTGGGGTGAATGGGAGCTTTTTTAAAATTTCAGACTAAAAATAGCCTTCTGTTTTAATTCTATCTTCTATGGAACAGGCTTCGAACACGCCCTTCGATGTTCTGGTTTGGAGGTATTTCACACTCCGAAACCAGGCTTCGCAAGGAGCAGAAGTTCAATGTAAAGAAGACTTCGCTCCACCCGCAACACCAAAAACTCAACTCTGCTAAGTCAGTGCAGGCTCCGCACATAGGGTGCCTTCGAGCAGACTTCACACTTCACCCTTCGCAAGAGATGACTTCCGTCTGAGGGTTTCGACCAGATACTCTGCACTAGCAACTGGTACTAGACTTCATATTTTGAAGGTCAGAACGCACACTGAACAAACTATGCTGAGGACTCTGATAGGGAAGAAAACAGGCTTCGAGTTAAGCCATGAACAGTTCTTCGCTAGTAATTAGTGAGGACTATCCTCCAGTTTACACAGAGCGAACGAACACTGAAGAACACTCTACACACACACTGATCTCTAGCACACTTCTTCAAAAACACCTCATACAACAATCCCAAACCAGGAAGAAGTGGTGCACAGCAAACTCAAAACAATCAGTGCAGAAAAAAGCATACAAGTTCAAGCAGAAAATGAAAATAGAATCAAAGTTTCATTGCTTGAACAAGGAACAAGAAATGAACTCATAGGATGAATACAGAGGGTGTGGCGGCTAGCACAGGAGTTCTACAATGGCTGCTCAAAGTGTTACTATTGCCTAGCTAGTCTCCACTATTTATAGGCACTATTCAGCCCTGTGAATAGACTACTTTACCCCTAGGGTTTACACTGATTTTGTCTCATCAGAACAGGGGGGTACAATTGATAGTCTACTTTATTTGGAGGCTTCTTTTGCCAACTTCGTAGAGGAGACAACATCAGCTTTTGCAGAGCAGACACAATCAGCCTTTTGCAGTTTTGGATTCTTCTAAAGCCCTCTTTCGCACGCGAGGGGTGCGGTAGCTTCAGCGAGAAGCTTTGAGCCTGACGGCTTTTGCTTCACTGAAGTCAGTCTTCGATACAGTGATGGTTTTGAGCCAATGCCGTCAAAGCCCTTGAGCCTTCGCGCCATCACCTCCGGAGTGGACCACCACAGCTTCGCAGCTACTCCTAGCTTGAACTCAGTCAGTCCGTGTACCGAAGCCATGCATGGCCGATGTACCACAAGTCAGCCACACTCCGAAGCCCCACCTTCGGAGTACCACCCTTTGAAGTCCCTCCTTCGTCCAAGGCCTCCGCATGAAGCATTCCATGAGCACTTCATCGCAGTGTCTCTCCCCGAGCACACTCCTCGACGAACCTCACCCGGACCATGCCTTCGATGCACCTCGACTTCTGAGACCTCTGTCGGGTAAACCTTCGAGTGCCTCCATCCGAAGCACAATTCGAACACCTTGCCTCATTGCTGAGGACTTTGTCTACCATAGTCCGAAGTTACTCCATTCGGAGTACCCTTCGAAGTGCCTCGCCTCCGAGGACTTCGTCTCGGGGTACCTTCAGCCGGATCCATGCTCCGCACTCTCTGCCTTGGCCTGGCACACCTTGACCCGAGGACTGACCTCGACCCCTCACAACCTTTGTGACGGAGCTCCCTGCTCGCCTGGCATCAAGAATCCCGCTTGACCCAGGTTCACTTGCTGCGAACCGTCCGTCGTCTCCAAAGTCACCTGCGCACCACAAAGAAACAGACAAGTGTATCTTGTACCTCGAAGACCTCTCCGGGTAACCAACCTCCGGCACACACTCTGGTGTACCGCCCAAAGTACCGAAACCTTCGGTACAACCAAGTCATTGTGTACTATCAGACCCCTCTGACAGTAACAGTCCACTGCAACAGCCGCAACAACCTGACCCTTCGGTGAAACGACCTCTGAACCCCTTCGGAGGTATCCCTTCGAATCAGAGGATAAAATCTGTCAATCACTCATCACAGACTCCAAAACCAACCCTTGGTTTCTCACAAAAACTTGCAACCTTCAACCAGTTGTTCTTCTGAATAAAGAACCAATCACCTGGTACCTTGCGCCGGTGGTGATGAATTAGAAGAACCTTATGGCAACAAAAAAATACCAGCAGTAAATCAGTTTAGTATAGAGGTAAAAATCTTGGCAAAACAAACAATGAACTAGGCTTCAGCGAAGAACACCACATGAATCTCCTGACGATGCTGAACAATGAAAACAATATCTACTAAAACCTGTAGAAATTCATAACGGCAGCAAAAATCAAGAACAAATCACAGAACAAAATTTGTGATTTACTATAAGGCTGCTGGAGTTCTTGAATGAAGCCACCGGTTCATACATGATTCAAACCGAAAATTATGAAATCACAATTGACTTTAATTTTCTTCTACTGGTTTGAATCATGCAGGAATAAATTGGCAACAATAGATGAACAGGAGAAGCAACAAAATATTCGGACAATTAAACTAAACAGGATTCAAAAACTTCAGCACAATATATATTCTGAAAAAACCGAATAGTGAATGCTCCTAGTTTTCTACAGTGGCGGTACTACGAATGTCTGGCATGGCAGCATTGGCATGAATAATTTGGTGAAGAAATACTGACCAATGTTAACCAATCTAGTAGTAACAAGAAAAATCACGACAGATTGTAATCCCACAAGAAAACCAGATGAACCGCAGTGAACAACTATTTCAGAAAAAGACCAACCACAGTACTTCTCAAAAAACATACATGATATGTTCTGGTGGCGATTGAAGCTGAAGATGTGCGGCGATAGTAGCATGAGATGTGAAGCGATAAAAATAGGTGAGACAAGCCAAAACAAGAGACACAATGCACACCGATCCCCTCAGCATAATCCATATCCACACATTGATACCATCGATGCAATCAAACCAACACTCTCTCATCACTCCAACTCATCACTCCATATCGAGCAATCTTGTCAATCACTCATCATACATACAAAAACCATAGTGTGACCTCACTTGGATTCACACAAGACATGGACAGACGAATGATCAGGACAATGTGTTGACAAAGTTAGCAAAAAGGGAGGCCAATGCAAGTGACAAGACGGCTCGAGGGATCGAGAGCTAGAGATACTTGCTGGCAGTCGAGTTCGCGGATTGGTGACACGTGTCCGCAAACTGGAGCGCTTTGTCGGTTTTGGCTCAAAACCATTGGATCGAGATCAAAGCGTGTTCAGGCAGAGATGTAGTCGCTACAAAAGCTTCGAATCGAGACAAACTACCTTTAAATAGGATTTTACATTTTTAGCCCTATGGGCCTTCGAGTGTATAAAAAACACTAGGGGTATTTGTATCTTTTCCTATTTTTGAATTGGCTGTAAAAGGCCCCCTAGTCCTAGGGTTTCTACCAACTATTTCAATTAAAAAATTTGAGTTCCTTTACCAAAAATTCCGAAAATTAATCCCTGTTCATCATTGTTCTTCGTACTGAAGATTCCATAAATAAATATCCTCCGGTTCTATATTTCTTTCAAGAACCGGTATTGGTTTTTTTAGGAGTTATTATTTCTAGTTTTTAAGAGGAATCACTATGCGGAGCAGAGTTTTTTGTGCCGGTGGTGCTTGCGCAGAGGCGGCGCACTTGGCGCAGGGTGCTGTAGCGCTCTAGGCAGATCGACACGTGGAGGCGAGGCGTGTTTGGCGTGGGGAAGCTTTTGGCTCGAGGACGGCGTAACCTCGGCGTCGGTCAATGCTAGGACCGCACTATGGTAGGCAGTGCGCGTGAGGAGCGCCTGACTGCGCAAGGACAACTCACGGGTGGAGTTGTAGAGGGGCACTGTGCTGTGTACGACTGCTGGGTGAACTACTGCATGCACAAAGTGTTCGTCGCATTGTGCACGAGGAACAGGAACAACACACTAATCATATTATTCTCAATCCTGGTGCACAAAATATTATTTCTATTGATTATTCAGTGATGGATTAAATTACTACATGCACATTTATTGATATACCCATGTGATTCTAATGCATGTCATGAACCTGTTTAAATGCATGTGAACTGATGGTTTCTTTCCTGTGCTTTATGAAATGCATGTGATTGATGGATATTTTGCTAGCACTTGATGATTTACCTATTTAGTCTGTGAGCTTTATTAATCTGCCTTGTGTGCATTGTACTATTGTCTTTTCAATCAGGACATCAGTGCGTTTTTGAAGGCTAGATTATTTTCAATGCTTGTGATCTCTCAGATTGTCTCATCATTTAATATTTGACAAGAGAGGGATATCACTTGCTTTCTCTGGAATTTTGCTGGGTTCATACATTTGCATCCGCTTGTTTATTTAGAGGTGCGTTGGGTGTTTAGAAAAGGTCACCAATTCGAAACAATTTTTCGAGGCTCCTATTCATCCTCCTCTAGTCACTCGTTTTGGTCCTACAATTGGTATCAGCGCAGGTTAATAAGATCACCAATTGAACTTAACCAGTTTTGTGATCCATTGGCAACATGGATAGAGTTAGCAAAATCCCTTTGTTCGATGGAATGGACATTGCATATTGGAAGGTGCGCATGGAGTCTTATTTACAAAGCCAAGGAAGTGCAAATTGGGAGATTGTGGACTCACAATACTCTATCCCTGAGCCTCGCACTACGTAGGATGAGAATGATCAGTATACTACTAACTGCAAAGCTATAAATATACTATTCATTGGCCTGGGTAGAAATGAGTTCGATAGGGTGCAGCACCATCAGACTGCTAGGGAGATTTGGTCCACTTTGATTGTTTTTCATGAGGGAACATCATAGATCAAGGCAAGGCAACAAAGTACTTACAACCAACAGTATCAAATGTTTGAGCATAGACCTGGTGAACCTATCGATGCCATGTTTGCTAGATTTGATAGCATTGTGAGCAATTTACGTTCCAGTGGAAATTTGGCTTATTCTGATCATGAACGTTCTATCAAGCTTCTATATGCCCTTAACTGTGGCATATGGGAAGTAAATATTTCTATCATTGAGGAGTCTACAAGTTATGACACACTAACTTGTGATGAACTCTTTAGCAAGCTTAAGTCCACTGAGATTGCAAAGACATCTCGCCAAGTACTTGGAAACTCTTTGCCACCATCCATCGCACTAGTTTCTGGTTCTGGCAGTGACACCTCATCTGGAGGTATTGTATCTGGTTCTTCTAGGTCTTGTGTCTTTACTGGTGGTTTTGCCTTCTCCTCTCTAGTCTCTATCACGAAAGAGCAGGTGGATACTCTAGATGATGAGGAGCTTGCTATCATTGTCAAGAAGTTTACCCATTCTATAATGATAGACGAGATTAGAGGAGAGGAGGCTTTCGGGGGTGTTTTTAATGTGGAGATCTTTCTCACATTAACGCTAAATTCCCTAAATTGAAAATGAAATATGAGAATGAGCATAAGTACCAGAAGAGGGACCAGAAGACCTACTTCAGGAAGAACTGTGACAAGTTTACTAAGAGAGCAGCCAAGGCAGCATCCAGAGCATTCATGGTTGCACTAAGTGACATTGACACTTCTTCAAGTGAAGAGCCAAGCTCTGATGAGGATGAACCACGTAAGGAGCAGAAGAAGGCGAAGGACTTCACTGGCCTTTGCTTCATGGCCGACGGCTTCCACAGCGACGATGATCTAAACTTATCACAGGTAACTTTATCCCATGACCAACTTTTGGTTAAAGTTTATGAATCGAATGATGCTTTAATTGTTCAGGATAGGTTACTTGTGAAAGTTGCTATAGAACGCAAAGAACATAGACTTAGACTTGATTTTGTTTCCACTAAGTATGCCTTGCTTAAGTCTAAGTTAGATGATGCTTAGTGTGAGTTCTGTTGTGTTGTCATGAGTGAGCTTGCCGAGTTACATTCTGTGCACGCTCAAACTATCAATAAGCTTGAGATTGCATAGAAAGAACTCGCTCTGGTGGAGTCTACACCTCTTGCTTCTTATGCTTGTTCAAATTGCCCATTACTAATTGAAAGCGTTGAACTTGGGGACAAGCATGTTAAAGAATTAGAGACTAGATTAGAGAGTGCTAAGAGTTCTAAGGGTGTGCAACTAGCCTATTCCACCTGCATCACCCTAAAGGACCAACTCAACTTTGCTAGAGGGCAAGTTAACAAACTCATGATTGAAAATGATTACCTTCTCTTTGTGGTGGATAAATGCACTGAACTGAAGGGTAGGATGAATTTTCTCTTCGCCAAGACCAAGATATGTGCTGACAGGGCATGGTTAGCTCTAGGGTTGGGTTTTGAAAGAACCACTCCAGATATTAAGAGCAAAAGAGAGAGCCCAGTTAGACACTCCACAAAAGCCCAAGAAACCCATCCACCCTACAATGAAAACCCCTCCTTCACCCATGAAAGTCTCTCAGTAGAAACCAATAGAGCCCATGAGGATTGCTCCCAAGACCCATGCACCTACCCCAAAAATATTTTTCATTGTTCATATTTCCACGGCGTGGGATATTTGGTTGGTTTCTGTTTTCGTCGCATGAAGGATGAGCGACGTTCTTGGGAGATGAGGGCACAGAACATGTATCAACCACCTATTGGTATGCATGAACCTATCTCTCATTCTCATTCTTGCTTTCTTGAGGATCCTCGTGCTCACATTAGAGGATTTGCCTATCGTGGGATACACCTTGACTCATATGGTGCTAGACCATGTGTTAGTTGTTTTGATTCTCGATAGGTTAGGAGACATCATCGTTTTTATGGCTCTTGCCATTTAGGTAGACCTTGCACTTTTTATCATAATTCATATCCTGTGCGTAAATAGTCTACTACAAATTTGACTGCAGCTCGAGTCTCTCAGTGCTAGATACCATGTCGGTTTTTCACTCACCCCAACACTGAGCACTCGATATTTTCTCATTTTGTTTAGGCAACGGACGGAGGCTTCGAGAACAAGTGGATCATGGATATCAATTATTTGTGCCACATGACCGGGAAGATATCATTGTTCTCTAGCCTCATCTCGACCCAGCGACATGAGTACATCACGTTCGGCAACAATAGAAGGAGAAGAGTGATAAGCATAAGTATGGTTAGAATTAATTAAAATTTCATTCTCAAAGATGTCCCTTTAGTTGAGGATTTGGGATACAATTTGCTTTCTGTATCTCAGTTTCTTGATGAGGACTTGGAAGTACATTTTAGACGTGATATTTCACAAGTTCTCGATTATTCTAGCGCTTTGGTTTGTAAGATTTCTTTTGGTTCTTTGCATTGCCTTAATGCTAAACCTTCTTCCGAGCTCTAGATGTAGCATAGGAGACTAGGGCATATGAGCTTTGACTTGCTCACTTGACTAAGTGCCCTAGGTCTGATCCGAGGATTGCCTAAGCTCAAGTTTGTGAAGAATCTTGTTTGTGCTTCTTATCGACATGGAAAGATGGTGGATGCCTCTCATTCACCAATCACTGTTGTGATGTCTGAACAACCCGAAGAACTTCTCCATATGGAAACTATATATAGGTCCTTCTCGGGTGGATGACTCCTGTTGTTCTTGAGCCTTCTTTCTTGCAAGTAAGGATGAAGTGTTTTCACACATTCGGAGCATAGCTTTGAGACTATTCACTAAACTCCCTAGTGCATTGAAAGCAATCAGAAGTGATAATGGCACCGAGTTCAAGAATAGTTTCTTTGTTGACTTTTTCCTTGAGCACAACATTGAACATCAAGTTTCTGCTCTGTGGGTTCCTCAATAGAATGGATTTGTTGAGAGAAAGAACTGCACTTTGCTTGAGATGGCTAGGACGATGCTCAATGAGCACAGGACTACTAAAAGATTTTGGGCTGAGGCCATAAACACTTCACGTTACATCTCTAACCATATCATTTTGTGATCAATTTTGAATTTGATCTCTTATGGACTGCGTTTTGGGAGAAATCCCAAGCTTACTCACCGTCGAGTATTTTGTTGCCAGTGCTTTATCCTAAACATGTAAATTTGGACAAATTTGAGTCGCGATCTTTAGATGGGATCTTTTTGGGTTATTCCACTCCTAGTCATTCATACAATGTGTTTAATATTGAGACTAACACTGTCATCGAGTCATGTGATGTGATTTTTGATGAATCAACCCCGTGTGTTAGTTCTTCTTTTGAGCTTGTCATTGAAAAAGATATAAATGAGACCATATTTGAAGAAAACGATCTTGAAGAATGTGAAGGCCACGAGGATGATCCTCTACTTCCCTCGACGTCAACCCCTGAAGTGGACCCAGCATCGACTACTTTAGCAAGAAGCCCTGAAGCATCTACTTTGACTTCGGTCATCTTCGACCGCTCTCTAGCAAAAGTTGAGGAGGAGGCTACATCTCATCGAGAAGCTTTGCAGCACATTCATAATATGCATCCTCTAGAGAAGATCATTGGTGTGCTCATTTTTAGGCTTCTCAAGAGCTTCACATCATCAAGCTATAAAACACATATCGAGGTACGTAAAACACACTCTTGAATTGGCATTTGATATTCTACATCATCATCTTTGTGCCTTCTAGGTTTTTCCGATGCTTATTTTGCTGGATATAGAATTGATAGGAAAAGTACCTCTAGTACTTGCCATTTTCTGGAATCCTCAATAGTTTGCTGGTCTTCTCACAAATAGTCTAGCGTTGCACAATCTACAGCTTAGGCTGATTATGTAGCTGCTGCTAGCTATTGCTCACAAATTTTGTGGATGGTTTCTACTTTGTGGGATTTTGAGTTGGATTTTAAGGGTATTCCACTTTTCTGTTGATACCCAGTTTAAAATTCTAGAACCAAACACATTGATGTGCGTTATCACTTCTTGAGACAACACAATGAGCAGGGTGATATTAAGTTGATATATGTTGATACCCAGAACCAGCTTGCTGACAATTTTACCAAGTCTCTTGATGCTTCTCGCTTTGCATTTTTGAGAGGAGAGCTTGGTGTTTGTCATCCTTATGGCATCTTGTTAGGGGGAGTTGTGTGTCATTGAATAAGCTTCTGTCAAATGATTAACTGCTTTTACATGTACTTGCATGTATATGCCTTTGAATTATTGTCTTTAATCATGATGATTTTGCTCTATTTAATATATATGATATCTATCATGAGCATGTATTTTAATTATGAAAATTAAAACATGATCACTACTTAGTCTGGTAACTAGCATAAGTAAGCTAAATGTTTTTGCTATCTTTTACATGCCTAGTAGCTAACTCCTTTACACTTGTATGCAAACATGCAACTTGAACATTTTAATGCTTTTCATGAAAATCTTGTACTTGAAATTGATAAAAATCATGAAATTTATATCCATGCATTTTTGTTCTAAAACTGAAAAGATCTAGGTGGGTTTGCTTTGTTGCACTGCATTGTTCTAGACTGCTTACCATAATACTTTGGTATGGACTGGGATATCATAGTGTATGCCATGACTAATGCTTTAAACTTCTGATGGTCTTTGCTTGACCTAGGCTTGGCTTAGTCGGTTAACATAAGGTTGACATGCCAATAACCCATAGCATTAAAATCAAAAGAAAAAGGAAACAAAAAGCTTAAAAATATTGCATAATTACAAGTTTGCTGAAGCGCCATGTTATTTGACTAAGCATGTCTCGGTAGTATTTGCTAGCTTTTGCATTTCATGTTTTGCCATGTCTAGTGGGTAGTTTGAGTGGTGATGCTTTTATTTGCTAAAATCTGAAAATGCTTTCTCTTGCTTTTCCTTAGATATGATTCATCTGAGCTTATCATATAGTACTTTTAGAAAATATTCAAGGCAAATGCTTGTTTTGTACTGTAATTGCTATTAAACATGTTTCAGAAGCTTGCATATACATTCACCCTCACACATCTCGTTGCATCATTTTTATCACCTTGATGCCTACATTGCCAAAGGGGGAGAAATAGTGTCTTAATTCTGTCGAAGGGAAGGATCTTTTGTCAATGGGGCGATTTTTAAAATCAAGTGACATGTTTTGCTATTTTCTGAGTTTTTATGGTCATTTGTGCACTAAACATCAACATTCATCTGTGTTTTTTGGGATTTGTCAATGCACTCATCAAGGGGGAGATTGAGAAACCAATTGGGGTTTGCATTGTGGTTTTTTCTTAGTGTTGAGTAATTGATATGTTTGCCTGATTTAATGGTCTGGATTTGTGTTTGGCTATTTGGGTTCACCGATGGGATTGGTGTGCATTGAGATGTGTGTTATGTGTAGATTCGTGTTTTGCTTGTCTCATGTTGTGCAGGGTTGATATGCGAGTCAACTGTCAATGGCGGATGATTGGGGTCAAGCGGGGAGCTTGAGGCCAAATGGTCAAGGATGATGGGTGAAGTTGAGGAAGATCTCAAGCGTACACGTGGAGATGAGGCAAGACATGAACGAATGGATGATCGGGACAGTGTGCTGACCAAGTTAGCGAAAAGGGAGGCGAATGCAAGTGACAAGGTGCCTCGAGGGATTGAGAGCGGGAGTGACATGCTGGCGGTCGAGTTCGCGGATTGGTGACACGTGTCGGTGATCTGGAGCACTTTGTCGTTTTCGGCTCAAAACCATCGGATCAAGATAAAATCAACCTGAGATAAAGCCGTAGTCGCTACGAAATCTTCAAATTTGGACAAACTACCTTTAGACAGGATTTTACATTTTTAGCCCTGTGGGCCTTCGAGTATGTAAAAAACCCTACGGGTATTTGTGTATTTTCCTGTTTTTGAATTGCTTATAAAAGGCCCCCTAGTCCTAGGGTTCCTACCAACTCTTTCAATTGAAAAATATGAGTTCCTATTGGCGTGCTTTTTGGTGACACGTTGACACATGCGTGGCGTGGGAGATCTCCTTATCTCTAGTGCAAGTCCTACGTTCTTAGAAAAGTTGTTCAAGGCGTGCCAATCAGTTTGACGCTGCAACTGATAAGTTATTAGAAAAGATAAACATTATTAGCCTAGCAGATCGGCCGGCAAACCGATGACCATGGCAAAGATGATAAAATCATGAATCCCCGTGCCAGTAATCCATAAGGCTGACATCCCAAGTTGACTCAATCAAGCGAGTGCGCTATCGACCGATAGAAAGGATAGAATCATGCATATAGGCTGATGCACACCCTTCGATGGTGAATATGATATGGAGATGAATTAAAGATAACCTATCAGCTTGTACTCTGATAGAAATAAATAAAGTGTGCTAGATAACAGATCTATATCATGAAGATCGTCACAATAACTAGATCGGACCTAACCAAGACAATAGCTAGTCACAATGATCTGAACAATATATCAACGAATCAGGCTAACTTTATTTATATGAACAGTGTACGACATGAAAAAGATACAATATCAAGATATGTCGAGCCTAACCGATGAAGCCTCAGACTATCAGACCCAGATCACATCAATCTAAGAGATCAAACCTAATTGATGCAGCCTTAGACCTAGTCAAATACATTGAGAACAACCGACGATCGTACTGTTTCACCATTCTTCTCAAGAGATCGAACTGAACCGATGTAGCCATGAGAATACTAACCTAGTTGGTATGGACGTCGGGGGTGGCGAGACTCACCTCTTCGCTGTAGATCAAAACGATGCAGCCCGGCTCCGAGCGCCTGAGTCCAGCCGAATAACCTTGGGGCTCAAGGGTGGTGATACGATTATTGGTTGGTTGAACAAGAATTATCTAATCTAACATAAGGGATGCATATTTATAGTTCGGAGACTTGCCGTCCAAGTAACTTATCCTACCGATTCCGGATGAACATGTTACCATCTTCTGCTCTTATCTCCATCGGCTCCCTATCCGATCATGCATTTGTTGTGGACTGACTCCTCTGACTTTACTTGACCGGATCTTCTTTGACCTTTTGTTGACTGTGCGGCAATGCGTAGTGGGCTTTTAGGCTTATCAAATCTTGGCGTCAACACATACCCCCCAGTTTCAGAGCGTTCAAGGATAACTGATGCTTCAAAATTATCAATCATAATCACTCCCTACCAGCACATCCTTTCAAAAGTCCTCTCCAATTTATTTTCAATAGCTGAAACCCTTCATCTACCAATGCTTCATAAATGTTGCAAGGGCATCGGCTCCACTTTATCTTCTTCCTTATACCTTTGTTCTTTCTTTTGCCATGAACGACTATGATAGATGTCACCTGGTGTAACTCATCTACTTTTTCTGTGGAGATGTCGGACCAAGATTCATCCCACATAGTCTTGCATTGGCGATCTTTCAAATTAAGGGTCTTGTTTTTCCTGACCCTGCAATGATTTTGGCCTATTGAAAAATGTACTCATGATTACCTTCTGCCGAACATTGGGAATGGCCCCACCAAATCGACTGGGATTACTTTGACTCGATCATCGAGGAACTACTTCTCGCTCTATAAGAACCGTCGAGCACTTGTTCTTTCTTTTTTACGCCTTCTATGCACAATGTCTCTTTCTCTTAGAGCTCAACACTGCTTTGCGCCCCTTGCATTCATCATCTTCTCCGCTGGTTTCGTTCCTCGGCAGCCTATCATGGCAACCACCAATTCCATTCCTGAGGTAAGTTATTAGCTCATTTATCCTTCGTTTCTGATCACTTGCCAATTTTTCTTGGTTCTTATGCCTTCTTCTATTACTTTTCCCATATTTTCCTTTCTGTAGAATCTGAAAAACCAAATCTTGATCCCCCTAGCAAAATACCCATTATTCTTCTTTTTGGGGCCAAACGGTGATCCTGATCCCACTGATTTAATTAACGCTGAATACCAGCGTATCCCTTTCAAACATTCAAAGATGCTTGTTGGCTCAAATGATTATGCTAACAGGTTTAGTGAACTCGAAAGACTAACAAACAAAGTGTTTGCTTATGAAGACTATTCCAAGCCTCTGAATTGGATAATAGCTTGAGATAGTTCGAAGTGTGTATTGAATATCAGAGTATTAGATACCTCTTTACAGAACGAATAAGGGTATTTATAGACAAGATACATTAGGAAAAGACTCCTTTACCCTCTAATTATTACAACCGACTTAGAAGATACTGTTTAATATTCTTCGTAGGGTTAAGAGGGTAAAAGACTAATTTAATAGTGAGAAGTGTTTGCTTATGAAGACTATTCCAAGCCTCTGAATTGGATAATAGCTTGAGATACTTCGAAGTGTGTATTGAATATCAGAGTATTCGATACCTCTTTATAGCACGAATAAGGGTATTTATATACAAGATACATTAGGAAAAGACTCCTTTATTATAACACCCCAAATTTTCAAAGGAATAAAAATATTATTTAGTCTAATTTCATGGAATTTATTATTTTGGAAATACCTGTAATGCCCTCCTTCACCTTGTTGAACTAAAACCTAGATGAAATGACCAAACTAGGGACTAGGAAATTTTGTATATGCTCCCAAGGCCAAGATATATTTTTGAGAATTTTTACAAATTTTTATCAACCTTTGAAGTACCCCAAATATTTTAAACCAATTTCTACAAATATTTTTATTGAGAAAAGGTTTTGAAACAGTAACGGGCTCTCTTCCCCCCTTTCTCTCTCTCCCGGCCGGCCCAACCCGTTACCCACGCCCGCCTCGGTCTGATAGCCCAACCCCACCCATCAGTGAGCCCCTCTCCTCTCGCACGCGCGCCCGACACCCCGGCCCAACCAGTCGGTGCCAACCAACCCCTTCTCATGCCCGAGCCCGACCCCACCCGTCAGCCGCCACACTCACTCGCTCGCGCCCGCTGGCATGTGGCCCCTACCTGTCAGATCCATCTTCCCCACGAGATCCGCCCCCAAATCCCCCCTCGACGGCCGATGCCATAACGCGGCTCGGATCCGCTGCCCCCGACCCCCTCTCCCCGAATTGAGCCTGCCATTACTTCACCCGATCCCCGACGACCGTTTCCCCCTCATCGATTCTGACCAATTCGCGTCCAGGTTCATTGAACCCTTGCAACCGAGCTCGCCGGCGTTTAAAAACGTGTTTACTCACGGCCACCGTCAATTACGCCCCCTCTGCCCCCGCCGGTGACCCTATTTAAACCCCCCTGGTGCCCCGCATCCACCCCTCGCTCGCAATTGCGCCAGAACCGAACCAAATGCCCGTAACGCTCACTTAAACACCTCGCCACCGCCTTCACTCCAGCCACCACTCGCCGTCACCAGAGTCCCCCTCCGTCCTCGCCGACCGCACCGCTGTGACCACAAGGACCTCACCGACCCCAGCCACCGCTACATCCTCCACGAACCCCGCCAGAACGCCATTACTGACGAGGACCCAAACCTCTTCGCCGCCTCTACTCGTTGCCGTCCACATTCCGTCGACCGTTCGTCTCACCGACGGTACCCTCGTGATCCCCGTAGTGTCCTCTTTCCGTTTTAGGCCTTAGGTACGACCGCCGTTGCTCTCCGTGGCCTCTGGCCCACTCGCCGTCGCCGGAGAAGACGACCGGCATGGATCGAGTACCTGTGCCGTGTCGGATCTAATCCCAACCATGCAATCGTGATCGGACGACTCAGATTATATCGCGCGTTCGGTTTAATCTGGTTCATCGAATCGTAGCGAAGGGGTGCGTTTTAATTTTGTGCGTCCATCAGTATTAAAACCCGCACTTGATCTGAGCCACACGATGCGTACCGGTTCGATGTTTTAATCTCAGTTTAACTCTCCCGCCTCGCCCTCGCGCATTGGATTTGGATCCAATGGTCCAGATCAATCCGGCGCACGCGCATAGTGCGCGGGTTCACCGTGGGCCTGGCTCACCGTGGACCTGAGGCTATTTTGAGTTTAATTTAAATTCCAGAAATGCTTTTAAACTTCAAAAATTCATATCTTGCGCATTTCAACTTCAAAAATTACCATTCCAATTTCAGAAAATTTGTAATATTTTCCTCTACATGTTAATGCAATAAAAACAATATGTTTACTTTGGACATTTCATGTTTGTTTAATAAAGTGTTCAAATGCCCTTTGGGAAAAATACAAATTCGATTAATTAAATTTCAGTGAATTTTATATTTATTTACTTTGTGTTCATATACTGAAAACCACTAAATTTTCCATGAACCTTTCATTTTAAATTAATTAGAAGACTTAAAATGAGACTACTCACATTTAAAACCCCTTTTTTACAAAGGACAACATTTATTATAATTCCTTTTAAATTATTTATAAAATAAATTTCAGATACTTAACAACTTGATTTTCTTTAAATTAAACCAATCTAAACCTATGTGCTTGTTGTGTGGTTTTATATTGTTTAATTGAATGTTGTATTTATTTTATTTTACTTTATTTATATTGGAAAGACTACGACGCCGCCGAGGAACCGGAATACTTCCCGGAAGTCCCTCCCTCACCTTTCGCTGAACAAAGCAAGTCACCAAACAACATTTTTGAGCATATTGAACCCATGTTTTATTAAACTATCGCTAAAACACATAGGCTATACATGCATTAGTCCAATGAAAACCCTTACAATATATTTATTTAGGATCCATAGACCTTGATGTGCAACCCAAGCCATGCTATCTCGCCTAACCTCCTTGTCACCATATGATTAGTATTATTAGCTAGTGTCCAATGTATTGACACGATCGCTATATGATAAAAATGAGTCGTAGCAAAATGGTTCTACTATATGATCCCCGTTACTTCTTATCCTTGGAATTCTGTCGGTGATGAGTTGTGATTGTGAGTGAATGCATGGTGGGTTCCGGGTGCAAGCTAGGGCATTGGTCGGTAGCACCCGGGGCACTATAAGGACCGGTCTGCGGGATCCATTGCAATACACTTCCGTACTAACCACAACTCTAGTGGGTAAGTCCTAACTAAGGTATGGAGTGTTCCAAACCGAGGCCACCATTTGGAGATGGGTCAAGCAGCACCTGCGGGTGGCTTGTACCGACGTGGCGCAAAAGGGGGTGCGACGTTAGCCGGGATGCGGCCCAGCGCGCCGGCAAAACCTAGAGCGGGTGGTTATCACTTGGAGCATTTCATGCCGAGGTTTTGGCACGAGTTCCTGTGGTATGGGTCTTCTCGTTACACCTTGGTTTTTGGGATGAGTGCGTGCCTTGTGGGTACAGTAGTACATCTCTGATCAGAGTCATAAATCTTTTCGAAAAGCCGAGCCCACGGTCAAGGGCGGGTTGTGTCACATCCCACAGTTAGATTACTTGTGATATGTATGTGCATAATTGTTTGACATGTAACGACTGTTGTGCGAGGAGGTAAAACATACTCCTTGAGTTAGATGATTTTATTGTTGTTCATGTTTACTTTCCGCATGATAAAACTTGACTACATTAACTGCAATAACTGAAAATGTACTTTTCCGCACTTTTAGCCAATTATCCTTCCTTTGTTATTACTTGCATTTGCGGTGGCTTGTTGAGTACTTTTTGTACTCATACCCGTTGAACACCTCAGAGGATGCCTACTACAAAGACGGTCTGGAGTAGCAACCCAGTCAAGAGAAAATATCTTGAAGAAGGCATTCGTCATGCATTTCAATTTTTATTATCGTTTTTATTAAACTCTGATGTAATAAATATGGTCTACGCACCATGAATACTGTCGTATGTACGATTTTCGCATGATGAACCTCTTGTATTATTGTTTTTCTAATGAAATTCAATAATGTTCCGATTTCGATAAATCGGGGCGCCACAAGATGGTATCAGAGCCGACTTGACTGTAGGAAGCCAAACTGACCCGCCTAGCCAATAGCTGCAGAAAATTATTTCTCGAAAACCTACTTTATAAACTTTGTTCCTCCCCTCACTTTTCTTCAACTTGTTTTGTAGATGCATGTCTACCAAGTCCACAGCTACTGCCACCACTACGAGGGCTTCGTCCGGGAGCTCCGTATGATGCTCACCTTCCTCGGGTTCCTCTTCGAGCCCGAATTCTAGGGGGTGTACTTGGAGGAGTTCGTCGGGCCCTACGACGTCTCCCTCACCATCCACGGCTCCGGAGAGCATCTGCCACCCTACACCACCGCGCTTGGGGGCCTAACTTTCGACGTCGCGTGCCAACGCGTCGCTCTCCAGGCCCTTATGGAGTTGAGGATGATCTATGATGATCGTCTTCAAAACTCATCTTTCCGGCTTGTGCCGAAGTGCACTCCCGGTGCCTACCGTAGCATCTACCTCGGAGTTCATTCCGTGCGTGATCCGGTCATGGCCCTATAGTCGCGTCTTCTTCAGGCTATGGACGACCTCCATACTGAGGCGGTGCTCGATGCCAATGAGCACCATGAGGCGGTTGAGTTTCTTCGTGAGGAGACGAAGAACTTGATCCAACTGAACGGCGAGCTGTAGCGCAAGATCATGCAGCTGCAGAAGGACATCGCGGAGATGGTTCCCCTCCTCCCGAGGAAGAGGAAGCCCATCCATTAGCCCACCCCTCGCCCCAAGAGGATCCCGCCACACCCCTCCACCATCGGACCATCCACTGCCAGCGCCCCTGCACCACGCCCCGGCCTCGTCTCTGACCCCATCATCGAGAATTTTCTCGAGCCCACCATCCCTCGGGAGCCGTGTACTCGTGGTTCCGAGAGCACGGAGACCACCTCCGGTGGCGAGTAGACGATATTTTTTTGTCTAATAAATTTAAGTATGTGGTGCTACCTGCAACAACTTGTGTTGTAGGTGGAGTAAAATAAGAGCTTGGTTGTAACGAACACTTTATACCACTTGATTTACATATATACATGAGCCTTATGAACTATTTTTGATTAAAATGTTGTTTCATCCTCTTTTACTTTATAACACCTTATGTTCAGAAGATGGCCGACAACCAGAACAGCGGCTCCAACAACGGAGAAGGAGGAAGCCATGACGCGCCCGAGGGTGTTGTACCCAACTGGGGTGCAACGAGCCCACGACAGTCTGGGTCGCCATCTGCCAACCATCCCACCTTGGCGGAAATGATGGCGAACCAGAACTAGCTAATCACCGCCCTCCTCACTCAAATGAAGCACCAACAGGCTCAGTTGGACCGTCTACAAAATGGGGAGCCTACCCCTCACGCACCAGCACCCGCTCCCCAACTCTCGAAGTTCCTGTGTGTGCGCCCGCCCATCTTCTCTAGCACCGCCAACCCTATGGAGGCCGGAGATTGGCTCTGCACCATTGGGAAGAAGCTGGACCTCCTCCCCTGCACCGACCAGGAGAGAGTGGCCTTCACCACTCACCAGCTCTAGGGTCCCACCGCAGAGTGGTGGGACAACTACCGCGAGTCCTAGCCCGAGGACCACGTGGTGACATGGGAGGAGTTCACCATCGCCTTTCCTGCCGCCCACGTCCCCACCGGAGTCATCGCGGTGAAACAACAGGAGTTCCGTGACCTGCACCAGGGCAGCCGGACTGTCATGGAATACCTCCATGAGTTCAACCGACTGGCTCGCTATGCGCCAGAAGAGGTGCGGACCAACACCCTCCGCCAGGATAAGTTCCTCCGGGGACTTAAAGATGAGCTATCCATCCATCTCATCGCCACCGACTACGCTGACTTCCAATGGCTAGTGAATAAAGTGCTCATCCAAGAGACTGAGCAAAATAAGTTGGACCTCAAGAAGAGGAAGATGATCGCCTTCAAGCATCAACAGGCGAATTCCCAAAGGCCCCGCTTCGTTCCTCCACCACCAGCGTCCGCCTACCATCCTCGGCCCACCTACAGGCCGCCTCACGCCATCGGTGGATCCAACGCCGGGCATCCCCGCCCCGCTCCACCAGCTCCGGCCGCTCAGCCGACGCACGCCGCCAAGGCCCCGATCTTGAAGGATCGCCAAGGGAGGCTGGTCGTCTACTTCAACTGCCGGAAGGAAGGGCACTATTCGTACCAGTGTCCTCACCCCAAGCAGCCCCAAGGCGCGGCACCCAACCAGGCGGTTCGGGCCCGCATTAATCACATCAACGCGGAGGAAGCTCAGGAGGCTCCCGAAGTCGTACTCGGTACGTTTACCGCAAATTCCGTACCAGCTATGATTTTATTTGACTCTGGAGCGACACATTCCTTTATCTCAGAAGACTTTGTGAAAACCCACGACTTGGACGTGCTCCCTCTATCCCTCCCCATGATGATTTCCACTCTAGGCAATAAAACCTTAGCCCACTTATACAGTCCTAAGGTTAAGATAGAGATCCAAGGAGTATTGTTCCGGGCCGAGCCAGTCCTCATAAAGTGCACCGGACTCGACCTCATCCTAGGGATGGATTGGTTGATGAAGCACAAGGAAGTGATCGACTGTGCCCACAAGTCCGTCACAGTGACCAACCCTGAAGGCGAAGTCGTAACCTTTCGAATGATAGGCCGCAAACCCCTCAAAGCGTCCCTCCATTCGCTAGCCCTTGAAGAAGTACCCATAGTCAAGGAGTTCATGGACGTCTTCCCAAAGGACCTACCAGGAATGCATCCTAAGTGGGACATCGAATTCAGAATCGAACTTGTCCCCGGGACCACTCCAATCTTCAAACGCCCATACCGGATGGCCGCCAATGAATTAGCCGAGGTCAAGAGCAACATCGAAGACCTAGAGCAGAAAGGGTACATCCGACCGAGTACCTCACCCTGGGGTGCACCGGTCATCTTTGCCATGAAAAAGGACAAGACTAAAAGGATGTGTGTGGACTATAGAGCCTTGAACGACGTAACCATCAAGAACAAGTACCCATTGCCTCGGATCGATGACCTGTTCGATCAACTGAAGGGATCCTCGGTGTTTTCCAAGATTGACCTTAGGTCAGGTTATCACCAGTTGAGGATTAGAGAAGAGGACATACCCAAAACTGCCTTCACCTCCCGCTATGGACTCTACGAGTATACAGTGATGTCGTTCGGACTCACGAATGCCCCGGCCTTCTTCATGAACACGATGAACAATGTTTTCATGGAGTTCTTGGATAAGTTCATCGTGGTATTCATCAACGATATCCTCGTCTACTCCAAGACCAAAGAAGAGCACGAAACCCACCTCCGTCTGACCCTCGGAAAGCTAAGGGAACAGCAACTGTACGCCAAATACAGCAAGTGCGAATTTTGGTCGTTTGAGGTAAAATTCCTCGGCCATGTCATATCTGCCGGAGGAATAGCAGTGGACCCAACCACTGTGGAAGCGGTCACCAACAGGTTGCAGCCCACGACCGTGACCGAGATTCGGAGTTTTCTTGGATTGGCCGGATACTACCGCCGGTTCATTGAGAATTTTTCGAAGATCGCCAAGCCTATTACCAGACTGCTACAAAAAGAAGTGAAGTTTGAATGGACCCCAGATTGTGAAGAGAGCTTCCAAACCCTCAAGAAGAAGCTTGTGTCAGCCCCAGTCCTAACCCTGCCAGACATCCAAAAAGACTTCCACGTCTACTGCGATGCTTCTCGCCAAGGTTTGTGATGTGTCTTGATGAAAGATGGGAAGGTGATATCCTACGCCTCTCGACAGCTGAGACCGCATGAGCTGAACTACCCAACCCACAACCTAGAGTTAGCCTTGACTGTGGTTCATGCCTTGAAGATATGGAGACATTACCTTGTGTGAAATCGGTGTGAGGTATTCACCGACCACAAGAGCCTCAAGTACATATTCACCCAACCGGACCTAAACCTCAGGCAAAGGAGATGGTTGGAACTGATCAAGGATTACGACTTGGGCATCCATTATCATCCAGGCAAGGAAAATGTGGTGGCAGACGCCCTTAGTCGAAAAGCGTACTTGTTGGCGTAAAAGATTATGCTAACAGGTTTCTGAAGGTTGGAAACTAACAAACGAAGTGTTTGCGAAGTAAACTATTTCAAGCCTCTGAAAGGATAATAGCTTAAAACAGTTCGAAAATGTATATTGAATAACTTGTATTCAGTCCTTTTTACAGGGTAAAACGGGGGGTATTTATAGGCCCAAATATTAAGGAAAAGACCCTTTTACCCCTCTATTACAACCGACATAGTGGAAACTATTCGGTACCCTTAATAGGGCTAAAATGGTAAAAGACTAATCTAATGAGAAAGAAGATAAGTCTTCCATCTTATCTCGCAAGGAAACTGCTGGAAGGGTCCAAGTTCGAAGATATACTCTGAACTAGAGTTAGCCTCCATACTTCGAACTTGATCCACTGTATCCCCGGAGTTATATGCTGGAAACCTTTGATTCAATCATCGGCTTTTGTCTTGTTACAACAATGGCTCTGAGGATGAAGTATTTCTCCCAACAGTAGCCCCTCGAATACGCTTCTCCGCTAAACCTGTGATGTTAGGAGAGCAGTATACGTAGGAAAAATAATCATGCACAGAGGCTAACAGTTTAATCAGCCTCCAAATATGCGTAGATTCGAAACTTCGAATCAACTTATAAGAAAGTTATGTTCGAACTATTTTTTATAGTTAACTTAAAAAGTCCGAAAGCTTTTTCAGACTTAGAATAAATAGCCGTTAGCTTTTTCCTCAACGGAAGTTAAGGAAATGCGTTAAGTTCGCAAAGAGATAACGGTTAAGAATGCGAAACGGCAGAACACCAAACGGTAAAAAATCGTGCCCTGGGCTATAAATAGAGGGCCCAGCCCCTTCTCGAGTACCTTTTCACCGCTTTCGTGCAAACAACTCAGCAGACAACCCTAGCCTCCATTCTTTCCTCAAGCAATCCACGCGATTTCATGGCGAAGACGAGCTTCAAAGTTCCTGGGGCGGCTTCAGCCTTGGCTCGGCAGCAGGCTGCGGCTACGGCGGCGGCGGCGACATCGATGACGGCGACTCCGGCAGCAATAGTAGAAACAATGGCGGCGCCAGGGAGAAATCCCCAACGCGATGATCCTCATGATCTCCTCTCGGCGTCGACGAAGTATGCGGATCAATCCTATCAGTTGGGACCCTCAACCTGCAAGAGGGAATCGCTCGCAGCAGTGATAGAAGGGAAGATCAGTTCGGAGATTGTGATTCGCAAACCTGGGAAAGAAGTTATTCCGTCGCCAAGGCCCAGAGAAGTGGTTGTCGTCGAAGCCTTCTTCGAAGATGGATTAGGGCTTCTGGCTGTTGACTTCCTGGCCGAGGTACTGGATTTATTCCATGTTACTCTCCCCCAGCTCTCTCTGAACGTGATAGCACGCCTCTCTATCTTCGAGTGGGCATTGTGAGCTGAAGGATGTGAAGGCAGAGCGGAAATCTTCGCAGCTTTACATCGAGCCTCGTGCCAGCCCAAGACCTTCATAGGACCCGGAGGTGAGAAGATGGTGGTGGCCTTCAGGAGTATTAACTTCTGACTTCGAGACGAGTATGCTCTTTAGTTTCCAGCCAAGGCCATCAATGCTAGGTGGTACACTGATTGGATCCTCCGATGGTTTTATGCCGAAGTTGGGGCAGGGAGTCGCCTAGCTGGACCTCTTTGGGACATAAACTTCCGAAGGGAAGCTCTTGTTCATCCGAATCCAGGCCAGCTTGAAGCTCGCCTGAGCCTACTTCAGCGGATTAGCCATCGCCTGAGTATGAGGGATCTGACAGAGGAGTTCATCGGAGTCTAAATCCCCCCTCTGATGGCCAACTGGCCAATCACCTTCGAGGAAGATACGGAGGGCGGCCTCCACAAAATTTCTTCGAGCTCGAGCCCTGCAGGTAACTTCGAAAACAACATATGTCATGTATATTTATTCGAAGAAATAACCAATGTTAACTCATCTTTCAGCTTCTTCAGCTCCTATGACTTCGGAGCAGATTGTACGAGCTTCGGAGAAAATTCTGGGAGTCCCGACTCCAGCCGAGAAAGAATGGAGGACTAAATTGGTAGGTACATGGGAGCGGTCCAACCGAGTATGGGGGCTACTCGAAGTTGTTCCACCTCCTCTTTTGGATTGGGTGCCTTCGGAACAAGGGCCTAAGAAAAGGAAGGCCGAAGTTGGAGCCTCGACCTCTGCCAAGACTCCATCGAAGAAGGTAGCCGAAAGCCAAAAACTACGGCGCCTCCAAGCCCAATAGCTTCGGTCTCCGATTCCTTAGAGGACGAAGGTAGAATGCTTGTTGACTTGATTGACAAGGATGCAGCCCAAACAGATGCAAACATTGATGATGCTGCGAGCGTGCCGGACTCTCAAGGCAACCTTGGGCAAGTGGGGACTTCGGTTGTTCAAGAGGACTTATCGCGAGACGAAGCCCCTATGGACGAAGGTGGAGTCGAAGTTGCTATAGAATCAACTTCAATTCCGGGTGAAGCAACGACGGTCGCTCCCGAAGAGACTCCAACAGTCGAAGATTTAACTGTGAATTCTGACTCCGTCGAAGACTTTGGAGTAGCCTTCGACCCGCCAAGCAGTCCGATGCTCACCCGTCGACAAGACTTTGGAGGTAAACTTCACATAATTCTTTTGTCCTTTTTTCCTGCGAAATTATACAATGTATAATACCTTTGCTTCAACAGGATCTGCTTCTATGGAAGAGGGCCTTCCCGAAGATACCAATCCTGGGACTTCGGTTACTCCGGAGCCAATTCCAGAAGTCGCTCAAATGGGACCTGGAAAAGGTAAAGGCAAGATGGACCCCCTCCCTGCTCCAAGCTCAGGATCAACTCCGTCTGAATCGACGGACGGAAGCAAATCTACAGAGGGGGTCAGTCTGCCGAAGTTCCAAAAGATACGGCCCAGCACTCCGGCCCCTCACCGAACAAAGACGACCAGAGGGCCTTGTCTATGCTCCCTCTTCTAGCTCCTTTCTTGGAGCGAAGAACCGGACTTCGGACTTTGCTCGAGCCTTTGGATCGAGCTAGCCACGAAGTCGGGGAGACAGACTTGGTAGCCATTTTGAGCGAGGCTGAGGGTTCAGAGCTCAACGCTGCTATGGAGCGTGCAGCGTACTAGGTACGAAGTATATGCAAAACAAAATTAATCTTATATACAAATAATTTCTCACCTTGGTTTTTTCTCTTTGCAGCAAATAGTCTTGGCCCGAGCTGCGAACATTTCAAATGAACGCGGAAACCTTCGCCTTCAAGAGGAAATTACCACTGTTCAGAGAAATCTTAACATTTCTGAAGGTCGAGTTTCCCAATTAGACGACATGGTCTCGGCAGAGCGGAGGGCCAGGAAAAGCTTAGAAACTGTGAATAAGGAGCTCGAAGCAGAACAAATTGTGCTTCGGGCGGAAATAGAAAAGATGCGGGTGGAGCATGCTACGGTGGGGGCTGAACTTGTCAAGCTCCAAGAGGAAAAAGCCAAAGCTGCAGAGGAGGCTAGCAACCTGCTTACTCAGAAAAATTCTCTAGCTACGGAGGCAGCTAGGCTCTCCGCTGTGGTAGAGGAGCTGACTTCGGCGAAGGACGCTTTACTTGAAGACAAGCTGAAGTCGGAGAAAGTAGCTGCGGAGGTCATGAACCAACTCCTAGGTGTCCTAGAGTACTTCGGTACTACTGGGACACTTCCTTCAAATGACAATGTCTCCTTGCTTCGGTGGTTAAAAATGATCCAAGGAGCTGCGAAGACGATGAAGACGGCAGGCATTCGATACGGAGAACTCTCCGGACAAGTGGCTGCTATCGGCATACTTACTACTACGAAGGTCTGGGGATAACGATAACTCCGAACACAGAGGCGGCTCCCCTTACCTTCGACGAGAACCAGCTTCTCAATCCTTCCGAAGATGTAGCCGCTGCTTGGCACGCCTTCCAAGCTTCATGGAGAGCCGAAGGTCGCACTGCGATCAAGGCTTGGATTGATGAAGGACAACGCCAAAAGAAAGCTCGGTTGCAAGCTTCGAGCAGCCAGCCTCCGCCAAACCCGCAGGTCTAGATTTACCTTAGGATCCAGACTATGTAAAGAATCATGCTTTTGTACATCTATGAATGAAAATTTGCTTATCATGTTTTTAGGCTTCGCCTCATGCGGAAGATGTCGAAGTGTTAAACATTGACGAAGAACTCCGCCTACTATGGGCTACCTTCGATCTTTTAAAACTTCAAAAGCGCCCTCGATTTTTAGTTCCTCGAGATAGCTCCGGTGCTATTACGCCCAAAGTAAGCAAAGATATACTATCTTATATTAAAGAGGAAGAAAAAGAGGTTAACTTGGAAACTTCATCTTCCGAAGACATTGCATGGTCCGAAGATGAAGATGAAACTCAGGGTATAAAGCCTGAAGAACTTGGAAGCTGGGAAAGGAGCCCCAAATGACTCTGAACTTGGGCCAAACTTCAACAAGAACAGAAAGACTTTAGAGCATCGAAGGGAGGTAGGAGAGTTAAACGCAAAGTTGTTAGAACTCCCGGCTCTGGAACTAGTCGTTCGAACCTTAGCTCTAGAGATCGAAGGGGTCTTCGATTCCTTCTCGGTATAGATACCGATTTTTCATGATGTAATCATAATTTGTTCGAATAATAAATATTGATTTAAAATTGTCTCCCTATTTCCCAGCCCCTCTTTGGGCGTAAGCAACTTCGAACTATATTCAAAGATGGTTAGGCGCAAAGAAAAACTTAGGAGTACAATTTTGGGGGTTCGGAGCCCCTCAGCAATTTAAAGATTGATTAAAATCTTATAAAATGTCTTCGACTACTTGGAGTCTGAAGATTGGTAACTTAGTACCTTGTGTTTTGATAGAAATCACTTTGGACTTTTTTCACAGATATTCGGAGCTCATGAGCTCAAACTCTGTTTGTTTTGGCCTCCTTCGGCTCTTTTTGCGAATTCTATCAAACCGGTGGTTTGGTATTCGCAGTGGTCTCCTTGGACTCTTTTTACGGATGCCTTCAAGCCGATGGCTTGGGCTCCGCATTATTTGGTCTCCTTGGACTCTTTTTACGGATGTCTTCCAGCCGGTGGCTTGGACTCCACATTATTTGGTCTATTTGGACTCTTTTTACGGATTTCTTCAAGCCGGTGGCTTGGACTCCGCATTTTTCAGTGGCTTTCCCACTTCGTCGGAAGCTTCGGACCAGTGGTCCGAAGTCCGAAAAATATGATTCAAATTAATGACACTTCCCTCTCGGTCAACTCCGCTATTCCAGTGCGTCCACTAGAAGTGGGAAGTTTATGAGGGGTAGGCATTATCTGAACCATATGCTTTATTGATTTGAAAGGTGTTTACAAATGATTACAAGGAGCCCCTATGCGAAATATCGCTTCAGGTGCTCCGCATGCCATGTATGCGCTAACTCTTCACCCTCCAAATTAGCTAAGTTAAAAGAACCAGGACGCCCTGAGCGAACAATTAAGTATGGACCTTCCCACTTATTTCCTAATTTCCCTGGCGCTATGATACTTCACAAAACGAGATGACCCGGCCTAAGTTCATTAATCTTGACCTTCGGGTCGAACCAAGTCTTCATCTGCTGCTGATACTTTGACAAATTTGCAACAGCTCGAAGTCTTGTCTCTTCTGTTAAATCAAGCGAAGTTTGTCTTTCTGCTTCTATTTCCGGTTCGGTGCTGCAAAGGGATCCTCCTTTGAGCTCCGTTGGTGTCATAGCTTCATCTCCGAATAATAGTCTGAAAGGAGTGAAGCCAGTAGACCTTGTTTGAGTTGTCCGGATGGACCATAGGATCTTTGGGAGCTCTTCGGTCCACAATCCTTTTGCCAATCCCACCATTCTTCGATTCAGCCCTGACAAAATATTACCATTGGCTCTTTCAACAGCTCCATTAGACTGAGGATGTCTTACTGCAACGAAACATAGTTGGATGCCTAGGTCTTCACAGAATTTCCTGAAGGGTTCTGCATTGAACTGTGTTCCATTGTCCACTGTCAGCTGCCGAGACACTCCGAATCGGCATATAATATTCTTCCAGAAAAATTTCTGGACATTATTCGAAGTGATAGCTGTTAGGGGCTCTGCTTCGACCCACTTTGAAAAGTATTCGATTGCTACCACTGCGAACTTCAAATTTCCTTTTGCTACTGGGAAGGGGCCAATAAGATCCATGCCCCATCTCGCCATGGGCCATATTGGAGCAATGACTTGGAGAGTTGTTGGTGGGCGATGACTTCTTCATCCCATCAACTGACATCCTTGGCAAGTGCGGACTAAGCTATCCGCATCAGCTACTATTGTAGGTCAATAAAGCCCGTGGCAAAGTGTTTTCCTGCCAAAGCTCGAGGGGCTAAATGGCTACCGCAAAGTCCTTCATGAATTTCTCGAAAAATTTCTTGACCTTTGGCTTGAGATATACATCGGAGCAAAGGGGAACATACTCCGGCCTTGTATAAAATACCGTTGATTAAATGGTAACTCCGAATTATGAGTTTCAACCTTGAAAGCTGCGGCGCTTCAGACATATTTGCTTCTCCTTGCAACAATTCCATAATTGAACTTCACCAATCTGTACTAGGAATGCAAAGGACTTCCGCAGCAAGGATTTGTGGCACTGAAGGTGTACTGAGTTCTTCATAAAAAGCCTCTTCTGGTATGTCCAAAGCTCCGGCTGCAGCTTTTGCTAAGATGTCAGCTTGCACATTTTCTGCTCTAGGTATACTCCGAATGGAAATCCCTTTAAATGATGCTTCAATCTTACGGATTTCTTCCAAGTATTTTGCAAGCTGTGGATGCCGAACTTGAAAGCTCTTGTCTACGTGCCCTGCTACAATCTGAGAATCTGTCTTAATAACAACTCTTGTAGCCCCTAGAGCACGTGCCTTTCGAAGTCCCAATAAAATTCCCTCATACTCCGTTGTATTATTGGTAGACTTAAAGATGAGTCTTGCGGAGTACATTGCCTTCTGCCCTGAAGGCGAAATTATCACAGCTCTGACGCCTGCTACAGATGCTTGGAAAGCTCCATCAGAATAAATAGTCCAAATCCCTTCACTTGGCTTTTCCGGAGCCCATGCTGCAGGGGGAGTCCATTCTGCCACGAAGTCCGCCAACACTTGCGACTTAATTGTTGTTCTTGCCACAAAGCATATGCCGAAGGGTGCTAACTCAACAGCCCACTCCCCAATTCTTCCTGTAGAATCCTTACTTCGGAGCATATCTCCCAAAGGATATGAAGTTGGTACAATCACATTATGTGCCAAGAAATAATGCCTTATCTTCCTCGAAGCCATTATCAGAGCATAAGTGAATTTCTCAAGCTCGGAATATCTTGTTTTTGCTCCAAACAATGCTTCAGACACGAAATAGACTGGATTCTGTACCAACTTCCCGTTGAAATCAACCTCTTTGACAAGGACTGCACTGACAGTAGAGCCAGTAGCTGCAAGGTAGAGGAGTAGGGTTTCGTCCGCAATAGGCACCGTGAGTGTAGCGAGGTTACTGAGATAATTCTTAATATCTTCGAAGCTCTTTTGACACTCCGGTGTCCATGCAAAATCTTCGGACCCCTTCAATGCTTTAAAGATGGACAAACTTCTCTTCGCACACTTTGCCAAAAACCTGCTAAGTGCTGCAAGACGATCAGTCAGCTTTTGCACTTGCTTTAAATTCTCTGGGGGAGACATCCTTTGCAACGCAGTTATTTGTGTGGGGCTAGCTTCGATCCCTCTGCTTGAAACTAGATACCCTAACAATTTTCCAGCCTGCGCCCCGAAGATACATTTTTCGAGATTAAGACAGATCCCACATGCCCAAAGGCTATTGAATGTTTCTGCTAAGTCTAGGCTATGGTGGTGCTTTAAAGCACTCTTTATTACAATATCATCCATATAGGCCTCTACATTGCGACCTAATTGATGACCTAGAGCCTTAGCAATCAACCTCGAAAAAGTAGCCCCGGCATTTCTTAAGCCAAAGGGCATTCTTACATAACAGAAGACTCTTGAAGGAGTTACAACGCTTGTCTTGATTTCATCTTCGCGCTTTAGCCAGATTTGATGATAGCCGGAATACGCGTCGAGGAAGCTTAATAACTCCGAACCGGCAGTAGAGTCGACCAATTGATCAATTCGGGGCATGGGGTAGGGGTCACGGGGGCATGCTTTATTCAGAGATGTAAAATTAATACACATGTGCCACTTCCCTAAAGATTTATTCCTAACAAAGACTGGGTTGGCTAACCACTCCGTATGAGCCACTTCTCTGATAATCCCAGTCTTCAGCAGCTTTTCCACTTCGTCTTTAGCGAGGATAGCTCTCTCTGTAGACAACTTCCGGAGTCCTTGCCGAACAGGCTGTGCCTTCGGGTTCACAAGTAGACTGTGTTCAATAATATCCCGACTGACTCTGGTGATGTCTTCGTCAGACCAAGTAAAGACATCTAAATTCTCCTCAACTACTTTCTCTAACGAAGCAGCGACTTCTGGAGACAAGTCTTTGCCAAATTTAAATGAATATTCCTTGCCATCTTTGATAATAACCTTTGCTGCAATCTCTCCTTCGGGGCTTGGCCTTGGGAAGGATTTCTTCGAAGATTCGCCAGGAGCAGAAAAATCCTCCGGGTTATCTTGCACGCTATTCACCTGTCTCGGGTCAAGAGGAGGGCCATGACCATACTCCGCTCTTCGCACAGTGGCCTGATCTCCGAAAACAGTGAGCACTCCCGCCTGTGTGGGCATCTTTATACATAAGTAATTATTATGCGCCACAGCTCCGAATTGATTCAGCATGCCCCTTCCGAAGATGACATTGTACGCATATAGGGCATCCACAACATCGAAAATCACTTCCTCTGTCCTGGCCAATATCCCCTCTCCAAAAGTAGCTTCCAAGCCAATTTGGCCGAGGGCGTCAAGAGGGGGTCCTACAAAGCCTTGTAAAGGACGGGCTGCTGGAAGAAGATGCTTTCTGGAGATGCAGAGTTGATCAAAAGCTTGGACAAAAATAATATCTGCCGAACTCCCTCAGTCAATTAGCACTCTCCGAACCTCAGTTCCTACTATGTTGGCAGTGATGACGAGTGGGTCTGCATGTGGAAATTTTATACCAGCTGCATCATCTGCGGAAAAAGATATTGGCACATGGGACCATTCGGGCATAGCAGCTGCAGACGAAGAGGTTCCAATATGGCCCACTTCACTAACATATTCTCCTCTCTGCCTCTTCGACATACTTCCGAGGGTCCCTCCTCCGGAGATGGGGAGGACTACTCTTTTCCCTCGATCTTGCCCCTCTTCTTGCTTCGGAGGTGGCATAACATTGACCACCGGAGGCCGTCTTGCAGGGTCGAAGTTCTCTATTCGTGCCACAGCATGGATAGGCTCCAGACGCACTTCAGTCGGAACTCGGTCAGTAGTGCCTCGACCTGAAGTTCTTTCCAAGTACTCTCCTCTCAAGGCAAGTATAGATTTGCACGCATCAGTTGCGTGGCTCCGATTTTCACCGTGGATACAGCAGAAAAAGGCCTGGGCTTTGCCGGCCAGTTTCCATGGCGACCTCCAGCCGCTGGTCTTGCTTCCTGAAGGCTGTGGGGCCCTTTGGGCAAACTTCTGCGGGGGTGCAATGTTCAAAACTTCTGAACGAGGATGCTTTTGCCCCCGACGCCTGTCGTGCTGAGCTTCGAAGCTAGGCCCTTGCGGCTGTGTTGAAGTTTTCACTTCCAACTTAACTTCTTGCAGTATCGATGGAGTTGCAGCAGTTCTCCGAAGCCATCCCTCTTCTGACCTTGCATATTCTTCGAAGTAAGACATCAACTAAGAAATAGAAGATATCTTTTTCCGGTGAAGTTTATCAAGGAGGCCTGCATGAATAACTCCCTCTCGAGCTGCGTCAACCACAGAAGATGTAGTTAACCCTCGAATTTGCGACTTCGTATGAGCTGCAGGGAGGAGGTATTTCCTGGAGATACAGAGCTGATTGAAGGCTTGAACGAAGATGATATCTGCTGAACTCCCTCCATCAATCAGCACTCTCCGGACTTCAGTCGCTGCTATATCGGTAGTAATAACAAGGGGATCTGCATGCGGAAACTTGATGCCAGCTGCATCATCTGTAGAAAAAGATATTGGCACATGGGACCACTCGGGCATGGTAGCTACGGACGAAGAAGTTCCAATATGGCCCACTTCCCGGACATATTCTCTTCGCTGTATCTTCGACATACTGTCGAGGGTCCCTCATCCGGAAATGGGGTGGATTACTCTTTTACCCCGATCTTGACCATCTTCCAGCTTCGGAGGTGGCATAATATTGACCACCAGAGGCTGCCTTACAGGGTCGAAGTTGTCTATACCGACCACATCCTGGACAAGCTCCGGACGTACCTCGGAAGGAACTCGGTCAGTAGTGCATCGACCCAAAGTTCTTTCAAGGTACTCGCCTCTTAAAGCGATTATAGACTTGCACACATCAGTAGCGTGACTCTGATTCTCACCATGGACGGAGCAGAAGAAGGCCTAGGCTTTGCCAGCCGGCTTCCCTGGCGGCCTTCATCCGCTGTTCTTGCTTCCTGAGGCTTGTGAAGATTTAGGGGCAAATTTCTGCAGAGGGGCAATGTTCAGGACGTCGGAACAAGGATGCTTTTGCCCTGGACATCTGTCATGCTGGACTTCGATTTTAGGCTCCTGCGAAGGTGTTGAAGTCTTTAATTCGAAATTGACTTCTTGCAGGATTGACGGAGTTGAAGCTGTTCTCCAGAGCCACCCTTCTTCTGACCTAGCATATTTTTCAAAATAAGCCATCAGCTGAGCTACAGAGGATATCTGTTTCCGATGGATTTTATCAAGGAGACCCGCATGGGTAACTCCCTCTCGAGCTGCATCAACTATGGAGGATGTAGTCAGCCCTCGTATTTGCGACTTCGTATGGGCGAAGCGCTTGAAAAATTGTCTTAAAGTCTCTCCAGGCAGCTGCTTCACCTGGAAAAGACTTCCCATAGACATTGGGGGTACGAAGGTGCCCTGAAAGTTACTTATGAACTTCTTCCTTAATTGCTCCCAAGTTCTAATTGATCCCGGCTTCACGAACCAAAACCACCGCAAAGCCACCCCTTCGAGAGCAAGAGGAAAACACTTGGCCATGGTGTCTCGCACTCCTCCATTGGCCTCAATTGCCAAAGCATAAGAATGGGAGAACTCCCCGGGGTCCTCCTGTCTGGAGTACTTACAGAGCTTCGAAGTTTTAAACTTGGGGTCGAAGCGCACTTTCTGTAACTCGGGATGCAGCGGAGACTCGCTATCGAAGGAAGCATTCTCTAGGGCTTTAGGATAAGGAAGATCGTCGTCTTGAGGCACTTCGGAAATGACCGGGGTGGCCTGAGAATGAAGCCTATCTGCGGCCTCTTGTCTCCACCTCGCCACTTCAGCTTGGAGACTGGCCATCTGAGTTGCCATGTCGCTAAGATCATCTTCATTTCTTCTGGAAGGATCTTCCGGGTCTTGAGAACTGTACGTGTCAGTTTGAAGCGGAATCGGAGCTAGAGAAGGGACTCCGGCTGGCTGAACTATAGATGGAGTTGGGGGAGGAACTCTGTCTGCTCGAGGAAGGGGAATCCCTTCGGGAGTCTGAGGTGGAGGAATTACCGAAGGTCCTCCGACCTCGAATGTGTTCTAAGATCTTGCTCCAGAGGTCCGAGGGGACCACCGAGTAGGACTACCACCTGAACTCCGCTTGGGAGGCATGGTTTTGAGAACTTGGTAGAGAACGAAGTTTTTTGGACTAGGTTCCCCACGGACAGCGCCAACTGTTGGCGTAAAAGATTACGCTAACAGGTTTTCAGAGATTAGAAACTAATAAACGAAGTGTTTGCGAAGTGAACTATTTCAAGCCTCCAAATAGGATAATAGCTTGGAGTAATTCGAAGTTGTGTATTGAATAACTCCGTATTCGATGCTTATTACAGGGTATTATGGGGGGTATTTATAGGTAAAAATCTTATGGAAAAGACCTTTTTACCCGTCAATTACAACCGACATAGTGGAAACTATTCGGTACACCTAATAGTGCTAAAATGGTAAAAGACTAATCTAATGAGAAACAAGATAAGTGTTCCATCCTAGCTTGCATATAAGTTCTCTAAAGATTTGACGTTCGAAGCTATACTCCGAATGGGGGTCTGCACTGATGCTTCGAACTTGATCACATACTAAACCGGAGTTAATACTGGAACTTCGGTTTAGTAGATTGCCTTTGTCTTGTTACTGTAGAGACCCTGAGGATGAAGTATTTTCCCCCAACAAATTCCAAGACCGGTTTCCAACGAAGGCCATCAGTGACTGGTGGTATTCTGAATGGATCCTCTGCTAGTTCTATGCAGAGGTGGGCATGGCCTCCGCCTTGGCGGGGCCCCTAGAGGAGATCATGTACCGGAGGGAGGCGGAGATCAGCCCTGATCCAAGACAACTTCATGTACGTCTTGGGTTGCTGTACACCGTGAGTCAACACATGAGTATGTGTGAATTAGCGGAGGAATTTATTGCCCTTTGAATTCCTCCCCTCATGGCCTCCTGGCCAATCCACCTCAAAGAGAACCCGGAGGGTGACTTCAAGAAATCCATTCAAACTCCGCAGGTAGGCTTTCTACATATCCTACATCAAGATGTTTCATACACTTATATTGATTTGATTTCATTGAATTAATCAGATGATATCTTATCTTTCAACTCCGCGGATGACTTATACTCCAGAGAAAATTGTTTGAGCTGCGGAGAAAGTCCCCGGAGCACCTACACTCATGGAGAAAGAGCGGATGGTGAAGCTGGTTGGGAACTTGGAGCGATTCAACCGAGTATGGAGCGTACTCGGAGTCGAGCCCCCAACCCTTCCGGACTGGTCTGCAACAGATCCGACTTCGAGGAAGAGGAAGGCCGAGGCTGGGACTTCCAGCCCGATGAATACGCCAATTAAGAAAGTGACCCGCAAGCCGAGGGCTTGTACCCCTTCGAAATTGCCTATTTCGTCGCCAGAGCAATCCGAAGAAGAAGATGAAGCGGACGTGCATATGATGGAGGAGTTGGAAGCTCTTATTGCGGGGAACGATGAAGAAGGGTCTCAGATGGAAACCGAGACCTTCATCCGAGATGGCACGGAGGTGGCGCCAATTGAAGAGGGGAGCGAGCCTAGGCAGGTGGATGTTGAAGTTGCTCCATCGGGCCGGACGGACGTCCTAGTATTGGACCAAGGCAGAGTTGAGGCCAAAAGGCTTTAGGCCCTAGATACTGAGGCCTTAGCTATGGATGAAGTGGTGGTTGCTGCAGCCGAGGAAACTCCAGCAGCAGTTGCTTCGATTCGATCTCCGGAGTCTAACGAAGACTTTACTCGGATGTTTGAGCATCCGAGCAGTCCTGTGCTCATCCGACAACAAGGTGGCGGAGGTACATCTTTACCAACCGATGCTTGTTTCACTTTCCTTTACCTACAACATTTAAATAATAGCATATACCTTTGAGTTCACAGAATCAGCTCTGGTGGAGGTGGCTCCATCTAAGGAGGTGGTCCCGGAGCTTGAGACAGGTTCGGCGTCGTTGACAGCTTCGGCGCAGGAGATAGCTTTGGCATGGGAGATGCCTCCGATGCAAGAGTCAACTCTGGCACAGGAGATGGCTCCGAAGTAGGTGACGACTCTTGGAAAGGGCAAAGGTAAATGTTGGTTGATGCCTACTCCTACAGAGGGGTTGACTCCGTCTGAGTCAACTGATGGAGGCCAGTTGATAGAAGCTTCGGAGGATGCTTCTCTTCACTCCAAACCTTCTCCCACTGATGACGACCGAAGTGCCTTAACAAGGCTCTCCCTTCTGGCCACTTTTCTCGAAAGGAGGACAGGGCTTTGGTCTATGCTAGAGCCTCTGGCTCAGGCTAGCCGAGAAGCGGGGTAGACCGAACTAGTCTCCGTAATAGGTGAGTTTGAAGGGTCAGAGCTGGACGCCGCCCTTGAACGGGCAGCCTACCAGGTATGGTGCACCTGCAAAAGTTAATTTCATCTGAAGTACATAACATACTCACCTCGCTCTTTTTTTCTTTCGTCAGCACATTGTTCAAGCTCGTGCAACTGTTGTATCTAATGAGCGTGAATGCAATCGGGTCAAAGAGAAGGTGACGACTATCCAAGAGAGGCTTGCTGACTCTGAGAACAGAGCCTCGAGCTTGGAGGAGATAGTTCATGCAGTGAGGAGCACGATGGCGAAGCTGCAATCTGCAAACGAAGAGCCTTTGGCTGAGCGGGTGGTGCTCTGAACCGAAGTCGAATGGCTTTGAGAGGAGCAAGCAGCCTTCGGAGCTGAAGCTGTAAGGCTTCGAGAAGAATGACAATGTTCAGTTGACGACGTAAGGTGACTGCTTGGGCAGAAGACTGTCCTCATGACGAAGACAGCCGAGCTCACCCCTTTGATCTGTGACATGCGGCACTTGTCTGAGGCCTTGGTTGTGGATAATACAAATTTCGATAGCATAGCCTCTGAGACCATTGACGTCCTTCAGGGTGTCTTGGAATACTTCGGGATATCTTGCGCTTCTTCGTCGTCAGCGAACAATACTTTGGTTCGGAAGTTGAAGATTATCCAAGAAGTGGCAAAGACAATGAAGACTTCGGGTACTCGGTATGGAAAGATCTCCAAACAAGTAGCCGCGCTTAGAGTACTTCACCACATTGAAGACATCGGAATTTCTATTTCAACGGACCCCGGAGTAGCACCTGCCAGCTTTTCTAGCAGCCGGCTATTGACCCCTTCGCCCGACATCATCGAATCTTGGGAGGCTTTTCAAGCATCCTGGAAAGCTGAAGGCCGGATGGCGGTGAAGACGTGGATCGATGAAGGCCACCGTCAAAAGCTGGAGTTCGCCTCAACCCCAAAAAATGTATCTTCGGGCATAAAGCTGGAAAATTGTTAGGGTATTTAGTTTTGGGCAGAGGGATCGAAACTAGCACAACGCGGATAAGTTCATTGCAAAGGATGGCTCCTCGCAGCCCTTATCATATTTTTGGCAAGGTCCGCAGAGCGAAGCATCTGAATATTCAAAGCTTTAAAAGGGTCCGAAGATTTTGCCTGGACAACGGAGTGATAGAAGAGCTTCGATGAAATAAAGGACTATATCGCCAATCTTGCAACACTCACTATGCCCCTCGTAGATTAAACTCTTCTTCTCTATCTTGCAGCCATAGGCTCCGTTTTCAGTGTAGTCCTTGTTCGGGAAGTGGATTCCAATGGGAAGTTGGTACAGAATATGTGGGACCAGAATGGCGACTAGAGGGGGGTGAATAGGCGCCGTCACAATCTTTTGCAAATTATATGGCCTATTCCAAAACACCCAACGCTCCTCTAAGATTGAGTATTCAAATTGATAACCAATAGATTTCAAGTTATGGTCACAAATAATAAACACTGTAGCAAAACCGAAAAGATGAGGAAAGCACACTTAATCAATACTCAAGATGATCTTTTGATTGTTGTCCTTGCATGTGAGCATAGACTAATCACCATGATCAAGCTAAAATCAATTCAATCACTCGAATGCAACCATGAAGTGAATAAAGTTCAGAACAGGAAGTATGAGTGTAAAGTATGTAAAATTGAAGTTCTGTCAAAACTAGATGTTGAACATTTAAAACAAACCAGTTAAGGTTTCCTATTAAGACTCAACCTCTTGACAATGATTCTGTAGATTCAATGCACCTCTTAGGCATAAGAGCAATATGAATACTACAAACCAATTAAAATGATGAAAATCAGAATAGGAACAATTGTAGCTATTCCGACAACATTTTCTGCACTTAGCACTAATGAAGAACAAGGATGCCCAAGACTACAGAAATATTTCAGCAATGTGTTCATAGAAGAAGCAATAAACCAGAATCAAGGTAATAGAGAAATCTTATGGGAAGTATTAACTTTCAGCAAAATGAGAGTAGTATCTGTAAACACCACCAATTGCCGAAAACAGGATATAGAACAGTACTTGACTATTTAGTACGAGAACTCAATAGCAAGCAATTGAAATAGAATGAATGTTTAATATTACAGAACATGTATCAGATGAAGCAAATAACTCAACTGAAATGAAAATTTTCAGATATTCTAAGCAATGAGCAAAGTTTTAAGAGTAGAGACAAATCTGAAACTCAACAAGAGACCATGCAGTAAAATCTCGAACTCCAGTGCTGGTTTAACTTTACTGATTTGTAAATGACCTCAGCAAGAAAGTGGTTACAGACCTCTCTTTTCATAGACCAAACTGAAGTGATGTGATGTCACCTTTGGTCTGCTAAAGATACAACCAGATCAGTAGTAAAATCAAGAACAAAGCAGAAAAAGAAGCCTGGTGATGTCAAATTGTTCTTGACAGAAAAAGTGGTGTTCCTGTATCTCAACAAGAAAACATGTTCTGTTGCTATTCAGGCCTTTTGATGAACTGATTATTAAGGAATTCAGTCATCAACAAAAGTGAAGAAAGGTATTTTTTGTATGTACGAATAGCCAAAATAACTACGAATGATTCACTGCATTTGCTTCAAGACAAAACAACTAAGCTAGCAGTACTAGTTCTTAGCAGTCAACTGGAAACAGTTAGGGAGAACTGAAAGGAAGGAAGAACAGAGACTGTGCAAGAACACATCACACACTTCAGTACTTCAGATTTTTCTTTGGTTGATCGTAGCAAAGAACAGCAGCACAAGCAGAATCTCTCATTCAGTGAAGTGTTGCTGCTGGATGACAAAAACCATAGTGTATCATGACACTTTTTCTCATACGAAAACCAGTTAGAAGTGCAAATCCAAAACATAACAAGAACGCTTTCAAGGCATCAAAGTAAAGATGAACTAGCGCTCAACAGGTTCTCTGAAAAATCGAAACATACTGCATGAAGGTTGTAGCCTATCATCCGACAAACTCAGTAGTCAAGAACTTCACTGTGCTTGGTAAGAGATGAAAAAAATCAGAATACACATTCAGATTGAGGAAAACTCACAAGAAATCAATTCTCCAAGGTATGCAGAAATTTTTGTAGAAGAAGTTTCATGGCTGAAAATAAAATTTCTAGTTCTCTAAATGAAATGGGCAGCCATAACCCTTGGGCATGGAGGCCTTTAAATAGGCTCACCATAGGGTTAAGGTTGGTAGTATTTACCCTAATGTCATGCTGTATTTTTAGAATTATAATTTCAGAAAAATACACAAGTTTTGACTCTAATTTATTACAACTTTGACCCTATACTTTTAATATATTTTCAGAATTTTGACCATTCCAAAAAATACTAAAAGTTTACACTTAATCTAAATTACTAAACGAAAATAAACTCCTAATTATTGGAATTGAAAAACATTTAGAGATGAGACGGTTTTTGGCAAAAACCGACAAAGCTTCCTCGATCGCCGACATGTGACGCCAATCCGCTAACTCAACCACCAGCAAGTCTCTCCCGCTCTCAATCCTCTCGAGCCGCCTAATCACTTGCACTAGCCTCCCTTTCGCTAACTTGACCGTCACACTGTCTCGACCATCCGTCCATAAATTTATTGCTCTATCTCCTCGTGCACTCCTGAGATCATCTCCATCTTCACCCGGCATTCTTGATCCTCTGGCATCGAGCTCCTCGCTTGACCCTTGATCACCCGCTGTTGACAGTTGGTTACATCTCCACCGATCCCCTCAGCATCAGCTCTCCATAACCACACATCGATCCCATCAATGCAATCAAACCATCACTCACTCATCTCACCAGATCACTCAACCTTGTCAATCACTTATCATACAGATAAAAACCACAGTGCGACCTCACTTGGTTTCACAATCTCCCCCTTTATGAGTGCATTGACAACCCCTTTGGCAATGCAAGCATCAAGATGATAAAAAGATGCAAAGAAGGGAGTGAGGGTAAAGTATAGATGCAAGCTTCTAAAACATGAGCAAATCCAATTACAGTACAAGCATTTGCCTTGACTATTGTCTAAAAGTATTGTATGAAACACTCAGATGAATACCATATAAACACAAGGCATGAGCAAGCATTTTTAGATTTTAGCAAATAAAAGCATCACTACTAAGACTAGCATACTAGACATGCCAAGGCATGAGATGCAAAAGCTAATCAAATACTAACCAGATGAGTGTATCCCACTACAAGGAGCTTTAGCAAACTTTATTTGCAATTGATTCAAGCTTTTGATTTTTTATTTTTTCATTGTAGTGCTAGGGGTTATTTGCAAGTCAACCTTATGCTAACCGACCATGCTAAGCCTAGGTTGAAATCATCGGAAGCTTAAAGCAATGGTCTTGGCATACACTTCAATATCCTAGTTAATACCAAAATATTATGGTAAGCAGTCCAGAACAAAGTAGTACGACAAAGCAAACCCACCTAGATCTTTTCAATTTCAGCACAAAACAACATGAATATCAATCATTTTCATTCATTTTTCATTTTCATTTTTTTTTCAGCACAATATTTTTGAAATGATCAAGTCACGTATTAGCGTCCAAGAGAAAAGGACCTAGCTATCAGGTATGTAAAAGATAGCAAAAGCACTCAACCTATTAATGCTTTTTTCTAGACTAAGCAGTGATCATTCTCAAATTTTCACACATAAAAGCCATTCTCATGATAGATATCAGATGTATTCAAGCCAAGTGTAATCAACAGTATTAAAGACAATACTTCAAAGGCATAATGTTGGACCGGAAACGGCGACCAAAGGGGGGTGAATGGGAGCTTTTAAAATTTTAGACTAAAAATAGTCTTCTGTTTTAATTCTGTCTTCTGTGGAACATGCTTCGAACACACTCTTCGAAGTTGTGGTTCGGAGGTATTTCACAGCTCCGAAACCGGGCTTCGCTAGGAGCAAAAGTTTAAAGTCAAGAAGAATTCGCTCCACCTACAACACCAAAAACTCAACTCTGCTAAGTCAGTGCAGGCTCCGCACACTGGGTGCCTTCGAGCAGGCTTCGCACTTCAACCTTCACAAGAGCAGACTTCCCTCTGAGGACTTTGACCAAATACTCAGCAATAGCAATTGGTGCTAGGATTTGCACTTCGAAGGTCTAAACGCACACTGAACACACATCGCCGAGGACTTCGACAAGGGAAGAAAACAGGCTTCGAATAGTGCTTCGCTAGTAATCAGAGAGGTCTTGCCTCCAGTTTACACAGAGCAAACCTCACCCGGACCATGCCTTCGATGCACCTCGACTTCTAAGACCTTCATCGGGTATACCTTCGAGTCCCTCCCTCCAGAGCACACTTCGAACGCCTTGCCTCATTGCTAAGGACTTAGTCCACCATACTCTGAAGTCACTCCATTCGGAGTACCCTTCGAAGTGCCTCGCCTCTGAGAACTTCGTCTCGGGGTACCATCACCCGGAGCCATGCTCTGCACTCTCTGCCTTCGTCTAGCGCACCTCAACCTGAGGTCCGACCTCGACCCCTTCGCAGCCTTCGTGACCGAGCTCCCTGCTCGCCTGGCATCAAGCCTCCTGCTTGACCCAGGTTCACTTGCCGCGAACCGTCCGTCGCCTCCGAAGTCACCTGCGCACCACAGACAAACAGACAAGTGTATCTAGTACCCCGGAGACCTCTCCAGGTAAAAAACCTTCGGCACACACTCCGGTGTACCGTCCAAAGTACCGAGACCTTCGGTACGACCCAGTCATTGTGTACTTTCAGACCCCTCCGATAGGCACACTCCGCTGCAACAGCTGCAGCAAACAGAGCCCACCGAAGCCTTCGGTGAAACAACCTTCGAACCCCTTCAGAGAGACTCCTTCAAATCAGAGGATAAAATCTGTCAATCACTCATCACAGACTGCAAAACCAACCCTTGGTTTCTCACATAACAAATAATGTACTTGTAAAAGCCATTAATCATGCAGTGCTACACAACTGCCCCTCAAAACTTGCTAGAAGATCTCGAATGCTTAGTGTTGGGGTTAGTGAAAAACTGTTTAGGAATCCAACATTGTAAAACTCGAGAACCAGGTAAAGCAGTAGACTGATCATGCCTAGGGTATGAGTCATAATAAAAGTATGTGATCTACCTCCAAAGCATGAGCCTAGAAAACGATGAGGTCTCCTAAACTGTCGAGAATCAAAGCCTCTTACATGCGGTGTAGCACCATATGAATCATATGGTCAATTCAGATCACCCAACGCATCTCTAATGATTCAGATTTCAAATATATACCAACCAAAACAAATCAGACCAAGATTATCTTTTCTTATCCACAAAATTTTATTTACACTTTAATTTGATACTCATGCAATAAAAAACTCATCTTTAAGGAATCTGATTAAAAACTGTGAGTAACTCTTGCTAACTGAAATCAATTGCTGAACAAAAACTCAAAGATGCACAACCTGAAATAGCTTGACACACCTGCAATGTAATCAAGTATAAACTCAACCAAAAATCTGAAACAGAGATTAATGTTCAGAACCTCTACAGAATTTACTTTCTCAGTCGTCAATTGAACCTTCGACTTCCTTAGTTGATCTCTGAATCTCCGATCAATTTCAGAAAACAATTAATCATGTGTGATTACTAGATGATTTCTGTTTGTTACACTTTGAAACAGAAACTGGTTTAGTGATCAGAGAAGCACACCAGATCCAAATCTTGAGACAAATCAGAATGCAATATACTTAAGAACTCATGACTAAACATGATTAAATACAGTATTATTCCGGCAAAATAAATTTGAGCTGCAATGAACTCAAATCAGTAAAAGCCTGGTGCTAACAACTGAACAAAAATGCACTAGAAACCTTGTTGATTACATGCAACTGTACTCTCTGCCGAATGACTTTGTAAACAGCAATGCTGTTGCAAATCAGATAAAACCCTTTAGATATACAGCTGTAGGAATGAAATAATCATTCAATCAATACGATCAAGACAAAAACAAAACATCAGCACAGAAATTGAAACAGTCACTATCAAAGCATCATTGGCTGAGTAAACTCATCAGGGACTTGTGCTTGAAAAGGATACAATGATGCATCAATACCCAGAACACAACAATGCTTTCTATATCATATTCAGTATGGTTGCAAGGATTGGCAACAGAAGCCAACAGATACATCAATCGTAGAAAGCCAGAGAAAAATTGCTGAATCAAAGATGCATATTAATTCCTCAATTACTCTAAAAACATTGAACACCGGCAAATGATGGTGAATAGGAACACTGAAAACTCAAGAAGGAATAAGACCCAAAACAATGCTCCTGACAATTCTCTATCACTCTGAAGTTTATATGAATTGATCTAGTGGCCAGGCAATATGTTCAACCTAGAGAAAACCGAATATAATATCTCCCTGAAACAAAACTATTCTGCACAGAACTAGAATATTTTAGCATGTTGGTGGCTTGGTGCTGATTGTGCAGCACATTGAGTAGCAGCTCTGGCAGAGAAACATTCAATGAAGAACAGCAAGAAACTCTCCAGCACAAATCCTTGGCCAAACAAAGATGTATTGGCATTAAATTTCACACGATGTTGATACTGAGAATATTGCCAGTGATAAGAACAGTATGTGCACACAGTATTTCCCAAAGAAAATTGATGAACTGTACCTTGTTCAGAGCACCGGCAACTCTGGCCAGAATAAGACCAAAAACAGTGAAACACACCAGAAAATATTCAAGGCAGAAAATAGCAAACTGAAGTCATGGCACAAGCAACCAGAGAACAAAAAGGACCGGCAGATAGTAATGTTTCAATCAGATCAGTATAAAAGGATTTACCTGGTGGTCTGAGATTTCTTGCATGGAGATTCTCTGGTGTTTTTTCGATTCAGCAATCACAGAGAAAGAACTAGTTCTGCTTCTGGCACTTTCTGGAAATTCTCTACAGAAAAGTGGCGGCGCTGAATGCTTATAAGTTGTCAACAGCAGCAATACTGGCAGAAAACCAAACAGTGCTCCCGGACAACACTATTGCAGATCACAAGTCTTCATCTGAAAATCATGTTGCTTATCCAGACTTAAGATCCAAGAGCAAATTAAAAAAAGTTTGCCACAAAGTTTTGATCCATAAATGATTTGCTCAAGAAACACTCCAAGAATCAGCCAATATGATGATGAACAATTGAAGAAACATTTCATCACACAAGTCGCTTGCTGCCCGTGTACCTGAGTCACACGCGGCCCAGACACAACAGGTCTTCTCCTCTCTTCAGTCCTCTTTGACTACCGTTGACAATGACTCATCACATCTGGAGCCATGAGACCCACGCTCTTCAGCATGGCTCCTCAATTTCTTAATGGTTTCATAGGCAAAGATGTCTATGTAAAACAACCTCCTGGCTTTGAAAACCCCAAATACCCGCATAAAGTCCTTAAACTTCATAAGGCTCTTTATGGAATCAAGCACGCCCCTCGAGCTTGGTATGATAGACTTAAGTTTTTTCTTCTTGAGCGGGAGTATTTGATGGGATCTATTGATAAAACCATATTCACTCTCAAGCATGGTAAAGATTTCCTCCTAGTCCAGATTTATGTGGATGATATCATCTTTGGTGTCTCTTCTCATGCTTTGGTTGCCGAGTTTGCAAATACCATGAGCAGGGAGTTCGAAATGTCCATGATGGGTGAACTCACATTTTTCCTTGGTTTACAAATCAAGCAAATCAAACAAGGTACATTCGTTCACCAGACGAAGTACACTAAGGACCTGCTCAAGAAATTCGACATGGCTGATGTGAAGCCCCTCGCTACTCCGATGGCTACTTCGATAGCATTGGATCCTGACGAGGATGGAGAAGCCCTAGACCAGAAGGAGTTCCGAAGCATGATCGGCTCCCTCCTCTACTTGACTGCTACGAGGCCGGACATACACTTCGTTGCGTGTCTGTGCGCTCGTTTTTAGGCTTTGCCCCATGCTTCGCACCGCCAAGCGGTAAAGCACATTCTCAGTTATCTCAAGCATACCCTCGAATTTGGTATTTGGTATTATGCGTCTTCCTCTTGTACTTTTCATTTTCTGGGTACTTCGCTGGTTTGCTGGTCTTCCCGCAAACAGTCTAGTGTTGCACAATCAATGGCTGAGGCCGAATATGTTGTTGCAGCTAGTTGTTGCTCTCAGATTTTATGGATGGTTTCCACTTTGCGGGATTTTGGGTTAGATTATAAGAGTGTTCCACTTTTCTGTGATAACACTAGTGCTGTTTGTATTGCAAACAACCCGGTTCAGCATTCCAGAACCAAACACATTGATGTACGGTATCATTTTCTCAGAGATCATAATGAGAAGGGTGATATTGAACTTCACTATGTTGATACCCAACACCAGCTAGCCGATATTTTCACAAAACTCCTCGATGCTTCTTGTTTTGCCTACTTGCGTGGGAAACTTGGTGTTTGTCACCCTTACGACATTTTGTGAGGGGGAGCAGATTTTGATTGTCTTGCATATGCTTGTTTTGTATGAAATTGCATTTACATGTTTTGCACTTATATGTCTGATTTTAATTCATGCAATCATGTCAGTTCAGCTCCATGTAATATGTCTGATACATTTTGTGCATGATTTTCCTTTCCAAAATCAAAATCGTGCTCACTGCTTAGTCTTCATTCTAGCATGTCTAGGCAGGACTGCTGTAGCTATCTTTTATCTGCTTGATAGCAAGAATCCTTTTCTCTGGATGCTAAAAATTACAACTTGAAAAATTGTATTGCTTACTCATGGATATTCTTCAAGTGTTGAACAATTTGTACACTTCTCAAAATCCAAAATCCATGATTTGAATGCTAAAAGTGAAAAGATCTAGGTGGGTTTGTTTGTCGCACTACTTTATTCTAGACTGCTTACCATTGCACTATAGTCTGAACTGGAATAATTTAGTGTATGCCAAAATTACTGTCTTAAGCTTCTGATGGCTTTCTTGCATAGGCTTGGCTTGATTGGAAAGTATAAGGTAGATGAACAAATAACCCCTGGCATTATGAAAAGAACAGCAAGTATAAATTCATTATCAATCAAGTTTGCTTTCAAATACTCCACTTGAACTGGACTTGTCTATCTAGAGTAGAAATTGGCTAGCTTTGCAAAGTCCCTGCTTTTACTTGTCTAGTTACCTTGATTGAGTGGTGTTGATATTATTTCAAAATAATGAAATCACATGCTATCATTATGCTTTTAGATCATGTTAAATTGAGTTGAGCACATGAAAATAGGTCTTAAGGTTGGCATATTTTTGCTTTATATGTATTTGCACTTCGGCCCATTTCGAAGCTTTGCATCTTTTAACTGCTCCTTGATGATTGCATTGCCAAAGGGGGAGAAATTTTTGAGTTCTCTGCAGCAAAAGGGGAAAATAACTTAGGGGGAGTTTTTATCTTGCAAAGGGAAGATTTGCCGAAGGGGCTTTTACTCTTTTGAAAAAGGGGGAGGAAAACTCTTTTGTCAAGTGACATGATTTGGCTCGTTTCTGAGTTTTTATGGTCACTTGTGTGCTGAAATTTTTCAAATTTTCTTGAACTTGAATTTGATTGTAAATGCACTCATCAAGGAGGAGATTGAGAAACCAAGGGTTGGTTTCAGAGTCTGTGATGAGTGATTGACAGATTTTATCCTCTGGATTCAAAGGGGTACCTATGAAGGGGTTTGGAGGTTGTTTCATCCAAGAGTTCGGTTGTTGCGGCTGTTGTAGCGGAGTGTGACTGTCGGAGGGGTCCGCAGTACACAATGACTTGGTTGTACCAAAGGGTTCAATACTTTGGACGGTACACCGGAGTGTGTGCCGGAGGTTGTTTATCCGGAGAGGTATCCGGGGTACTGGATACACTTGTCTGTTTGTCCGTGGTGCGCAGGTGACCTCAGAGGCGACAGGCGGATCGCAACAAGTGAACCTGGGTCAAGTGGGAGGCTTGATGCCAAGCGAGCGGGGAGCTCGGTCACGAAGGCTGCGAGGGGTCGAGGTTGGTCCTTGGGTCAAGGTGCGCTAGGCGAAGGCAGAGGGTGCAGAGCGTGGCTCCGACTGAAGGTAACCCGAGATGAAGTCCTCAGAGGCGAGGCACTTCGAAGGGTATTCCGAATGGAGTGACTTTGGAGTATGGTGGACAAAGCCCTCAACAATGAGGCAAGGTGTTCGAAGTGTGCTCCGGATGGAGGCACTCGAAGGTTCACCCGACAAAGGTCTTAGAAGTCAAGGTGCATCGAAGGCATGGTCCAAGTGAGGTTCGTTGAGAAGTGTGCTTGGGGAGAGACACTGCGATGAAGTGATCATGGAATGCTTCATGCAGAGGCCATGGATGAAGGAGGGACTTCAAAGGGTGGTACTCAGAATGTGGGGCTTCGGAGTGTGGTTGACTTGAGGTACTTCGGCCATGCATGGGTTTGGTACACGGACTGACGGTGTTCGAGCTGGGAGTAGCTGCGAAGCCATGGTGGTCCACTCCATAGGTGATGGTGTGAAGGCTCAAGGGCTTTGACAGCTTCGGCTCAAAACCATCACTGTATCGAAGGCTGACTTCGGTGAAGCGAAGGCCGTCAGGCTCAAGGCTTCTCACCGAAGCTACCGCACCCCTCACGTGTGAAGGGGGGCTTCAGAAGAATCCAAAACTACAAAGGCTGACCAGGTCTGCTCTGCAAAAGTTGGTGCAATCTCCTCTGCGAAGATGACAAAAGAAGCCTTCAAATAAAGTAGACTACCAACTGTACCCCCCTATTCTGATGAGACAAAATCAGTGTAAACCCTAGGGTTAAAGTAGTCTATTCACAGGCCTGAATAGTGCCTATAAATAGTGGAAGCTAGCTAGGCAATAGTAACACTTTGAGCAGCCATTTTAGAACTCATGTGCTAGCCACCCTCTCTTGTATAAGGTCTGTGAGTTCATTTTGTGTTCCCTGTTCAAGAAATGAAACTTTGTTTCTGTGTTCATCTTCAGCTTGAACTTGTATGCCTTTTGCACTGATTGTTTTAGTTTTGCTGTGCTCCACTTCATCCTAGTTTGAGTTTGTTGTCTGAGGTGGTTTTTGGAGAAGTGTGCTGGAGATCAATGTGTGTGTAGTGTGTTTTCAATATTCGTACGCTTTGTGTAAACTGGAGGCTAGTACTCTCTGATTACTAGCAAAGCACTATTTCTGGCTTAACTCGAAGCCTGTTTTCTTCCCTATCGGAGTCCTCAGCGCAGTGTGTTTAGTGTGCGTTCAGACCTCTGAAATACGAATCCTAGTACCAGTTGCTATTGCAGAGTATCTGGTTGAAGTCTACAGAGGGAAACCTTCTCCTATGAAGGGTGAAGTGCGAAGTCTGCTCGAAGGCACCCTGTGTGTGGAGCCTGCACTGACTTAGCAGAGTTGAGTTTTTGGTGTTGTGGGTGGAGCGAAGTCTTCTTGACTTCAAACTTTCGCTCCTTGCGAAGCTTGGTTTCGGAGCTGTGAAATACCTCCGAACCAGAACTTCGAAAGGCGTGTTCGAAGCCTGTTCCGCAGAAGACAGAATTAAAACAGAAGGCTATTTTTAGTCTGAAATTTTAAAAGCTCCCATTCACCCCCTCTGGTCGCCATTTCCAGTCAAACATTATTAATACTAGAAATGTCCAATGTATCGACACAACTGCTATAGGCTTAAAAATGAGTGGTAGGTACTTGGATTCTGATATATGATCCCTTATGTCTATCACCCCGGGTATTCTGTTGGTCTTGTAATTGGTTTGATAAGTTAGCATGGTGGGTTCCGAGTGCAAGTGAGGGCATTGGTTAGTCACACCCGGGGCACTATCAGGACCGGTCTATGAGATTCGTCGCAAAGCACTTCAGTACCAACCACAAGTCTAGTGGGTATGTCTTAACTAGAGGTATGGGTCATTCCAACCTGAGGCACTATGTGGAGAGGGGCAAGCAGCACGTGCGGGTGGCTTGGGCCATGTGTCACAAAAGGGTTTGCAAGACAAAAGTGTACTTTTCCGCATTTTAAGCCATTACCTCCCTTTGTTATTACCTTGCACTATTATTGCATTTCTCATTGGCTTGTTGAGTACGTTTGTACTCACCCGTTGGAAAAAACACTTCAGAGGTGTACTACAATGAGGATGGTCTGGAGTAGCGACCTAGTCAAGGAAGCGACCCTGGAGAAGATGTTCATCGAGTTTATTATTTTCATAGTTTCTTTTATTTTAACACTTGTGTAATAATGTGGTCTACGAGCCATGAATGTTTGACGTATGTGCATCATCGTGTGATGAACATCTTGTGATTATTTATTTTCTATGGAATTTCAATAAAGTCTAGGTTTTGTTAAATCCTGGCGCTACATACATGCTCCACATATATGCAAATATCTTTAAAATATGTATATTTGTTGAGCATGACACTAGATGATTACATGTCAACTGTTTGTACAAACATGGCAAGAAGCTACAATATGCATAGTATTCGTAGTTTGGTTTCATTATTTTTCTCTTTGTTATTATTATAATTGATAAACATCTGAAATGTGCAACTATGTTGAGAATGTAATCTGCTCGAAAATAATGTACAGAAAAAAATTAGCCGACGAAAATTATTGACTGTTAACTTTCGTCGGCCACACTTAGCCAATAGAAGTTACTGTTTTTCCCGTCGAATGTATAACTTCCACTTTCGTTGGCCAAAAACCGACAGAAGTTAGCATTTTGCCTATAGAAGTTAGCCATTTCCTCCAGATTTTGCTTAACTTCCATCGGCTTTAGTCGATAGAAGTTCGCAGTTTTCTTATAGTGATTATACGCCTTCCATTTTAACAACAATAATGGTGCAATTGAGGCTATCATGTGTCAAGCCCAGGAATAATACCTTCCCGAACTCTTTGTGCATTAAGTCCATGTCCCAAGAAAAGTCAGGGTACACAATAACAAGTATATACAATGGAGTTCCACGCAAATTAAAAGAAATTACACATAGTCGTATACATGGCCTAAATGGCGTGAACAAAGATTTCTAAGAAATACACAAGCAGTTGATAACGGCCTTTTCCCCACAAGCGCTCGAGTGTGGCCAAGCCTCATGCCTCCTCTTCGTATTCATCTGTGTAGATCCCTTCAACTTCTAGAGAGGTTTGAAATGATGGTGTTGACACGAAAAAGTGTCCCCGCACTTTGGTTAGTTCGACGATCAAAAAGTGTGTAGATACTTAGGGACAAGCCTAAGCGTAACACAACACTGACGTCACATTTTGACTACCCTTAACAGTGGCAAGGGGGTGGAGTCGCCAGGTAATCAGATCACATAGAAATAATCCAATTAGCAGAAATATATAGATAAAATAATCCAATCAGCCGAATGGAGCCTGATTGGTATAGAGTTTTACCATCAGAAGGGGTCACCGAAGGGGGCCTTCGGCGTATGGTGCATAGGGTGTGCCAAAGATAGCCTTCGGCATTAAGATCTATTTGGCCAAAGATAGGCTTCGAACAGATATCCGACGCAAAATCACCTCTGAGCAACAGAGTTTGGTGCGAAGTCTCTGACATGACAAAAAAATACTCCAACGCAACGCGCTGGCATGACTTCGCCTGATGCAGAGTACTGGCATGACGAAGCCTGGTGCGACGAAGCCTGCTGCGGAGCACTACTGGCATGGGAACTCAACCAGACCGATAAGAGCATGACGGATCCGGCACGGGTAGTCGAAGCAGGGGTCCGCCAAAGGTTGTTCTAGCAGCCTCCGAAACCAGTTCCCTGGCTCCGGACAACTTTGGCGAAGGGGGCTCCGAGCGTGAAAACCTGCAATAGAATAGAGATCAAGTGCCAATTCGTCCTGAGGACCAAATTTACTAAGTGTTGTGGTAGGGAAACGAATGTAGCAATCTGTTATGTAGATTAACGGATACTACACAGGCGAAGTAACAAAGAGATAGCAATTTGTTATGTAGATTAATGGGTACTTCACGAGCGAAGTAACAAGGTTTACCACCATTTCGAAGTGGCCGATGGAGGGCTTTCGGGAAAACCCATGAAGGTTGTGTAGAAAAGAAAATAAAAATAAGGTACGGTTCAAAGCTAGGGCTTTGTGGTTGAATTGTGTTGGGAGGTCTGATGAACCGGCGTCACCCCTATATTTATAGGGGCTAGTCTTCTTATCTCTAAATCTAATCTGGTAGGATTCGACATAATCAAGTTTAGGGATTAAAACAACCAGAATCAAACTCAAACTCTATCTCTGAAGCCAGCCTGAAGTGAGCCTTCGGCAGGCCTGCCGAAGCTTCGGTGAGGCAGGCCTCTAGAGGGCCTTTGGGCCGAAGCTAGCAGGCCGCTAAAAGGCCTCCGAAGCCTAATGTTCAATGGGTCTTCGGCCCTACAAGGCTTCGGCCTGATCCAGGACTTGTGTATTTTTTGCCCAATTTACCAAAATTTATATTTTGACAATCTTGACCATTTATGACAGGACTTGTGTATTTTTTGCCCAATTTACAAAAATTTATATTTTGACAATCTTGACCATTAATGCCATTTTTTGCTATCTTCCATATCGGCCTTTCGACACTTTCAAGCGCTTTGCCACACACATGGGAAGTATTTTTTTCAAATACCTGCCATTCAAAGCTCTTCAAAATCGCTCTCCTTGTAGAGATTCTAACAAGTATGCAATACCTCGAGCGATTTCGGCTACTTTAAAAGGGCCTTCCCAACTAGGGACCATTTACCAAATTTGGGGCTCCTAGTGCCTAAGGGCAAAATCATCATCCAAACCAAGTCACCAACTTTAAACAATTTTTGCTTAACTTTTTTATTGTAGGCTCTAGCTATTCTTCGTTTGTCTTTTTCTATAGCTTCTAAAGCCTTCAACCTCTTATCGGTCACTTCTTCCAATTCTTCTTTCAAAAGAGTTTCATATTCATTGACCGATAAGCCATCTTGCTTAAGAAATATTAAAGATCCAAGATCCACCCCTACTAGTAGAACGACTTCTTGTCCATATACTAACTCATATGGACTAACATTGGTAGCATCGTGCATTGTGTCTCTTGAAGCCCACAATGCTTCTGAAAGCACTTCATGCCACCTTTTAGGGAACTCTTCAATTTTCTTCTTAATGAGCATAATTATAGTTTTATTACTAGACTCGGCCTGACAATTGGCCTGAGCATAATATGGTGAAGAATTTATCAACTTAATACCATAAAATTCGGCAAAGTCTCTCACTTCTTTAGCAACAAATGAAGTACCCTGATCTGTAGTGAGAGTTTGGGGAATACCGAATATATTTATAATGTGCTTCAAGATAAAATCAGTTACCTCATTGTGAGTCATTTTTTGAGAGGCACGACCTCGGTCCATTTGGTGAAGTAGTCTGTGTTGATAGCAAAAAATGGAATCAAATGATTAAGATTGTCAAAATATCAATTTTTGGTAATTTGGGCCAAAAATACACATGTCCTGGGTCAGGCCGAAGCCCTACAGGGCCAAAGGCCCGTTGAAGCTATGGGCTTCGGAAGCTTCTGGCAGACCTTTACTTTTACCTTTACTTTTCTGCAACCTTCGTGGGCTTGCCTAGAAGACCTCCAACGGCCACTTCAGAATAGTGGTAATCCATGTTACTTCGCTTGTGAAGTATCCATTTATCTACGTAATAGATTGCTATCGCCTTGTTACTTCGCCTGTGAAGTATCCGCTAATCTACGAAACAAATTGCTACCTTCGCTCTCTAGTGCAACACTTAGCAGAATTCGGTCCGTAGGCCGAATTGGCACTTGATCTCAGTTCTATTGTAGGTTTTCACGCTCGGAGCTACTTTGTTGGAGGTGTCCAGAGCTAGGAGACTGGTTTCGGAGGCTGCCAGGAAACCCCTCGGTGGAAATACTGCTTCGACCACCCGTACCTAACCGTCACGCTGTTGTCGGTTTGACCGAGTCCCACGCGCCAGCATGCTTCGTAGCAGGATTCGTCATGACAGGCTTCGCCACGTTCATACCCCATGTCCGACGAAGTCACGCCAGTGTGTTGCGTTCGAGTTATTTTATTGTGTCAGAGACTTCGCACCGAACCCCGCTGTTTGGAGGCGATTGTTGCGTCGAGATCTGCTCAGAGCCCGCCTTCGGCCAGATGAGTCTGAACACCGAAGGAACCCTTCAGCAGGACCCTTCGCATCAGATGCTGAAGGTACCCTTCAGCGATACCATTCGCACTGTATACTCCGAATCAGTCAGGCTACGCTCGGCTTGCTGATTTATTTTGTTTAATATATTTCTTTTCGGCTAATTGGATTATTTCTGTGTGATCTGATTACCTGGCGACTCCACCCCCCTTACCATTGTTGAGGGTAGTCAGAACGCGACGTCAGTGTTGTGTTACTCTTAGGCTTGTCCCTAAGTATCCACACACTTTTGGATCGTCGAACTGACCCAAGTGTGGGGGCACTTTTTCGTGTCAACACACTTTTTCGCGACTCCACTGGGGAGGGCTACGCCAACATGACGAGTACATCTACATTGGCCACCGATACGTCTACGATGACTACTACGTCTACATCATCGATGGATCCCATGGGAGGCACGAATATCGACAACCACAACATCATGACGCCTATCCTTGAAGATATTCCCGCAGAAGATCGAGCAGAGATCGAGGAAAAGATGAAGGCACTCCAAGACCTCATGCTTGGGAGCTACGTCAAGACACGCACATGCTTCATCAAGCGCGATGTTAACATCCCTGACGTCGCTCGGATCCAGGTAACCCTAGTATTGCCTCGTTTATCTTCTCTAGAGATTGAGCAAAAAATAGCCGCATCAGTAGACTAAACTGTTAGCGCTTCGCTAGCCAACTGTTTAGATTCGGTAGTTAGCTCTCAATTAGAGGCGACACTTAGAAGGTTTGGCTTTTCTGAGGTCGTACCTTCAGCTCCGATTGCTAGTATACCTCCAATAAATCATATTTACAGCAGAACTGACGGTAGTACTGACAAAGCTATTACGTCTCTAGCCTCGATATCTATGGCCAAGCCAATCATTATGCTTACAGCCAAACTAGCACCGCCTACCATGCACCACCTCCACATACACCGGTGCCATTTTTACACACGCTGCTCACGCCACAAGCACCAGCGCATAGGCCTGAACACATCGTACGTCCCGACTTAGCGCATGAACAAGAACCCCGTGGGAGGCACGCCGACATAACTCCACGTGTCACGCCCCCGCATGAGAGATGTGCGCATGCAGTAGGTCAGGATGACATCGAGGAGCAGATCCGCGCACTATTTAGGGAGTGCATCAGTTTCATACCTAGGAGTCGAGCTAGGGTTTACCGGAAGTCGTACCCTGATCATTTTGACATGATACCTTACCCTCACGACTATAGAATCCCTGAATTCACCAAGTTCGACGGTGAGGGTAACAAAACCACACTAGAGCATGTCAGTCAGTTTTTAGCATATTGTGGAGAAGCTAGTGGGTCGGACGCTTTAAAACATAGACTATTTTCTGTCTCACTATCCGGCACCGCTTTCACTTGGTTTTCGGCACTCTCGTCGAACTATATCCAAATGTGGGCTGAATTATAACAAAAATTCCATGACTACTTTTACACAGGTGAAACAGAACTTAGGCTTTCACACCTAACATCGGTTAGACAGAAATCTAGCGAGTGCGTCTTTGAGTATATCAAGCATTTTTGAGATACTAGAAATTGGTGTTTTAGTGTTAATATTTTGGAAATAGATTTGGCGGATCTAGCTTTTAGCGGGTTGCGTTCTAAAATTTAAGAGAGGCTAGACAACTAGCACTTTTTAGAAGTTAGCCAAGTCTTACAATAGGCTCTGGTCCAGGAAGGCCGAGCTAAGGATAAAAAGTGTATTTAGACATTTAACAAGCCTAGGGCTGAAGTCCACGTCATGGAACACTCTGGTGAGGAAGAATATTCGGCCGACATGTACGCGGCTGAATGGGTTTGGAACGCTAAGAGCAAACCTCTTACTTGCTCTGAGTGACAGCCGTCTCCCACCAAGAATCAGCCTAGCGAAGTCAAGTACTCATTTGATATAACCAAGTGTGATAAAATATTTGATTTCCTCTTGAAGAACCAGCTTCTCAGGTTGCCTAAAGGCCAAGTCATTCCATCTGCCGACGAGCTAAAGAGGCACCTCTACTGTAAGTGGCATGATTCGCATTCGCATTATACTAACGACTGCAATGTTTTTCATCGACAGGTTCAATCGGCCATAGAGGAAGGACGATTGAAGATAGACCCCAGTCCAAAGATGAAGCTGGATAAAGACCCCATTCCCGTGAACACCGTCGACCTCGATGAAAAGAAAGTGTTGATTTAGTGGAGCAGGCCGAGTCAACTAAGGGGAAGGCGGACGTTATTGGAGAATCACGTACACGCACACTCGTACCTATGAACCCTGAAGTAGGAGTGTGGAAACGGAATGTTAGCACACCTCCTTCGGCTAGGGCTCGCAAGAAGCCAAAGGTAACATATCAGATGTTGTTAAACAAACACCAAAGAAAAGCTAAGGAAATATGCCCCCACAAAAAAGGCTAAGTAAACCGAAGGGGGCAAAGCAGTTAGAGGGTGGCTTCGGACCACAGTGGCCGAACCCTCCGCATGATGACTTCGTGCCACAGTGGCCTGACACCCCCTACGGTGGCTTCATACCCCAGTGCCCGAACCCTCCGTATAGTGGCCTCGGACCCTAGTGGTCAAGCTCTACACAGATCGAGTTTGGACCCCAATGGACGAACCTAGCTCCGCTCTAGGCGAACCCTCCGGCGGGAGGCTTCGGCCCACACTGGCAAAACGTACTTCCGTCCTGGCAAGACCCCTCGCTAATATGGCCTGAGATACCATCTACCTGGCCGAAACCCCCTCCGGGTAATGGGTTCGGCTCACAATGAGCGAAGCCGCTAGAGCCACCGATGCCCCCGCCATACAATTGGGCGGGGACCCCGTGGGCTCCGTACGTATTACAATAAGAGCACCCTCCGCAACATAACACTATCCCTTGTTTTCCTTCGGAGTATTATAACTGGCAGGGACAAATAGACGCGGTGGAGGGAGGCATCGTCCATAGGCTATCCGTAGTACCTCCGAATCGACTTGCACAATACGAAGCCAAGGGAGATGAATGTGAAGAGGCAAAGGACAAGGAGTCTGAAGCTATCACAATCGGAATAGGGTCTCAGGAAGTCCCGATCCCGAAGGCCCCTTCGCCAAATCCTGACAGAGGTAAGTCCCCTACTCTAGCCGAAGCCAGCATCGGAGCCTGGTCCAATCGGCCAAACGTGGTCGGTTCGATTGGTAGGGTCCGCAGCAAAGGCCCCTCTGATTATGAAACATGCGAGGCCGATCTAGGTAGTACCCCTTTGGCCAAAAATAATTATGAAACATGCGAGGTCATTTCTTTAGCAACAAATGAAGTACCCTGATCTGTAGTGAGAGTTTGGGGAATACCGAATATATTTATAATGTGCTTCAAGATAAAATCAGTTACCTCATTGTGAGTCATTTTTTTGAGAGGCACGACCTTGGTCCATTTGGTGAAGTAGTCCGTGTTGATAGCAAAAAATGGAATCAAATGATTAAGATTGTCAAAATATCAATTTTTGGTAATTTGGGCCAAAAATACACATGTCCTGGGTCAGGCCGAAGCCCTACAGGGCCAAAGGCCCATTGAAGCTATGGGCTTCGGAAGCTTCCGGCAGACCTTTACTTTTACCTTTACTTTTCTACAACCTTCGTGGGCTTGCCTAGAAGACCTCCGACGGCCACTTCAGAATAGTGGTAATCCATGTTACTTCGCTTGTGAAGTATCCATTTATCTACGTAATAGATTGCTATCGCCTTGTTACTTCGCCTGTGAAGTATCCGCTAATCTACGAAACAGATTGCTACCATCGCTCTCTAGTGCAACACTTAGAAGAATTCGGTCCGTAGGCCGAATTGGCACTTGATCTCAGTTCTATTGTAGGTTTTCACGCTCGGAGCTACTTTGTTGGAGGTGTCCAGAGCTAGGAGACTGGTTTCGGAGGCTGCCAGGAAACCCCTCGGTGGAAATACTGCTTCGACCACCCGTACCTAACCGTCACGCTGTTGTCGGTTTGACCGAGTCCCACGAGCCAGCATGCTTCGTAGCAGGATTCGTCATGACAGGCTTCGCCACGTTCATACCCCATGTCCGACGAAGTCACGCCAGTGTGTTGCGTTCGAGTTATTTTATTGTGTCAGAGACTTCGCACCGAACCCCGCTGTTCGGAGGCGATTGTTGCGTCGAGATCTGCTCGGAGCCCGCCTTCGGCCAGATGAGTCTGAACACCGAAGGAACCCTTCAGCAGGACCCTTCGCATCAGATGCTGAAGGTACCCTTCAGCGATACCATTCGCACTGTATACTCCAAATCAGTCAGGCTACGCTCGGCTTGCTGATTTATTTTGTTTAATATATTTCTTTTCGGCTAATTGGATTATTTCTGTGTGATCTGATTACCTGGCGACTCCACCCCCCTTACCATTGTTGAGGGTAGTCAGAACGCGACGTCAGTGTTGTGTTACTCTTAGGCTTGTCCCTAAGTATCCGCACACTTTTGGATCGTCGAACTGACCCAAGTGTGGGGGAACTTTTTCGTGTCAACACACTTTTTCGTGACTCCACTGGGGAGGGCTACGCCAACATGACGAGTACATCTACATTGGCCACCGGTACGTCTACGATGACTACTACGTCTACATCGTCAATGGATCCCATGGGAGGCACGAATATCGACAACCACAACATCATGACGCCTATCCTTGAAGATATTCCCGCAGAAGATCGAGCAGAGATCGAGGAAAAGATGAAGGCACTCCAAGACCTCATGCTTGGGAGCTACGTCAAGGCACGCACATGCTTCATCAAGCGTGACGTTAACATCCCTGACCTCGCTTGGATCCAGGAAACACTAGTATTGCCTCGTTTATCTTTTCTAAAGATTGAGCAAAAAATAGCCACATCAGTAGACTAAACTGTTAGCGCTTCGCTAGCCAACTATTTAGATTCGATAGTTAGCTCTCAATTAGAGGCGACACTTAGAAGGTTTGGCTTTTCTGAGGTCGTACCTTCAGCTCCGATTGCTAGTATACCTCCAATAAATCACATTTACAGCAGAACTGACGGTAGTACCGACAAAGCTATTACGTCTCTAGCCTCGATATCTATGGCCAAGCCAATCATTATGCTTACAGCCAAACTAGCACCGCCTACCATGCACCACCTCCACATACACCGGTGCCATTTTTACACACGCTGCTCACGCCACAAGCACCAGCGCATAGGCCTGAACACATCGTACGTCCCGACTTAGCGCATGAACAAGAACCCCGTGGGAGGCACGCCGACATAACTCCACGTGTCACGCCCCCGCATGAGAGATGTGCGCATGCAGTAGGTCAGGATGACATCGAGGAGCAGATCCGCGCACTATTTAGGGAGTGCATCAGTTTCGTACCTAGGAGTCGAGCTAGGGTTTACCGGAAGCCGTACCCCGATCATTTTGACATGATACCTTACCCTCACGACTATAGAATCCCTGAATTCACCAAGTTCGACGGTGAGGGTAACAAAACCACACTAGAGCATGTCAGTTAGTTTTTAGCATATTGTGGAGAAGCTAGTGGGTCGGACGCTTTAAAACATAGACTATTTTCTCTCTCACTATCCGGCACCGCTTTCACTTGGTTTTCGGCACTCTCGTCGAACTATATCCAAATGTGGGCTAAATTATAACAAAAATTCCATGACTACTTTTACACAGGTGAAACAGAACTTAGGCTTTCACACCTAACATCGGTTAGACAGAAATCTAGCGAGTGCGTCTTTGAGTATATCAAGCATTTTCGAGATACTAGAAATCGGTGTTTTAGTGTTAATATTTTGGAAATAGATTTGGCGTATCTAGCTTTTAGCGGGTTGCGTTCTAAAATTTAAGAGAGGCTAGACAACTAGCACTTTTTAGAAGTTAGCCAAGTCTTACAACAGGCTCTGGTCCAGGAAGGCCGAGCTAAGGATAAAAAGTGTATTTAGACATTTAACAAGCCTAGGGCTGAAGTCCACGTCATGGAACACTCTGGCGAGGAAGAATATTCGGCCGACATGTACGCGGCCGAATGGGTTTGGAACGCTAAGAGCAAACCTATTACTTGCTCTGAGTTACGGCCGTCTCCCACCAAGAATCAGCCTAGCGAAGTCAAGTACTCATTTGATATAACCAAGTGTGATAAAATATTTGATTTCCTCTTGAAGAACCAGCTTCTCAGGTTGCCTAAAGGCCAAGTCATTCCATCTGCCGACGAGCTAAAGAGGCACCTCTACTGTAAGTGGCATGATTCGCATTCGCATTATACTAACAACAGCAATGTTTTTCATCGACAGGTTCAATCGGCCATAGAGGAAGGACGATTGAAGATAGACCCCAGTCCAAAGATGAAGCTGGATAAAGACCCCATTCCCGTGAACACCGTCGACCTCGACGAAAAGAAAGTGTTGATTTAGTGAAGCAGGCCGAGTCAACTAAGGGGAAGGCGGACGTTATTGGAGAATCACGTACACGCACACTTGTACCTATGAACCCTGAAGTAGGAGTGTGGAAACGGAATGTTAGCACGCCTCCTTCGGCTAGGGCTCGCAAGAAGCCAAAGGTAACATATCAGATGTTGTTAAACAAACACCAAAGAAAAGCTAAGGAAATATGCCCCCACAAAAAAGGCTAAGTAAACCGAAGGGGGCAAAGCAGTTAGAGGGTGGCTTCGGACCACAGTGGCCGAACCCTCCGCATGATGACTTCGTGCCACAGTGGCCTGACACCCCCTACGGTGGCTTCATACCCCAGTGCCCGAACCCTCCGTATAGTGGCCTCGGACCCTAGTGGTCGAGCTCTACACAGATCGAGTTTGGACCCCAATGGACGAACCTAGCTCCGCTCTAGGCGAACCCTCCGGCGGGAGGCTTCAGCCCACACTGGCAAAACGTACTTCCGTCCTGGCAAGACCCCTCACTAATATGGCCTGAGATACCATCTACCTGGCCGAAACCCCCTCCGGGTAATGGGTTCGGCTCACAGTGAGCGAAGCCGCTAGAGCCACCGATGCCCCCGCCATACAATTGGGCGGGGACCCCGTGGGCTCCGTACGTATTACAATAAGAGCACCCTCCGCAACATAACACTATCCCTTGTTTTCCTTCGGAGTATTATAACTGGCAGGGACAAATAGACGCGGTGGAGGGAGGCATCGTCCATAGGCTATCCGTAGTACCTCCGAATCAACTTGCACAGTATGAAGCCAAGGGAGATGAATGCGAAGAGGCAAATGACTGGGAGTCTGAAGCTATCACAATCAGAATAGGGTCTCAGGAAGTCCCGATCCCGAAGGCCCCTTCGCCAAATCCTGACAGAGGTAAGTCCCCTACTCTAGCCGAAGCCAGCGTCGGAGCCTGGTCCGATCGGCCAAACGTGGTTGGTTCGATTGGAAGGGTCCGCAGCAAAGGCCCCTCCGATTATGAAACATGCGAGGCCGATCTAGGTAGTACCTGTTGGGGGAGATAATCCCTGGAGCCGAAGAGGTGGGCCCTCGGCCAGAGGGGTGGACCCTCGGCCGGAGGGCCCTGGCCTAATGACGGAGGCCACCTTCCGGAGGCGAGAGACCGGGGGCCACCTTCCGGAGGAGCGAGTCCGGAGGCCACCCTCCGGCGGGAGGAAGCCGGAGGTCGCCCCTCGGTGCAAGACGCCGGAGCTCGTCTTCCGGAGGCTGGCGGCCTGAAGCCCTCGGCCGATCCGGGAGGACGGACCCAAAGAGAGTTGTGGCGGGAAAAAGACTGGGCGATCGTACGAAAGGACAGGATCGCGATCCTCTGGGCCGTGTCGGGCGGCGCAGAAAGCGTCCGACACGGCTGATACGCTGTCAGAGTCGAATCTTCTTGTCTGTACTTGGTATCGTCCGTTTTGTCTGTACTACCAGTCAGGGTTGGTCGGGTAGCCGTTGGCGGTCCGGAGGCGTTTAGTCCTCTGGACGGGGCGCCTTATAAATACCCCTCACTACAGTTGTAACAGGCAGGCTGAACAAGGCATTGAACACGCTATTTCCATTTCTTCCATTTCTCCTAGAAAACCTGCTGGTTCGATCCGTTGTTCCAACAGTTGGCGCCGTCTGTGGGGATCCTAATCCGAAAAGCTAGCGTCCTCTACACCCATCCACCCAAGCATGTCGAGCCGGAAAGGAGCGAGCACGACCCCCCTGCGCAGATCGACTCGAACCGCTGGGGGCGAGCCTGCCCCGGCCGTCGACCCCAATCCTCCATCTCCCACCACAACCACGACCGTCAGAGCGGCGCTCCCAGTGGGCCCCGCCCAGCTACAAGAAGAGACGCCCGGAGCCCAGGGCACCGACGGCCTGCCCGAGCCGACCTCCGCCAACCTGGCCGGGTCGCCGAGTGGGCCGCCGGAGCAGCATCTCCCGGGCGGACCTCCAGTAGTAGTGTCCCTTCAGACAGACTACGTCCGCTCGCGGGACCCCGACACAACTTCCGGGGGAAGCGGGAGCCAAGCCGATGCCTTGGCCGCCGAGAACGCTAGGCTAAAGGCGGAGCTGGCTTTGTGGCGTCAGGAAGCGTCGCTTCGGCCCCCGGCCCCTCCGGCAACCTTCCGCGCCGCGAGAGCTGCGGTCACAGACTTGAGCGACGACGAGAACCCCCCGGAAGAGGAAAATGCATCATACGACGAGGACTCTCCCCTGCACCCGGACCTCCAGAGGGTGCGCTTCAGTTCGAACTTTCGCGCCGCCAAGCTCCCCAAGTACTCCGGGGACTCCGACCCCGGCGAGTTCTCTCGCTCTTACGCTCTGGCGATAGAAGCGTCCGGGGGGAGCCGGGATGCCATGGCCAAATGCTTCCCTCTGGCGCTCGAGGGGATCGCCCTTCGGTGGTTCTGGTCCCTCCGGCCAGGGACCATCCACTCGTGGGAGCAGCTGGAAAAGAAGTTCGTCAACAACTTCCAGGGGACCTTCGTGGCCCCTATGTCCACCGGGAGCCTTTTCCAAGTGAAGCAGCAACCCGGAGAAACCTTGCGGCAATACTCCCAACGCTTTGCGCACACCAAAGCCCAGATCAAGGGGCTTTCGGCTTCTTCAGTCATCGACGCGGCCCGGGAAGGCGTCACCCACCCAGGTCTCCTTGACAAGCTCCACCGGAAGCCCATCTCTTCGGTGGCACAGCTCATGACGTACTTCGAAGAGTACGCCCGGTCCGAAGAAGGCCAGATACGCCGACAGGCGATGGTAGTCCCTGTCCGGGCTCCGAGCGCCCGAGCGTACGAAGCGCCTCCGGAACCCAGCCGGGGCCCGCGTCGCGCCCCCGACTTCCGGCGCCTGGAGCCCGCTCGCCCGGACCTTGTTCATCAAGACTCACGGCGGAACCGAAAGCACTTTCGGGGGGAAGTCCTTAGCATCACCCCTCAAGCGCCCGCCAAGCACCTACACACGCCCGGCGGAAGTCGCCAGGCCGGGCCCAAGCCTCCACCCCGAGCGCCTACCAGGGGAACCTTTTACTGCAGCGTCCACGGAGAGAACCGGAGCCACGACACCGACTCCTGCCGAACCATCCTCGCTCTTCGCAGTGACTACCTCGAGCGCCAGTCCGGTCGCGGTTCCTCCGATCGAGGGCATTCTACCCCTCGGCCGGACCCGGTCCAAATAGTCGGGCGACAGGAAGAGCCGGAGGCCGTGACCCTAATCGAGGAATTCGGCGGACTCCCGGCCCCCAAGCTCGAAGCCGCTCCGGACCATGGCAAGCGCGTGGTCCTTCCCATATCCGGAGGAGGAGCCCTCGGAGCGCTGTCCAAGCGGCAGTGTCGGGATTACGCTCGGGAAGTTGGGCACATCGGCACGTCCGGCCCTTCGATCCTCCCAGAATGGTCTCACGTCCCCATCAGCTTCACCGCCGAAGACGCCGCCGGAGTCAAGTTTCCTCACGCCGACCCACTCGTCATTTCGGCGGACATCGCCGGAGCCGAGGTGCGTCGCATTTTAGTCGACGGGGGGAGTTCCGCTGACATCATCTTCGTGCAGGCCTTTGATCAACTGTGCTTATCGCGCAAGCACCTGCTGCTAGCTTCGCGACCACTCCAAGGCTTCGCGGGCCCTCCGCTCGATGCTCTGGGCCAGGTCTTGTTGGAAGTGGCATTCGGCACCGTGCCCCTCCAGCGTCGCGAAGAAATCCTGTTCGACGTCGTCGACGCTCCGTACGCCTACAACGCCATCTTCGGACGAGGGATGCTCAATCGCTTCAGCGCCATCGCTCACCACAACTACCTCTACCTCAAGATGCCGACTCCCGGAGGAGTGTTGTCCGTCCTGGGCGACCAAGCCGCAGCCCGCCGGGTCGAGTACGGCCATGCGGCGCCACTGGAGCCACGGCAGGTCCACAGTGTCCGCGAGGGTGCCGACGACGCCAGCCCCCTGCTGGAGGCAGGTCCGGCGCAGAAAGGGCGCCCCGCCAAACCCCTCCCAGAAGGGGAAGTTATCACCAAGACCCTGACTCAAGGAGGAAAAGAGTACTCGATCAAGTTCGGAGGGGGCTTGGAGCCCGAGTTATCAGCACAGCTCGAGGCCATCGTCCGTGGCAACCTCGACATCTTCGCATGGTCGGACGAAGACATTCCTGGCGTCGACCGATCCATCATCGAGCATTCCCTGGCAGTTGATCCGAAGGCACGACCAGTCCGCCAGGGGCTTCGGAGGCTATCCGCCGAACGGGCCGAGCTCGCCAAGGCAGAGACCGACAAGCTGCTCCGCGTCGGGGTCATCCGGGAAGTGAGTCATACCGACTGGTTGTCCAACCCTGTGTTTGTCCAGAAGAAAACATCTGGCAAATGGCGCATGTGTATCGACTTTACTTCTTTGAATAAAGCTTGCCCCCGTGACCCCTACCCCCTGCCTCGCATCGACCAGCTCGTCGATTCCACAGCCGGAGCCGAGCTCCTCAGCTTCCTCGACGCATATTCCGGCTATCACCAGATCTGGCTCAAGCCCGAAGACCAAGTGAAAACCAGTTTTGTCACCCCAACCGGAGTGTTCTGTTACCTCCGGATGCCCTTCGGCCTCCGTAATGCCGGAGCCACCTTTTCAAGACTAATCTCAAAGGCCCTCGGTCATCAGCTCGGGCGAAATGTGGAAGCCTATATGGACGACATCGTCATCAAGACCGCCTCCGCAAGCCACCACGGGTCCGATATAGCTGAAACCTTCGACAGCCTCCGGCAGTGTGGAATCCGGCTTAACCCTGACAAGTGCATCTTTGGAGCACGCGCAGGGAAGTTGCTTGGGTACCTCGTCTCCAGCCGCGGCATCGAAGCTAGTCCAACGCAAGTTCAGGCACTGCAGAACATGGTGCCACCCCAGAATCTGAAGCAGGCGCAGAAGCTGGCCGGGCGATTGGCCGTCCTTGGGCATTTTCTCGCCAAATCAGCAGAGCGAAGTTTACCCATCTTCAAGGTGCTCCGGGGTTCTAAGCACTTCGAATGGACCCCCGAGTGCCAGGATTGTTTCCAGCAAATAAAGGATTATCTCTCCGGCCTCGTGGCCCTCGCCACACCCCGGGCCGGCAGCCCTTTGTTGGTTTATCAAGCCGCCTCTGGCACCGCCGCGAGTGCGGCCTTGGTTCAAGAGGAAGAGTCCGGTGGGAAGCTAATTCAGCGTCTCGTTTACTTCGTTTCCGAGGTTCTCACCGACGCCAAGGCCAGGTACTCCGAGCTAGAGAAGGTGGCTTATGCCCTCGTCATGGCCTCCCGGAAGCTCCGACACTACTTCTTGGCCCACGACATCATCATTCCAACAGCCTATCCGCTGGGCGACATGTTCAGAAACAAGGACGCCACCGGTCGCATTGGGAAGTGGGCAGTGGAGCTGGCCCCGTTCGGGATCTCCTTCGTTGCCCGGACAGCGATTAAATCCCAGATCCTCGCCGACTTCGTCGCGGAGTGGACGCGGGCCCGCGAGCCCGCGGGCACCAACACGGGCGAAGAGATTTGGACCGTCTTTACGGATGGCGCTTACCAGGCCTCTGGGGCTGGAGCCGGAGCAGTCATCGTCTCCCCGTCAGGTCAGCAGGCCCTATATTCCGCTCGGTTAAGCTTCAAGGCCACCAACAATGTCGCAGAATATGAAGGAGTCCTCTTAGGACTTCGCAAGGCGCTCGCACTGGGAGCCGTGCGCGTGATCGTGAAGACCGATTCTCAAGTGGTCGCCGGGCACATCGACAAGTCCTTCCGGGCGAAGCACCCGGACCTCGCTTCCTACCTCGACACCATCCGCAAGTGCGAAGTATCCTTCAAGGGTATTTCCGTCCAGAACATCCCGCGAAGTGACAACGCCCAGGCCGATGCCCTCGCTAAGGCCGAGGCCGGCGCCCAAGCCCTACCGCCAGGGGCTTTCTTCGAGGAACTCGCCCAGCCTTCGGTAACCCCTCGAAGCGAGGCGCCCATCTCCACCGCCCCAGAAGAGCGCGAACCGTCGTCGCGGCCGGCTCCAGTACTCTGTACGGCCGGCGTCGATTGGCGCGAGCCCATCCTGCGCACGCTCGCAGGCGGCGATGAAGTCCATCCCAGTCCGGAGCAGGCTCGCCTACAACTCCGCGCGAGGTCATTCGAAGTTATCAATGGAATTCTGTACAAGTCCGGAGTATGTTCCCCGCTACTTCGTTGCGTCTCGCATTCAGACGGTGTAGCCATGCTCCGGGAGATACATGAGGGGCTGTGCGGCAGTCACTTGGCCCCGCGGGCCCTCGTAGGCAAAGCCCTCCGGCAAGGCGTGTACTGGCCCACTATCATTGATGATGCTGAAGAACTCGTCCGCACCTGCCAGGGTTGCCAGTGGATGGGCCGCCGCAGCCACCGCCCTCCAACAAGCTTGCTACCTATCCCTCCTGTGTGGCCTTTGGCCCGCTGGGGCATGGACCTCATTGGTCCACTCCCCAGAGCAAGGGGGAACCTGCGCTTCGTTGTTGTCGCCGTCGAATACTTCTCCAAGTGGGTTGAAGCGGAGCCTCTAACCACCATCACATCCCGAAGTGTCCAGAAATTTTTCTGGCAGCATATCGTGTGTCGATTTGGCGTACCCAAGCAGCTCACATTGGACAACGGAACGCAGTTCGACGCCGGCACTTTCCGGGCATTCTGTGACGAGCTGGGAGTTCAGCTTTGCTTCGCAGCCATGCGGCACCCCCAGTCTAACGGAGCCGTGGAGCGAGCTAATGGGCACATCCTGTCCGGCCTCCACAAGCGCATCGTCGGGTTGGCCCGAGGCACGTGGCCCGACGAGCTACCCAAGATCTTATGGTCCATACGGACAACCGTTTCTCGGGCAACGGGCTTCACCCCGTTCCACCTCTTGTTCGGCGACGAAGCAATGACACCAACTGAGCTCCGCGCCGGTTCCCTGCGCGTCGTAGCACCCGAAGTCGAAGACGAGCGCGCCGTTTCCCTCGACCTAGCCGAAGAAACGAGGCTGCGCGCTGTTGCCAACCTATCCCACTATCAAAAAGAGACCAAGGGGTGGTACGACACCAAGGTTAAGCGCAACGAGCTCCAACCAGGGCACCTCGTCCTCCGCGCGGTGGTCGCCCCCACCAAGTTGGGCAACAAATGGGAAGGACCGTACATTGTCACGAAGTCCGGACGGCCTGGATCCTACCGTCTCGCTACTCTAGAAGGTGAAGAGCTGAAGCACACTTGGCACGCTGGGCACCTGAAGCGCTACTTTCCGTAACGCCGCTACTGTATTTTTAGCAGTCGTCGCTGCCCGTTTTTTGTCCCCCATCTGTGTAATAAAGTTTTCAGCCGAACGTTCCGACCAACACAACTCGCGCAGCGCGCCTCACATTCGTGTTCCGGGCTCCGGCTCGACGCACCCTCGCATTCGGGTTCCGGGCTCCGGCTCGACGCACCTCGCATTTGGGTTCCGAGCTATGCCTCGACGCACCCTCGTATTCGGGTTCCGAGCCCCGGCTCGACGCACCCTCGTATTCGGGTTCCGGGCTCCGGCTCGACGCACCCTCGCATTCGGGTTCCGGGCTCCGGCTCGACGCACCCTCGTATTCGGGTTCCGAGCCCCGGCTCGACGCACCCTCGTATTCGGGTTCCGGGCTCCGGCTCGACGCACCCTCGCATTCGGGTTCCGAGCTATGGCTCGACGCACCCTCGTATTCGGGTTCCGGGCTCCGGCTCGACGCACCCTCGCATTCGGGTTCCGAGCTATGCCTCGACGCACCCTCGCATTCGGGTTCCGGGCTCCGGCTCGACGCACCCTCGCATTTGGGTTCCGAGCTATGCCTCGACGCACCCTCGTATTCGGGTTCTGAGCCCCGGCTCGACGCACCCTCGTATTCGGGTTCCGGGCTCCGGCTCAACGCACCCTCGCATTCGGGTTCCGGGCTCCGGCTCGACGCACCCTCGCATTTGGGTTTCGCGCTCCGGCTAGGCGCACCCTCACGTTCGGGTTCCGAACTCCGACTCAACGCGCCGACGCGACGTGCACTCTATGCTCTCCCTCTCCTGGGCTACTTCGCGCCCAGCTGGTCAACCAGCTACCCGCTAAGGGAGGGGGGGGGGGAGAGAGAGCAAGGCGCAGACTGCAGCAAGCACTTAAAGCGTACAATGTTCGTTACAAGTAAAGGAACGAGATCAAGAAAAGTTCTCGTATAGGCCAAGCAAAAACCGCGGGCCCCTCCGGTTAGAAGGGCCGGAAGTCGTGGTCGTCACCCGACCGGACCTTTCCTTCCTCTTCCTGCGCTCCTCTTCCTTCTTCTGGGCACGGAAAGCTCTCTGATCCGCTTGGAGCTGAGCCCAGCTGCGCAGGCCGTCCTCCTCAGGGGGCGCTCCGCTCAAATCAGCCTCCGTGTCGGACCAATCAACCGGTTCGGGGGACGAGGACAGCGAGCGAGACCCTCTCTCTTCTTCCTTCACATGCTTCAGAACCCCCTGAAGGACGTCGGAGTCCACGCGCCCGTCACTGCTGCGGGGAAGAACGAAGTGCGCAGGCCGGTTTACCCGCACAGCTTCGAAGATGGCCCATCGATGCCGAAGGGCGTCGTCTGGTTCAAGTACCTCGACATCAGGATTGCGATCGCGAACACCATGAGTAAGTCCCGGAAAAGTACTCTTTATTAACATGACTAAGTTCCCTAAGCTATTACAGGGTAAGGCGGAGACAAGTCTCTAAAGCTACACCTGCGGGTCCGGCAAGCGGGCCGAGGTCGAAGGATTCGGAGGGGCCGGAGGACCGCGCGCGCGGAGTGCCTCCTCCAGCCAAGCCTGGATCGCCGCAGGGCCCTCGGTCTGCCAGGTCGCCTTGAGCGCCCTCCAAGACTGGGTCAGCACGGGGCTTGGCGTCCGAAGGTGGTCCCCCACGAAGGCGACCGGGTGCGGACTCGAGGGTGAGGGGAGCGGAAGCCCAGACGCCTCGAGGTGATGGAGGATTCCGTACGCGGCCACCCGAGTGGACACCTCGCCGTACTGCGCCATGGCAAGATGTATTTGCCAGACGGCGGAGCGGACAAACTTCACCCGGCGGACCAGGGGCTCCCGAGCGACGTCGAACGTGCCGCAGCCGGTGCCGTAGCGGGCCAACATCTTCCGCAAGGATTCGGCGGCCTCGGCCGCCGTCTTCCCGGCCTCGGCAAGCTCCTCGGCGGCTTTCTCGCTCCGCACGTTGAGACCCGCCTCGACCTCCTCCAAGTGAGTCACCCGGGCTTCGAGGGCCTCGACCTTGCTTCCCGCCTCTGAGGCCTGAGCTTGAAGTCGGGACACCTCTCCTTCGAGCCGCTCCGCTTCCGAGGCCCGGGACCGGAGTACCTCCGCTTCGGCGGCTCGGGTTCGGAGGGCGCCGACCTCCGCTTCCAGCTTGTCGACACGGGCGGCCCGGGCCCGGAGCCCCTCTAGCTCCGTGACGCGGGCCCTGAGGGAGTCCGCCTCCGCCGCTCGGGCCTCCAGCTCCGCGACGCGGGCCCTGAGGGAGTCCGCCTCCGCCGCTCGGGCCTCCAGCGCCGCGACCCTCGACGCTTGGGATCAGAGGACCTCGGCCTCCGACGAGCGCTCGCGAGCCAACCTCTCCGTGGTAGCCGCCCGAGACGCAAGCTCCGCGGCATACGCCTCGTGATGTTGGCGCTCGGAAAGCAGGGCAGACAGTTGCCCCTGCGCCAATGCCACAACCTGCGCGCAAGAAGATGGTCAGAAGAGCCGCCAAGGGAGAGTTGAGTACGTTCGAAGAAAATACCTGGCCCGCTGCCGTCTCGATGGCCCTTCCGAGGTCCAGGCCATCCGATAGCCCCAGCTCGCCTATCACCGGAGCCTCGCGCAGCCGCAGGTAATAATCGTGGACCGGGGCCACCTTGGAAGCAAAATCCTCACCGTCCGCCAGGAAGGGGCGCAGAAGCGGCACGGAGCCTTGCGCGGCTCGTCGATCGGCGGGGGGTCGAGGCCGGACCTCGGCGTCCCTGGCGGGCTCCCGAGGGACCCTTTCGGCGCTCCTGGACTCCGCCTCGTCCTGCGGGCTCGGGGCTCCTCTCGCGGCGACGGGGGCTCCGGACCTCGCGTCCGGGGCGTCTGCCGGGCAGCGGCCGGCCAGCTCCGCGCCTTCGACCGAAGCACCTGCGCGAGCGAGCAAGAGTTAAATATAGAAAGGCCCCCCTGCGCACGAAGGAGCATGGCGAAGTCGCTATACCTGCGTCCGCCGCATTGCCAAGGCAATCCGGAGGCTGGAGATGGTCCGACGGGCTTGGGCGAAAAAAGAGATTGTCGATGGAGTTTGGCGGAGAGCTTGCCGCCGCTGCGGCCAGTTCTGCTTCCTTGTCGGCGCTCCTTTCGACGGCGCCGAGCGGGTCCGCTAGGGGCTCGCGGTCCAGGCTGTCCGTGGCCCTGCTTTCAGCGGCCCTGCTCTCGAGGGAGCCCGCGGAGCCCCCCGCCGAGATGGGTATGGGGGAGGAAGCGGTCCCCGGGCGGAGCGTCGTGTCGGCGGTGCGCGCCCCTTGTCCGGCCCCCGAAGCAGAGGGCTCCGTGGTATTCGGGCGAGGGGGAGCATTTTCGTTCCTTCCGACGACAGGCTGGAACGGCGAAGCCGGAGCTGGAATCTCCGGAGGGCCTCCTGACTCCGACTGGGCCCCCTCGCTGGAGCCTCCTCCCTCCGAAGGGGAGGCCGAGGAAGGCCCTGGGGACGCACGCTTCGGCCCCTTCACTATCTTCTTCTTCTTCTTTGAGCGGCCCGGAGAAAGGCCGCCGTCGGCGTCGCTCGCCTTCCTCTTCGAGACGTCCCTGAGGACCTCGCCCTCCGGAAGAGGCGGGGGCGTGAGCTCGAGCGCCCCCCATACCCTGTTGAAGCGTTCCCAGGAGCCTACCAGCTCCAGTCGGCGGGTCCGTTCGGCGGCAGTGGGGACCCCAAGAATCCTCTCCGCCAGGCGGGTGACCTCTTCGGGCGTCCGGGCGACGAGCGACCCTGCATCTCTTCGTCAGGTCCAGGATACCCCTCGAGCACGCAAAAACAGAGACGAAAGCAATCGGGAGCCGGTACTTACCGAGTCGACGGGAGAGCTCCGCTGGCGTCGACTCGTCCCGACCACTCTGGAGCGAGGCGGACCACTCCTCCTTCAGCGGTGAAATCTCCAGAGCCACAAATTCCTCCGCTAAATCCCGCATGCTCATCCGGCGGGCGACGATCTGCAGAAGCTGTATCCTCGCGGAGATCGTCCCGGCGTTGGCTTCGACGCGCGCCTCCCTCCGGAACCAGACGTAGAACCACCGGTTCACCCACTTCGAGTACCACCTCTCGTTGGTGGCCTTCGCCGGGAAGGAGTCCGCGTACCTCCTTCGGAGCTGGAAGTTGATGCTCCCGAAAGCCAGTACTCGGCCCTCTTTCTTCTTCGGCTGGCAGAGGGCTTCGTGCATCTCCGCGAAGACCTCTGCTCTCCCCTCGCAGCCTTCGGCGCGCATGGCCCACTCAAAGATGGCGAGCCGCGCCACGGCGTTGGGAGACAGTTGCGGGAGTTCTAGATGGAATGCGTCCAGAACCCCCGCGAGGAGTTCCAAGGCGGGGAACCCTAGGCCCGCGTCGAAAAAGGCTTCAAAAACAACAACCTCGCCTTCCCGCGGCTGCGGGGCCGTCTCTCGGCCCGGCTTCCTCGCCGGCGTCTCTGGACCGAGACGGCTCCTGGTCGCTTGCTCGATTGAGGCCTCTGTGCATGCGGACGCCCCGAGCTCCAAGGTCTGCTCCCGGAATCGCTCAGAGGCGGGGCGGAGATCGCGTGCGCCGCGTGCTTCCGACGTGGCGGTCGCCGTCGCCGCCGCTGCCGCCGCCATCTGGCGTTGCAGAAAACGCGGGTCCATCGCCATTGCAGGGACGGCGCCTCTCGTCATTCTTGGAGGACAGGAAGAGGAGTGCAGAGCTCAGGGAGCGGGCTAAAAGGCGGTCCAAGTGGTGAAAGTTGGTGCGTGCGGGTGAATGAAGAAGAGGCCGTGAGGGGCGGTTATATATCCTGTCGTGGAATCGACGGTTCGCCTCCCGAATCGGTTAACGTGTGAACGCGGCGGATCGCGCGGCGCCGCATTTAAGGCTGGCTGGCGCCTCGGGGCGTGGTGGCGGCCCCCTGGCGGCCCGCCTCCTCGATGCCATTAGCGCGGGCATTGATTGCTTCTGACGGAGCCGGGGCCCTCTGGGGCCAAGACGCACCAGTCCCCCGTCGGCACGGTCAACTCCCTTCGGCGTATCGGGAAAAGGAGGCTCGAGGCGGACCTCAACGCTCCGGCCTCTTGACCCCCTACTCCGGCGGCTCCCAGCGTCCCGGCGGATACGGTGACTTAAAGAGAGGTACGCACCCGCGAAGATTATCGGGATTATCTTGTGCGCTCCCACCCCCTCTTATTGCAGGATCACGAGCGGGAAGAAGCGAGGCGCTACTGTTGGGGGAGATAATCCCTGGAGCCGAAGAGGTGGGCCCTCGGCCGGAGGGGTGGACCCTCGGCCGGAGGGCCCTGGCCTAATGACGGAGGCCACCTTCCGGAGGCGAGAGACCGGGGGCCACCTTCCGGAGGAGCGAGTCCGGAGGCCACCCTCCGGCGGGAGGGAGCCGGAGGTCGCCCCTCGGTGCAAGACGCCGGAGCTCGTCTTCCGGAGGCTGGCGGCCTGAAGCCCTCGGCCGATCCAGGAGGACGGACCCAAAGAGAGTTGTGGCGGGAGAAAGACTGGGCGATCGTACGAAAGGACAGGATCGCGATCCTCTGGGCCGTGTCGGGCGGCGCAGAAAGCGTCCGACATGGCTGATACGCTGTCAGAGTCGAATCTTCTTGTCTGTACTTGGTATCGTCCGTTTTGTCTGTACTACCAGTCAGGGTTGGTCGGGTAGCCGTTGGCGGTCCGGAGGCGTTTAGTCCTCTGGACGGGGCGCCTTATAAATACCCCTCACTACAGTTGTAACAGGCAGGCTGAACAAGGCATTGAACACGCTATTTCCATTTCTTCCATTTCTCCTAGAAAACCTGCTGGTTCGATCCGTTGTTCCAACAGTACCCCTTTGGCCAAAAATAATAGGAACAAGGTGGTGGCACCTAGTACCAAGCCACAACCATCTTGGGCACCTCCAGGTACCTCCAAATCACAGAAAAGGCGTCTACAATGCCTACGGGCACAAGAGATGCGTGAGAAGAAAGACGAGGATGAGCGAGACTCCGTCTTTGAGGAAATCCGACCTCGGCCAATGATGAGACAGGTATGGAGGATCAAGCCGGTTGAGATAACCAACCCTGCTCCTAGTCCGAGCGACGACGACGACATGCTCGACGATGACTACTCGCTCGTCTCTAAGGGACCCGCACCCTAGGTGATGGACATCAACGTCATCATGCTTCCTACCGACTTCGACCTACCACAGGACAAGGCCGAGGTCACTCCGTTGAACCTTGGCCCACGCAATGCTTTTTTTGAGAAATATAGAGATACGACTCGCCATCTAAAGCCTCTCTACGTCAGGGGTTACATTGACGGGAAGCCAATCTCCAGGATGCTTGTTGATGGTGGTGCCACTGTTAACCTAATGCCTTACTCGCTATTGAAGAAACTTGGTAGGGTTGAGGAGGACCTGAAGAAATCTAACTTAATGCTCAACGGCTTCAACGGCGAGAGTTCTGAGGCCAAAGGTATGCTCTCCATGGAGTTGATAGTAGGCAACAAGATGTTGTCAACGGTGTTGGCGTAAAAGATTACGCTAACAGGTTTCTGTAGATTAGAAACTAACAAACGAAGTGTTTGCGAAGTGAACTGTTCTAAGCCTCCGAAAAGATAATAACTTAGAATGGTTCGGATGCGTGTATTGAATCACTTGTATTCGGTCTCTATTACAGGGTGAAATGGGGGGTATTTATAGGCCCAAATATTAAGGAAAAGACCTATTTACCCGTCTATTACAACCGACATAGTGGAAACTATTCGGTACCCTTGATAGGGCTAAAATGGTAAAAAACTAATCTAATAATATAAAAGATAAATCTTCCATCTTAGCTGGCAATAAAGATCTCGAAGAGCCTTAGTTCGAAGATGTACTCCGAACCAATGCCTATCTTCGTACTTCGAGCTTGACTCAGGGTATCTTCGAAGATGGACGTCTGGAAACCTTCGAATCCACTATCTGCTTTCATGCTGTTGCGGCAATAACCCCGAAGATGAGATATTTTCCCCCAACAGTAGCCCCTCGAATAAGCTTCTCCGTTTAACCTGTAATGTTAGGAGAGCAGTATACGGAAGGAAAAAATAACCAGACATAGGGGTTATTAGATTTCAATTCATCTCCGAAATGTATGAAGATATAAACTCCAAATCAGTCTTAAGATAATTACTTTCGAACTATCTTAGAACTGACTCAGGAAGTTCGAAAGTCTTTTAGACTTAGAGGAAATAGCCGTTAGCTTTCTGTTCCTAACGGAAACCGTAGAATGCGTTAATTTCGGAGAAAAGTAACGGCAGGAATGCGAAACGACATGGACTAATGGTAAAAATGTAAAGTCTAGGCTATAAATAGATGGCCTAGAACTTACCCGGTTACCTTTTCACTGCTCTCTCGCAAACAAACACTTTCTGAGCCCTTTGAGTTCTTTGAGCCCTAGCCTCCATTTTCCCCAAAGTAACCCAGTGACTGCAATGGTGAAGACCAAGGGTTCTGGAGCCCCGTCGGCCTTGGCTCGGCAGCAAGCGACTGCGGCAGCAGCGGCTGCGACGTTGGTGACAGCGCCTCCGGCATCGGCAACGACATCCATGGTAGCAGGAGGGAGAAATCCCCAAAATGTCGATGATCAAAGTCTCTGCCCGCCATCAACGAAGTACCTGGACCAGTCTTTCCAACTGGGATCTTCTACCTGCAAGAGGGAATCGTTGGCAATCGCAGTAGAAGGGAAGATTAGCACCGGAGTTATGATCCACAAACCCGGAAAAGAAATCATCCCGTCACCAAGGCCTGGAGAAGTGGTTGTCTTCGAAGCCTTCTTCGAAGCCGGCTTGGGCCTCCCAGCAGTTGACTTCCTGGCGGAGGTACTCGATTTATTTCATGTCACCCTCCCTCAATTATCTCCGAACGCAGTAGCTCGACTGGCTATCTTCGAATGGGCACTGAGAGCCGAAGGCTGTGAGGGGAGGGCAGAAATCTTCGCTGCGCTACATAGAGCTTCATGCCAGCCAAAAACCTTCGTAGGCTCCAGAGGTGAAAAAGTAGTAGTAGCCTTCGGAAGCATCAATTTTAGGCTTCGGGACGAATATGCCCTTCAATTCCCTGCTAAGGCCATCAATGCAAGATGGTACACAGACTGGGTCATGAGATGGTTCTATGCCGAAGTTGGGGCGAGCAATCCTCTGGCTGGACCTCTGAAAGAAATCCAATTCCGGAAGGAAGTCTTAGTGCATCCCGGCCAAGGTCAGCTCGAAGCTCACCTCAACCTACTTCAGAGGATCAGCCGAAGGTTGAGTATGCGAGACTTAGCCGAAGAGTTCCTCAGGTTACAAATCTCTCCACTGATGGCCAACTGGCCTATCATCTTCGAAGAGGATTCGGAAGGCGGTCTCCGAAAGATTACCTTGACTTCGAGCTCTGCAGGTAACTTCGAAGACAACATGTATTATGCATATTCATTTGAAGAAAAACTAACTTGATTTAATTTTTTAGCTTCTTCAGCCCCTGTTACTTCGGAGCAAATCATAAGGGCTTCGGAGAAGATTTTGGGCGCTCCAACTCCGACCGAAAAAAAATGGAGAATCAAGTTGGTCGGGAGTTGGGAGAGATTTAACAGAGTATGGGGAATGCTGGAAATCACTCCGCCCCCTTTGATGGATTGGGTGCCTTCGGAGAAAGGACCCAAGAAGAGAAAAGCCGAAGCTGGGACTTCGAGCTCTGCCAAGACTCCGGTGAAGAAGGTGGCTCGGAAGCCAAAAAATCTTACACCTTCGAATCCTGCACCCTCGAGCTCAAGGGCTTCAGTCTCTGACTCCCAAGAGGATGAAGGGAGATTGCTTGTGCGTCTAATAGAAGAAGATGAAACTCAAAGGACTGCACAAGCCGAAGTGCCTGCGAATGTCCCGGAGTCTCGAGATAATCTTGAGCAACCAAGGACTTCGGCAGTTCAGGAAGATATCTCTCAGGACGAAGTTCCTGTAAATGAAAGTGGGGTCGAAGTCACTATGGCTTCGATTCCCGAAGAGGCAACAAGGACTGCTCAGGACGATGCTCCTGCAGTCCAAGACTTAACGGCTGATTCGGATGAAGATCTAGCCTTCGATCCGCCGAACAGTCCGATGATGACTCCTCTGCAAAATGTCGAAGGTAGACTTCGAATAACTCTTTTATGTTTGTTTTGTATATTTATACAATGTATAATACTCCTTTTTTTACAGAGTCCACTCCTATGGAAGAGGTCCGCCAAGAAGAAATAATTCTTGGACCTTCGACGACTTCGGATCCAGCCCAGAGAGTTACTCAAAAGGGACCTGGAAGAGGCAAAAGACACATAGAGCCTCTCCCTGCTGCGAGTTCCGGATCAACTTCGTCTGATTCAACAGACGAGAGTCAATCTTCCGGGGAGGGTCAGTCTCCAGTGGCTCCGAAGACCACAAGCCAACGCTCCGGTCCTTCGCTGGACGAAGATGACCAACAGGCAATAAGTATGCTACCCTTGCTAGCTCCTTTCTTAGGGCAAACAACTGGTCTTCGGACTTTGCTCGAACCTTTGGATCGAGCTAGCCGTGACATTGGGGAGACCAAATTAATGTCCATTCTGAGCAAAGTGGACAGGACGGAGCTTAATGCCGCTATAGAACGTGCAGCCTACCAGGTACGGAGCACCTGCGAAATATCATAAAATTCATCTACGAATAAATATTTACCTTAGTTTTTATTTTTGCAGCAAACTGTCTTGGCCCGAGCTGCGAATATATGCAATGATGAAGAAATCGCTCGTCTTCGGGAGGAAAATAATGTCCTTCAAAGGAATCTTAACATCTCCGAAAGTCGAGTGGCTCAAATGGACAATATAGTGTCAACAGAGCGAAGGGCCAGGCAAAGTTTGGAGGCTGCGAATAAAGAACTCGAAGCAGAAAGAATTGTGCTTCGAGCAGAAGTTGAAAAGTTGCGGGCAGAGCACGCTACTGCGGGGACCGAGCTTGTCAGACTCCAAGAGGAAGCTAGCCAGCTGTTAAACCAAAAGAATATTTTGACCACTGAAAATGCTAGACTTTCTGGGGTTCTGGGCGAAGTCACTTCGACGAAGGACGCGTTGAACGAAGACAAGCTGAAGTCTGAGAAGGTGGCTGTGGAAGTTATGAATCAGTTGTTAGGTGTCCTGGAGTACTTCGGTACTACTGGGATACTTCCTTCTGACGATAACATCACTCTTCTGCGCCGGTTGAAAAGGATCCAAGGAGTGGCGAAGCAGATGAAGACAGCGGGCATTAGATACGGAGAACTCTCCGGACAAGTGGCTGCTGTCGGCCTACTTCTCTACTACGAAGATCTGGGCCGATCGATAACTCCGGACGCAGGAGGGGGCCCAATCACCTTCGACGACGAGCGACTTCTGACACCTTCTGAAGGTGTGACTGCTGCCTGGCGAGCCTTCCAAACTTCATGGAGAGCCGAAGGTCGTTCCGCGATCAAGGCTTGGATGGACGAAGGCCAACGCCAGAAGCAAGTTCGGACCCAAGCTTCAAGCAGTTAGCCTCCTACGAACCCGCAGGTTTAGAAATACCTTAGGATTTTTGGCCATGTAAAGCTTTATGCTTATGAACATTTATCAATGAAAATTTGTTTGTCATATTTTTAGGCTTTGCCTCATATGGAAGATATCGAAGTGTTAGACTTTAACGACGAAGTTCGCTCATTATGGACTAACTTCGATCTTCTAAAAGCTTATAAACGTCCTCGATTTCTAATTCCTCGAGATGACTCCGATGTAATTGCGCCCGAAGTAATCAAAGATATACTGTCTTATATTAAAGAGGAAGAAAAAGAGGTTAACTTAAACACTTCGTCCTCTGAAGATGTTATATGGTCTGAAGATGAAGATGAAGCTCAAAATAAAAAGCCTGAAGAACTTGGAAGCTGGGAAAGAAGCCCCAAACGGCTTCGAACTTGGGCCGAGCTTCAACAAGAATAGAAGGATTTTAGAGCTTCGAAGGGGGGCAAGAGAGTTAAACGCAAAGTTGTTAGAACTCCCGGCGCTGGAACTAGTCGTTCCACCCCTAGCTCTAGGGACCGAAGAGGTCTTCGATTCCTTCTTGGTATAGATACCAATTTTTCATGATGTAATCTGTAAACACATTCATTTGAATAATGAATACCGATTTAAAATTGTCTCCATATTTACTAGCCCCTCTTTGGGTATAAGCAACTTCGAACTGTATTCAAAGATGGTTATGCGCAAAGAAAAAACTTCGGAGTACAATTTTCTGGGGGTTCGGAGCCCCTCTGCGATTTAAAGATCTTATAAAATGTCTTCGACTATTTGTAGTTTGAAGAATGGCAACTTAGTACCTTTGTTTTTTGAAAGAAATCACTTGAGATAACTTTCAAGATATCTTAGTATCTTAGATAATTTGTCACTTTGGACTGTGTTAACAGACATTCGAAGCTCATGGCTCAAACTCTGTTTTGCTTTAGCCACCTTCGGCTCTTTTTTGCGATCTCTGTCGAACCAATGGCTCGGAGTTTGCAATGGTCTCTTTGGACTCTTTTTACGGATGTCTACCAGCCAATGGCTTGGACTCCGTATATTTTGGCCACCTTCGGCTCTTTTTGCGGAAGTCTACCAGCCAATGGCTTGGACTTCGCAGGATTTGGCCACCTTCGGCTCTTTTTACGGAAGTCTACCAGCCAATGGCTTGGACTCCGTATGATGTGGTTTGGGCTCTTTTACGGATGCCTACAAGCCGGTGGCTTGGACTCCGGATTATGTCAGCCCCCACGTCGGAAGCTTCGAACCAATGGTTCGAAGTCCGAAAATACGATCCAGCTTCATGACACTTCCCTCTCGGTCGACCCCGCGGTTCCAGTGCGTCCACTTGGAAGCTGGAAGTCTATGAGGGGAAGGCATTATCAGGACCATATGCTTTATTAATTTAGAAGATGATTACAAGTGAATTACAAGGAGCCCTTATGTGAAGTATCGCTTTAGGTGCTCCGCATGCCAATTATGTGCTAACTCTTCACCTTCTAAATTAGCTAACTTAAAAGAGCCAGGGCGTCCTGACCGAACAATTAGGTATGGACCTTCCCATTTATTTCCTAACTTCCCTGGCGCTATAATGCTTCGTAGAACAAGATGACCCGGTCTTAGTTCATTGAGTTTAACCTTCGGGTCAAACCAAGCCTTCGTCTGCTGATGATACTTTGAAAAGTTTGCCACAGCTCGAAGTCTTGTTTCTTCTGATAAATCTAGCGAAGCTTGTCTTTCTTCTTTAATCTCCAGTTCGGTGCTGCGAAATGATCCTCCTTTGAGCTCCGTTGGAGTCATAGCTTCATATCCGAATAGTAGTCTGAATGGGTAAAACCTGTGGACCTTGTTTGCGTAGTCCGAATGGACCACAAAATCTTCGGAAGCTCTTCGGTCCACAGTCCCTTTGCTAATCCTACTATCCTTCAATTTAGCCCTGACAAAATATTTCCATTGGCTCGTTCTACGGCTCCATTAGACTGAGGATGCCTCACTGCAGCAAAACATAACTGAATGCCTAGATCTTCGCAAAACTTTCTGAAAGGTTCTGCATCGAACTGTGTTCCATTATCAACTGTGAGTTGTCTAGGCACTTCGAACCGGCAAATGATATTCTTCCAGAAGAATTTCTGTACATTGTTCGAAGTGATAGCTGTTAAGGGCTCTGCTTCCACCCACTTAGAAAAATATTCAATAGCTACCACTGCGAACTTCAGATTTCCCTTGGCTACTGGAAAGGGTCCAATTAAATCCATACCCCATCTGCCATAGGTCATACCGGAGCAATGACTTGAAGAGCTGTTGGTGGGCGATGACTTCGTCGACCCATCCACTGGCATCCTTGACAAGTGCGGACTAAGCTCTCCGCATCAGCTGTTATTGTAGGCCAGTAAAGCCCCTAGCGAAGTGTTTTTCCTGCCAAAGCTCGCGGGGCTAAATGACTACCACAAAGGCCTTCATGAATTTCTCGAAGAATTTCCTGACCTTCGGCTTGAGATATACATCGGAGTAGAGGGGAACATACTCCGGCCTTGTATAAAATACCGTTGATTATTTGATAATTTCTAGCTCTAAGTTTTAATCTTGACAGTTGTGGCTCTTCGGGCAAATTTATTCCTCCCTGTAAAAGTTCCATGATTGAATTTTTCCAATCCGTACTAGGAATGCAAAGAATCTCTGCAGAGGGAATTTGTGGCACCGAAGGTATACTGAGCTCCTCATAGAAAGCTTCTTCTGGTACATCCACAGCTCTGGCTGCAGCTTTTGCTAAGATGTCCGCTTGCACATTTTCTGCTCTTGGTATACTCCGAATGGAAATACCCTTGAAGTGTCCTTCGATTTTACGGATTTCTTCTAAGTACTTTGCAAGCTGAGGATGCCGAACTTGGAAACTTTTATCTACGTGCCCAGCTACTATCTGAGAATCTGTCTTTATAATAATTCTTGTAGTCCCTAAAGCACGTGCTTTTTGGAGTCCCAATAAAATCCCTTCATACTCCGCTATATTATTGGTAGACTTAAAGTTGAGTCTTGCAGAGTACATTGCTCTTTGCCCTGAAGGCGAAATTAATACTGCTCCAATGCCTGCTCCAGATGCTTGGAAAGCCCCATCGGAATAAACAGTCCAAACTCCGTCACTTGACTTCTCCGGAAGCATATCTCCTAAAGGATACGAAGTTGGTACAATTACATTGTGTGCCAAAAAATAATGTCTTAATTTCCTCGAAGCCATTATTAGAGCATAAACGAACTTCTCAAGTTCGGAGTATCTTGTCTTCGCTCCTGATAATGCTTTGGATACAAAATAAACAGGATTTTGGACCAACTTCCCATTGAAATCCATTTCTCTGACAAGGACTGCGCTGACAGCAGAACCTGTAGCTGCAAGGTAAAGGAGTAGGGTTTCGTCCGCAGTAGGCACCGTGAGTGTAGCAAGATTACTGAGATACTCTTTAATATCTTCGAAGCTTTTCTGACACTCCGGTGTCCATGCAAAATCTTCGGACCCTTTCAATGCTTTAAATATAGGCAAGCTTCTCTCCGCAGACCTTGATAAAAACCTGCTAAGTGCTGCCAGACGCCCAGTCAGCTTTTGCACTTGCTTTAAATTTTCCGGAGGAGCCATCTTTTGTAGCGCAATTATTTGAGTAGGGCTAGCTTCAATCCCCCTGCTTGAAACTAAATACCCTAACAACTTTCCAGCCTTAGCTCCGAAAATACATTTTTCGGGGTTAAGATGGATCCCACATGCCCGAAGGCTATTGAATGTTTCTGCTAAGTCTAGGCTATGTTGGTGCTTTAAAGCACTCTTTATTACAATATCATCCATATAGGCCTCCACATTGCGACCTAGTTGATGACCTAGAGACTTAGCAACTAACCTCGAAAAAGTAGCCCCGACATTTCTTAAGCCAAAGGGCATTCTTACATAACAAAAGACTCCCGAAGGAGTTACAAAGCTTGTCTTGATCTCGTCTTCGCGCTTCAACCATATTTGATGATAACCAGAATACGCGTCAAGGAAGTTTAATAACTCCGAACCTGCGGTGGAGTCGACCAATTGATCAATTCGGGGCATGGGGTAGGGGTCACGAGGGCATGCTTTATTCAAGGATGTGAAATCAATGCACATGCGCCACTTTCTGGAAGACTTCTTTCTGACGAAGACTGGGTTGGCTAACCATTCTGTGTGAGCCACTTCTCTGATAATCCCAGCCTTCAACAATTTCTCAACTTCGTCTTTCGCTAGAGCAGCTCTTTCTGCAAACATTTTCTGGAGTCCTTGCCGAACAGGGCGGGCCTTCGGGTTTACAAGTAAACTATGTTCAATGATATCCCGATCAACTCCGGTGATATCTTCGTCAGACCAAGCGAAGACATCCAAATTTTCTTCCACCACCTTTTCCAAGGAGGTTGCAACTTCTGGAGGTAAATCTTTACCAAATTGAAATGTATATTCTTTACCATCTTTAACGATGACCTTCACTGCAATCTCCCCTTCAGGACTTGGTCTTGGAAAGGATTTCTTTGAAGCTTCGGAAGGGGCTGAAAAAATTTCTTCATTGTCTTGTACATTGTTTACTTGTCTTGGATCAAGAGGGGGACCATGACCATATTCCGCTCTCCGAGCGATAGCTTGATCTTCGAAGACAGTAAGGACTCCTGCTTGTGTGGGCATCTTCATGCACAAATAATTGTGATGCGCCACAGCTCCGAACTGATTTAGCATGCCTCTTCCGAAGATAACGTTGTAAGCATACGGGGCATCTACAACATCGAAGATTACTTCCTCAGTTCGGGACAACAAACCTTCCCCGAAGGTAACTTCCAGGCCTATTTGGCCAAGTGCATCAAGCGGAGGTCCTGCGAAGCATTGCAAAGGACGAGCCGCTTGAAGGAGATGCTTCTTGGAAATGCACAATTGATCGAAGGCTTGAACAAAAATGATGTCTGCCGAACTACCTCTGTCAATCAACACCCTTCGAACTTCAGTGCCCACAATATCAGCAGTGATAACAAGTGGGTCTGCATGCGGGAACTTAATGCCAGCTGCATCCTCCGCACAAAAGGATATCGGTACATGAGACCACTCCGACATTGCAGCTGCAGACGACGAAGTCCCAATATGGCCTACTTCCCTGACGTAGTCTCTTCGCTGTCTCTTTGACATGCTTCCGAGGGTACCTCCTCCGGAGATGGGGAGAACTACTCTCTTCCCTCGATCTTGCCCTTCCTCTTGCTTCGGAGGTGGCATAACATTGGCCACTGGAGGGTGTCTTGTGATATCAAAGTTTTCTATCCGCACCACAGCCTGGACCGGCTCTGGGCGCGCTGCAACTAGAACTCGGTCGGTAGTACCTCGACCCGAAGTTCTTTCTAAATACTCTTCTCTTAGAGTAAGTATTGCCTTGCAAGTATCAGTTGCATGACTTCGATTTTCACCATGGATGCAGCAGAAAAGGGTCTGGCCCTTGCCAGCCGTTTTCCCTGGCGGCCTCCAGCCGCTGGCCTTGTTCCCCGAAGACTGTGGAGCTCTCTGTGTAAACTTCTGTGGGGGTGCAATATTCAAAACTTCAGAACGAGGGTGCTTTTGCCCTCTTCTCCGAACATGTTGAACTTCGAAGACTGGTTCTTGCGGCTGTGCCGAAGTTTTTACTTCTACTTTAACTTCTTGCAATATGGACGAAGTAGCTGCAGTTCTTCGGAGCCAACCCTCTTCTGACCTCGCATACTCCTCGAAGTAAGACATCAGCTGAGAGACCGAGGAGATGCTTTTCCGATGAAGCTTATCCAAGAGGCCTTGATGAGTGACGCCTTCCCGAGCTGCATCAACTACCGAAGATGCAGACAACCCCCGGATTTGCGACTTCGTATGAGCGAAGCGCTTAAAATATTGCCTCAATGTCTCTCTGGGAGTTGTTTCACCTGGAAAAGGTTTCCTGTTGACATGGGAGGCATGATGGTGCCTTGAAAATTGCTTACAAACTTCTTCTTCAGCTGCCCCCATGAGTTGATTGATCCTGGCTTCAAAGACCAGAACCACCTTAATGCCACTCCTTGAAGAGCTAAGGGGAAGCACTTTGCCATGGTGTCTCGAACTCCTCCGCTAGCTTCAATTGCTAGGGCATAAGAACGAGCAAACTCTCCGGGATCTTCATCTCCATCATACTTACAGAGCTTCGAAGTCTTAAACTTCGGATCAAAGCGAACTTTCTGCAGCTCAGGATGCAGCGGAGATTCATTATCGAAGGAGGCATTTTCCGGGGCTTCGAGATAATCGGGCTCGTCGTCTTCGGGCACTTCTGGGATAGATGGGATGGCTTGGGAGCGAAGCCTGTTCGCAGCTTCTTGTCGCCATCTTGCTACTTCAGCTTGAAGGTTGGCCATTTGAGTGGCCATATCTCCAAGATTGTCTTCATCTCCTCCGGAAGGATCTTCCGGGTCTTGACAACTAGTAGGATTAGTTTGAATTGGGATGGAAGGTGGAGGAGGGACTCCGGGTGGTCGAAGTATGGAAGGGGTTGGCGGAGAAGCTTCGTATGTTCGAGGGATGGAAACTCATTCCGAAGTTTGCGGAGGGAATGTCGAAGGCCCTCCGACTTCAACCGTGTCAAATGGTATCTCTCCGGAGATCCGAGAAGACCTCCGAATGGGATTGCGGGGTGCGCTCCGCTTAGGAGGCATGATGTAAGAAGTTGGTAGAGAACGAAGTTTTTCGGACTAGGTTCCCCACGGACGGCGCCAACTGTTGGCGTAAAAGATTATGTTAACAGGTTTCTGTAGATTAGAAACTAACAAACGAAGTGTTTGCGAAGTGAACTGTTCTAAGCCTCCGAAAAGATAATAACTTAGAATGGTTCGGATGTGTGTATTGAATCACTTGTATTCGGTCTCTATTACAGGGTGAAATGGGGGGTATTTATAGGCCCAAATATTAAGGAAAAGACCTATTTACCCCTCTATTACAACCGACATAGTGGAAACTATTCGGTACCCTTGATAGGGCTAAAATGGTAAAAAACTAATCTAATAATATAAAAGATAAATCTTCCATCTTAGCTGGCAATAAAGATCTCGAAGAGCCTTAGTTCGAAGATGTACTCCGAACCAATGCCTATCTTCGTACTTCGAGCTTGACTCAGGGTATCTTCGAAGATGGACGTCTGGAAACCTTCGAATCCACTATCTGCTTTCATGCTGTTGCGGCAATAACCCCGAAGATGAGATATTTTCCCCCAACAAACGACATCTTCATCATCGACGTGCAAGGTAACTACAGTGTGATGCCCGAGTGTGACTGGATTCACGCAAACTGCTGCATTCCTTCTACTTTGCACCAATGCCTAATTCAGTGGGACGGCGATGAAGTAGAGGTCATACCCACAGATACTTTGGCCCAGGTACATTGGCCAATGTGTGCATTGACGCCATCCACAATAAAGTAGAATGTCTATCGGGTAGGGATATTTCGGATTATGACTTTGTTAGCGTGTCCGGAGGACGTTTCGTACCAGTGTCTGTAAAGTTGGCTGGTGTAGCATGACTGTTTCTAAATTAGCAGTCATGTCTAGCAAAAGTAATCTAGATTGGCTAAAGTCTTGTGTAGAGCAATATCGGTCTGCTAAAGACGATATTGCCGAGGCCATCATAGACTTTAGCGAAGTAGAGAAATTAGGACAAGGTTTTGCGTCAGCCGATCCTTTAGAAGAAATTGACATAGCCGATGGTAGCATCCCTAGGCCGACTTTTGTAATCCAATATTTACAGCCTGATGAAAAGGTCAAAGTAATAAAGTTTCTTCGGTTGTACGTCAATTGTTTCGCATGGGAGTATAGCGAGATGCCTGAATTAAGCCGTGAGCTCGTGGAGCATCGGCTACCTATCAAACCCGGATTTAGGTCTTATAAACAACCCCCTCATCACTTTAATTCGGTCATCTATGACCGAGTTAAAGAGGATATAGAAATATTACTCAAGGCTGAGTTTATTAGGCCGTGCAGGTATGCTGAATGGGTCGCTAACATTGTGCCTGTAGAAAATAAGGGGAGCAACAAAATACGAGTTTGTATTGATTTCAGGGATCTGAACAAGGCCACTACGAAAGATGAGTATCCCATGCCGATAGCCGACATGTTGATCAACGATGCTTCAGGACACAAGGTACTAAGTTTTCTTGATGCCAACACTGTTATAATAAAATTTTTATGGCCGAAGAGGACGTCTATAAGACAGTCTTTCGAGGCCCTAGTTTTGTCGGCCTATTGGAGTGGGTCGTTATGACTTTTGGTTTAAAGAATGCTGGCGCTACATATCAACGTGATATGAACTTGATCTTCCATGACTTGCTAGGAGTTATGTTAGAAGTATACATAGATGATGTTGTAGTCAAATCGGACGCTATGGGAAACCACATAGCCGATTTAAGAGTTGCTTTTGATAGGATGCGTCAACATGGCTTAAAAATGAACCCGCTCAAATGTGCTTTCGGCGTGTCGGCGGCCAAGTTCTTAGGGTTTATGATTAATGAAAGAGGTATTAAAATTGAACCTAAGAGGCTGGAAAAGATTAGAAACTTTGAAGCGCCGACATGCAAAAGAGATGTGCAAAAATTGCTAGGGAAGATGAATTATTTGCGTCGCTTTATATCTAACTTGTCTGACAAAATCGATGCTTTTGTCCCTATACTTCGGCTAAAGAATGAAGCCGAGTTCACTTGGGGGGCAAGTGAGCAAAGCGCCTTTAAGAAAATTAAAGAGTGCTTGTCATCGCCGCCCGTGGTGAGAGCACCAAAAGCCGGAATTCCGTTTTGGCTATACATTGTCGTCGAAGGTAGCGTGATAGGGGCCGTGCTAACCTAGGAGGTGGAGCAAAAAGAGTACATCATCACGTTCTTGAGCCATTGTCTGTTGGACGCAGAAACTAGGTATGTGTTCGTGGAGCGCTTATGTTTATCACTTCACTACGCATGTACCAAATTATGTCACTATCTTCTCCCTACTACATGTATTGTCGCTTGCCAAACCGATGTTATAAAATACATGTTGCAAAAGCCGATTCTAAGGGGAAGAATCGAAAAGTGGGCTTACACTTTGATTGAGTATGATTTGGCCTATGAACCTCTAAGAGCTATGAAAGGCCAAATTGTTGCTAATTTCATAGTTGATCACCACATTGATGTCAGTTGGAGTGACAATGTTGTTCTAATTGAAGTAGTACCATGGAAACTTTATTTTGATGGTTCCGCTTGCAAGAGTGACCAAGGTATTGGAGTGGTTCTCATATCACCTAATGGGGCGCACTTTGAGACCTCGACTCGTTTAGAATTTCCCACTACTAATAACCAAGCTGAATATGAAGCCTTATTACTAGGACTTGAATTGCTAGAATCTATAGGTGCTAAACATGTCCATGCATATGGTGATTCTTTGTTAGTAGTGCAACAAGTATCTAAGAGTGCTCAGTGTTTTAATGGCTTGCTAAATAGTTACTTGTACAAATGTTTAGACATAATTGCTACTTTTTATGACATCAAAATCTCTCATGTGTCAAGAGAAGCCAATTCAATTGCAAATGATTTGGCTCAGTAAGCATTTGGCTATCAAGTCAGGAGAGGGAAATTTTATGTACAAGAAAAGCCAATGTTTGGTCTTACTATCGAAGCTAGAAGCTTCCGGTGGGCACAAGGTCTGTTGAACCCTACGGGTCGGACCCCTCTGGCCACTGGAGGGTGTCATGTGTTGGAGGCCTTACGCTGGGACACTCCATCCACCGAAGTGCCTAGCACGCCAGAGCCCCTGCACCGAAGCCTGCTGGACAGCGGAGGTCTTCAGGAGCCAAAGCCCTCCGACAAAAGGCTTCGGCCTGATCAACTCCGTGCAACCATCCCAGTTAGGCTTTGGCAGAAGTGGAAAAGGCCCGGGGGCACTCCGAAATCAGCAGCTTAGACATCACTTTAGGAAAGGAGTCAGCAAACCCTCCGGAGGTCCATAAGGGCGATTGGAAAATTCCAATCGTCCAGCATTTGAGAAACCCTAGTCAAAGGGTTGATCAGAATGTTCGGAGACAAGCGTTGAAATTTGTGTTGCTAGATGATGTACTATATCGCCGAACTGTTGATGGAGTACTTTTAACGTGTTTAGACGATGAACAGTCCTAGGTAGCTATGGGAGAAGTCCATGAAGGGCTTTGTGGCACCCATCAGTCGGCCCAGAAAATGAGTTGGATGCTCAAAAGAGCAGGTTTCTACTGGTCGACTATGACTGAGGATTGTTTTAGATATTATAGAGGGTGTGAAGCATGCCAGAAGTTTGGCAATATTCAGCTAGCTCCTGCTTCATTGCTTAACCCTATTATCAAGTCATGGCCGTTTCGAGGTTGGGGTTTAGACTTCATCGGCCAGATCCATCCTACTTCTTCAAAAGGGCATCGGTTCATGTTGATGGTGATGGACTACTTCACCAAATGGACCGAAGCCATGCCTCTCAAGAATATGACTCACACTGAGGTAACTGATTTTATCTTGAAGCATGTTATACATAGATTTGGTATTCCCCAAACTCTCACTACAGATCAAGGTACGCCGTTTGTTTCTAAAGAAGTGAGAGACTTTGCTGAATTTTATGGTATTAAGCTAATAAATTCTTCACCATATTATGCTCAGGCCAATGGTCAGACTTAGTCTAGTAATAAAACTATGATTAAGCTCATTAAAAGGAAAATCAAAGAGTTCCCTAAGAGGTGGCATGAAGTGCTTTCCGAAGCGCTATGGGCTTGTAGAATTGCAGAGCACGGTGCTACCAAAGTTAGTCCATATGAGTTAGTATATGGACAAGAAGTTGTTCTACCTGTAGAAGTAGATCTTGGCTCTTTAAGAGTTCTAAAGCAAGATGGCTTATCGGTCGAGGAGTACGAGACTCTTTTGAAGGATAATCTAGAAGAAGTGACTGATAAGAGGCTAAGGGCTTTATAAGCTATAGAGATAGACAAGAGAAGAGTAGCTAAAGCTTACAATAAGAAGGTTAAACCAAAATCGTTTCAAGTGGGTGACTTGGTTTGGAAGACGATTTTTCCCTTAGGCACTAAGAGCCCTAAATTTGGTAAGTGGTCACCTAGTTGGGAAGGCCCTTTCAAAATAGCCAAAATCGCTCCAGGTAATGCATATGTGTTAGAATCTCTACAAGGATAACGGTTTCGAAGAGCTTTGAATGGCAGGTACTTGAAAAGGTATTTCCCAAGTGTGTGGCAAACAGCTTGAAAGTATCAAAAGGCCGATATGAGAGGTATCGTCCTTAACCCGTTATACTTTTAGTTCACTTAGTTCACTAAAAGGCAGGGCATGTGTTGATAGCAAGAAATGGCATCAAATTGTTAAGATTGTCAAAATATCAATTTTTGGTAAATTGAGCCAAAAATACACATGTCCTGGGTCGAGCCGAAGCCCTACAGGGCCAAAGGCCCATAGAAGCTATGGGATTCGGAAGCTTTTGGCAGGCCTGCTACCTTCGGCCCAAGGAGCAGGCTTCGGTGGGCCTGGCCGAAGGCCCACTTCGGGTAGGATTCTAGAGATAGAGTTTGAGTTTGATTCTGGCTAATTTTATCCCTACGCATGACTAGGCTGAATCTTAACAGATTAATCTTAGAGATTAGAAAACTAGCCCCTATAAATATAGGGGTGAGGTCGGTTCATTAAGGCCTCCCAAACACAAATCAACACAAAGCCCTAGCTTTGAACCATACCTTTACTTTTCTGCAACCTTCGTTGGTTTGCCTAGAAGCCCTTCGATGGACATTTCGAAACAGTGGTAATCCTTTTTACTTCGCTTGTGAAGTATCCGATAATCTATGAAACAGATTGCTACCTTCGCTCTCTAGTGCAACACTTAGCAAAATTCGGTCCCTAGGCTGAATTGGCACTTGATCTATGTTATGTTGCAGGTTTTCACGCTCAGAGCTACTTCACCGGAGGTGTCTGGAGCTAGGAGACTGGTTTCAGAGGCTGCAAGAACACCCCTCAATAGAAATACTACTTCGACCACCCATGCCGGACAGTCACGCTCTTGTCGGTTTGACCGAGTCCCGCGCGCCAGCACGCTTCGCAGCATGCTTCGTCACGACAGGCTTCGCCACGTTCGTACCCCGCGTAAGACAAAGTCACGCCAGTGCGTTGCGTTCAAGTTGTTTATCGTGTTAGAGACTTCGCGCTGAACCACGCTGTTCGGAGGAGATTGTCGCGATGAGATCTGTTTGGAGCCCGCCTTCGGCCAGATCAATCCGAACATGTGGGATCGGAATGGCGACTAGAGGGGGGTGAATAGGCGCCTCGACAAATTCTCGTGAATCTGATGGCCTGGTCAAATCACCCAACGCACCCCAAAAACTCAGATCTCAAATTTAAATCTATCAAAAACAAATCAGGACAAAAAGGATCTTTTCAAAAACACACACCCTGATTTTCACTCAACCTTGGCACTCATGCATCTATCAATTGAGTTAAAGAATACTAAAACACAAACTATAAGAAACACTTGCTATTCAAAGTCTATTGCTGATCAGGAACTCAGAAATAAACAATATGAAATATTTAAATAAACTTATAGTGCAACCAAGTGAGAGCTCAATCAATAATCTTGAACCAACAATTTAATTTCAGGTTATATTTCAAACTCAAACTGACATGAACTTTCAGAGGATAACTTCTGATTCAAATATTGCAAAATTCAGAATTCAATTTCAATACTTTTGACAAACTCTGGATGATCAATAATACCACAAATTTAATTTTGATTCAGAATTCAGAGTTCTAATTCAAAATAGATTTCAGTTGAACAAATTTTAGAAGCAATCAGTAATAACCATGATTCAAACTTTCAACAAAAACATATAATCAATCTAACTCAGTCTTCTGAAAAATTTAGATGATGAATAGTGCCAAACATGGACAATTCAGTACTGAACTTTCTGCCAAAATGTCCACAGCCCCAAAAAGAGAGCAAAAACTATATACTACTATGGTCAGAAGATTTTGTAATTTTCGTACGTGAAATCCTTGAAACATGGACAACAAAAGTTATGTAGAACTTAGGTCCAAAAACAGTAACAAAACAGATCAAAAATCATCTCAAAGTTTGAATCAAGACTAAAAACAAATAATTGTATTCAACTAAAATCTCAAGTTTCCAGAATCAGTTAAGCACTCTGTTGGATAGAAAAATATATATAGCAGTGGTCAAAAACTCTTGCATATTCCCAAAATCGAACCTTGGAAACTTGATCTTGCAAATTCCCTTATTTGATCAGCAAAAGAATTAAGGAGGAATCACAGAAATCACTTGCAACTTTCAAAAATGGATCATTCAAAACATCCACGACAAAAGTTGTATAGACTTCAACATCAAGTTCTGCACAGAAATCGCTCGAAAATCGCTCTCAAAAATGAATCTAGACAGAATTTACCTCCTGCGCCCAGCACCGTTCCTTTTCGGATTTTCAACAGGAACTCAGATCTAAAACAGTGGTTCTTCTCTAGAAAAGCTGATTAAAATTTATTTAGATTTTGTATGGCTCAGCCCCAAGAAAAGCCACCTACCCATGGATATGTTCCTCTATTTATAGGCCAACCATGGGGGGTATTTTCTGAAAAGAACCCTCTAGAATTAAAATATAACACAAAGGTCCTATTCTTTGTAATATATTTTCAGAATTAAGAAATTCTAAAAAATATACTAAAGGAGTAAAATTACTCTAGACTCTCAACTCTTTATTACACATTGACTCAAAGTAAAAAAGACTCCAAACTATTGAAATTAAGAAAACTTGATTTGTGACGGTTTTCAGCAAAAAACCGACAAAGCCTCTCAACCCTTTGACTCGTGACACCGCTTTGCGACTCCGAGCACCATCAAGCCACTTCCGCTCTCGATCCCCTCGAGCTGCCTGAATGCTTTCCCTAGCCTCCCTCTCGCAGACCTGGTCATCACGCCGTCGCTTTCATCCGTCCATCCAAGTCTTGCTTGGTCTCTTCGTGCACTCTTAAGATCTTCTCCAACTTCGCCCGGTCACCCTGATCCTCCAGCATCGAGCTCCCCGCTTGACCCACGATCACTTGCCATCGATTATCGGTTAGCATCTCCACCCTGCACATCCAAGACAAGCCAAAACAAGAACACGACGCACCACCGAAATATCGGCAACCACTCCTCAATTCTACATCGAACCCCTCGATGCACTCAACCTAACACACAACCAATCGCTCAACCACTCGATCACTCAAAATCTCATCCTTGTCAATCACTCATCATCCAGACCGAAACCACTCTTATTTTTGTTGATAGCAAAAAATGGCATCAATGATTAAGATTGTCAAATATCAATTTTGGTAATTTTGGCCGAAAATGCACATGTCTCGGGTTAGGCCGAAGCCCTACAGGGCCGAAGGATCATTGGGCTATGGGCTCCGGAAACTTCCAGCCAGCCCACAACCTTTGGCCAGGAGGCCTCCAAAGGCCCACTTCGCCCAAGCTTCGGCCAAGGAGCAGGCTTCGATGGGCCTAGCCGAAGGCCCACTTTGGGCAGAGATAGAGTTGGATCTGATTCTAGCTAAGTGTTTATCTCTACACATGAGTCAGCCGAGTCATAGTAGATTAGATTTAAAGATTAGAAGTCTAGCCCCTGTAAATATAGGAGCGAAGTCAGTTTCGAGGCCCCCCAACACAAATCAACCACAAATCCCTAGCTTTGAATCACATTTACTTTATCTTTACTTTTATGTACTCTTCGTGGGTTTTCCTAGAATCCCTCCGATGGCCACTTTGAAATAGTGTTAATCCTTGTTACTTCGCTTGTGAAGTATTCGCTAATCTGCGTAACAGATTGCTACCTTCTCTCCTAGTGCAACACTTAGCAGAATTCGGTCCTCAGGCTGAATTGGTACTTCGAATATACTCTGTTGCATGTTTCCACATTCGGAGCTACTTCATCGGAGGTGTCCAGAGCTAAGATATTGGTTTCGGAGGTTGCTAGAACACCCTTTGGCGAGACTACTTCGACCACACGTCAACACGCTTCGCCAGCACGCTTCGTCACGACAGGCTTTGCCATGCTCGTACTCCACTTCGGATGAAGCAGCACTTGCGCATTGCGTCTAAAGTCATTATTCTGTATCGTACTATATCAGAGACTTCACGCCGAACCCCACTGTTCAGAGGTGATTGTCGCATCTAGATCCGTTCGGAGTTCATCTTCGACCAGATTAGTCCGAACGCTGAAGGTACCCTTCGGCGAGACACTTCGCATCAGACACCGAAGGTACACTTCAGCGACCCCCTTTGCATCATACTTCGAACAATCGGGCTCCACTCGGTTTGCCGATTTGTACTGTTTAATATATTTCTTTTGGCTAATTGGATTATTTTGTGTGAAATGATTGTCTGGCGACTCCACCCCGTTAGCACGGATAAGGGTAGTCGGAACACGATGTCGGTGCTGTGTTACGCTTAGGCTTGTCTCTAAGTATCCGTACACTTTTGGATCATCGAACTGACCCAAGTGCGGGGGCATGTTTTCGTGTCAACACACTTTTTGGTGACTCCGCTGGGGAAAAAATACGCCAACATGACGGGTACGTCTACATCGGTCACCAGTACATCTACAACGAATACTACATCTACACCGCCGATGGACGCCGTAGGAGACGCGGATATCAACAACCACAACATCCTAACACCTACTCTTGAAGATATTCCCACAGAAGACCGAGCAGAGATCGAGGCAAAGTTGAAGGCGCTCCAAGACATGATGCTTGGGAGCTATGTCAAGACACACGCAAGCTTCATCAAGCATGACATCATCGCCCCCGACCTTGCTCGGATCCAGGTAACACCTGTATCGCCTCGTTTATCTTCTTTAGAGATTGAGCAAAAAATAGCCGCATCAGTAGATCAGGCTATTAGCGTTTCGCTAGCCAACTGTTTGAATTCGGCAGTTAGCTCGCAAGTAGAGGTGACACTTAGGTGGTTCGGCTTTACTAAGGCCGTACCATTAGCCCCTATTGCTAGTATACCTCCAGTAAATCATGTGTACAGCAGAACCGACTGTAGCACTGGCAAGACCGTTTCGTCTCCGGCCTCAGCACCTGTGGCCGAGACTAGTCATTGTGCTTACGGCCAAGCTAGCACCGCGTACCACGCACCACCACCACCTGTGCTAGTACCATCCCTGCCCGCACTGCCCGCACCACATGCACATGCGCCTAGGCTCGAGCACGTCGTACAGCTAGCGCATAGGGAAGAGGCCCGTGGCCGACACGCCGATATCCCGCCGTGTGTCGCGCCCCCGCACGAGAGACGTGCGCAGGTAGCAAACCAAGATGACCTAGAGGAGCGAATCCATGCACTATTGAGGGAATGCGTCGGCTTCGTGCCTAGGGGTCGGGCTAGGGTTTACCAAAAGCCATATCCCGACCATTTCGATACAATACCCTACCCCGCGGCTATAGAATCCCCGAATTCACTAAGTTCGACGGTGAGGGTAGCAAAACCACACTAGAGCATGTTAGTCAATTTTAGCATAGTGTGGAGAAGCTAGCGGGTTAGACGATCTAAAAATTAGACTATTTTCTCTCTCGCTATCTGGCACCGCTTTCACATGGTTTTTGGCTCTCCCGCCGAACTCCGTTCAGACGTGGGATGAATTGGAACAAAAATTCCATGAATACTTTTACACAGGTGAGACAGAACTTACGCTTTCACACTTGACATCGGTTAGGCAGAAATCTAACAAGAATGTCTCTGAGTACATCAAGCGTTTTAGGGATACTAGAAACCGATGTTTCAGCCTTAATATTTCAGAAAGGGATTTGGTAGAGCTAGATTTTGTAGGACCGAAAGTAGCGACCAGAGGGGGGGTGAATGGGCGCCTTAAAAATTCTTTCGAATCTATGGCCTGTTCCCAATACCCAACGCACCTCAAAAATACTATGCAGCAGAAAGTAGACAGTAGGCCTAAGTCTAAAGGTTTCTAACCTAGAAGCAACTGAAGATATACAGTGTAAAACTAAAGTGGTGCAACTAGGCAGATAAACAAGTTGTAACAGGCTTATACTTCTCAATGAAATGATCTAAGTATGTATAAAGTGAAAAGAGAAGTTACTGTCCAAAGTTGTCTCCTGTTCGGAAGTTGGCGAAGCCCCCTTCGCACGTCGAGGTCTGCTTCGGAGGTTGGTGTCGGAGTCTGTCCGAAATGCCGAAGGTGTCACTGTCTAGGCAAGTCCGAAGTGATAAGAAGCGAAGAGTACTTCGGAGCGAAGTAAAACAGTGCCGGAGCTTGGTTCGAAGTATACACTTCGAAGACAAGACTTCGCACACAGCTTCGACTCACGAGCTTCGGAGCGAAGTAAAACAGTGCCGGAGCCTGCTTCGGAGTATGCACTTCGAAGACAAGACTTCGAACGCACTTCGAACCGAAAGCCTCGAAGCAAAACCTTCGAACACGAAACTTCGAACACAAAGCTTCGAACACACAAACAGACAACCTTCAAACGAAGGAGCGAAGTCTGTCACGTGACAGAAAATCAAGTCTGAAGCCAAACTTCTACCTTCGAAAAGAGCAAGCTCCGAAAACGAAGACTAAGAATGACACGCTACTAAGAAATCAATGCGAAGCTAAGAGGAAAGGCAAGCTTCGAAGTTAACTCCGAAACTTAACGAAGTGTGAACTTCGAACAGCTAGGGCCGGAGTACCTTCGCACTGACGTTCGAAGTATGCGATGCTGTCCGTTCAGAAAATACTTCGAAGCAAGCGACACAGGACACAAAGACCTAGGTTCGAAGTCTGAGCGAACCCTTTAACGATGTTCGATCGAAGCCTGCCTCACGGAGCTGAGGGGCTTCGAACAGAGAAGGGGCTTCGCCAGACACAGTCAGAAAAGCGATTTCAGACCTATCAACCCGATCGAAAAGTAGCACAGTAAAAGTAAAAAGCTGGCGCAGAGGTACTGTAGCTACAGTGGAGTACTACTTGCAAAACGCAAGAACTAGTACTCTGTTCGTGAAGAACAGAAGCTTCTTCACAACTGCCGAAGCCTACAAAGCTTCAAAAATCACAGGGAAACTTGCTTTGTAGATGAAAACGACCCATTAAAAACCTTGCAGATGCAGCACACAAAGAAATAGAGCATTTACTACAACATTAAAAGCAAGGCAAGAAACACAGAGAGTGAACTCCCTGGCGGCGCAAGCAGGGAACAGAAGAAGAGAGAGAAAACGTGAGAGGCAAAAATGACCCAATGGGTGGATTTGATTTCAGCACAAAAGGGTAGTCCAAACCCTAGGGGTTGGGGTGCTATTTATAGGCAGCCCAACACTAGGAATATTCTACCAGCCCCTTAGGGTTTTTACAGACTCAAAAATACAGAAAATGACTCTACTGCCCTTAGGTATTTTTACAGACACAACTGACTGACTGTGGGCCTAGAGTAACAGATGACATATCCTGAAGCTATTCTTCTGGACAGTCGGATACAGAATCAACGGTTGTCAGTTTTTCGCCGAAACTGACAAAGCCTCCACCAGCTTTGCACCAGGTACCCGGATTGGGCCGGCCCGACCCCGCAGCTCTCTCAGCCCGGCAATCGCTCACCGCCCGTGTACTTGAGTCAGTCCTGGTCAACAGCCCAGTGGGTCTTCTACTGCTTCTGGCCCATGCACCCGGATTGGGCCAGCCCGACTTCGCAGCCTCCTCTGCCCGACAGTCGCTCGCTGCCCGTGTACCTGAGTCACACGCGGCCCATGAAACAGCAGATCTCTTCTTCTCTTCAGTCCTTGTTGACTATCGTTGACAATGACTCATCACTTCTAGAGCCATGAGGCCCACGCTATTCAGCATGGCTCCTCAATCTCCCCCTTGATGAGAGCATTGTCAACACTCCTCAATTCTCAGCTCTTCAGTACCTGTGAAACAAATGTGGAAACACGAAAACAAAACACAAGAGAACAAGGAAGAAGAAAAATAAGGTAAAAATTTAACCTTAATGACCAAAAGCCAAACAAAAGCAAGAACCGGTCATTATGGTTAACCAACACATAAAAGCTCAAAGTGAGTGCGATTGCAGAACAACAAGGATATCAATAGAGTAAGAACTCCCCCTTAAACTCTGATCCCAATTTTCTCCCCCTTGTTGACAAGTGAACTCATCAAGCACTCAAAAAGAGACACAGACTCCCCCTGAAAAGCAACTCCCCCTCAAAATATGCAGTGAATGCAATTGGGGTGCAGGTGGAGTGAAGAAAGCATGCTTCTCAGATATGATTGACTGCAAGTACAGTATCTAACAGGTATAGCAAAAGAGATACTGTCCAAGACACATGGCATGATCAGTGCAACAGATGATATCTAAAGAAAGTCATTTAGCACGCATTTTTCAGTTTTGGCAAATAAAAGCATCACCACATTCTCTAGTAAACAAGCAAGATAAAGCATGAGATGCAGAAGCTAACTGATATCTACCAAGATAAGCTTTGTTCAAAAACAAAGTGCTTCAGCAAACTTGTTATCCCTTTAAAGTTCAGGCTTTTTCATTTTCCTTTGTCATTTTTGTGCCAAGGGTTATTTGCATGTCAAACCTTATACTAACCGACCAAGTCAAGCCTAGGCCAGAACTGGACCATCAGAAGCTTAAGACATTGGTCTTGGCATACACTACACTGTCCTAGTTCATACCAAAGAGCTATGGTAAGCAGTCCAGAACAATGCAATGCGACAAAGCAAACCCACTTGGATCTTTTCAACTTAAGCATAAAAAGGCATGGAATTTTTATTCATTTTTGATTTTTATAGCACAATTTCCATGTTAAAGCATAAAGATGTCCAAGTTGCATATCTGCATCTATGTGATGAACTGGCTACAAGGCATGCAACAGATAGCAAAAACACTCAGCCTACGCATGCTAGTTACCAGAAGCAATGGTGATCATTTTTCAGGTTTAAAGCATAAAAGCCATGCATATGACAGATATATCAAGTGAACTGAACCAAAGCATGATCATTGACAAGTAATCAAAAGCATGTACCAGCTAGACTAAGTAAAGCAGTTCAATCATATAACAGAAGCAGGCTCAAATGTGTGATATGTGAATATGTATGATATGAACACACTCAAAAAGACTCAAGAAAAGAGTAAAGAGCAAAGAAAAACTGACGCAAAATATCCTAAAAAGGATACACAACACCCAAATCCCCTCGTAAACGCTCAAATGTAGACTGATCTAGGGGTTTGGTAAAATGTCAGCCAACTGATGATGGGTATCAACATGAATAAGGTCAATGACACCTTTCTCATATTGATCCCGCAAGAAGTGAAAGCGCACATCAATATGTTTGGTTTTTGAATGAAGACACGGGTTTTTCCCTACACTAATAGCACTAGTGCTGTCGCAAAACAATGGAACCCTGGTAGGAAAGAGCAACCCAAAGTCTCGTAGAGTAGAAATCATCCAAACCATCTGTGAGCAGCAGCTGGCAGCAGCTACGTACTCGGCCTCTGTGGTCGAAAGAGCAACTCCAGATTGCTTTCGAGAAGACCAAGATACAAGGGAAGAACCAAGAAACTGACAAGTACCGGAAGTCGACTTGCGATCCAACCGGCACCCACCAAAGTCAGCGTCCGAAAAGCCAGATAAATCAAGTGATGATGATGCTGAATAATAAAGACCAAGATCAGGCGCATAGGTGAGATACCTGAAAATGCGCTTGACAGCCTGCCGGTGAGACGCGCGTGGTGAAGACTGAAAACGCGCGCAAAGTCCCACGGCGAACTGTATGTCCGGTCTTGTTGCCGTCAAGTACAACAGCGAACCGATCATCCCTCGAAATTCTCTCTCATTGACCTTGACACCGCTCTCGTCCTTGTCCAAACCCCCAGAAGTGCCCATCGGGGTCATCTGCGGCTTCAATTCACCACCAAAGTCAAATTTCTTAAGCATGTCACGAGTATACTTACCTTGGTGGATGAAGGTGCCGTCCTTGGTCTGCTTGATCTGGAGCCCTAAAAAGTACTTAAGCTCACCCATGAGGCTCATCTCAAACTCACTGTGCATCTGCTCAGAAAACTTGGACACAAGAGAATCAGTAGTACCGCCAAAAATAATATCGTCCACATAAATCTGAGCAACTAAGAAATCTGAAGCATCCCTGAGCAAGAAAAGAGTTTTATCCACAGAACCCATCACAAAGCCCTTCCCCAACAAAAATTGCTTCAACCGGTCGTACCAAGCCCTGGGGGCTTGCTTCAACCCGTATAAAGCTTTATGCAACTTAAAAACATGTCGAGGAAACTTAGGGTTCTCAAAACCGGGGGGTTGCCTAACATATACCTCCTCCTCTATGAACCCGTTCAGAAAAGCACTCTTAACGTCCATTTGAAAAAGCTTAAAACCCTTCGAAACGGCAAAAGCTAGAAGAATACGAATGGACTCAAGACGGGCAACAGGAGCGAAGGTTTCTTCAAAGTCAATACCTTCCTTCTGGCAATAACCCTGGGCAACTAGTCGAGCCTTGTTGCGCACCACAACCCCATCTTCACCTTGTTTGTTCTTGAATACCCACTTGGTGCCTATGGGGTTGCATCCTGGTGGCGGCTCAACTAGTGTCCAAACCCGATTGCGGACAAAATTCTCAAGCTCTTCTTGCATAGCATTAATCCAATTAGAATCAGAAAGAGCATGAGAAATGTCTCTGGGCTCAAAAGATGCAACAAACGCAGATTCAGCAAACACAGCGAGAGAGGCAGAAGAACGCAAAGTCCTCTCAGTCAAATCACCAATGATGAGCTCTGAGGGGTGGTCACGCTGAACTGCTCGGGTTCCCTGGTGATCTGAAGTCACCTCACCGGAGTCAGCAGCTGGCACCTCTGGACTCGACTGAAGGGGCTCGATCGAAGTGGAAGAGGTGATCAGAGGTCCGTCTTCATCATCAGTCGAAGTCACAGAGGGTGTGGGCTCTGCGGGGGATGCAGAAGGCCCGCCCTCAACAGCAGCTGGAGTATCCTCATCTTCCTCGAAGATGGACTCTCCGAGCTCATCATCACCAGAAAGCTCAAAAGAAGGAGTCAAAGAAGGCAAGGACTCATCGAAAGAAACCTCACACGTCTCGACAAGCAGCTGGGATTCGAGGTTCCAAACACGGAAGCCTCGAGAATGCAATGCATAACCAAGAAAAATACCATCCCAGCAACGAGACTCAAACTTGTCCAAATGCCCTCCCTTCTTGAGCACAAAGCACTTGCAGCCAAACGCTCGCAAGTGGGTCACCTTGGGCTGTCTGCCAAACCGCAACTCATATGATGTCTTACCAATGTAAGCTCTAAGAAAAATGCGGTTGGCAAGATAGCAAGCCGTGTTAATGGCTTCAGCCCAAAAACGCCTAGGAGTCCTGTGCTCATCGAGCATCGTCCTGGCCATCTCAACTAGCGTGCGGTTCTTTCGTTCCACAACGCCGTTCTGTGGGGGAGTGTAAGGAGAAGAAAACTGATGGTCCAGACCCTGATCACCACAGAAGCTGACGAACTGAGAGTTCTTGAACTCAGAGCCGTTGTCGGAGCGAATTGCTCGCATCCGACCATTGTTCTCATTCTTCAGCTTCAAAATCAGGTCATGGACAAATTGAAAAGTTTCATCCTTAGACTCCAAAAAGAAAACCCACGAGAAACGAGAAAAGTCGTCAACAATCACAAGTGCATACCACTTCCCACCGACTGAGCGTACCCGAGCTGGACCCACAGTGTCCAAATGTAAGAGCTCGCCTGGATACGTAGTCATCACCTGAGTTACAGGTGAGTGAGAAGCGGCAACCATTTTCCCATGACGACAGGGATGACAAACTAGATCCTTCTCCATTTTAAGCTTGGGCAATCCTCGGATGAGATCCATAGAGCTTAACCTGACTAGCAGATCAAAACTCAAATGACCTAACCTCCTATGCCACTTCCAGAGCTCAGAAGAGGATCCAGCAATCAAACAGCGAGAAGGGCCAAAAGAACTAGAGAAGTCAATTCGAAAAACTTTACCGAAGGGTAAAATCTGACAAACCAAAGACCCTCTAGAATCAATCACAGAAGAATTGCCCTTCTTAAAACGCACTTCCAAACCATCCTCAAGAAGTTGCGAAACAGATATTAAATTAAAGTTCAGATTTTTAACCAAAGCAACATTCTTTAAAGAGAAATGGTCTGAGATGCTGATTGAGCCTATGCCACTTACTTTCCCTTGACCGCTGTTCCCGAAAGTAATGTACTCTTTGGAGCTCGGGGGAGTGAGACTGGAGAACCATCTGCGATGTCCCGTCATGTGGCGAGAGCATCCTGAGTCCATGATCCAAACATCCTCCAGTCCCCGGTCCTTGCTATCGTCGTCGTCGGAGTCGTCGGAGGAGCTCTTTTCTTCTCTATCCCCAAGAGCCATGGAGCAGAAGCTCTTGCGGGATCTTCGGCGCTGGTGTGAGCGGCTCTTCGGCTTGTCTCCGAAGGCCATGAAGCAGAGGCCCGCCGGATCATCCTTGTCCTTCCCCTTCTTGATGGTGATCTCCTCATCACTTGAGCTTGATGAAGAGGAAGAAGACGTGGATCTCTTGGAGTAGCTTTTCTCCATCTCGGCGAAGAAGGCCTTGTCGCGCTTCTTGTTCTCTCGCCGGTAGTCCTTCAGGGCCTTCTTGAAGAACCGAGTCTTCGGCTTGCCCTTGGTGAAGGAGGGGCTCTCATGCTTGCCGGAGTCGTGGAAGCTGTTGCCGGTGCCCTTCTTGTATCCACTGCGCTTGGGGCAGTCGGCGATGAAGTGTCCTGGATCACCACATTCAAAGCATCCGGATTTTGTGCCGTGTCTTTTGAACATTCTTTTATCATAGACACGACGCACCCGGTTGTTAAAGAGACACAAATCATCATCTCCCAACAACTCAAGCTGGTCCTCAGTGATAGACATCAAGGAGAACCCAGCACAACTCACAGCAGAGGGATCAACAGAAGGTGTAGCAAGGGCCAGGGATTTTGATCCAGAGCCAGTGAGATTTGATCTCAACTGGATATCTACCTCAGTGGCCTTCAGCTTGCTAAATAACTCAGAAATGGTCAAGGTATCGTAAGAAGTACTCTCAACGATAGATGATACCTTGATCTCCCAGATCTTTGGGTCCAAGGTATGAAGAACCTTGAGCGCCTGCTCATGATCTGAGACTAACTGAGCACCCTCAGCCTTGTTGTCCCGAAGCTTGTTAATGATCGACTGAAAGCGACCAAACAAGGCTTCAACAGATTCACCCGGCTTCTGTGTGAAGTTCTCATATTCACGCCGGTAGGTCTGATAGAGCCGAGCCTTGACCTGTGCTGTTCCCTCATGGTGTGCTTTGAGGGTAGCCCAGATCTCTCTCGCAGTGGAGAGATGACTCACTCGCTCAAATTCAGTGGGACCTAAACCAGAAAATAAAATGTTCACAGCCTTACTGTTGCTCAGATGCTGAGCAATGATACCAGCAGTACCTTGCTCAGTAACTGGCAGAATGACAAACGTGGTGTGAACACAAATGTCCCATATGTCCGAACCCTGGCTCATGAGATAGGCTCGCATGCGAGTCTTCCAATAATTATAGCCATAGGCTTCCAAGGACGGGACCTTGCCAGGAGACGTCATAGTCACTACTGGGGTTTAGAACCGGTTAAGGTATGGAAAAAACCCTAACCTCGCTCTGATACCACTTGTAGGACCGAAAGTAGCGACCAGAGGGGGGGTGAATGGGCGCCTTAAAAATTCTTCGAATCTATGGCCTGTTCCCAATACCCAACGCACCTCAAAATACTATGCAGCAGAAAGTAGACAGTAGGCCTAAGTCTAAAGGTTTCTAACCTAGAAGCAACTGAAGATATACAGTGTAAAACTAAAGTGGTGCAACTAGGCAGATAAACAAGTTGTAACATGCCTATACTTCTCAATGAAATGATCTAAGTATGTATAAAGTGAAAAGAGAAGTTACTGTCCAAAGTTGTCTCCTGTTCGGAAGTTGGCGAAGCCCCCTTCGCACGTCGAGGTCTGCTTCGGAGGTTGGTGTCGGAGTCTGTCCGAAATGCCGAAGGTGTCACTGTCTAGGCAAGTCCGAAGTGATAAGAAGCGAAGAGTACTTCGGAGCGAAGTAAAACAGTGCCGGAGCTTGGTTCGAAGTATACACTTCGAAGACAAGACTTCGCACACAGCTTCGACTCACGAGCTTCGGAGCGAAGTAAAACAGTGTCGGAGCCTGCTTCGGAGTATGCACTTCGAAGACAAGACTTCGAACGCACTTCGAACCGAAAGCCTCGAAGCAAAACCTTCGAACACGAAACTTCGAACACAAAGCTTCGAACACACAAACAGACAACCTTCAAACGAAGGAGCGAAGTCTGTCACGTGACAGAAAATCAAGTCTGAAGCCAAACTTCTACCTTCGAAAAGAGCAAGCTCCGAAAACGAAGACTAAGAATGACACGCTACTAAGAAATCAATGCGAAGCTAAGAGGAAAGGCAAGCTTCGAAGTTAACTCCGAAACTTAACGAAGTGTGAACTTCGAACAGCTAGGGCCGGAGTACCTTCGCACTGACGTTCGAAGTATGCGATGCTGTCCGTTCAGAAAATACTTCGAAGCAAGCGACACAGGACACAAAGACCTAGGTTCGAAGTCTGAGCGAACCCTTTAACGATGTTCGATCGAAGCCTGCCTCACGGAGCTGAGGGGCTTCGAACAGAGAAGGGGCTTCGCCAGACACAGTCAGAAAAGCGATTTCAGACCTATCAACCCGATCGAAAAGTAGCACAGTAAAAGTAAAAAGCTGGCGCAGAGGTACTATAGCTACAGTGGAGTACTACTTGCAAAACGCAAGAACTAGTACTCTGTTCGTGAAGAACAGAAGCTTCTTCACAACTGCCGAAGCCTACAAAGCTTCAAAAATCACAGGGAAACTTGCTTTGTAGATGAAAACGACCCATTAAAAACCTTGCAGATGCAGCACACAAAGAAATAGAGCATTTACTACAACATTAAAAGCAAGGCAAGAAACACAGAGAGTGAACTCCCTGGCGGCGCAAGCAGGGAACAGAAGAAGAGAGAGAAAACGTGAGAGGCAAAAATGACCCAATGGGTGGATTTGATTTCAGCACAAAAGGGTAGTCCAAACCCTAGGGGTTGGGGTGCTATTTATAGGCAGCCCAACACTAGGAATATTCTACCAGCCCCTTAGGGTTTTTACAGACTCAAAAATACAGAAAATGACTCTACTGCCCTTAGGTATTTTTACAGACACAACTGACTGACTGTGGGCCTAGAGTAACAGATGACATATCCTGAAGCTATTCTTCTGGACAGTCGGATACAGAATCAACGGTTGTCAGTTTTTCGCCGAAACTGACAAAGCCTCCACCAGCTTTGCACCAGGTACCCGGATTGGGCCGGCCCGACCCCGCAGCTCTCTCAGCCCGGCAATCGCTCACCGCCCGTGTACCTGAGTCAGTCCTGGTCAACAGCCCAGTGGGTCTTCTACTGCTTCTGGCCCATGCACCCGGATTGGGCCAGCCCGACTTCGCAGCCTCCTCTGCCCGACAGTCGCTCGCTGCCCGTGTACCTGAGTCACACGCGGCCCATGAAACAGCAGATCTCTTCTTCTCTTCAGTCCTTGTTGACTATCGTTGACAATGACTCATCACTTCTAGAGCCATGAGGCCCACGCTATTCAGCATGGCTCCTCAGATTTTAATGGGTTATGTTCTGAGATTAAAGAAAGGCTAGACAACCAGAACTTCTTAGAGGTTAGCCAAGACTTGTAGCAGGCTTTGGTCCAGGAAGTCCGAGCCAAAGATAAAAAGTTTATTTAGACATTTAACAAGCCTAGGGCTGAAATCCACGTCATGGAACACTCCGATGAGGAGGAATCAGAACAAGAAGATTCGGCCGACATGTACACGGCCGAATGGGTTTGGAACGCTAAGAGTAAACCTATCATGTGCTCCGAGTTCCGACCGTCTTCCACAAAGAATCGGCCTAGTGAGGTCAAGTAGTCATTTGACATAACTAAGTGTGATAAAATATTTGATTTTCTCTTAAAGAACCAGCTTCTCAGGTTGCCTAAAGGCCAAGTCATTCCATCTGCCGATTAGTTGAAGAAACATCCATACTGTAAGTGACATGACTCGCACTCACATAATACTAACGATTGCAATGTTTTTCGATGGAAGGTTCAATCGGCCATAGAAGAAGGATGATTGAAAATAGACCACAATCCAAAGATGAAGCTGGACAAAGATCCCTTCCCCGTCAATGTCGTTGACCTTGGCGAGAAGAAGGTGTTGATTTGGACAGAACAGGCCGAGTCTGATGGGGGACTGGTCCCGATCTTCCGCTAGGTAAAGGATAACTTGGGTTGGTGGAGAATCTCGACGTTGGCGATCCAAGGCTCCGGTCCGGCGGATCAAAACCTTGCAATCGTTACACCACTGTCTCCGTTGGTTATCAACCACGCAGGACGCAATTGACCTCGCCACGAAGGCTAATTCCTGCAAGCGAACCCAAGAACACAAGCAAGAACAGGAAGGATATAAATCGAATGCCAAATTACAGACAAACGAAGATAAGGTGAGGTTTCACAAACGCCAATGCAGCAGCCAATCGGTCCGGTGCAAGAGGCGGGATCTAAACACACAAGTGTAGATGCAAACAAAGCAAAACCTAACCCTAAAGGCGGCTGGAGTGAGTTATATAGGGCGTGGGCAGCCTGTGGAAGGCGAACAGACTTAGTATAAGGCCAACAGACTCAAACTATGGCCCAACACGGCCCAGTTCTGTCATGCAGGACTGTTTTAAAAACACAGGACAGCTCGAGACTCCAAATGAGGTGGAACCAACAGCAAACGATCCGTCTTCTCCTCAGCTTTCCAAAAAGTCCAAGAACGCGCCAATCGGACTTCGTATGAGGAAGTTATGCCCATTTTGGTGCATGGTGGTTGATGTAGTCCGAACCAGCGATTTCTTGACTTCAAAATCATCCGTGTGACTCTGTCTTCAACTCCAACTCTCCTATTCCATCTCCCATGTTCCTAAGCAACAAAATATCACTAGTATTCAGTAGCATCTCATCCAAACAAATATTAACATAGTTGCTAAGGAAAGAATCAACCTCATGGTTCAAGCGGCGGGCACGAGCGCGTGTGATTGGTGCTTGTAGCTGAATTGTAGGTGGAGGCTCCATGTGTGTATCATGTGAAGTGATGTCCTCATCATCCTCCCCCTCTTGAATTGGAGTCGTCCTCGACTCAAGCTCATCATCATCTCCCAAATAGGGCTTTAAATCTGAAATGTTAAATGTGGGACTAACCCCAAAAGCTGCAGGCAACTCAAGCTTATATGCATTGTCATTTATCTTCTCAAGCACACGGAAAGGACCATCAGCACGTGGCATCAATTTAGACTTTCTTAAATCAGGAAAACGATCCTTGCGCAAGTGCAACCAAACAAGATCACCCGGTTCAAATGTTATCTCTTTTCTACCCTTACTACCATAAGCACGATATTTCTCATTCATTTTCTCTATGTTTGCTTTAGTAGTTTCATGCATCTTAAGAAATAATTCAGCACGTGTAGTAGCATCAAAATTCAAGTTTTCAGATGGTGGTAATGGTAGCAAATCAATAGGAGCACGCGGATTAAAGCCATAGACCACTTGAAACGGACTTACCTTAGTAGTGGAGTGTACTGACCTATTATATGCAAACTCAATATGAGGTAGACACTCTTCCCAAAGCTTCAAGTTGGTCTTCAAAACAGCCCTCAACATGGTGGACAATGTACGGTTGACGACCTCCGTTTGTCCATCCGTTTGGGGGTGACAAGTAGTAGAAAACAGCAGCTTCGTCCCCAACTTATGCCACAGCGTCCTCCAAAAATGACTTAAAAATTTAGCATCACGATCTGAAACGATGGTATTGGGAACTCCATGCAAGCGTACGACCTCTCTGAAAAACAAATCAGCAACATTTGTAGCGTCGTCGCTCTTGTGACAAGGTATAAAATGCGCCATTTTAGAGAAACGATCTACCACCACAAAAATACTATCTCTCCCCCTCCTAGTTCTAGGTAATCCTAACACAAAATCCATAGAAAATCCTCCCAAGGTACACTAGGAACGGGCAGAGGCATATAAAGACCATGTGGGTTTAGACGGGACTTAGCTTTATTGCAAGTAGTGCATCGTGCCACATAGCGCTCAACATCGCGTCTCATCCTAGGCCAATAGAAGTGTGTGGACAGCACATCTTCGGTTTTCTTTGATCCAAAATGACCCATCAAACCACCACCATGTGCTTCCTGCAATAACAACAAGCGAAGAGAGCTAGCCGGCACACATAACTTGTTAGCACGAAAAAGATATCCATTATTCAGCACATATTTGTTCCAAGCACGGTCATCGGTACAATTTGCAAAAGCATCTTTGAAGTCCAAATCAGTAGCATACATGTCCTTCAATGTTTCTAAACCAAAGATCTTATAATCAAGTTGAGAAAGCAATGTATAACGTCTAGATAAAGCATCGGCGATCACATTATCTTTCCCTTTCTTATGCTTAATGATATATGGAAAAGTCTCAATAAATTCTACCCATTTAGCATGTCGTTTATTCAGATTTGCTTGACTACGTATATGCTTCAATGCTTCATGATCGGAATGAATAATAAACTCCTTAGGCAAAAGGTAATGTTGCCAAGTTTCAAGCACACGCTGTAGGACCGAAAGTAGCGACCAGAGGGGGGGTGAATGGGCGCCTTAAAAAATTCTTTCGAATCAATGGCCTGGTCCCAATACCCAACGCACCTCAACAGACTACGCAACAGAAAATAAACAGAAGGCCTAAGTCTAACGGCTTCTAACCTAGAAGCAACTGATGATAAACAGTGAAAAACTAAGGTAGTGCAACTAGGCAGATAAACAAGGTGTAACAGGCCTAAACTTCTCAATGAAATGATCTAAGAATGTGTAAGATGAAAAGAGAAGTTACTGTCCAAATTTGTCTCCTGTTCGGAACTTGGCGAAGCCCCCTTCGCACGTCGAGGTCTGCTTCGGAGGTTGGTGACGGAGCCTGTCCGAGATGCCGAAAGTGTCACGGTCCAGTCTAGTTCGAAGTGGCAGGTAGCGGGGTATATTTCGGAGCGAAGTATGACAGTGCCGGAGCCTGGTTCGAAGTATGCACTTCGAAGACAAGACTTCGAACACACCTTCGAACCGAAAGCTTTGAAGCAAAACCTTCGAACAGAAAGCTTCGGTCACAACACACAAACAGACAACCTTCGAACAAAGAAGCGAAGCCTGTCACACGACAGAAAACAAAGTCCGAAGCCAATGCTCTACCTTCGAAAAGAGCAAGCTCCGAACAGAGAGGCGAAGGGTGACACGCTACACAGAAGACAGTGCGAGGCCTAGCGGAGCTACAAGCTTCGAACCCAACTTCGAAACTTGTCGAAGTATGGACTTCGAACAGATAGGGCCGAAGCCCCTTCGCACTAATTTTTGAAGTATGCGATACTGACGTTCAGAAAAATGCTTCGAAGCTTAGCAACACAGAACGCAAGCCAAAGACCGAAGATCGACCGAAGCCTTCGAAGGAGATAGATCGAAGCCTGCCTCGCGAAACTGAGGGGCTTCGAACAGAGAGTAGCTTCGCTCGAAACACAGCCAAAAAAGGTGACAGAGCCTGTCAGCCTCGATCAAAAAGCTGTGCAGTAGAAGGTGAAAAGCTGCACAGACTACTGTAGCTACAGGAAAGTAGTACTACTTGCAACAGCAAGAACTAGTACTCGGTTTGTGAAGAACAGAGGCAAAAAGAGAAGCTTCTTCTCTCGAAATAAATTCAGGCAGCCTGTAGCCGAAGCAATAACTCCCCAAACCAAACAATGTGCACCAAAAGAAATCAACAGGGACCAAGGCTTTAATGCATTCAAGAGATTAGAGCAAATGCAATGCAAGAACAGGAAGGAGCAATAGCCTGGCGGCGCACACAGGAGAGAGAAAACGAGAGACAAAATGACCCAATAGAGTGGATGTGATTTCAGCCAAAAGGGTAGTCCAAACCCTAGGGATTGGGGTCCTATTTATAGGCAGCCCAATACTAGGAATATTCTACCAGCCCCTTAGGGTTTTTACAGACTCAAAAATAAAGGAAAAGACTCTACTGCCCTTAGGAATTTTTACAGACACGACTGACTGACTGTGGGCCTAGAGTTACAGATGACTTATCCGGAAGCTAAGTTTTCGTAGCGACTACGGCTTCTCTTCTGGACAGTCGGATACAGAATCAACGGTTGTCAGTTTTACGCCGAAACTGACAAAGCCTCCACAGGCTTTGCACCAGGTACCCGGATTGGGCCGGCCCGACTCCGCAGCTCTCTCAGCCCGGCAATCGCTCACCGCCCGTGTACCTGAGTCAGTCCTGGTCAACAGCCCAGTGGGTCTTCCACTGCTTCTGGCCCATGCACCCGGATTGGGCCAGCCCGACTTCGCAGCCTCCTCTGCCCGACAGTCGCTCGCTGCCCGTGTACCTGAGTCACACGCGGCCCATGAAACAGCAGATCTCTTCTTCTTCTGTCCCCATTGACTATCGTTGACAATGACTCATCACTTCTGGAGCCATGAGGCCCACGCTATTCAGCATGGCTCCTCAATCTCCCCCTTGATGAGTGCATTGTCAACACTCCTCTTTTCTCGGCTCTTCAGCACCTGCGAACAGATGTGGAAACACGAAAACAAAACACAAGAAAACAAAGAAGAAGAAAAATAAGGTAAAAGTTTAACCCTAATGACCAAAAGCCAATCAAAAGCAAGAAACGGTCATTATGGTTAACCAAAACATAAAAGCTCAAAACAAGGATATCATATCAACAGAGTAAGAACTCCCCCTTAAACTCTGATCTCAAATTTTCTCCCCCTTGTTGACAAGTGAACTCATCAAGCACTCAAAAGAGACACAGACTCCCCCTGAAATGCAACTCCCCCTCAAAATATGTAGTGAATTCAACTGGAGTGCAGAAGGAGTGTAGAAAACATGCTTCTCAGATATGATTGACTGCAATTACAACATCTAACAGATACAGCAAAAGAGATACTGTCTAAGATACATGGCATGATCAGTGCAATAGATGATATCTAAAGAAAATCATTAGCACGCATTTTTCAGTTTTTGCAAACAAAAGTATCACCACATGTTCCAATAAACAAGCAAGGTAAAGCATGAGATACAAAAGCTAACTGAAATCTACCAAGTTAAGCATTGTCCACACCAAAGTGCTTCAGAAAACGTGTTATCTTTTTAAATTTCAGGCTTTTTCATTTTCCTTTTTCATTTTTGCCAAGGGTTATTTGCATGTCAAACCTTATGCTAACCGACCAAGTCAAGCCTAGGCCAGAACTGGACCATCAGAAGCTTAAGACATTGGTCTTGGCATACACTACACTGTCCTAGTTCATACCAAAGTGCTATGGTAAGCAGTCCAGAACAATGCAATGCGACAAGGCAAACCCACTTGGATCTTTTCAATTCAAGCATAAAAAGGCATGGAATTTTCATTCATTTTGATTGCTATAGCTCATTTTCCATGTTAAAGCATAAAGATGTCCAAGTTGCATATCTGCATCTATGTGATGAACTAGCTACAAGGCATATAACAGATAACACAAGCACTCAGCCTACACATGCTAGTTACCGGAAGCAATGGTGATCATTTTTCAAGCTTAAAGTATAAAAACCATGCATATGACATGTATTAGACATATCAAGTGTACCGAACCAAAGCATGATCATCGACAAGTAATCAAAAGCATGTACCAGCTAGAATAAGTAAAGCAGTTCAATCATATAACAGAAGCATGCTCAAAAGTGTGATATGTGAATATGTATGATATGAACACACACAACAAGACTCAAGAAAAGAGTAAAGAAGAAGGAAAACTGACGCAAAATATCCTAAAAAGGATACACAACACCCAAATCCCCTCGTAAACGCTCAAAAGTAGACTGATCAAGGGGTTTGGTGAAGATATCAGCCAACTGATGATGGGTATCAACATGAACAAGGTCAATGACACCTTTCTCATATTGATCCCGCAAGAAGTGAAAGCGCACATCAATATGTTTGGTTTTTGAATGAAGACACGGGTTTTTCCCTACACTAATAGCACTAGTGTTGTCGCAAAACAATGGGACTCTGGTAGGAAAGAACAACCCAAAATCTCGTAGAGTGGAAATCATCCAAACCAACTGTGAGCAGCAGCTAGCAGCAGCTACGTACTCAGCCTCTGTGGTCGAAAGAGTAACTCCAGATTGCTTTCGAGAGGACCAAGAGACAAGAGAGGAACCAAGAAACTGGCAAGTACCAGAAGTCGACTTGCGATCCAACCGGCACCCACCAAAGTCAGCGTCGGAAAAGCCAGATAAATCAAGAGATGATGATGCTGAATAGTAAAGACCAAGATCAAGCGCATAGGTGAGATACCTGAAAATGCGCTTGACAGCCTTCCGGTGAGACGCGCGTGGTGAAGACTGAAAACGCGCGCAAAGTCCCACGGCGAACTGTATGTCCGGTCTTGTTGCCGTTAAGTACAACAGCGAACCGATCATCCCTCGAAACTCTCTCTCATTGACCTTGACACCGCTCTCGTCCTTGTCCAGACCCCCAGAAGTGCCCATCGGGGTCATCTGCGGCTTCAATTCACCACCAAAGTCAAATTTCTTAAGCATATCACGAGTGTACTTACCTTGGTGGATAAAGGTGCCGTTCTTGGTCTGCTTGATCTGGAGCCCTAAGAAGTACTTGAGTTCACCCATGAGGCTCATCTCAAACTCACTGTGCATCTTCTCAGAAAAGTTGGACACAAGAGAATCAGTAGTACCGCCAAAGATAATATCGTCCACGTAAATCTGAGCGACTAAGAAGTCTGAAGCAACTCTGAGCAAAAAGAGAGTTTTGTCCACAGAACCCATCACAAAGCCCTTCCCCAACAAAAATTGCTTTAACCGGTCATACCAAGCCCTGGGGGCTTGCTTCAACCCGTATAAAGCTTTGTGCAATTTAAAAACATGTCGAGGAAACTTAGGGTTCTCAAAACCGGGGGGTTGCCTAACATAAACCTCCTCTTCTATGTACCCGTTCAGAAAAGCACTCTTAACATCCATTTGAAAAAGTTTAAAACCCTTCGAAACGGCAAAAGCTAAAAGAATGCGAATGGACTCAAGACGGGCAACAGGAGCGAAGGTTTCTTCAAAGTCAATACCTTCCTTCTGGCAATAACCCTGGGCAACTAATCGAGCCTTGTTGCGCACCACAACCCCATCTTCACCTTGTTTGTTCTTGAATACCCACTTGGTGCCTATGGGGTTGCATCCTGGTGGCGGCTCAACTAGTGTCCAAACCCGATTGCGGACAAAGTTCTCAAGCTCTTCTTGCATAGCATTAATCCAATTAGAATCAGAAAGGGCATGAGACACATCTTTGGGCTCAAAAGATGCAACAAACGCAGATTCAGCAAACACAGCGAGAGAGGCAGAAGAACGCAAAGTTCTCTCAGTCAGATCACCTATGATGAGCTCTGAGGGATGGTCACGCTGAACTGCTCGGGTTCCCTGGTGATCTAAAGTCACCTCACCGGAGTCAGCAGCTGGCACCTCTGGACTCGACTGAGGGGGCTCGATCGATGTGGAAGAAGTGATCAGAGGTCCGCCCTCATCCTCAGTCGAAGTCTCAGAAGGTGTGGGCTCTGCGGGGGATGCAGAAGGCCCACCCTCATCAGCAGCTGGAGTATCCTCATCTTCCTCGAAGATGGACTCTCTGATCTCATCATCACCAGAAAGCTCAAAAGAAGGAGTCAAAGAAGGCAAGGACTCATCAAAAGAAACCTCACAAGTCTCGACAAGCAGCTGGGATTCGAGGTTCCAAACACGGAAGCCTCGAGAATGCAATGCATAACCAAGAAAAACACCATCCCAGCAACGAGACTCAAACTTGTCCAAATGCCCTCCATTCTTGAGCACAAAGCACTTGCAGCCAAATGCTCGCAAGTGGCTCACCTTGGGCTGTCTGCCAAACCGCAACTCATATGATGTCTTACCAAGGTAAGCTCTAAGAAAAATGCGGTTGGCGAGATAGCAAGCCGTGTTCATGGCTTCAGCCCAAAAACGCCTAGGAGTCCTGTGCTCATCGAGCATCGTCCTGGCCATCTCAACTAGCGTGCGGTTCTTTCGTTCCACAACGCCGTTCTGTGGGGGAGTGTAAGGAGAAGAAAACTGATGGTCCAGACCCTGATCACTACAGAAACTGACGAACTGAGAGTTCTTGAACTCAGAGCCATTGTCGGAGCGAATTGCTCGCATCCGACCATTGTTCTCATTCTTCAGCTTCAAAATCAGGTCATGGACAAATTGAAAAGTTTCATCCTTAGACTCCAAAAAGAAAACCCACGAGAATCGAGAAAAGTCGTCAACAATTACAAGTGCATACCACTTCCTACCGACTGAGCGTACCCGGGCTGGACCTATAGTGTCCAAATGTAAAAGCTCGCCCGGATATGATGTCATCACCTGAGTCACAGGTGAGTGAGAAGCAGCAACCATTTTCCCATGACGACAGGGATGACAAACCAGATCCTTCTCCATCTTAAGCTTGGGCAATCCTCGGATGAGGTCCATAGAGCTTAACCTGACTAGCAGATCAAAACTCAAGTGACCTAACCTCCTATGCCACTTCCAGAGCTCAGAAGAAGATCCAGCAATCAAACAGCGAGAAGAGCCAAAAGAACTAGAGAAGTAAATTCGAAAAACTTTACCGAAAGGTAAAATCTGACAAACCAAAGACCCTCTAGAATCAACCACAGAAGAATTGCCCTTCTTAAAACGCACTTCCAAACCATCCTCAAGAAGTTGCGACACAGAAATCAAGTTGAAGTTCAAATTTTTAACCAAAGCAACATTCTTCAAAGAGAAATGATCTGAAATGCTAATTGAGCCTATGCCACTTACTTTCCCTTGACCGCTGTTCCCGAATGTGATGTACTCTTTGGAGCTCGGGGGAGTGAGACTGGAGAACCATCTGCGATGTCCCGTCATATGGCGAGAGCATCCTGAGTCCATGATCCAAATATCCTCCAGTCCCCGGTCCTGCACAATTAGTGTCTGTAAGTGGGAGCAAATGGTCCGGCACCAGGTTTAGCAAAAGAGCTAAACCAGTGTCGAGCCATCTGCTCAAAAGATGGAAAGCGAAAACCATCAAAAGAGTTTGGACCAAAACGCGGCTTAAAGCGCGGTCCTCGGTTCTTCCTAACCCTGCGGTCACGAGGTCCAGAACCGTAGCCAACACGGTCTGGAACTCTGCCGGAACGGACACCACCAACTGGAGCACGGGCAAGAAAGTCGTCTCCTCTACCACCACCTACACGACGCGGCCTGGCCTCCAGCCTCTCCCCGCGCCGAGGAACACGCAGTCTACCACCCTGCTGGTAGAACTGCTCCTGATCACTACGAGCCCTCTCTGCTCTCTCAACCCGCTTCCTCCTGAAGCAAAACTCCGCAAGATGCTCGTCTCTTTGACAGTACTCACAATGATAGGTAGGCTTCTTGGGATGTGGTTGAGGCTTGGGGTTCTTGGGCGTGGTGGTGATTGGTGTTGTCTTCTTGGGCTGAGAGGGTCCAGGAAGAGAGTCAAGAGAAGTGTGGAGATTTTTGGGCTTTGGAACCCAGATAGGTTTCTTGGGTGCAGCTTTAGGTGGTTCATGGATCACTCCATCATTGGGATGACAAGCCTGGGAAGACTCAGTGGAGTGAGTCTTGGGATACCTCTGCTCTGGAGTCATTTTACTCCACTCCACTGCCCGGCTAATGGCACTCTCAAAGTCAGCCTTGGTGTAGGTGTAACCTACCCCAAACCCATCCTGCCTCTTGAACTGCTGGATCATCATGCCAAGTTGTGGCTCTCTGGCACTGATCCAACTCAGGATAGAACGGAGGTAAAAGTTCTCATTCTGAGAATCTGCTAGCTCCTCTCTCAGGGAAGCTAGAACCTCCACTTGAGACAAGCAGGTCTCACACTCACTCTCTACTTGGACAGACTTCCCGGCTTTTAGCTTGATCAACTCCATTCTAAGAGACAGACAGTTCTCACAGACAGTGGGTGGAACTGACAGTGTCTCAAGCTCTAGCCTAGTCTGGGCAAGCTCAGCTCTCAACCTCTCCAAGTCACCAAAATGTTCATTACCCTTGGATTTCAGCTCAGCTAAGGCAGCTAGATGAGATGGGCAATCAACACAGGTTGTGACGACTGTTGCTTGAGCATCTTTCAGCTCCAGCTGAGCGCTTTCAAGCTCAGTGGCCAAAGCGTCCCTCTCCTCAACCCTTTCTGTGTACCTGGACTTCAGAGTCGACAGGTCACACAGAAGCACCTCACACTTCGGGCACTCACTGCTATCACCCAAGCAAGGGGAAGAAGATAGACTTTCAATTCTACCGTTGGCTACGGCAAGCTCACTCTCTAACTCGTCTATCCTTTTCTTAGCCCCCCTAAGCAGTTTTTCTCGATATCTCAACTCCTGACGATTGCTCTCAAGTAAATCAACTATTTCGCGCTCGTAGGATGATACCTTATTGTCATCGTCGTCGGAGTCGTCGGAGGAGCTCTTTTCTTCTCTATCCCCAAGAGCCATTGAGCAGAAGCTCTTGCGGGATCTTCGGCGCTGACGTGAGTGGCTCTTCGGCTTGTCTCCGAAAGCCATGAAGCAGAGGCCCGCCGGATCGTCCTTGTCCTTCCCCTTCCTAATGGCGATCTCCTCATCGCTTGAGCTCGATGAAGAGGAAGAAGACGTGGACCGCTTGGAGTAGCTTTTCTCCATCTTGGCGAAGAAGGCCTTGTCGCGCTTCTTGTTCTCTCGCCGGTAGTCCTTCAGGGCCTTCTTGAAGAACTGAGTCCTTGGCTTGCCCTTGTTGAAGGAGGAGCTGTCGTGCTTGCTGGAGTCGTGGAAGCCACCACCGGTGCCCTTCTTGTGGCCATTGCGCTTGGGGCAGTCGGCGATGAAGTGTCCTGGATCACCACATTCAAAGCATCCGGATTTTGTGCCGTGTCTTTTGAACATTCTTTTATCATAGACACGACGCACCCGGTTGTTAAAGAGACACAAATCATCATCTCCCAAAGACTCAAGCTGGTCCTCAGTGATAGACATCAAAGAGAACCCAGCACAGCTCACAGCAGAGGGATCAACAGAAGGTGTAGCAAGGGCTAGGGATTTTGATCCAGAACCAGTGAGATTTGATCTCAACTGGATATCTACCTCAATGGCCTTCAGCTTGCTAAACAACTCAGAAATGGTCAAGGTATCGTAAGAAATGCTCTCAACGATAGAAGATACCTTGATCTCCCAGATCTTTGGGTCCAAGGTATGGAGAACCTTGAGCGTCTGCTCGTGATCTGAGACTAACTGAGCACCCTCAGCCTTGTTGTCCCGAAGCTTGTTAATGATCGACTGAAAGCGACCAAACAAAGCCTCAACAGATTCACCCGGCTTCTGTGTGAAATTCTCATATTCACGCCGGTAGGTCTGATAGAGCCGAGCCTTGACCTGTGCTGTTCCCTCATGGTGTGCCTTGAGGGTAGCCCAGATCTCTCTCGCAGTGGAGAGATGACTCACACGCTCAAATTCAGTGGGACCTAAACCAGAAAACAAAATGTTCACATCCTTACTGTTGCTCAGATGCTGAGCAATGATACCAGCAGTACCTTGCTCAGTAACTGGCAAAATGACAAACGTGGTGTGAACGCAAATGTCCCATATGTCCGAACCCTGGCTCATGAGATAGGCTCGCATGCGAGTCTTCCAATAATTATAGCCATAGGCTTCCAAGGACGGGACCTTGCCAGGAGACGTCATAGTCACTACTGGGGTTTAGAACCGGTTAAGGTATGGAAAAACCCTAACCTTGCTCTGATACCACTTGTAGGACCGAAAGTAGCGACCAGAGGGGGGGTGAATGGGCGCCTTAAAAAATTCTTTTGAATCAATGGCCAGGTCCCAATACCCAACGCACCTCAACAGACTACGCAGCAGAAAATAAACAGAAGGCCTAAGTCTAACGGTTTCTAACCTAGAAGCAACTGATGATAAACAGTGAAAAACTAAGGTAGTGCAACTAGGCAGATAAACAAGGTGTAACAGGCCTAAACTTCTCAATGAAATGATCTAAGAATGTGTAAGATGAAAAGAGAAGTTACTGTCCAAATTTGTCTCCTGTTCGGAACTTGGCGAAGCCCCCTTCGCACGTCGAGGTCTGCTTCGGAGGTTGGTGACGGAGCCTGTCCGAGATGCCGAAAGTGTCACGGTCCAGTCTAGTTCGAAGTGGCAGGTAGCGGGGTATATTTCGGAGCGAAGTATGACAGTGCCGGAGCCTGGTTCGAAGTATGCACTTCGAAGACAAGACTTCGAACATAGCTTCGAACCGAAAGCTTTGAAGCAAAACCTTCGAACAGAAAGCTTCGGTCACAACACACAAACGGACAACCTTCGAACAAAGAAGCGAAGCCTGTCACACGACAGAAAACAAAGTCCGAAGCCAATGCTCTACCTTCGAAAAGAGCAAGCTCCGAACAGAGAGGCGAAGGGTGACACGCTACACAGAAGACAGTGCGAGGCCTAGCGGAGCTACAAGCTTCGAACCCAACTTCGAAACTTGTCGAAGTATGGACTTCGAACAGATAGGGCCGAAGCCCCTTCGCACTAATTTTTGAAGTATGCGATACTGACGTTCAGAAAAATGCTTCGAAGCTTAGCAACACAGAACGCAAGCCAAAGACCGAAGATCGACCGAAGCCTTCGAAGGAGATAGATCGAAGCCTGCCTCGCGAAACTGAGGGGCTTCGAACAGAGAGTAGCTTCGCTCGAAACACAGCCAAAAAAGGTGACAGAGCCTGTCAGCCTCGATCAAAAAGCTGTGCAGTAGAAGGTGAAAAGCTGCACAGACTACTGTAGCTACAGGAAAGTAGTACTACTTGCAACAGCAAGAACTAGTACTCGGTTTGTGAAGAACAGAGGCAAAAAGAGAAGCTTCTTCTCTCGAAATAAATTCAGGCAGCCTGTAGCCGAAGCAATAACTCCCCAAACCAAACAATGTGCACCAAAAGAAATCAACAGGGACCAAGGCTTTAATGCATTCAAGAGATTAGAGCAAATGCAATGCAAGAACAGGAAGGAGCAATAGCCTGGCGGCGCACACAGGAGAGAGAAAACGAGAGACAAAATGACCCAATAGAGTGGATGTGATTTCAGCCAAAAGGGTAGTCCAAACCCTAGGGATTGGGGTCCTATTTATAGGCAGCCCAATACTAGGAATATTCTACCAGCCCCTTAGGGTTTTTACAGACTCAAAAATAAAGGAAAAGACTCTACTGCCCTTAGGAATTTTTACAGACACGACTGACTGACTGTGGGCCTAGAGTTACAGATGACTTATCCGGAAGCTAAGTTTTCGTAGCGACTACGGCTTCTCTTCTGGACAGTCGGATACAGAATCAACGGTTGTCAGTTTTACGCCGAAACTGACAAAGCCTCCACAGGCTTTGCACCAGGTACCCGGATTGGGCCGGCCCGACTCCGCAGCTCTCTCAGCCCGGCAATCGCTCATCGCCCGTGTACCTGAGTCAGTCCTGGTCAACAGCCCAGTGGGTCTTCCACTGCTTCTGGCCCATGCACCCGGATTGGGCCAGCCCGACTTCGCAGCCTCCTCTGCCCGACAGTCGCTCGCTGCCCGTGTACCTGAGTCACACGCGGCCCATGAAACAGCAGATCTCTTCTTCTTCTGTCCCCATTGACTATCGTTGACAATGACTCATCACTTCTGGAGCCATGAGGCCCACGCTATTCAGCATGGCTCCTCACACGCACTAAGGCATATAATTCCTTATCATAGGTAGAATAATTTAACTGTGGACCATGTAATTTTTCACTAAAATAGGCCACGGGTTTACCTCCTTGTAGCAGCACACCGCCTAATCCAAACCCACTAGCATCACATTCTAACTCAAAAGGCTTACTAAAGTCGGGTAGCTGAAGTAGAGGTGCATGTGTAAGACGATCTTTGAGTGTGGCAAAAGCTTGTTCATGTGCTGGCTCCCAAGTAAAATTAACTCCCTTCTTGGTCAACTCATGCAAAGGACCGGCTATGGTGCTGAAATCTTTCACAAAACGCTGGTAGAAACCTGCAAGACCAAGAAAACTACGTACCTGTGTGATAGTTTGGGGTTGCGGCCAGCTGTTGATTGCTTCGACCTTTGCCGCGTCAACCTCAATACCCTGTGAAGTGACAACATATCCAAGAAACACAACTCGATCCGTGCAAAATGTGCACTTCTCAATGTTACCAAACATTCTAGCTTTACGGAAGACAGAAAAAACAGCACGTAGGTGTTCAACATGTTCAGTGAGAGACTTGCTATAAACCAAGATATCATCAAAGTATACAACCACAAAGCGTCCTATAAAGTGCCGTAGGACTTCATTCATCAAGCGCATGAAGGTACTAGGTGCATTAGTAAGTCCAAAAGGCATGACAAGCCACTCATATAATCCAAACTTTGTTTTAAAAGCAGTTTTCCATTCATCACCTAGTTTCATGCGAATTTGGTGGTAGCCACTACGGAGATCGATCTTAGTAAAGATAATGGCACCACTAAGCTCATCAAGCATGTCATCCAATCTAGGAATAGGGTGTCGATATCGAATGGTGATATTATTAATAGCACGACAATCAACACACATGCGCCAACTACCATCTTTCTTAGGTACCAAAAGAACGGGTACTACACAAGGACTAAGGCTTTCACGGACGTACCCACGATCAAGAAGGTCCTGTACATGGCGCTCAATTTCTTTTGTCTCCTCTGGATTGGTACGGTACGCTGCACGATTAGGAAGAGATGCTCCTGGGACCAAATCAATTTGGTGCTCGATGCCGCGTATCGGTGGCAGCCCGGGTGGTATCTCAGCAGGAAAAACATCTTTAAACTCCTGCAAAAGGTCAGTGACTGCAACAGGAACAGAGCTAGGAATGTTCGCAAGTGAAAACAACACGTTTGTGCAAATCAAGCCATATAGCAAGGGGGTATCATCACAAATTTCAGCAAGGTCAGTTTTAGTTGCAAGCATGACACGTCCTTTCAGATTTATAACTTGTGATGAAGAAGGAGAAGCAATTTTATCTTTTTGTTGCCTCAAAAGCGTCTTAGCTACTTGCTGATTTTCAGAAGGTTGTTTGCTCTTTTGTGCGTCCCTAGCATGTTTTTCTTGTTCAAATTTCACAATTTCACCAGGAGTCATAGGAAGCAATGTAACTTTCTTTCCTTTATACATAAATGTGTACTTATTGCTCCTACCATGGTGTGTAGCATCAGTATCATACTCCCAAGGTCTACCAAGTAACAGAGAACATGCTTGCATTGGTACTACATCAAAATCAGCAACTCCAAAGTATGTACCAATGGAAAATTTGATGTGAGCAGTTTGTGTTACCTTGACCTTACCGTTATTGTTGAACCATTGCACATGGTAAGGGTGTGGATGCGCACGTGTGGGAAGTTGAAGCTTCGTTACCATGTCGTGGCTCACCAAATTGTTGCAACTACCGCTGTCGATGATGACACGTACACGACGGTCATTGACGACGAAGAAGGTCTGAAACAGATTATTCCGTTGTGCCCGATCGTTCTGCTCCATGTGAGTGCTCAAGACGCGTTGTACAATAAGTGCTTCAAGGTCGGCAGAGGCATCCGGCGCAAAAACAGCGTCATCGTCGAATGTATCGTCATCTCCTGCAATGTTAGCAGCAAGCGCATATTCATCTTCAACATCACTAGCACTTACGTAGCCACCGTCTTCCGTAGCAATATAAGCCCGCTGACTAGGGCAGTCCTTCATGACATGGCCGAATCCTTTGCATCGGTGACACTGGATCACTGTCGAACGTGCAGTAGAGGCCGACGAGGAGGTGGGCTTGGCTGGCGCCTTGGATGCTGCAGCCTTGGAGCTCTGAGCCTGGGCTGTAGATGTAGAAGGTGCTGATGTAGCCATCGGTCGAGAAGGTGGTGGTGGTGGTCGTTGTTGCTGCCCACTTGAGCGTGAAGTAGAACCACCAATGTTGGTCCTCATGCTGCGTTGTGGTTGTTGGCGACCCTGCAATTCTTTTTCTGCAAGCATAGCAAGGTGGAAAAGACGAGTGATAGTATTGTATTCTTTATAATCAATGATATCCTGAATTTCACGTCTTAAACCACCATAAAAACGGGCCATTTTATCCTCATTGTCCTCCTCAATTTCAGCACGCATGCAACCTATTTGCAACTCCTGATAATACTCCTCTACCGATTTATTTCCTTGGTTTAGGCGCTGCAATTTTTTTCTCAAATCACGTTTATATGAAGGAGGGACCCATCTACCACGCATTTGCCGTTTTAACATATCCCAAGTTTGTGGTTCATTGCCAACCTGAACTATTTCAGTCCACCAAAGAAGAGCATATCCAGTGAAGTCACTAGTAGCTAAGCGCACGCGGTGGATAGCAGGAACCATGTGAGCATTAAATTTTTGTTCGACTGACATCTCCCAATCTAAATATGCATCTGGATCATAGGTCCAGCAAAATGAGGTACTGAAAATTTTACCTTAGAGTAGGGATCATGATCATTGTTCCTGTGGTTGTCATTGTTACCTCATGGAGGGCGGTTGCGGTGGCCGCCCATACCTTGACGGTTGAACTGAAAGCGATGACGTGCAGCCTCATCAGGGTCAATGCCATTGTTCGCGGCATAGGATAGGTCGTCTTCCTCTCCAATATGGTCGTCTTCCTCTTCAACATGGTCATCGTTGGCTCGTGCAGCAGGCAAACGTGTTTCCAAGGCAGTCATTCGGTCCACTAGGTCAGCCACAGTATGCGCGAGACATTCGATGGAATGTTGGGTCTGCCGCTGAGACTCTAGTAGAGCACGTCGTGAGACACAGTCATTAAAATCAGATGGAGGGGTACCGCTGTTATCTGCCATGTTAGTGAAAGACAACACAACAAAGAATAATCCTTATGGAAAACAGCTAGGTGGGGTGGTGGGTGTGTGGTGGAAGCAATCCGTCAAGCGCCTTACCCACGCTTGCAAGTGTTCTTACCACGCCGCAGTGAGGTCACCGACCTACAGGTGATGAACCAAGTGGAGGGTGGTGTACAATTGCAAGAAATGAACCTGTCCTGACTAAGAGAAAGGTGTAGCATGGAAGGCAAAGTGAGTAGCAAGGATTAGCGATAGTAATAACAATTAAACCAAGTTCAATAAGTATTCCCTAGTACTCGTCAAAGTTGCTGGCCTTAGTGCTCCCAAGGTGAAAATTCAAGCAATAGAGGGAAACTATGTGCCCAAAACTCAAATGGAAGCAACACAGGCCAAATTCAGCTCTCTGCAGATCGGACAAGAGATCGGACAAGGGATCGGACAAAGGATCTATTACTGCCGCTGATAACTCTGTTACTACCGCGGACCGGACAAGAGTTCGGACAAAAGATCGGACAAGCAGAATCTGTTACCTCCGCCGATACTTCTGTTACTACCACTTCTTCTCTTTTTTTTGATTTTTTTCTCTCTTCTTTTTTTTTCACTCTATTTTTTTGAACAAGGATGACCAGAGATGCAACCACAAAAATTGGCACCTACAACTGAGGTGGGATGTGGCTCACAAAAATTCAAACAAGTGCGGGGGCACGTTTTCGTGTCAACACACTTTTTGGTGACTCCGCTGGGGAAAAAATACGCCAACATGACGGGTACGTCTACATCGGTCACCAGTACATCTACAACGAATACTACATCTACACCGCCGATGGACGCCGTAGGAGACGCGGATATCGACAACCACAACATCCTAACACCTACTCTTGAAGATATTCCCACAGAAGACCGAGCAGAGATCGAGGCAAAGTTGAAGGCGCTCCAAGACATGATGCTTGGGAGCTATGTCAAGACACACGCAAGCTTCATCAAGCATGACATCATCGCCCCCGACCTTGCTCGGATCCAGGTAACACCTGTATCTCCTCGTTTATCTTCTTTAGAGATTGAGCAAAAAATAGCCGCATCAGTAGATCAGGCTATTAGCGTTTCGCTAGCCAACTGTTTGAATTCGGCAGTTAGCTCGCAAGTAGAGGTGACACTTAGGTGGTTCGGCTTTACTAAGGCCGTACCATTAGCCCCTATTGCTAGTATACCTCCAGTAAATCATGTGTACAGCAGAACCGACGGTAGCACTGGCAAGACCGTTTCGTCTCCGGCCTCAGCACCTGTGGCCGAGACTAGTCATTGTGCTTACGGCCAAGCTAGCACCGCGTACCACGCACCACCACCACCTGTGCTAGTACCAGCCCTGCCCGCACTGCCCGCACCACATGCACATGCGCCTAGGCTCGAGCACGTCGTACAGCTAGCGCATAGGGAAGAGGCCCGTGGCCGACACGCCGATATCCCGCCGTGTGTCGCGCCCCCGCACGAGAGACGTGCGCAGGTAGCAAACCAAGATGACCTAGAGGAGCGAATCCATGCACTATTGAGGGAATGCGTCGGCTTCGTGCCTAGGGGTCGGGCTAGGGTTTACCAAAAGCCATATCCCGACCATTTCGATACAATACCCTACCCCGCGGCTATAGAATCCCCGAATTCACTAAGTTCGACGGTGAGGGTAGCAAAACCACACTAGAGCATGTTAGTCAATTTTAGCATAGTGTGGAGAAGCTAGCGGGTTAGACGATCTAAAAATTAGACTATTTTCTCTCTCGCTATCTGGCACCGCTTTCACATGGTTTTTGGCTCTCCCGCCGAACTCCGTTCAGACGTGGGATGAATTGGAACAAAAATTCCATGACTACTTTTACACAGGTGAGACAGAACTTACGCTTTCACACTTGACATCAGTTAGGCAGAAATCTAACAAGAATGTCTCTGAGTACATCAAGCATTTTAGGGATACTAGAAACCGATGTTTCAGCCTTAATATTTCAGAAAGGGATTTGGTAGAGCTAGATTTTAATGGGTTATGTTCTGAGATTAAAGAAAGGCTAGACAACCAGAACTTCTTAGAGGTTAGCCAAGACTTGTAGCAGGCTTTGGTCCAGGAAGTCCGAGCCAAAGATAAAAAGTTTATTTAGACATTTAACAAGCCTAGGGCTGAAATCCACGTCATGGAACACTCCGATGAGGAGGAATCAGAACAAGAAGATTCGGCCGACATGTACACGGCCGAATGGGTTTGGAATGCTAAGAGTAAACCTATCATGTGCTCCGAGTTCCGACCGTCTTCCACAAAGAATCGGCCTAGTGAGGTCAAGTAGTCATTTGACATAACTAAGTGTGATAAAATATTTGATTTTCTCTTAAAGAACCAGCTTCTCAGGTTGCCTAAAGGCCAAGTCATTCCATCTGCCGATTAGTTGAAGAAACATCCATACTGTAAGTGACATGACTCGCACTCACATAATACTAACGATTGCAATGTTTTTCGATGGAAGGTTCAATCGGCCATAGAAGAAGGATGATTGAAAATAGACCACAATCCAAAGATGAAGCTGGACAAAGATCCCTTCCCCGTCAATGTCGTTGACCTCGACGAGAAGAAGGTGTTGATTTGGACAGAACAGGCCGAGTCTGATGGGGGACTGGTCCCGATCTTCCGCTAGGTAAAGGATAACTTGGGTTGGTGGAGAATCTCGACGTTGGCGATCCAATGCTCCGGTCCGGCGGATCAAAACCTTGCAATCGTTACACCACTGACGCAGGACGCGATTGACCTCGCCACGAAGGCTAATTCCTGCAAGCGAACCCAAGAACACAAGCAAGAACAGGAAGGATACAAATCGAATGCCAAATTACAGACAAACGAAGATAAGGTGAGGTTTCACAAACGCCAATGCAGCAGCCAATCGGTCTGGTGCAAGAGGCGGGATCTAAACACACAAGTGTAGATGCAAACAAAGCAAAACCTAACCCTAAAGGTGGCTGGAGTGAGTTATATAGGGCGTGGGCAGCCTGTGGAAGGCGAACAGACTTAGTATAAGGCCAACAGACTCAAACTATGGCCCAACACGGCCCAGTTCTGTCACGCAGGACTGTTTTAAACACGCAGGACAGCTCGAGACTCCAAATGAGGTGGAACCAACAGCAAACGATCCGTCTTCTCCTCAGCTTTCCAAAAAGTCCAAGAACGCGCCAATCGGACTTCGTATGAGGAAGTTATGCCCATTTTGGTGCATGATGGTTGATGTAGTCCGAACCAGCGATTTCTTGACTTCAAAATCATCCGTGTGACTCTGTCTTCAACTCCAACTCTCCTATTCCATCTCCCATGTTCCTAAGCAACAAAATATCACTAGTATTCAGTAGCATCTCATCCAAACAAATATTAACATAGTTGCTAAGGAAAGAATTAACCTCATGGTTCAAGCGGCGGGCACGGGCGTGTGTGATTGGTCCTTGTAGCTGAATTGTAGGTGGAGGCTCCATGTGTGTATCATGTGAAGTGATGTCCTCATCAGAGTCGATTAGAGGGAAGGTGGTAATTGTTGGAGAACCACACACGCGCACACTCATACCTAAGAACCACGAGGTGGGAGTGTGGAAATAAAACATTAGCATTGCTTCGGCTAAGGCTACCAAGAAGCCAAAGGTAACATATAAGATGATGTTGAACAATCATCAAAGAAAAGCCAAACCCAGTGGCCTAACACTCCGTACAGTGGCTTTGGAACTCAGTGGCCAAACCCCCGTACAGTAACTTCAGACCCCAGTGGCCGAACCCCATGCGGAGCGAGTTCGGCCCCCAATGGCCGAACCCCGCACCACTCTAGACAAACCCTTCGACACGAGGCTTCGGCCCGCAATGGCCGAACGTACCTCTGGCCTGGAAGGACCCCTCACTGATATGGTCTGAGACACCGTCGACTCTGCCGAACCCCCCTCCAGGTAACGGGTTTGGTTCACAGTGGGCGAGGCCACTAGAGCCATAGATGCCTCCACCATACAACTGGGTAGGGACTCCGTGGGCTCCATATGTATCACAGCCGGAGTACCCTCCACAACTTAACATTATGCTTTGTTTTCCTTTGGAGTATTATGAATGGCAAGGACAAACAGGTGCAGTGGAGGGAGGCATCGTCCATAGGCTGTCCGTAGTACCTCCGAGCCGGATCGATAAAGTCAAAGGGTACGGGCGCGAAGGGGCAAAGGACAGGGAGTCTGAAGCTATCACAGTCAGAGCAGGTCTCAGGAAGTCCCAATCCCGAAGGCCCTATCGCCGAAGTCCGACAAAGGTAAGTCCCCTGCTTTGGCACAGCCCGCGCCGGAGCCTGGTCCAATCGGCCGAATGAGGCCGGTCCGATTGCTGGAGTCCGCAGCGAAGGCTCCTCCGAATACAGAGTGCACGAGGCCGAGGTGGGCAGTATGACTTCGGCTAGAGTTGACAGGAACCAGGCCGTGGCACCTAGCACCAAGCCACAACCATCTTGGGCACCTCCAGGCATGCCCAAATAATAAAAGAGGTGTCTACAATGACTACGGGCACAGGAGATGCACGAGAAGAAGGCCGAGGACGAGCAAGACGCTATTTTTGAGGAAATTCGCCCACGGCCAACGACGAGACAGGTATGGAGGATGAAGACAGTTGAAATGACCAACCCAGCTCCTAGACCGAGCGACGACGATGACATGCTCGACGACGATTACTCGCCTGTCTCCAAGGGGCCTGCACCCCAGGCGATGGACATCAATGTCAGCATGCTGCCCGCCAAGTTTGCCCTGCCGTAGGATGAGGCCGAGGTCACTTAGTTGAACCTCGGCCCACACAACGCTATTTTTGTGAAGCCCGAGGACTCGGCTCGCCATCTGAAGCCTCTTTACATCAGAGGTCACATTGACGAAAAGCCGATTTCCCGGATGCTTGTTGATGGTGGTGCCACTGTTAACTTAATGCCTTACTTGCTATTGAAGAAACTTGGCAGGGACGAGGATGATATGAAGAAAACCAACTTGATGCTCAATGGCTTCAACGACGAGAGTTCCGAGGCCAAGGGCGTGCTCTCCATGGAGTTGACAGTGGGCAACAAGACGTTGCCAATAGCATTTTTCGTTGTCGATGTACAAGGTAACTACAACATGCTACTTGGGCGCGACTGGATTCACGCAAATTGCTGCATTCGTCTACTCTACACTAGTGCCTAATTCAGTGGGATGGTGATGAAGTAGAAGTCATACCCGCAGACTTTGGCCCAAGTGGCATTGGCCGATGTGTTAGTTGACGTCGTTCACAACAAGGTAGAGTGTATGTCAGGTAGAGATCTTTCGGATTACGATTTTATTAGCGTGTCTGGAGGATGTTTTTTACCAGTGTCTGTAAAGTCGGCTGGTGTAGCACGACTATTTTATATTAGTAGTCATGTCTAGCAAGAGTAATTTGGATTGGCTAAAGTCTCGTGTAGAGCAGTATTGCTCTACTAAAGATGGTATTGCCGAAGCCATCGAGGACTTTAGCGAAGTAGAGAAATTAGGACAAGGTTTTGCGTCAACCGATCCCTTAGAAGAAGTTGACATAGGTGATGGTAGCATCCCGAGGCCAACTTTTGTAAACCAACATTTATAGCCTGATGAAAATGCCAAAGTAATAAAGTTGCTTGGGTCGTATGTCGATTGTTTCGCATGGGAGTATAGCGAGATGCCTAGACTAAGCCGTGAGCTCGTAGAGCATCGGCTACCTATCAAGTCCGGATTTAGGCCTTAAAAATAACCTCCTCATCGCTTTAACTAGGCCATCTATGACTGAGTTAAAGAAGAAGTAGAGTGACTGCTCAAAGACGAATTTATTAGGCCATGCAGGTATGCAGAATGGGTTGCTAACATTGTTCCTGTAGAGAAGAAAGGGAGCAGCAAGATACAAGTATGTATTGATTTCAGGGATCTGAACAGGGCCACTCTGAAGGATGAGTATCCAATGCCGATGGCCGACATGCTAATCAACGATGCTTCAGGACACAAGGTACTAAGTTTTCTTGATGGCAATGTTGGTTATAATCAAATATTTATGGCCAAAGAGGACGTCTACAAGACAGCCTTTCGATGCCTTGGTTTTGTCGGTTTATTCGAGTGGGTCGTTATGACTTTTGGTTTAAAGAATGTTCGCGCCACATATCAGCGTGGTATGAATTTAATCTTTCATGACTTGCTAGGAGTTATGTTAGAAGTTTACATTAATGATGTTGTAGTCAAATCGGATGCTATGGGAAACCATTTAGCCGATTTGAAAGTTGATTTTGATAGGATGCGGACTCAAATGTGCTTTTGGCATGTCGGTAGGTAAGTTCTTAGGTTTCACGATTCATGAAAGAGGCATAGAGATTGATACTAAGAGGCTTGAGAAAATTAGAAACATTACGGCGCCGACATGCAAAAAAGATGTGCAAAAGTTGCTAGGCAAGATGAATTATTTGCGTCGCTTTATATCAAACTTGTCTGGCAAGATTGATGCCTTTGTCCCCATTCTCCGGCTAAAGAACGAGGCCGGGTTCACTTGGGGGGCAAGCCAACAAGGTGCCTTTGAGAAAATCAGGAGTGTTTGTCATCACCGCCCGTGGTGAGAGCACCCAAAGCCGGGATTCCGTTTCGGCTGTACATCGCTGCTGAAGATAGCTTGATCAGGGCCGTGCTAACCCAGGAGGTAGAAGGAAAAGAGTACATCATCACGTTCTTGAGCCGCCGCCTACTGGACGCCGAGACTAGGTACGCGTTTGTGGAATGTTTGTGTTTATCACTTTACTACGTGTGTACCAAGTTGCACCACTATCTTCTCCCTACCACATGTGTTGTCATTTGCCAAACCGATGTTATAAAACACATGTTGCAAAAGCCGATTCTAAGTGGAAGAATCAGAAAGTTGTCTTACGCTTTGATTGAATATGATTTGGCCTATGAACCCCTAAGAGCTATGAAAGGCCAGATCGTAGCCAACTTTATAGTTGATCACCACATGGATGTCAGTTGGACTAACAATGTTGCTTTGATTGAGGTAATGCCGTGGAAACTTTAGTTTGATGGTTCAGCTTGCAAAAATGGCCAAGGTATTGGAGTGGTTCTCATATCACCTAGCGGAGCGCACTTCAAAACCTCGGCTCATTTAGAATTTCCCTCTACCAACAACCAAGTTGAATACGAGGCTTTACTGCTAGGGCTTAAATTGTTAGAATCCATGGGTGTTAAACATGTTCATGCACATGGTGATTCCCTGTTAGTAGTACAACAAGTGGTTAAGAGTGCTCAATGTTTTAACGGCTTGCTAAACATCTACTTGGATAAGTGCCTAGACATAGTTGCTACTTTTTATGAATTCAAAATTTCTCATGTGTCAAGAGAGGCCAATTCAGTTGCGAATGATTTGGCTCAGCAAGCATCTAGTTACCAAGTCAATAGAGGAAAATTTTCTTTACGGGAGAAGCCGATGTTTGGTCTCACTGCCGAAGCCAGTGACTTCGGACAGGCGCACCCTCCGGGTCAGACCCCTCCAGCTGTCGGAGACTACCGCACACCGAGGTCCCGGGACCGGAGTACTCCGCCCACCGAAGGGTCTGGCACGTCGGAGACCGTGAGCCGGAGTCCTCAGGTCAGTGAGGGGTTCCGGGAGCCTGTACCCTCCGGCAGGGGGCTTCGGCCCGATGCACCCCACACGGCCAGTACAGCCAGGCTTCCGCAGAAGCAAGAAGGGCTCGGGGGGCACTACGAAATCAATAACTTAGGCATTTTTTCAAGGAGCGAGCTAGCAAAACCCTCAGAATTCCACAAGAGCGATTGGAGAACTCCAATTGTCCAGTATTTGAGAGACCCTAGCCAAAGGGTTGATCGGAAAGTTCAGCGGCATGCGTTTAAGTTTGTATTGCTAGATGATACACTATATCACCGAACTATTGATGGAGTTTTGTTGAAGTGTTTAGACAATGAACGATCCCAGGTGGCTACGGGAGAAGTCCATGAAGGACTTTGTGGCACTCATCAGTAGGCCCGACAAATGACTTGGATGCTCAAAAGAGCGGGTTTCTACTGGCCGACTATGACTGAGGATTGTTTTAAGTATTATAGAGGGTGTGAAGCATGTTAGAAGTTTAGCAATAGTCAATTATCTCCTGCTTCATTACTTAACCCTATTGTCAAGCCATGGTTGTTCCCAGGTTGCGGTTTAGACTTCATTGGCCAAATTCACCCTCCTTCCTCAAAGGGGCATCGGTTCGTGCTAATGGCGATGGATTACTTCACCAAGTGGACTGAGGCCGTACCTCTCAAGAACATGACTCACGCTGAGGTACTTGACTTTATCTTGAAACACATTATACATAGATTCAGTATTCCTCAAACTCTCACTACAGATTAGGGTAGTTCATTTGTTTCTAAAGAAGTGAGGGACTTTCCCGAATATTATGGTATTAAGTTGATAAAACTGTGATTAAGCTCATTAGGAAGAAAATTGAAGAATTCCCTAAAAGGTGGCATGATGTGCTCTCCGAAGCCCTATGGGCTTGTAGAATTGCAAAACACGGTGCTACCAAAGTTAGTCCATATGAGTTGGTGTATGGAAAAGAAGCCATTCTACCTATAAAAGTAGATCTTGGCTCTCTAAGAGTGTTAAAACAAGATGGCTTGTCGGTCAACGAGTATAAAAATATCTTGAAAGATAATCTAGAAGAAGTGACCGACAAGAGATTGAGGGCTTTAGAAGCCATAGAAGTGGACAAGAGGAGAATAGCTAAAGCCTACAATAATAAGGTTAAACCAAAATCATTTCAAGTAGGTGACTTGGTTTGGAAGACGATTTTACCCTTAGGCACTAAGAGTCCCAAGTTTGGTAAATGGTCGCCTAGTTGGGAAGGCCCTTTCAAAATAGCTGAAATCGCTCCTCGCAATGCATATGTGTTAGAATCTCTACAAGGAGAGTGGTTTCGAAGAGCTTTGAATGGTAGATACTTGAAAAGGTATTTCCCAAGTGTGTGGCAAACAACTTAGAAGATGTCGAAAGGCCGATATGGAAGGTATTGTCTTTCGCCTGTTGTGTTTTTAGTTCACTTAGTTCACTAAAAGGCAGGGCGGCATGTGTTGATAGAAAAATGGCATCAATGATTAATAATGTCAAAATATCAATTTTGATTATTTGGGCCAAAAATGCACATGTCTCGGGTTAGGCCGAAGCCCTACAGGGCCAAAGGATCATTGGGCTACGGGCTCCTGAAACTTCCAGCCAGCCCACAGCCTTCGGCCAGGAGGCCTTCGGAGGCCCACTCTGCCAAAGCTTCGGCCCGAGGAGTAGGATTCGACGGGCCTGGCCAAAGGCCCACTTCGGGGAGAGATAGAGTTGGATCTGATTCTGGCTAAGTGTTTATCTCTACGCATGAGTCAGCCAAGTCATAGAAGATTAGATTTAGAGATTAGAAGTCTAGCCCCTATAAATATAGGAGTGAAACCGGTTTAGAGGCCCCCCAACACAAATCAACCACATAGCCCTAGCTTTGAATCACATTTACTTTATCTTTACTTTTCTGTACTCTTCATGGGTTTGCCTGGAAGCCCTCCGACGGCCACTTCGGGACAGTGGTGATCCTTGTTACTTTGCTTTTGAAGTATCCGTTAATCTATGTAATAGATTGCCATCGCCTTGTTACTTCGCTTGTGAAGTATCTGTTAATCTGTGTAAAAGATTGATACCTTCGCTCCTAGTGCAACACTTAGCAGAATTTGGTCCTCGGGCCGAATTGGTACTTTGAATCTACTCCGTTGCAGGTTTCCATGTTCGGAGCTACTTCGTCGGAGGTGTCCGGAGCTGAGAGATTAGTTTCGGAGGTTGCCAGAACACCCTTCGGCGAGACTGCTTCGACCGCACGTCAACACGCTTCGCCAGCACGCTTCGTCACGATAGGCTTTGCCATGCTCGTACTCCGCTCCGGACGAAGCAGCACTCGTGCATTGCATCTAAAGTCATTATTCTGTATCATACTATATCGGAGACTTCGCGCCGAACCCCGCTGTTCGGAGGTGATTGTCGCGTCTAGATCCAAACGCTGAAGGTACCCTTCGGCGGGACACTTCGCATCAGACGCCGAAGGTACACTTCGGCAACCCCCTTTGCATCATACTTCGAACAACCGGGCTCCACTCGGTTTGCCGATTTGTACTGTTTAATATATTTCTTTCGGCTAATTGGATTATTTTGTGTGATCTGATTGCCTGGCGACTCCACCCCCCTTATCACGGCTAAGGTTAGTCAGAACGCGATGTTAGTGCTGTATTACGCTTAGGCTTGTCCCTAAGTATCCGCTGTGGGATCAGAATGGCGACTAGAGGGGGGTGAATACGCACCTCGACACTTTCTTTCGAAGTGATGGCCTAATCAAATCACCCAACGCACCTCTAAAAACACAAATTCAAGTTTCAAATAAATCAGTACAAAACTTGTGCTCAAACAGATTCAAACGGCCAAAAACAGCTTTGATTCTAGCTATTAATCAACTTGTATCAAATTACTCACACAATCAGCCAATTCAAGTTTGTAGAGACAAATCAACTTGTTTCAAATCAATCTCACATGAAATTCATATACTTCTGAATTTTTCGGACGATGAATAGTGAAAGTGACTTCAATAACATGCATTTGACAAATTCTGATCGAGAGTGCAAATTTCAATTTACAAGTTAGTTTCAGATCATCATTCAATATTTCAAAATCTGTCCTCAAAGCTTAAAACTGAATATCCAACAAGTAGAGCACTTCAATTCAGAATTCTTGTATCCATTCAGAGTTGTCGGACAGTGAATAGTACCTTAAGCTTCAAAACAATTCAGCATATAAGTTTTGAACCAATTTTTCAAACTTCAACTTAAGAGCAAAAATAGTTTCAGCACATGAGAACTAATATTGATCATATAAGTTTCAGCACAATCAGAAAACTGAAGTAGCAAATCAGACTATGCAGATTTAATGAGTAGAGACACAAAATTTCAGATTAGATCACTAATTCAGTTCAGTGAAAATAAACTCTGAAACAGTAAAAGTTCAGCTAAGATTTTAAACTAGGTTCAGAATAATAAATGGACAGATTTGAGTAAACTACATATGCTGAAAATAGATTGCAATCCAGTTCAAATTTTGGAAGCTGATCAGATTTCAGCTTGCTACACAAAAGTGATCAGCAAAACAGTACTAACTTGACACCTTCAGCAGTTTAACCAAAAACCAGATTACTTTCAATTCATACAAAAACTGAAATCAAAACCTTCTTGATATTTAAACAGTAACAGCTGCACATATTATTTCAGGATTGAAATATTTTTGAGCACTATTCATGGTAAGCTATTTTTCATGAGATCAACAATTCTGAACCTGAATAGCAGATAACTGATGGCACAATGAATCAATATTTATGAACATCTAGCTTCAGTCATAGCAAATGCAGAACACAATATGATCTATTAAGTACTATGTACACTGCCAAACTATTGCAAAACAGACAACATCAGTGTAAAAAGTTTCTGAACTCACAACTCCCTTCACAGCATTCCTCTTAATTAATTTCAGACATGCAGAATTATATCAGGTTTTTAACTCAGAATAAAATCACATTCAGATCAAAGCTGAACATGAATCAGGATAAATAAACAAAACAGACCTGATGATCTCACTGTAGAAAAACAGACATAATTCAAGAACTAGTTTCAGTGGACTTTTTCAGAACAAAAACTTCTCTTCTCAGAGTACATATCAAGTTCAGAGAATAAACTGATTCATCAACACATGCATTTAGAGTTGTAGAGAATTAGCTTGTCTAAAACAGACCACCACTATTCTCAAATCAGACTCTATTCAAGCACTTCTTTGAATCAGATCAAGGATCAACAGATTACAAGCTGAACTCATTAACCAAACAATTCATCAGACTTGAACCAATTCAACATCAGCACACTATGAATTCAGATAGGGATAAAAGGATGATCAAGTTAACAGAAAAAACACTGTACCGATTCTGAAAAATCACTTGCTCACTATAGATTTACCAGAAACACTAGAGAACACTATGTTCATTTGATAATTGCCATAACAATAAATTTTCTCAAGGAAACATCCTAATCTGATCAAGGATAATCAGGATTCAAACTCTGAACTACAAGAAAAACAGACTAGATCATGGACTGCATGTGAATATTTTAACAAAACCAAGCATCAAATCTAGTCTGAATTTGAATCAATCACACCCAAATAGAATCACACAAAAACCATCTCAGATCATCAAGAAAATCACATAAAATTCGAAGTGAAAATACCTGAATCAATTGCTGAAAAAACTGGTTCCTGGATGGTGAACATTCCTTGCTGGTAGGGTTGTAGCAGTCCAGCAAATCCACTTAGCGCTGTTCACGGTCAAGCATTTTCAGCAACAAAACACATTTCGGCAGAACAAGATTGTGCAAGCAAAAACAAATTTGATTTCCATCAACGAAAGTTTTGGTTCTACTCAGTTTTTTTTCAGATGACAGCAAGGGAGGGGGATAAATATCCCACCTGCCCACATTCTAGAAGGCCACTTTTTTCAGATTGCCCCCTAGAAAGACACAATATTCAAAACTAAAAAAATGAAACTACCCTATTACAATAGACCTCTTTTTAGACTATTTTCAGAATATGTATACTCCAAAAATACTCTAAAAAGTACACACTAAGACACTAAAAATTTAAACTAACACTTTGACACTATTTTATTGAAATAGTAAAAACGATAAATGTTTCGACGGTTTTAAGCAAAAACCGACAAAGCCTTTTCAGTCCTTCGACTCGTGACACCGCTTCGCGACTCCGAGCGCCAGCAAGCCACTTCCGCTCTCGATCCCCTCGAGCCGCGCAAATGCGTGTCCTGGCCTCCCTCTGGCGAACACGGTCGACACGCCGTCGCAGTCACCGTCCGTCCGAGTCTCGCTCCGTCTCTTCGTGCACTCTTGAGATTTTCTCCAACTTCACCCGGCCTCCCTGATCCTCGGCATCAAGCTCCCGGCTCGACCCTCGATCACCTGCCATCGATAGTCGGTCAGCATCTCCACCCTGCACAAACAAGACAAGCCAAAACAAAAACAAAACGCACTGCTGAAACCCTCGGCAGCCACACCTTCACTCCACATCGAAACCCTCGATGCACTCCACATACTCTCGACCACTCATTCGCTCAAACGCTCATCATTGTCAAGCACTCATGATCCAGACCAAAACCACCCTTGGTTTCTCAATCTCCCCCTTGATGAGTGCATTGACAACCCCAAAGAAAATACATGATGAAGTAGCAATTTATGCACACAAGTGACCATAAAACTCACAAAAGAACAAAACATGTCACTTGGTAAAAGATCTCCCTGCTTGGGCAAAAACCTTATGCAAGACAACGCAAAAGCAAAAGCATCAAAAGCGCATCGCATCAAAACATCAAAAGCGCATCGCATCCAGAGCATTTCAACATGAAAGCCAACTCCCCCTTAACAAAGCAATCCAAAAGCCAAAGCATCATGTAGATCATTTCCCCCCCTTTGACAATGCAGGCATCAAGGAGATAAAAAGATGCAAAGAGGGGAATGAGGGTAAAACAGAGATGTGAGCTTCTGAGACATGAGCAACTACAATTACAGTACAATCAAGCATTCGCCTTGAATATCATCTAAAACAACTGTATGACATCCTCATATGTAGACCATCTAAATAAAAAGCATGAGCAACCATTTTCAGATTTTAGCAAATAAAAGCATCACCACTCAGACTAGAATACTAGACATGTCAATGCATGAGATTCAAAAGCTAAGCAAGCACACACTAGATAAGTGTATCCCACTTCAAGGTGCTTGAGCAAACATGATATGCAATGAATTTTAAATTTTTCATTTTTGTGCCAAGGGTTATTTGCATGTCAACCTTATGCTAACCGACCATGCTAAGCCTAGATTGAAACCATCAGAAGCTTAAAGCAATGGTCTTGACAGACAATACAACGTCCCGGTTCTTACCAAAGTGCTATGGTAAGCCGTCCAGAATAAAGTAGTGAGACAAAGCAAACCCACCTGGATCTTTTCAAAATTCAGCACACAAAAGCATGAATATCATTCATTTTCATTTTCATTCATTTTTCATTTTCTTTTTCATTCAATTCCATTTTCATTTTCAGACATTTTTGATGAACTCATGTTGCGTATCAGCAACCAAGTAAAAAGGACCTAGCTATCTGGTGTGTGAAAGACAACAAAAGCACTCAGCCAATCCAAGCTAGATTCTAGACTAAGCAGTGACCATTTTCAAATTTTCACAAATAAAAGACATCCTCATGTCAATTTTCAGATGAATACATGTCAAATAGTCAACAGCATTAAAGACAATTGATCAAAGGCATAACAAAGCATGTACTAGTAAAAGCAATTAATCATATGACAGAAGCTCATGCAATGCTACACAACTCCCCCTCAAAACATGCTCGTATCTCTTGGATGCTCAGTGAGAGGGTGAGATAAAAATTGCTTTGGAATCCAGAAGCGCAAAACACAAGATCCAGGCAAAAGTAGAAGACTAACCATGCACAGGAGATAAACCATGATAAAAAGTGTGTGGTCTAGCAATAAAGTGCCAACCTGGAAAAAGGTCTCCCAACCTGTCGAGCATCAAAGCCTCTTACACGTGATCTACCACCATATGAAGCATGGTGTACACCACGAGGGGAAAAATCACTCTCATGACTCCCTAGGTAGAGAAGTAAAATCTTGAGTACTCAGAGCTGGGTTTAGAGATAAGATGCTTAGGTATCCAGCGCTGAACAACCCGAAAAGTAGATAAAGCAGGAGACTGTGTGTGATGAGAATCATACTGCACATGTGGTCTCCTAGCAACTCGCTAAGGTCTCCTAAAATAATTAGAACCAAAATGCCTACGTGGTCTATCATCATACGAGGTACGATATACACCACGATGAGCATAGATACTCATATAACAGTAAGGAGTCTCAAAATCAGGATGAGAGCGAAAAGCAGACTCATGCATACCTAAAGATGGGTAGTGCATGTCTGAAAACTCATAGCAAAAGATCATCGCTCATCCCTGATACGAAGAAAGCAAAACCCAATCAAATGACCCACCCGATGACAATTAGAACAGTGATACACTTTCTTGGGTGTGTGGGTATGAGTCTTAGGCGCAAATCTCACAGTTTTCTTGGGTTTAGTTGAGGAGGATCATCTGATGCACGAAGAGCTTTCTTTGTTGGTTGGGTAGGATTCTTGGCTTTTTGATCGGTGTCTAACTGGGCTCTTTCTTTCTCAAGGGTAGTGGGAGGAGCGAACACAGTTTCGCTCAAAGTGTTTGGAGTGGTTCACTCAAAACCCAACCCGAGAGCTAACACTGCCCTGTCAGCACACATTTTGGTTTTAGCCAAAAGCAGGTCCATCCTACCCTTTCCTTCAGTGCATTTTTCAACAACGAAGAGAAGGTAGTCATTCTCACATTTCAATTTTTCCGCTTGCTCTCTAGCAAAGTTGAGTTGGTCCTTAAGGGTGATGCGGGTGGGACACACCGGCTGCACATCCTTAGAAAACTCAGCACTCTACAATCTAGCCTTGAGTTCATCAACATGCCTATCTCTCAAATTTATGCTCTCAACAAGTAAAGGACAGTTCAGGCATTCGTTAATGACCGCAGGACTAGACTCCACCAACAAAAGCTGCTTTTCAGTTAAATCCAGTTTTTCAACAGTTTGAGCATGTATAAGTCGCAGCTGAGCAAGTTCATTCATGACAGTAAGACATGACTCACAATCAGCATCATCAGACTTAGATTTTAAAATAGCAAGTTCAGTGGAAATAGCTTCAAGTCTAAGTTTTAGTTCTTTACGTTCTTTAGTAGCAAGTTTAAGTAATCTATCCTGAGAATAAACAACATCATGCAATTCATCATTCTGAACAAGAAGCTTATCACGGGATAGATGTACCTCAGAAGTGTCAAGCTCGTCGCTGTTGTAGTCACCGTCGACCACAAAATAAATGTTGGTGATGTCCACTGTCTTCTTCTCCTTCTTCTCTTTCTTGGGAGGCTCCTCGCTTGATGTGCTGTCGATGTCGCTGAGGGTGGCCACAAAATCTTTGGCTACTCTCTTAGCCATTTTCCTCGCTTTCCTCCGAAAGAAGGTTTCTTGTTCCATTTTTGGTGCTTGTACTCATTTTCATTTTTAGTTTTCAGTTTAGGGAAATTAGCTTTAATGTGAGACGTATCTCCACACTCAAAACATCCCTGTGACCGTCCTCTCCTTTGGTCTCGTCTATCATTGTAAAAGTGAGTGAACTTCCTGACAATGAGAGCGAGCTCCTCATCATCTAGAGCATCCACTTGTTTTTTTTTGACAGAGACAAGGGAGGACAAGTCAAAAGCACCAGAGAAAACACAAGCTCCAGAAACACCTAATGAATTACCTCCAGATGAGGTGCCACTGCTGGAACCGAAAACTAGTGCCATGGACTGTGGCAAAGAGCTCCCAATCCCAAAATGAGTATCAAAGTATCAAAGCTTACTGAAAAGTTCATTGCATGTCAAAGTATCAAAGCTAGCAGATTCTTCAATGCTAGAGATCTTAACTTCCCATATGCTACGATCCAGAGCATAGAGAAGTTTGATCGCACGGTCATGATTTGAGTAAGCTAAAGTCCCAGTGGCGCACAAATTATTGATAATTCCATCAAAACACGCAAACATGACATCTACCGATTCGCTATGGCCTTGAACACACATTTGGTATTCTTGATTATACGTGCTCTGCCTCCTGGCCTTAATCTGGGTAGTGCCCTCATGAAAAGTACTCAAGGTCGACCAAATCTCTCGAGCAGTACGAAGGTGTTGAACCCTATCGAACTCGTTGTAACTCAGACTGATAAAAAGAATGTTTCGACGGTTTTAAGCAAAAACCGACAAAGCCTTTTCAGTCCTTCGACTCGTGACACCGCTTCGCGACTCCGAGCGCCAGCAAGCCACTTCCGCTCTCGATCCCCTCGAGCCGCGCGAATGCTTGTCCTAGCCTCCCTCTTGCGAACATAGTCGACACGCCGTCGCAGTCACCATCCATCCGAGTCTCGCTCCGTCTCTTTGTGCACTCTTGAGATCTTCTCCAACTTCGCCCGGCCTCCCTGATCCTCGGCATCAAGCTCCCCTCTCGACCCTTGATCACCCGCCGTCGACGGTCGGTCAGCATCTCCACCCTGCACAAACAAGACAATCCAAAACAAGAATGAAACACACTGCCGAAACCCTCGGCAGCCACACCTTCACTCCACATCGAAACCCTCGATGCACTCCACATACTCTCGACCACTCATTTTCTCAGACGCTCATCCTTGTCAATCACTCATCATCTAGACCGAAACCATCCTTGGTTTCTCATCCGCACACTTTTGGATCATCGAACTGACCCAAGTGCGGGGGCATGTTTTCGTGTCAACAGGTTTCACAATCTCTCTCTTGATGAGTGCATTGACAACCCCAAGCAAAGACATGATGAGGATACAAGTTAAGCGCACCAGTGACCATAAAACTCATAAAAGAGCAAAAACATATCACTTGGTAAAACATCTCCCCCTTTTGCAAGGCAACGCAAAAACATCAAAAGCACATGAAAGCCATTACTCCCCCTTAACCAAGCAATCCAAAAGCCAAAGCATCATGTAGACCATTTCTTCCCCTTTGACAATGCAGGCATCAAGGAGATAAAAAGATGCAAAGAGGGAAATGAGGGTAAAGTAGAGATGTCAGCTTCTGAAATATGAGCAACTACAATTATAGTACAAACAAGAATTTGCCTTGAATAACGTCTAAAAGTACTGAATGACACGCTTAGATAAATACCATCTAAACAAAAGACATGAGCAAGCATTTTCATATTTTAGCAAATAAAAGCATCACCACTCAGACTAGCATACTAGACATGTCAAGGCAAGAGATGCAAAATCTATCCAAATACTATCCAGATAAGCGTATCCCACTTCAAGGTGCTTCAGCAAACATGATATGCAATGAATTTCAACTTTTCATTTTTGTGCTAGGGGTTATTTGCATGTCAACCTTATGCTAACCGACCAAGCCAAGCCCACGTCAAGCAAAAGACCATCGGAAGCTTAAAGTATTGATCTCGGTATACACTTCAATGTCCCAGTTCATACCAAAGTGCTATGGTAAGCCGTCTAGAACAAAGTAGTGCGACAAAGCAAACCCACCTGAATCTTTTCAATTTCAGCACACAACAGCATGAATGTCATTCATTTTCATTCTCATTTTCATTCATTTTTCATTTTCATTTTCATTCATTTTCATTTTCATTCATTTTTGATGAAATCAAGTTGTGTATTAGCATCCAAGTGAAAAGGACCTAGCTATCAGGTATGTAAAAGATAGCAAAAGCACTCAACCCATTGAAGCTAGTTTCTAGACTAAGCAGTGATCGTTTTCAATTTTTCACAAATAAAAGCCATGCTTATGACAATTATCAAATGAAGACATTCCAAGTAGTCAATAGTATTAAAGACAATAGTTCAGCGGCATTACAAAGCATGTACTTGTAAAAGCAATTCATCATATGACAGAAGTTCATGCAATGCTACACAGCTCCCCCTCAAAACATGCTAGAATGTCTCAGATGCTCAGTGAGAGGGTGAGTTAAAATCTGTTTTGGAATCCAGCATCGTAAAACTCGAGAACTAGGCAAAGTAGTAGACTGACCATGCACAGGACATAAGCCATGATAAATAGTGTGTGGCCTACATACAAAGCGTGAACCTAGAAAATGACGAGGTCTCCCAACCTATCGATAATCAAAGCCTCTTATACGCGGTCTAGCACCATACAGAGCATGGTGTACACCACGAGGGGCAAAATCACTCATATATCCAAGTGGGGCCTCAAAATCAGGATAAGAGTGAAAAGCAGACTCATGCATACCTAAAGATGGGTAATGCATGTCCTAAAAGTTCATCGCAAAAGAGCGTCGCTCATCCCTGATACGACGAAAGCAAAACCCAATCAAATGACCCACCCAATGATAATAGGAGCAGTGATACACTCTCTTGGGTGTGTGAGCATGGGTCTCAGCAGCAAATCTCACAGTCTTCTTGGGTTTTTGATGAGGAGGTTCATCTGGTGAACGAAGAGCTTTCTTTGGAGGTTAAGTAGGATTCTTGGCTTTTTGATCGGTGTCTTACTAGGCTCTCTCTTTCTCAAGGGTAGTGGGAGGAGTGAACACAGTTTTGCTCAAAGTGTTTGGGGTAGTTCTCTCATAACTCAACCCAAGAGCTAACCCTTCCCTGCCAGCACACATTTTGGATTTAGCCAAAAGCAGGTCCATCCTACCGTTTCCTTCAGTGAATTTTTCCACTACGAAGAGAAGGTAGTCATTCTCATATTTCAATTTTTCTGCTTGCTCTCTAGCAAAGATGAGTTGGTCCTTAAGGGTGATGTAGGTGGGACACATTGGCTGCACATCCTTAGAACACTCAGCACTCTCCAATCTAGCCTTAAGTTCATCAACATGCCTATCTCTCAAATTAATGCTTTCAACAAGTAAAGGATTGTTCAGGCATTCGTTAATGACCGCAGGACTAGACTCCACCACCAAAAGCGGCTTTTTAGTTAATTCAATTTTTTCAACAGTTTGAGCATGTATAAAATGCAGCTGAGCAAGCTCATCCATGACAGTAAGACATGACTCACAATCGGCATCATCAGACTTAGATTTCAAAATTTCAAGTTCAGTGGAGATAGCTTCAAGTCTGAGTTTTAGTTATTTTCGTTCTTTAGCAGCAAGTTTAAGCAATCTATCCTGAGAATAAACAACATCATGCAATTCATCATTTTGAACAAGAAGCTGATCACGGGATAGATATACCTCAGAAGTGTCGAGCTCATCGCTGCTGTCGTTGCCATCGACCTCGAAGCAAAGGTCGGTGAGGTCCATCGTCTTCTTCTCCTTCTTCTCCCTGACCTGACGTGCTGTCGATGTCATTGAGGGCGGCTCCTCTTCGCTCTGGCTACTCGTTTAGCCATTTTTTTGTGCTTCCCTTTAAAGTATTTATGTGCTTCCCTTTAAAGTAATGTTTCTTGTTCCATTTTTGGTGCTTGTGCTCATTGTCATTTTTCATTTTTAATCTAGGGCAATTCGCTTTTATGTGAGACGTATCTCCACATTCAAAACACCTCTGTGACCCTCCTCTCCTTTGGTCTTGTCTATCATTGTAGAAGTGAGTGAACTTCTTGACAATGAGAGCTAGATCCCCATCATCTAGAGTGTCCACTTGTTCTTTTGTGACAAAGACAAGGGAGGACAAGTCAAAAGCACCAGAATAAGCACAAACTCCGAAAATGCCAAACAAATTACCTCTAGATGAGGTACCACTGCCAGTACTGAAAACCAAAGCAATCGAAGGCAACAAAGATTTTCCAGCTCCTGGTCGAGACGCCTTGACAATCTCGGTGGACTTAAGCTTACTAAAGAGTTTGTCGCAAGTCAAAATGTCAAAGTTTGCCGACTCTTCAATCCTAGAGATCTTCACCTCCCATATGCTACGATCAAGAGCATAGAGAAGTTTGATCACCCTATCGTGGTTAGAGTAAGCCAATGTCCGAGTGGAGCGCAAATTACTCGCAATTCCATCAAAACGTGCAAACATGGCATCTACAGATTCGCCAGGGCCTTGCACAAACATTTGGTATTTTTGATTATAAGTGCTTTGCCTCCTAGCCTTAATCTAGGTAGTGCCCTCATGAAAATTTTTCAAAGTGGTCCAAATTTCACGAGCGGTTCGTTGGTGCTGGACCCTGTCAAATTCTTTGCGACTCAAACTGATGAACACTAATGTTTCTTGCTTTGCTATTGCATTCGTACTATGATTTTTCAGTCTCTGAGGTTTGAGTTTCAGGGATCACATATTGGGAATTGACGATGTCCAAAATTGCACTTCCTTGGCTCAGAAGGTAAGCCTCCATGCACACGTTCCAATAAACAAAATCATGATCATCAAACATCGGGATTTTTGAGATCCTCTCCATGTCGCCAAAACAAGGATCACAAACCGATTAAGGTCAACTGGTGATCTAACTGGCTCTGATACCAATTGTGGGATCGGAATGGCAACTAGAGGGGGGTGAATAGGCGTCTCGACAAATTCTCGTGAATCTGATGGCCTAGTCAAATCACCAAACGCACCTCAAAAACTCAGATCTCAAATTTAAATCTATCAAAAACAAATCAGGACAAAAAGGATCTTTTCAAAAAAAAACACACCCTGATTTTCACTCAACCTCGACACTCATCCATCTATCAATTGAGATAAAGAATACTAAACCACAAACTATAAGAATAACTTGCTATTCAAAGTCTATTGCTGATAAGGAACTCAGAAATAAACAATATGAAATATTTAAATAAACTTATAGTGTAACCAAGTGAGAGCTCAATCAACAATCTTGAACCAACAATTTAATTTTAGGTTATATTTCAAACTCAAACTGACATGAACTTTTAGAGGATAACTTCTGATTCAAATATTGCAAAATTCAGAATTCAATTTTAATACTTTTGACAAACTCTACATGATGAATAATACCACAAATTTAGTTTTGATTAAGAATTCAGAGTTCTAATTCAAAACCGATTTCAGTTGAACAAATTTCAGAAGCAATCAGTAATAACCATGATTCAAACTTTCAGCAAAAACATGGACAATTCAGTACTGAATTGTCAACCAAAATGTCCACAGCCCCAAAAAGAGAGCAAAAACAATATACCGCTGTGGACAGAAGCTTTTGTAATTTTCATACCTAAAATCCTTGAAACTTGGACAACAAAAGTTATGTAGAACTTATGTTCAAAAACAGTACCAAAATAGATCAAAAATCATCTCAAAGATTGAATCAAGACAGAAAACAAAGAACTGTATTCAGCTCAAATCTCAAGTTTTCAGAATGAGTTAAGCACTTTGCTGGACAGAAAAATATATGTAGAAGTGGTCAAAAACTCTTTCAAATTCCCAAAATGGAACCCTAGAAACTTGATCTTCAAAGGCTATGAAGAACTTGGATCCAAAAACAGTACCAAAACAGATTAAACATTTACTCAAAGATTGAATCCATACTGAAAACAGAACACTATACTTAGCAGAAAAATACATGCAGAAGTGATCAAAAACTTTTGAGAACTTCAAAAATGGAACCCTGGAAACATGAACATCAAAAGCTATGAATAACTCGGATCCAAAATCGGCACGAAAACTGCTCAAAAATTGTATTCAAAAGCGATCACACAAGAAATCTAACTTGGTATCAGAACTCTCTGCAGGAACAAAGTAGAAATGGTAGAAAGGATTAATTCTCAATTTCTGCAAAAAGGGTTATGGAATATCTTTGAAAAGTTGAAGCAACAAATCATCAAACATGTAGAGGGCTACACAAACACTTAACCATTTTAGCGAGATTTAAATTCTAGAACTGTGATGCCTTGTTTGATCAGCAAAAGAATTACGGAGGAATCACAGAAATCACTTGCAACTTTCAAAAATGGATCATTCAAAACATCCAAGACAAAAGTTGAATAGACTTCAATAACAAGTTCTGCATAGAAATCACTAGAAAATCGCTCTCAAAAATGAATCTAGATAGAATTTACCTCCTGCACCCAACACTGTTCCTTTTCAAATTTTCAAGAGGAACTCACATATGAAACAATGGTTCTACTCTAGAAAAGCTGATTAAAAATTTGTTTAGAGTTTGTATGGTTCAGCCCCAAGAACAGCCACATGCCCATGGATATGGTCCTCTATTTATAGGCCAACCATGGAGGGTATTTTCTGAAAAGAACCCTCTAGAATTAAAATATTACACAAAGGTCCTATTCCTTCTAATATATTTTAAGAATTAAGAAATTCTGAAAAATATACTAAAGGAGTACAATTACTCTAAACTCTCAACTCTTTATTACACATTGACTCAAAGTAAAAAGGACTCCAAACTATTGAAATTAACAAAACTTGATTTGTGACGGTTTTCAGCAAAAAACCGACAAAGCCTCTCAACCCTTCGACTCGCGACACCGCTTTGCCACTCCGACCGCCATCAAGCCACTTCTGCTCTCGATCCCCTTGAGACACCTGAATTCTTGCCCAGGCCTCCCTCTCGCAGACACGGTCATCACGCCGTCGCTTTCATCCGTCTGTCCAAGTCTTGCTCGATCTCTTCGTGCACTCTTGAGATCTTCTTCAACTTCGCCCGACCTCCCTGATCCTCCGGCATCGAGCTCCCCGCTTGACCCTCGATCACTCGCCGTCGATAATCGGTTAGCATCTCCACCATGCACATCTAAGACAAGCCAAAACATGAACGCGACGCACCACCGAAACCTCGGCAACCACTCCATAATTCTACATCGAACCCCTCGATGCACTCAACCTGACACACAACCAATCGCTCAACCACTCGATCGCTCAAAAGCTCATCCTTGTCAATCACTCATCATCCAGACCAAAACCACCCTTGGTTTCACGGAACGCCGAAGGAACCCTTCGGCGGGACCCTTCACATCAGACGCCGAAGGTACCCTTCGGCGATACCTTTTGCACTATATACTCCGAATCAGTTACGCTCCGCTCGGCTTGCTGATTTATTTTATTTAATATATTTCTTTTCGGTTAATTGGATTATTTTTTTTGTGATCTGATTACCTGGTGACTCCACCCCCCTTACCAGTATTGAGGGTAGTCGGAATGCGACGTCGGTGTTGTGTTACGCTTAGGTTTGTCCCTATGTATCCGCATAGTTTTGGATCGTCGAACTGACCCAAGTGCGGGGGCACATTTTTGTGTCAACAGTCCATCGCCATCAACACGAATCGACGCCCTTTTGAAGAGGGAGGATGAATTTGGCCAATGAAGTCTAAACCCCAACCTCACAACAGCCATGGTTTTATAATAGGATTAAGTTGTGATGCAGGAGCTAACTGAATATTACCAAACTCTTAACATGCTTGACACCCTCTATAGTATTTAAAACTATCCTCGGTCATAGTCGACCAGTAAAATCCCGCTCTTTTGAGCATTCAACACATTTTCTGGGCCGACTGATGAGTGCCACAAAGCCCCTCATGGACTTCTCTTGTAGCTACTTTGGATTGATCGACATCTAAGCAATTTAAGAGTACTCCATTAATAGTTCGGTGGTATAATACATCATCTAGCAATACAAATTTAAATGCTAAATTGCTAACTCCTTATGGACATTTCCGATCAATCCTTCGATTGGGATCTCTTAAATACTGGACGATTGAAATATCCAATCACCCTTATGGACATCCGGAGGGTTTACTAACTCCTTTCCTAGAACAATGTCTAAATTTCTAACTTCAGAGTGCCCCCGGGCCTCTCCTCCTTCAGCCGAAGGCTGACCGAATCGGTCGTGTGGAGCCGGTCAGGCCGAAGCCTTCCACCGGAGGGTTCTGGTGCGCGAAGACTTCTGTTTCTCAGAAGGCTCCAGCGTAAGGGCTTTGGTGTGCAGGACCCTTCGGTGAATGAAGGGCTCTGGTACAAGAGCTCCGACACACAACACCCTTCAGTGGTTGGAGGGGTCTGATCCGGAGGGTCCGACGGACCTCGCATCCGCCTGAAGTCCCTGGCTTCGGCATTTAGACCAAGCATTGGCTTTTCTTGTACAGAAAATTTTCCTCTCTTGACTTGATAGCCAGATGCTTGCTGAGCTAAATCATTTGCAATTGAATTGGCTTCTCACGACATGTGAGAAATTTTAAAGTCGTCAAAAATAGCAATTATGTCTAAACATTTATCCAAGTAACTATTTAGCAAGCCATTAAAACATTAAGCACTTTTAGCTACTTGTTGCACTACTAACAAAGAGTCACCATGCGCATGAACATGTTTAACACCCATGGAAGCTAGCAATTCAAGTCCTAGCACTAAAGCTTCATATTCATCTTGGTAATTAGTAGAAGGAAATTCTAAATGGGACGAGGCTTCAAAGTGCATGCCTGTAACACCCCAAATTTTCAAAACAATAAAAATATTATAAAATTCAATTTCTTGGAATTATTATTTCTGAAAATACTTTTAATACTCCTTTATACCCTTTTGAACTACAACATAGAGTAGATGACCAAACCAGGACCTGGAAATTTTTGTATAAACTCCCAAAGCCAAGAAATATTTTTGAGGATTTTTATAAATTTTTATCAACCTTGGAAGTAGCCGTAATATTTTAATCTAATTCCTGGAATTATTTTTATTCAGAAATGTATTAAAACAGTAATGGGCTCCCCTCCCTCCTTTCTCTCTCTCCCGGCCGGCCCAGCCCGTTCTATCGCGCGCCTTAGACTGACAACCCGGCCCCACCTGTCGGCGCCAAATTCCTCCCCTCGCGCGCGAACCTGACACCGCGGCCCCACCCGTCAGTCGCCACCCCGCTCGCTCGCGCCCACTGGCCAGTAGGCCCCACCTGTCAGCTTCGCCTTCAACCTCGCGTCGTCGCCCCCAAACTTCGCCGGCCACCTTTACTCTCTCGGATCCGCTCGTCGCCGGTCCCCTCCCCTTCATTATTCGCCAGCATTAAAACCCCCGGATCACGTCGCCTGTTTCCCCTTTAATCCCACGCGTAATCCCCTCCCCCGCTGTCGCCCGCATGCAGAGAAACCGCTCGCCGGCGTTAACTCACTGCCCTCCCCCGATGGCGCCCTCCCTGTCCCCGCCGGCACCCCTATTTAAACCGTTGCCCTCCACCGCGTTCGGTTCACGCATTCATTCGCACTTAGACCAAGCAGAGCGCCCGCACGTCGCCTGTTAGCGCCATCCCCCTGTTTCGTCTCCGGCCACCACTCGCCGTCGCCGCGGACCACCTCCGCCCCTGCCTCCGCCATCAACGTGACCGCAAGGACGATCCCTACCTCGGCCACGCCTCCGTTGGTCGAGGAGATCGCCGGAACACCATCGCCGACGAGGAGCCCGAACCACTCCGCCGTCTACCCTCGCCGCCGACCGCGCTTCGTCGACCCCTCACCTCGCCTAAGGTACCTTCGTGACCGCCGTAGTGCCCTCTTTCCATTTTTAGGCTTAGCTTGGGCCGCCGTCGCTCGCCGTGGCCGCTGGCCCGCTCGCCGTCGTCGGAGAAGACGACCGGCACGGGTCGAGTACCCGTGCCGTGTCGGATCTGATCCCGACCGTGCGATCGCGATCGGACGACGCACGTGAGCCCACGTGCGCGATCTAATCCACACCGTTAGATCTCGGCGAAGGGGTATGTTTTAATCTCGTGCGTCCGTTAGTTTTTAAAACCCGCGATTGATCTGGATCGCTCATCGCGTACCGGTTCGATGTTTTAATCCTGGCCGTCCACGTCGACTTACGCGTCCCGCCTCGCCCTCGCGCGTCGGATCTGGATCCGACGGTCCAGATCGACCCGGCGCACGCGCACAGTGCGCGGGTTCACCGTGAGCCTGGCTCACCGTGGACCCGAGAGGGTTTAAAATTTAAAATAAATTCCAGAAAAGGTTTAAAACTTGTAAAATTCATATCTGGCGCATTTGAACTCTAAAAATTGCCATTCCAATTTTAGAAAATTCATAATATTATTCTCTACATGTTTATACTATAAAAACAGTAGGTTTACATTAGACATTTCATGTTTATTTAAATGAATGTTTAAATACCCTTAGGTTAAAAATGTAAAATTTAATTATTTAAATTCCAGTAAAATTTATATTTATTTATTTCTTGATGATATGAATAGATCACTAAGTTTTCTATGAAGCTTTCATTTTTAGAGAACTTAAAAATGAGAATAACCCCTTTTAAAACCCCTTTCTAAAAAGGACTACTTTTTAAATTCCTTTAAAAATTTATTTATAAAATAAACCACAGAATCTTAACCATTGAATTTATCTTATTTATAATCACACCAACGTTAACTTATGAGCTTATAATGTAATGTTGTATTGTTTGATTGAATGTTGTGCTCTTTTTATTTTACCTTACTATATCAACAATACTACGACGTCGCCGAGGAGCCGGAGTACTTCCCCGAAGTCCCTCCCTCTCCTTTTGCTGAACAAGGCAAGTCACCAAACCAATCTTTTGAGCATATTGAACCCATGTTTGATTAAACTATCGCTAAAACACATAGGTTATATGTGCATTAGTCAAATGAACCCTTACATTATATTTATTTAGGATCCCCCGACCTTGATGTGCAACCCAAGCCATACTATCTCGCCTAACCTCCTTGTCACCATATGATCAATGATATTAGCTAGTGTCCAATGTATTGACACGATCGCTATAGGATAAAAATGAGTCGTAGCAAAATGGTTCTATTATATGATCCCCGTTACTTCTTATCCTTGGAAATTCTGTTGGTGATGAGTTATGGTTGTGAGTGTATGCATGGTGTGTTCTGGGTGCAAGCTAGGGCATTGGTCGGTAGCACCCGGGGCACTATAAGGACCGGTCTGAGGGATCCGTTGCAATACACTTACGTACTAACCACAAGTCTAGTGGGTAAGTCCTAACTAAGGTATGGGTTGTTCCAAACCGAGGCCACCATTTGGAGATGGGTCAAGTTGCACCTGCGGGTGACTTGTACCAACGTGGCGCAAAAGGGGGTGCGACGTTAGCCGGGATGCGGCCCGGCGCGCCGGCGAAACCTAGAGCGGGTGGTTATCGCTTGGAACATCTCATATTGAGGTTTTGGCACGAGTTCCCATGAAATGGGTCATCTCATTTGGGATGAGTGCGTGCCTTGTGGGTACAGTAGTACACCTCTGATCAGAGTCTTAAATCTTTTCGAAAAGCCGAGCCCACTGTCAAGGGCGGGTTGCGTGACATCCCCCAGTTAGTTTACTTTGAGTATGAATGTGCATGATGGATTGACATGTAAGGACCGTTGAGCGAGGTGGGGCTAACTGTACCCCTCGAGTTAGTTGATGTTGATGATGCTCATGTTTACTTTCCGCATGATTAAAATATGATTACACTAAATACAATAACTGCAACTGTGCTTTTCCGCAATGTTAGCCATTATCCTTCCTTGTTTATTATCCTACATTATTATTTGCATTTGCGGTGGCTTGTTGAGTACTTTTTGTACTCATACCCGTTGGACCCCACAGAGGATGCTTACTACGAAGACGGTCTGGAGTAGCGACCCAGTCGAGAAGAAAGATCCTGAAGAAGATGCTCGTCATGCTGTGGTTTAATTACTTTATTACCGTTTTTACCAAAACTTTGATGTAATAAATATGGTCTGCGTACCATGAATACTATCGTATGTACGCTGTCGCATGATGAACCTCTTGTATTATTGTTTTTCTTATGAAATTCAATAATGTCTCGATTTGTTAAATCGGGGCGCTACAAGATGGTATCAGAGCCGACTCGACTGTAGGAAGCCAAACAGACCCGCCTAGCCATTAGCCACAGGAAATTATTTCTCGAAAGTCTACTTTATAAACTTTGCTCCTCTCCTCACTTTATTTCAACTTACTGTTTTGTAGATGCCGGTCTACCAAGTCCACAGCTACTGCCGCCACTACGAGGGCTTCGTCCGGGAGCTCCGTATGATGCTCACCTTCCTTGGGTTCCTCTTCGAGCCCGAATTTCAAGGAGTGTACCCCGACGAGTTCGCCGGGCCTTGCGACGTCTCCCTCACCGTCCACGGCTCTGGGGAACACCTGCTGCCCTACACCACCGCACTTGGAGGCCCGACTTTCGACGTCGCGTGCCAACGAGTCGCCCTTCAGGCCCTCATGGAGCTGAGGATGATCTACGACGATCATCTTCAGAACTCGTCCTTCCGGCTCATGCCGAAGCGCACTCCCGGAGCCCACCGTAGCATCTACCTCGGAGTTCACTCCGTGCGTGATCCGGTCATGGCCCGGCAGTCACGTCTTCTGCAGGCCATGGATGATCTCCACACCGAGGCGGTGCTCGACGCCGACGAGCACCATGAGGCGGTTGAGTTCCTTCGTGAAGAAACAAAGAACTTGATCCAACAGAACGGCAAGTTGCAGCGCAAGATTATGCAGTTGCAGAAGGATATCGCGGAGATGGTTCCTCTTCTTCCAAGGAAGAAGAAGCCCATCCGTGAGCCCCTCCCTCGCCCCAAGAGGATCCCGCCACGACCCTCCCCCGCCAGGCCCTCTACCAGCGCCCCTCCTCCACGCCCCGGCCTCGTCTCCGACTCCATCATCGAGAATATTCTCGAGCCCACCATCTCTCTGGAGCCGCGCACTCGTGGTTCCGAGAGCACGGAGACCGCCTCCAGTGGCGAGTAGGCGTTAGGAGACGCTATTTAAATAAAAATCATAATTTTGTATGTGGTGCCGTCTGCAACGAGTTGGGTTGTAGATGGAATAAGAGCTTGGATGTAATGAACAATTTATACCACTCGATATATTTATGTGCTTGAATCTTATATGATATTTTTGGTTGTATTATTGTTTCGTCATCTTTTGCTTTATCACTATGTATATTCAGAAGATGGCCGACCACCAGAACACCGGCTCCAACAACGGAGCAGGAGGAAGCCGTGATGTGCCTGAGGGTGTTGTGCCCAACTGGGGTGCAACGGGCCCGCGTCAATCTGGGTCGCCTTCCGCCAACCACCCCACCTTGGCGGAGATGATGGCGAATCAGAACCACCTGATCACCGCCCTCCTCACCCAAATGCAGAACCAATAGAGGATACCTTGATCTCCCAGATCTTTGGGTCCAAGGTATGGAGAACCTTGAGCGCCTGTTCGTGATCTGAGACTAACTGAACACCCTCAGCTTTGTTGTCCCGAAGCTTGTTTAGGATCGACTGAAAACGACCAAACAACGCTTCAACAGATTCACCCGGCTTTTGTGTGAAGTTCTCATATTCACGCCGGTAGGTCTGATAGAGCTGAGCCTTGACCTAGGCTGTCCCCTCATGGTGTGCCTGGAGGGTAGCCCAGATCTCTCTCGCAGTGGAGAGATGGCTCACACGCTCAAATTCAGTGGGACCTAAACCAGAAAACAAGATGTTCACAGCTTTGCTATTGTTCACATGCTAAGCGATGATACCAGGAGTACCACGCTCAGCAACTGGCAATATGGCAAACGTAGCGTGAACGCAAATGTCCCAGATGTCCGAGCTTTGGCTCATGAGATAGGCTCGCATGCGAGTCTTCCGATAATTATAGCCATAAGCTTCCAAGGACGGGACCTTGCCAGGAGACGTCATGATCACTACTGGAGTTTAGAACCAGTTAAGGTATGGAAAAACCCTAACCAGGCTCTGATACCACTTGTAGGACCAAAAGTAGCGACCAGAGGGGGGTGAATGGGCGCCTAAAAAAATTTCTTCAAATCTATGGCCTATTCCCAACACCCAACGTACCTCAAAAGACTAAGGAGCAAAATATAAACAGATCACCGAAAAAGTATCATGCGAAGCATACTCCGAAAAATTTGAAGTCTAATCAACCAGAAGATACAAACAGTAAATCAACTTCGCTCTCTCACTAGCAGACTTCACTGCGAAGCATTCAATCACTCGGACTTTGATGTACAGAGATTAGCCTTGGGCGAAGTCTCTAGCAGGCTTCGAATGACGAAGCTAGTCCAGTACAGCAACCTCCGAATGTGGCGAAGCAAACAAAAAATATCCAAACAAGATCACCTTTTCAAGACAATGTGCATACTTCGATTTACTCCCTTGAGAACCACGCACAAAACTCTGAGAGTCAGCAAGGAGAGACTCCACACTTCGAACAGGCTGAAAACTCCGAAGGTTGCAAAAATAAAATCGAAGCCTGAAAACCGGAGCTACGCGGCAACTTTCGAAGAAGACTTCGCACGAAATCAACGAAGCCTGCAGCACAGCGAGGATGGACTTCGGAGCTTCGAAACTCCTGACCGAAGCCTGCTGCCTAGCTTCGCAACTAGACTACTTCGCACCGGAATTAATTTAGTTGCCAGGAAGCTAGCTCTAACACCACGAGACGTGCAAAAACAGTGTCAAACAGCTACCACAAGTAGCCTGTGACTCTACACAGAAAAAACTGTAGAAATTAAATGTCAAGAAAAACTTTGGTAGCTTCTGCCTCTATAACAACTAGCACTAGATAGCCCTGCCAAACTAGACTGAACAGCAAATCAGTACTAGCTGTCTAGGCGTCCGGTAGGTGTGCAGCCATACTGCTGCTAGTTGCGTGAGAGATGAAACACTTAGAGGAAAGTACACTAGAAATGTACAAATCTGAATATAAAACAGTGACTCACAGTAAAAATGCAACAGAACAGCAGCTAACTAGAGAAAGCAAGAAAAGCTCTTGAGTATTTCCTGCAGTCTACACGTACAAAGGCAAAAAGGCTAGAGTCTCTAGCTCCAAAAATTAAGAGCAACTTTCAAAGCATGAAATAAATTTTTCACACGTTCTGTGAAGCAACGGCAACAAAGATTAAAATAACATGTTTGTGAAACTACGTGCAACACATAACTAGATAATACATGCATCCAGGAAGAGATTTCTCCAGATCACGCGAAGAATAAAAACACAGTAAAATACTCTTCACGATGAATAAAAAATAGATGGCAGGAACGCATTGTAGCAGAAACTGCAGCTATCGCACACAGATGAACTAGGCACGCAAAACGAGGCAGCAAGAGATAGATTCATAGCGTGACGTTCAATGACTAAGAGAGGAATAATAGAACCTGATGTGGAGATTTCTCTATCAACGAAGAAACAAAAACTTGATGAACCCGTGAAGAACAGTGGCGGCGCACAAACTAGAGTTGAACAGGAAAGTAATGTGGGGAAAGTGAACTCTGATTTTTAGATTAAAGTGAGTTAACCCTAACCCTAGGGATTGGGGCCTATTTATAGGCAGCCCAATAAATGGGGAAAATGCCGAAATACCCCTAGGGTTTTTACAGACACTGAAATAAATGGAAAAGACCAAACTACCCTTAGGATATTTTTACAGACTCGACTGACTGACTGTGGGCCTAAGGACAAAATAGTAAACTCCTATTTACAGATGACTTATCCGGAAGCTAAGCTTTCGTAGCGACTACGGCTTCTCTTCTGGACAGTCCGATGCGAGATCAGCGGTCGTCAGTTTTGCGCCGAAACTGACAAAGCCTCCACCGACTTTGCACCAGGTACCCGGATTGGGCCGGCCCGACTCCGCAGCTCTCTCAGCCCGGCAATCGCTCACCGCCCGTGTACCTGAGTCAATCCTGGTCAATAGCCCAGTGGGTCTTCTGCTGCTCCTAGCCCATGTACCGGATTGGGCCAGCCTGACTTCGCGGCCCCTCTGCCCGACAGTCGCTCGCTGCCCGTGTACCTGAGTCACACGCGGCCCAAACGCAGCAGGTCTTCTCTCTCTTTTCAGTCCTCTTTGACTATCGTTGACAATGACTCATCACATCTGGAGCCATGAGGCCCACGCTATTCAGCATGGCTCCTCATCGAAGAACTGCTGCAACTCCGTCAATACTGCAAGAAGTTAAGTTGGAAGTGAAGACTACAACGCAGCCACAGGGCCTAGCTTCGAAGCTCAGCAAGACAGGCGTCGGGGGCAAAAGCATCCTCGTTCAGAAGTTTTGAAAATTACACCCCCGCAGAAGTTTGCCCCAAGGGCTCCGCAGCCTTCAGGAAGCAAGACCAGCGGCTGGAGGCCGCCAGGGAAACCGGTTGGCAAAGCCCAGGCCTTTTTCTGTTGTATCCATGGTGAAAATCGGAGTCACGCAACTGATGCGTGCAAATCTATGCTTGCTTTAAGAGGAGAGTATTTGGAAAGAACATCGGGTCGAGGCACTACTGACCGAATTCCGACCGAAGTGCGTCCGGAGCATGTCTAGGCTGTGGCACGAATAGAGAACTTTGACCCTGCAAGACGGTCTCCGATGGTCAATGTTATGCCACCTCCGAAGTAAGAAGAGGGACAAGATCGAGAGAAAAGAGTAGTCCTCCCCATCTCCGGAGGAGGGACCCTCAGAAGTATGTCGAAGAGGCAAGAAGAATTGGGAAGTGGGCTGTTGAGTTAGCACCCTTCAGCATATCCTTTGTGGCAAGAACAGCAATTAAGTCACAAGTGTTGGCGGACTTCGTGGCAGAATGGACTCCCCCTGCAGCATGGGCTCCGGAAAAGCCAAGTGAAGGGATTTGGACTATTTATTCTGATGGAGCTTTCCAAGCATCTGGAGGAGGTGTCGGAGCCGTGATAATTTCGCCTTCAAGGCAAAAGGCAATGTACTCCGCAAGACTCAACTTTAAGTCTACCAATAATACAGCGGAGTATGAGGGAATTTTGTTGGGACTTCGAAAGGCACATGCTCTAGGCACTACAAGAGTTGTTATTAAGACATATTCTCAGATTGTAGCAGGGCACGTAGACAAGAGCTTTCAAGTTCGGCATCCACAGCTTGTAAAATATTTGGAAGAAATCTGTAAGATTGAATCAGCATTTAAAGGGATTTCCATTCGGAGTATACCTAGAGCAGAAAATGCGTAGGCTGACATCTTAGCAAAAGCTACAGCCGGAGCTATGGACATACCATAAAAAGCTTTTTATGAAGAACTCAGTACACCTTCGGTGCCACAAATCCCTGCTGCGGAAGTCCTTTGCATTCCAAGTACAGATTGGCGAAGTTCAATTATGGAATTGTTGAAAGGAGAAGCAAATATGTCTGAAGGGCCACAGTTTTCGAGGTTAAAACTCAGAATTCGGAATTACCATTTAATCAACGGTATTTTATACAAAGCCGAAGTATGTTCCCCTTTGCTCCGATGTATACCTCAAGCCGAAGGTCATGAAATTCTTCGAGAAATTCATGAAGGACTTTGTGGTAGCCATTTAGCCCCTCGAGCTTTGGTAGGAAAAACACTTCGCCAGGGGCTTTATTGGCCTACAATAGTAGCTGATGCGGAGAGCTTAGTCCGCACTTGCCAAGGATGTCAGTGGATGGGACGAAGAAGTCATCGCCTACCAACTACTCTTCAAGTCATTGCTCCAGTATGGCCCATGGCCAGATGGGGTATGGATCTTATTGGTCCCTTCCCAGTAGCAAAAGGAAATTTGAAGTTCGTAGTGGTAGCAATCGAATACTTTTCAAAGTGGGTCGAAGCAGAGCCCCTAACAGCTATCACTTCGAATAATGTACAAAATTTTTTCTGGAAGAATATTATATGCCGGTTCGGAGTGCCTCGGCAGCTGACAGTTGAAAATGGAACATAGTTCGATGTAGAACCCTTCAGGAAATTCTGTGAAGACCTAGGCATCCAATTATGTTTTGCTGCAGTAAGACATCCTCAATCTAATGGAGCTATTGAAAGAACCAACGGTAATATCTTGTCAGGCCTGAATCGAAGAATAGTGGGATTGGCAAAAGGGTTGTGGACCGAAGAGCTCCCAAAGATCCTATGGTCTATCCGAACAACTCAGACAAGGTCTACCGGCTTCACTCCTTTTAGACTATTATTCGGAGATGAAGCTATGACACCAACGGAGCTTAAAGGAGGATCCCATCGCAGCACCGAACCGGAAATAGAAGCAGAAAGACAAACTTCACTTGATTTAATAGAAGAGACAAGACTTCGAGTTGTTGCAAATTTGTCAAAGTATCAGCAGTAGACGAAGACTTGGTTTGACCCGAAGGTCAAGATTAATGAACTTAGGCTGGGTCATCTCGTTTTGCGAAGTATCATAGCACCAGGGAAATTAGGAAATAAGTGGAAAGGTCCGTACATAATTGTTCGCTCAGGGCGTCTTGGTTCTTTTAAGTTAGCTAATTTGGAAGGTGAAGAGTTAGTGCATACATGGCATGCGGAGCACCTAAAGCGATATTTCGCATACGGGCTCCTTGTAATCATTTGTAAACACCTTTCAAATCAATAAAGCAAATGGTTCAGATAATACCTACCCCCATAAACTTCCCACTTCTAGTGGATGCACTGGAATAGCGGAGTTGACCGGGAGGGAAGTGTCATTAATTTGAATCATATTTTTCGGACTTCGGACCACTGGTCCGAAGCTTCCGACGAGGTGGGAAGTCACTGAAAAAACGGATTCCAAGCCACCGACTTGAAAGCATCCGTAAAAAGAGTCCAAGGAGACAAAATAATGCGGAGTCCAAGCCATCGGCTTGAAGGCATCCGTAAAAAGAGTCCAAGGAGACCACTGCGAATTCCAAACCACCGGTTTGATAGAATTCGCAAAAAGAGCCGAAGGAGGCCAAAACAAAACAGAGTTTGAGCTAATGAGCTTCGAATATGTGTGAAAAAAGTCCAAAGTGACTAATCGTTCGGGACACTAAAGTTTCCGGAAAGTTGTCCAAAGTGATTTCTTTCAAAAAACAAGGTACTAAGTTACCAATCTTCAGACTCCAAGTAGTCGAAGACATTTTATAAGATTTTAATCAATCTTTAAATTGCTGAGGGGCTCCGAGCCCCCAAAATTGTACTCCTAAGTTTTTCTTTGCGCCTAACCATCTTTGAATATAGTTCGAAGTTGCTTACGCCCAAAGAGGGGATGGGAAATAGGGAGACAATTTTAAGTCAATATTTATTATTCGAACAAATTATGATTACATCATGAAAATCGCTATCTATACCGAGAAGGAATCGAAGACCCCTTCGATCTCTAGAGCTAGGGTTGGAACGACTAGTTCCAGATCCGGGAGTTCTAACAACTTTACGTTTAACTCTCCTACCTCCCTTCGAAGCTCTGAAGTCTTTCTGTTCTTGTTGAAGCTCAGCCCAAGTTCAGAGTCGTTCGGGGCTCCTTTCCCAGCTTCCAAGTTCTTCAGGTTTTTTGCCTTGAGCTTCACCTTCATCTTCGGACCATGCAATGTCTTTGAAAGATGAAGTTTCCAAGTTAACTCCTTTTTCTTCCTCTTTAATATAAGATAGTATATATTTGCTTACTTCGGGCGTAATAGCACCGGAGCTATCTCGAGGAACTAAAAATCGAGGGCGCTTGTGAAGTTTTAAAAGATCGAAGGTAGCCCATAGTAGGCGGAGTTCTTCGTTAACGTTTAACACTTCGACATCTTCCATATGAGGCGAAGCCTAAAAACGTGATAAGAAAATTTTCATTCATAAATGTACAAAAAGCATGATGCTTTACATAGTCAGGATCCTAAGGTAAATCTAGACCTGCGGGTTTGGCGGAGGCTGGCTGCTCGAAGCTTGCAACCGAGCTTGCTTTTGGCATTGCCCTTCATCAATCCAAGCCTTGATCGCAGTGCGACCTTCGACTCTCCATGAATCTTGGAAGGCTTGCCAAGCAGCGGCCATGTCTTTGGAAGGATTGAGAAGCTGGTTTTCATCGAAGGTAATGGCAGCCGCCTCTGCGTTCGGAGTTATCGTTATTCCCAAATCTTCGTAGTAGCGAAGTATGCCGATAGTAGCCACTTGTCCGGAGAGTTCTCCGTATCGAATGCCTGTCGTCTTCATCGTCTTCGCAGCTCCTTGGATCATTTTTAGCCACCGAAGCAAAGAGACGTTGTCGTTTGAAGGAAGTGTCCCAGTAGTACCGAAGTACTCTAGGACACTTAGGAGTTGGTTCATGACCTCCGTAGCTACTTTCTCCGATTTCAGCTTATCGTCAAGTAAAGCGTCCTTCGCCGAAGTCAGCTCCTCTACCACGGCGGAGAGCCTAGCTGCCTCCGTAGCTAGAGAATTTTTCTGGGCAAGCAGGTTGCTAGCCTCCTCTACAGCTTTGGCTTTTTCCTCTTGGAGCTTGACAAGTTCAGCCCCCGCCGTAGCATGCTCCGCCCGCATCTTTTCTATTTCCGCCAGAAGCACAATTTGTTCTGCTTCGAGCTCCTTATTTGCAGTCTCCAAGATTTGCCTAGCCATCCGTTCTGCTGAGACCATGTTGTCTAAATGGGAAACTCGACCTTCGGAAATGTTAAGAGATCTCTGAACAGTGGTGATTTCCTCTCGAAGCCGAAGGTTTCCGCGTTCATTTGAAACGTTCGCAGCTCGGGCCAAGACTATTTGCTGCCAAGAGAAAAAACCAAGGTGAGAAATTATTTGTATATAAGATTAATTTTGTTTTGCAGATACTTCGTACCTGGTACGCTGCACGCTCCATAGCAGTGTTGAGCTCCGAACCCTCAGCCTCGCTCAAGATGGATACCAAGTCTGTCTCCCCGACTTCGTGGCTAGCTCGATCCAAAGGCTCGAGCAAAGTCCGAAGTCCGGTTCTTCGCTCCAAGAAAGGAGCTAGAAGAGGGAGCATAGACAAGGCCCTCTGGTCGTCTTCGTTCGGCGAGGGGCCGGAGCGCTGGGCCGTATCTTTTGGAACTTTGGCAGACTGACCCCCTCTGTAGATTGGCTTCCGTTTGACGATTCTAACGGAGTTGATCCTAAGCTCGGAGCAGGGAGGGGGTCCACCTTGCCTTTACCTTTTCTAGGTCCCATTTGAGCGACTTCTGGAATTGGCTCCGGAGTAGCCGAAGTCCCAAGATTGGTATCTTCGGGAAGGTCCTCTTCCATAGGAGCAGACCCTGTTGAAGCAAAGGTATTATACATTGTATAATTTCGCAGGAAAAAAGAACAAAAGAATTATGTGAAGTTTACCTCCGAAGTCTTGTCGGCGGGTGAGCATCGGACTGCTTGGCGGGTCGAAGGCTACTACAAAGTCTTCGTCGGAGTCAGAATTCACAGTTAAATCTTCGACTATTGGAGCCTCTTTGGGAGCTGCCGTAGTTGTTTCATCTGGAATCAAAGTTGATTCTACAGCAACTTCGACTCCACCTTCGTCCATAGGGGTTTCATCTCGCGATAAGTCCTCTTGAGCAACAGGAGTCCTCACTTGCCCAAGGTTCCCTTGAAACTCTGGCACGCTCGCAGCATCATCAATGTTTGCATCTGTTTGGGCTGCACCTTGTCAATCAAGTCGACAAGCATTCTACCTTCATCCTCCGAGGAATCGGAGACCGAAGCTTTTGGGCTTGGAGGCGCTGCAGTTTTTGGCTTTCGGGCTACTTTCTTCGACGGAGTCTTGGCAGAGGTCGAGGCTCCAACTTCGGCCTTCCTTTTCTTAGGCCCTTGTTCCGAAGGCACCCAATCCAAAAGAGGAGGAGGAACAACTTCGAGTAGCCCCCATACTCGGTTGGACCGCTCCCAAGTACCTACCAACTTAATCCTCGATTCTTTCTCGGTCGGAGTCGGGACTCCCAGAATTTTCTCCGAAACCCGCACGATTTGCTCCGAAGTCATAGGAGCTAGAGAGGCTGAAAGATAAGTTGATGTTGGTTATTTCTTCAAATAAATATGTATGAAACATGTTGTTTTCGAAGTTACCTGCAGGGCTCGAGCTCGAAGAGATCTTGCGGAGGCCACCCTCCGGATCTTCCTCGAAAGTGATTGGCCAGTTGGCCATCAGAGCGGGGATCTGAAATCCGATGAACTCTTCTGCCAAATCCCTCATACTCAGGTGATGGCTGATGCGTTGAAGTAGGCTAAGGCGAGCTTCAAGCTGACCTGGATCCGGATGGACAAGAGCTTCCCTCCGGAAGTTTATGTCCCGAAGAGGTCCAGCTAGGCGACTCCCTGCCCCAACTTCGGCGTAAAACCATCAGAGGATCCAATCAGTGTACCACCTGACATTGATGGCCTTGGCTGGAAACCGAAGAGCGTACTCATCTCGAAGTCGGAAGTTAATACTCCTAAAGGCCACGGCCATCTTCTCACCTCCGGGACCTACGAAGGTCTTGGGCTGGCACGAAGCTCGATGTAAAGCTGCGAAGATTTCTGCTCTGCCTTCACATCCTTCGGCTCGCAACACCCATTCGAAGATGGAGAGGCGTGCTATCGTGTTCGGAGAGAGCTGGGGGAGAGTAACATGGAGTAAATCCAGTACCTCAGCCAGGAAGTCGACAGCCGGAAGTCCCAATCCAGCTTCGAAAAAGGCTTTGAAGACGACCACTTCTCTGGGACTTGGTGAAGGAATAGCTTCTTTTCCAGGTTTGCGGATCACTATCTCTGAACTGATCTTGCCTTCTATCACAGCCGCAAGTGATTCCCTCTTGCAGGTTGAAGGTCCCAACCGATAGGATTGATCCGCATACTTCGTCGACGCCGGGAGGAGATCATGAGGATCATCGCGTTGGGGATTTCTCCCTGGCGCCGCCATTGCTGCTACTGTTGCTACCGGAGTCGTCGTCACCGATGTCGCCGCCGCCGCTGCAGCCGCAGCCTGCTGCCGAGCTAAGGCTGAAGCTGCCCCAGGAACTTTGAAACTCGTCTTCGCCATGAAATCACGTGGATTGCTTGAGGAAAGAATGGAGGCTAGGGCTGTCTGCTGGGTTGTTTGCACGAGAGCGGTGAGAAAGTATTCGAGAAGGATTTGGGCCCCTTATATATAGCCCAGGCCACAATTTTTTACCGTTTGGTGTTCTGCCGTTTCGCATTCCTAACCATTATCTCTTTCTGAACTTAACGCATTTCCTTGACTTCCATTGAGAAAAAAGTTAACGGCTATTTCTTCTAAGCCTGAAAAGCTTTCAGACTTTTTAAGTTAATTCTAAAAAAATAGTTCGAACATAATTTTCTTATAAGTTGATTCGAAGTTTTGAATCTCCACATATTTCGAAGGCTGATTAAAATTGTTAGTCTCTGCGCATGATTATTTCTCTTGCGTATACTGCTCTCCTAACATCACAGATCTAGCGGAGAAGCGTATTCGAGGGGCTACTGTTGGGGGAAAATACTTCATCCTCAGAGCCATTGTTGTAACAAGACAAAGACAGACGATTGAATTAAAGGTTTCTAGTATATAACTCCGGGAATACAGTGGATCAAGTTCGAAGTATGAAGGCGAACTCTAGTTCGGAGAATATCTTCGAACTTGGACTCTTCCGAGAGCTTCATCGCCAGCTAGGATGTAAGACTTATCTTCTTTCTCATTAGATTAGTCTTTTACCATTTTAACCCTATTAAGGGTACCGAATAGTTTCCACTATGTCGGTTGTAATAGAGGGGTAAAAAGGTCTTTTCCTTAATGTTTGGGCCTATAAATACCCCCCGTTTTACTCTATAATGGGGACGGAATACAAGTTATTCAATATACATCTTCGAACTATTCTAAGCTATTATCCTTTCGGAGGCTTGAAATAGTTTACTTCGCAAACACTTCGTTTGTCGGTTTCTAACCTTCAGAAACCTGTTAGCGTAATCTTTTACGCCAACAGTTCCGTTCATACAGTCTGAGTTGGCGAGAGGCGTATGCCACCACTCTACCTTCTTGCATTAGGACACAACCGAGTCCTTGACGGAATGCGTCGCAGAAGACCTGAAAGTCTCTTTGATTATCCAGAAGGGTCAACACTAGATCCAACACTAGCATGGTCTTGAGCTCTTGAAAGCTATTCTCACAAGCAGGGGTCCACCTGAACTTTACTTCCTTCTTCAACAACTTGGTCATTGGCTTGGCAATTCTCGAGAAATTCTCTATGAACCGACGGTAATAACCTGCCAATCTAAGAAAACTGCGGACCTGAGTGATAGACTCTGGTTGCTGCCATTTGGTGACCACTTCAACATTGCTAGGGTCCACTGCTATACCATTGTCTATGATGACATGCCCAAGGAATCCTACTTGCATTAACCAAAATTCACACTTGCTATACTTTGCATAGAGCTTGTGTTCTCTGATTCTCCCTAGCACCATGTGCAAATGCTGCTCATGATCCTCTCGGGTTTTAGAATAGATCAAAATGTCATCAATGAATACCACCACAAATTTATCCAAGTAGTCCATGAACACCTTATTCAAGAGATTCATAAAGAAGGTCGAGGCATTCATCAGTCCAAAAGACATGATCGTGCACTCGAATAAGCCATATCTTGTAGTAAAAGTTGTCTTCGTCCTGAATTCTCAACTGACGATATCTTGACCTAAGGTCAATCTTGGAGAACAGTGTGGCTCCCTTGAGTTAATCGAACAGATCATCAATCCGGGGAAGGGGTATTTTTTATTGATGGTGACATCATTTAGTGCGCGATAATCGACGCACATCCTCTTTGTTTTGTCTTCCTTTTCCACAAATATGACAGGTGCTCCCCACAGAGATGTACTTGGTTGGATATATCCCTTGGATAACAAATCCTCCACTTGGTTTTTTACTTCTGCCAACTCATTAGCGCCCATCCGGTATGATCGCTTTGAGATGGGTGCTATACTAGGGGCCAGATCAATCCTAAGTTCAATTTCCCTCTTTAGGAGCATACTGGGTAGATCTTCTGGGAAAACATCTAGATAATCCCTCACCACCGAAATGGTTTCCAAACTAGCTTGGGTTAGAGTGACGGCTTTAGGTGGGGCTCCCGAACATTGAAATTCTACCTCTTGTCCATCTCTTCCCATGAGAAGAATGGCTCTACAGGCACAATCTATCATTTCTCGGTGGGCAACCAACTAGTCCATTCCCAAAATCACATCTAGATCACAGGATTCTATCAACACCAAACTATCTAGGAAATGAACCCCTTGAATAATTATTTCCACTGACGAATAAAATTGTTTGGTAGACATTTGGTTTCCTAGGTGTTTACCAACATTGGGTTACTTAAAGGTTCTACCCTCACCCCATGCATTCTCACGAACATACTTGATATAAAAGAATGTGTTCCCCTGAATCAAATAGAGTAAATATTGGAATTGAGTTAACTAGAAACATACCCAAAACCACTTCTAGAGCATTGATGGCCTCATATGTCAATACATGATTCACACGAGCCTTGACCACATTGTTAGCTCCAACATTGGGGACGTCCACCTGATGTCCTTGTGGGCGGTTTGACTTGAGGCACTTGTTGGAAAAGTGTCCAGGATCCTTGTAGTTGAAGCACTCCACAGGTTTACCATCTTTAGTGGGTGGAACATTATGAACAGGTGCTGTTGTCGGGCGAGCGATGATGTTGGTGTTGCCTCCATTGTTGGGGTAGCGGTTTGGAGGGTTGTTGAAAGGCTTCAAGACATGAGGGGCCATGGAAGAAGAACCAACGTGAGGAGGTGGCATGACATGCGGCCTTTGGGGATGTCCCTAAGGAGCATTAAAGGTAGCCAACCTCTTCCTCCTATGATCGATCTTGTTTTGCTTATCCTCCTGATGAATTGCCTTGTCCACCAGCTTCTAGAAATCATCATAGTCGCTAGAGATGAGCTTGATGGCGAGCTCATCATCTAGCCCCTCTAGGAACTTCTATTGTTTATCTTCATCACTACGCACATCCTCTGGTGCATAACATGCCAAACGGTTGAACTCATGAAGATACTCTGTAACGGTGTGATTTCCTTGCCTCAGCGAGCATAATTCTTTCTTCTTTAGGGACACCACACTAGATGGCATGTGGGCCCTTCGAAATTCCTTGGAAAATTTGGCCCATGAGGTAGCATGACCTTCAGGCCTATCCTCACAAAAGTTGTCCAACCATTCACCCGCAAGGCCTTGGAGTTGATGGGCAGTGAAAGCCACCCTCTCCTGATCTGAGCATTGCACCAGGTCTAACTTCTTTTCCATATCTTTCAACTAATCATTGGCCTCCATCGGGTTAGTGGTGCTAGCAAAGGTGGGAGGGCGAACCCTAAGGAACTCAAATAACTTGGATTGTTGGGGGACGGTTGCCTGAGGTGCTTAGTTGTTTTGGTTCTGGAGTTGCTGGAGCAGAGCAGTGATCAACTGATTTTGATTGTTCACAACTTGAGCCAAAGTCGGGCCGACTGCTGGTCGTGGGGGAAAACCATGGTTAGGAAGAGCTACACTAGTTCCATCCATGGCGCTGCCTTACTCTACATTGCCGTCATTGTTGATGTAGCATCTGTTGCGCGTGTACACCATCTTGCTGAAAGAAGGGAGGGGTTTTAGAATGGTTGGCGCAATCATTCTATCAAAGTGGTTCATTTCATATATTTAGTGATGTGAATAAACACTATGATTAAGCAAGCATTCATTCATTAAGCAAATGACAAACTAAACATCCAAGCAACATAGTATGAATTTTTGAAACCTAAACAACATCAAGCAAATCTAAATGAAGTCGTACACCAAATAGATCAGTACAAACTTCACACCTATGATAAATTAATGAAATGTCTAAACAAAATGAACAAGTAAACATGAGGGTAGGTCAATCTACGGTGCGGGGGTGTAGCCTAGAAGGGGCTCCTCGGTGCGAGACTCCATGGAGAACTCCTCCTCCATGGGCTCCTCGCTATCTTCACCCATGGGCTAATCCATTTGAGGTGTCGAATATAGAATAGGAGCTGGCGCGACAACCGCTCACTCCCTTGTCTCCCCCTGGATCTCCATGACAAACCTCTACTGATCCTACGGAAGAGTCACGCTCTTCCACGTGGTGAGCCTGGTCTTCCTCCTGGGCTAAACCTGAGACTCGAGGTGGAGGATCCTCCGCTGCTGCTCTACCTCAATCAGGAACTCGGTCCCCTCAAACTCTAGCTGAGATAGGTAGCGGATCTTCCGCGTCATGGCTCGAAGCTCCTCCTCGAAACCTCTGTCTCGCACGCACCTCGAGGTCACCAATGCCATCTACACACATATTAAAAAACAAAATCCGCAACCTTTTTTTAATAGTGCGGGAAAGTGAACACAACCACAAAATGACACATTTTGGGAATAATATTTTTAAAAATATCCTTAGACGAAAATCCAAGGGGCTTCACCGTGGGGCTTAACCATGGGGCTTAACCTATAGTCTAGGTGGCTCTAATACCAACTTGTCAAGCCCGAGAATAATACTTCCCGAACTCTTTGTGCATTAAGTCCCTATCCCAAGAAAAGGCAGGGTACACAATAACAAATAGATACAATAGAGTTCCACGTGGATTAAAATAAATTACACATAGTCGTATACATGGCCTAAAAGGTTTAAACAAAGATTTCTAAGCAAAACACAAGCAGTGGATAACGTCCTTTCCCCACAAGCACTCGAGTGCGGCCAAGCCTCATGACTCCTCTTCATCTTTATCTATGTAGATCCGTTCAACTTTTGGAGAGGTTTGAAATGATGGGCTGAGTATATTAGTACTCAACAAGCCACCTAAAATGATGCAAATAATGCAAGGAAATAACAAGGATGGCATAATAGGGTTCATTTGCGTAAAGCTGATTTTCAGTTAAAACAATTGTAAAACATCTACAAGTAATAAAGACTGCACTATGAACAAGTTACAATCCAAGAATGCACCACCATTGGCAGGTTACCACCACCTGTAGGATCCTTAGATCCCATCCCAACCATCATACCAGAATTAAAGTGAAAAATTATTCTAACTGTGAAAACATCACTTTGCCCTTCCTTGACCATGGGCTCGGCTATTCGAATAGATTTTTAACTCTGATTAGAAGTGTACAACTTTACCCACAAGGCACAGTCTCGGTTAACATCAAGATACCACCACGGTACCCCGACACAAGGCAATGCCAAGACCCATCATATACCATACAAACATACAAACACCTGCTAAGGTTTTGCTTCCCGTACGGCTAACCCTAGTTGAGTAAGCCCACTCTTGCGCCAAGTGACATTCAGGCCTGGGGGTGCGACCCACCACAAACCGTCACCCATCATACCACTTGTGTTGTAAGAAAGTACAAGTAATACTATAAGCTAGGCCGTACCCATTAGACTAGTGGTAGTACGAAAGTGCATTACAACAGTAGCCACTGACTAGTCCTTAATCGCCATGGGTGTGACATCCCAAATTACTAGCATGCACCCACGACCAGCCCTTTTCAGTATTTTAATTGGTCACGTTTTAATCCAAACCCCTAATGGTTGTAACCCTACCGTAGGGTACAATTTAATCAACATGAAAGATACAACATTTGTCATTAAAGAGGTGAATAAATACCTATTTAAAAGACTAGTTCAACTAAGCATGGCTAAGCAATTATTCTTATATCGATCAACCCCGCCCTTATTAAGGTACGAGCTGAACCAACAATATATTAGATTTACAAGAGGCATTGTAATAATTACACGGAGCCATAATTAACACAGTGGGCATAGCTAAACAATAATAATAGCATATTATAGTCCTAATAATCATGCATTAAGTTAAAGAAAAATAATTTATAAAAATGGGATTCAACATGTTCAACTATTCGGGTAGCTTTCCTTGGTCCGCGAAAGCTTGATCTTCAACGAAGTATGCCTCCGGAGGTATGAAATCGGCGGCGTCTACGCATTCACATACATAAATAATGCAAAAAGTACATCATTACACATGAATGTACAAAAACAATGTATAATTATATTCTCTGCAATTTTATGAAAACATGGAAATTTGAATCACTCCAAACGGAGCTAGGGTGAATTAATTATGTATTTTAGAAGTTTTAACTAAATTTTGAGCTTGAAACAATACTACTGCGCAGAACAGAATTTAAATACTCTAAAATAGAGGGGCTAAAATGCTAAAGTGCCAAGACAGTGTAGCAGGCTGCAGCTAGCCATGGCGCGGGACAGGCGCAGCCGGCGAGCGGCACGGCCGGCGAGCGGCACGGCCGGCGCGATGCGACGTGGAGGTCGGTCGGGTACGGCAGCATGACGCGTAGGCGGGCGGCGGGCATGGGGGCGGCGAGCGCGCGGATGGTGACCACGCAGGCGCGGCGCGTGAGCGATGGGGAATGGTTGGTGAGCGTGGCCATATCGCGGGCGTGGCACGCGGGCGACGGGGAGCGGGCGGGGAGCGCAGCCGTAGCGCGGGTGCAGCGCGCGGCGCGGCGGGCACACGGCGTGGCGTGGTGATGACTAGCCTAGGGCCGCAAGGGAGAATTGAAGTGGGGGTTCTCACTAGGGGACGATGACACGGCTTCGATGATGGGAGAGCTTAGAAGAAGAAAATGGTGGAAAATGGGTCAAGGAACGAAATGGTGAGATGAGGGAATGACCAAATAAATTCATTTGCGAGAGGGGCGATTGTTCCGGCGTCGTGGGAGCAGCCTCAACGTGACCTGGGCGACGAGGGAGTGGAATGGCCGACGCGGTTGTCATGGGAGGAGTTGGTTCATGCATGGTGGGAGTGGGAGAGAGAGAAAAGATAGGAGGGTGGGAGGAGGGTGATGACATGTGGATCCTGCGCGTAAGAGAGGGAGAAAGCCTAAAGAGAGAAATAATTTTTTTAAAAAAAAAGAAAAAATAAATATATAATTCTGGAAAAATAACTTTTCATAATTCTGAATTATTTTATGAAAATCCAAAATATTATTTTCATTATTATTATATTTTTTATTATTTTTATTTTTAATTTATTCATGAATTTTTTAACGTGTGCGTTACATCATGTATGTGGTGTGAACCTAGGAGAAGAAGTATAGGGTGACCATAAAAGAGGATGTCTAACTAGATATGTACATCTTTAATCACTTTTTGGTTGCTAGACAGATAGAATCTCTGCATTGCATATTCATAAGAGCTTGAGTAGTGTTTTGTAGAGATTCTCGCTATCTACCCGCCATAAATTGATTAAGACCGTACAAATCTAGTTTTACAACCTCTTTTATTGTCACTTTGTAATCCTCTTTAGCCATGCAATTATTTCTTCAAGATAATACATTATAAGTTAATATATGTTATACTAAATTGATTATGAATTTTCTGTGATGAATTATCTATATTCTATGATGAATTTTCTGTGATATGTTTATGACGTTAGATATGTTGTCTACCAAATCCTGTCTTTGATTTAGGATACAACCTAATTTTTTTTAAATGATCATAATATCAATGATAGTTAATAATAATCAACCATTATTAATTGACTCTTTAGTAAAGAGTGATATTATAATACGTCACTAAAAATAATAGCAGGTGAACCGATAGACCACTTTTAGTGACGGATAAATATTGTCACCCATCACTAAAGGTTGACCTTTTAGTGACATATAAATTGAAAATACCCGTCACTAATGATGTTATATCATTAATATGATAAGAGTGATAAAAAATTTGTCTCTCACTAATAAAGGTTATAATCCCTTGCTAATTGCTTTTCGGTCTCTAATAGCGCTCGGTAGGAGTTGTACGAGTAACAGTGGTAGCGCGTGCACTGTTATTACTCATTCCTTTAGTTTCTTTATTTGTACATCGATTTCGATCTTTTCTCCGTAGGTCGCAAAACAACTACCAAAACACACGGTATAAATTGTGAGATGAAACACTAAATTGACCTTGTTTTAGCTAATGGAATCGGTGAGTTTGCGTCCCCATGGCATGTCCTCGCAGGAGCGAACATGAGGCACCAGACTGCCGGTGTCGAGGACTTTGTCGATTTCTTTCTTGGTGCACTCGAAATATGGCGGCCCGTGGTTGCAGGGCTCCATGGACATTGACTTCTTGCACGGCGGGTTGGGCACCTTGTGGTTCTCTAGCTTGATCATGATGTATGGCCGGAGCCCCCCGAGGCCACTGCCGACGTAGCCGAACGTCGACCAGCCGCTGGTGACGATCTTGTCCGTCAAGCTCAGCAGGTACATCTCGGCCAGGGCCTTCATGTCGTGGATGCTCCGGAAGAAGTGTTGGTGCTCTTCGTGGCTCGGCTGGTGCACGCTCACCACCTCGCCGGTGACCGACGGCGACCGCCAGTACATCTCCCGGATATTGTCGTGGTACCACGAGTTCAGGCCGGTCATCAGGACGGCCTTGGACCTCGCCGCCGCCGCTGGCGTGATGGGCGGTGGCGCGCCGCCACCTCCCCCGCTCACCACGCCCGGCAGCAGATGCTCCTGCGACGCGCACAACAGGATTTGGTCCATGATGTGCTGGAACGGCTCGTCGCCGTCGAACACCCTGATCTGGATGCCCAACCGCTCGTCGACGTTCTTGAGGTAGGAATCGTAGAACCTAGTCACCATGCCCCAGACGTCGTTGCTCGGGTGGAAGAGATACCTCGACAGGAGGTAGAAGACGGAGTCCTTCCGGGGGAACATTAGCTCGAGCTCCTCCTTGTACACCGGGTTGAGGAAGAGTGTTACGAACTCAACTCGAAATTTGGGTGATATCACTTGAACGATTGCCACAATCGCCAAGCCGGCCGCCGCCTAGTTCCTTCCTGTTCTTACAGCGTTCAACCAGCGCAGTATTTATACTCTCCACGCTTACATGGGCTAATACAATGACTCAAGTGGCCCATTCCGGCCCGCAGAAACGGACATTGGCCTTCCTGGCGCGCGCCCCTCTCCCGCCAACGTCTCCAGGCTCCTCCTGTAGCACATATGGCACTTCCTGGGACGCCGGGTTCATGACAATCGCCCCCTCTTGAAGTTGGCTTGCCCCCAAGCCAACGCCTCCGGAAATTGTTGCCGAAGAGTTTCCAAGTCTTCCCACGTAGCTTCAGTAGCTTCTCTCTGGTTCCATTGCACCAAAACCTTCTCTTCAGAGTTGCCACTAGTGTCATCAACCTTGTAGTCTAGGATCTGAAAAGGAAAATGATTAGTAAATTCAGCAGAGAGCTGCCCTGACGAATCCTCTGGAGCTCCAGGCGCCCTCCGTAATTGGGATACGTGAAACACGGGATGTATGTTACTGGTTTCAGGCAACTGCAACTTGTAAGCTACCACACCAATCCGTGCAACCACTTGGAAAGGACCAAAGTAACGTAATGACAACTTGTGGTTGGCCCTCCTCTGTACTGAACTTTGAATATAAGGTTGTAGCTTGACAAAGACCCAATCACCCTGTTGGAATTCCCTGAAGCTCCTCTTCTTATCCGCTTGCACCTTCATCTGATGTTGAGCACGATGTAATTGCTGTTTCAGTAGCTGATTCATTAATGATCGGTCAGCCAACCAAGAAACTAAATCTGGAACTGAACAAGATTTGTCATCGATGCCAAACTGTCTGGGGGAATGACCATATAACACTTCAAATGGAGTTTTCTTAAGTGAAGAGTGGGGGCTAGTATTGTACCAATACTCCGCGAGATACAACCATTTCATCCATTTGGTAGGGCAAGAATGAGTGAAGCAGCGTAGGTATATTTCAAGGCATTGATTCACTCGCTCAGTTTGGCCGTCGGTTTGCGGGTGGTAAGCGGTACTCAAGTGTAGTGCAGTGCCAGAATTTTCAAACAGTTGCTGCCAGAACATACTTGTAAAAATTCTATCTCGATCAGATACTATCGCTCTAGGCATTCCATGTAGTTTGTATACATCTTTCATATACGCCTTCACAACCTCCTTGACGGTAAATGGGTGATGCAGTGGTATAAAATGGCCATACTTCGAGAATCTGTCAACTACCACTAGTATACAATTGTAGCCTTCAGATTTTGGTAACCCTTCAATGAAGTCAAGAGTAACGAGTTGCCAAGCTCCTTCCGGCACGGGTAGGGGCTGCAATAACCCAGGATATCTTGCTCTCTCCGGCTTAGCTTGCAAGCATACCGTGCAATGTTGCAAATGTTGCTGAACTGCCTTCTTCAACCCCTTCCACGCGAACAACTTCTTGAGTCTGTGGTAAGTAACGAAGAACCCTGAGTGACCCCCCATAGGACTATCATGGAGGGCAGTAATCAATTTGCTATGCAATTCTGGATTAGCTCCCACCCATATTCTGCCCTTGTACCGAAGAAGTCCCTCCTTATAGGAAAAATCTTTGCGAGCATCTGGATCAATAGATAATTCGGTTATCAATTGAGTGCTGAATTCATCAGTTAAGTACCCCTTACTTACCTCTTCCAGCCACTGGGGCTGACAGCTTGTCATGGACACCAATTCAATCATTTCACTGTTACCAACTCGGGACAGAGTATCAGCTGCAGTATTTGTACTACCCTTCTTATAACATAATCGGTAGTGTAATCCCAGCAACTTAACAAATGCCTTCTGCTGCAATGGTGTGGTTAATCTCTGGTCAGACAAATGAATTAGACTTTTGTGATCCGTATAGATAAGGAATTCAGCAGGTTGAAGGTATGATCTCCAATGATCAACAGCGAGTAATATAGCTAAACATTCCTTTTCGTAAGTAGATAGCCCCCTGGTTCTCGGTCCCAGCGCCTTACTAATGTATGCGATGGGGTGACCCTCCTGAGACAGAACCGCCCCAATGCCCACTTCACTAGCATCGGTCTCAATGATGAACATTTTCGTGAAATCTGGTAAGGCGAGTACAGGCGCATTAACAAGTGCTTCCTTCAGGGCTACAAAAGCTTGCTCCATGTCTGAATTCCAGAGGAATTCTGATTCTTTCTTCAACAATTGCGTTAGTGGCTTACTGATAACTCCAAAACCCCGTACAAACTTACGATAGTACCCAGCTAATCCCAGGAATCCCCGTAGTTGCTTGATAGTTTCAGGCCTCGGCCACTTGACAACATCTGTTATCTTGCTAGGATCAGTGGAGACCCCTTCCGAACTGATCACATGTCCCAGATAAGAAAGGCTTAATTGGCCAAATGAACACTTGCTGAGCTTAACCTTCCATTGGTGCTGGCGCAAAAGCGTCATAACATGCTGCAAGTGCTTAACATGGGAATTAAGGTCGGGGCTATAAACCAGGATATCGTCAAAGAAAACCAGGGCATATCTTCTTAGTACCGGTTCCAGGGTACGGTTCATGGCGGCTTGGAATGTTCCAGGGGCGCCCGTGAGACCAAAGGACATGACCTTGTATTCATAATGTCCCGTATGCGTCTGGAATGCGGTCTTATGTTCCTCTCCTTCAACCAGTCGAATTTGATGGTATCCCGATCTTAAATCCAACTTGGAGAAATATTTAGATCCTTGCAACTCATCTAGGAGCTCGTCTATCACCGGAAGTGGATACTTACTCTTAATGGTGATATGGTTCAGCTGCCTATAATCTATTACCATCCTCCATGTTCCATCTTTTTTCCGAACCAACAACGCTGGAGAAGAGAAAGCACTAGTGCTGTGCTGAATGACACCGGATTCCAGCATTTCCTTCACTTGCTTCTCAATTTCATCCTTTTGGGCAGGGTTATACCTGTAAGGCCTGATGTTTACTGGTTTAGCTTCAGGTATCAAGGGAATGCTGTGATCACAGTGGCGCCTAGGAGGAAGTCCCTTCGGCTCTTCAAAGATATCTTGGAAACCATCAAGTAACTGTTGCATCTCCCTTGGAGTGTTATCCTCACATTCTAGCTTGCAAACACATAAACTGACCATATACATTAGTGTCTCTTGATGGTACCACTCCCTGACTTGCTCACTGGTAATACTGTGACAAGTTGATAACTGAGGAACAATTCCTTGCACTCGTATGCGTTTGCCGAGATGCTCAAATTCAAGCCACTTTTGCACCCAATCAATCTTCATGGGGCTGTATTGCTGTAACCAATCCATACCAAGGATTGCGTCATAACTCCCCAACGAAATCAACCTGAAATCAGTCAAGTATACTTGCCCCTGCATACTCCATTGACAGCTGGTAATTACTTGCGAACATGTTAGGTATCCACCGTCTGCTATCCGAACCTGGACTGGCCTAGGTAAAGTAATGCCTCCCTTAAATTTCATGCCCAGTTGCTCGTCCAAGAATGAATGTGTGCTCCCCGAATCCACCAACATAAGCAACTCAATTCCCTGAATCCATCCCCTGACACGGATAGTCTGTGATGATTCAGTACCGACCAAAGCCTGATATGATATGGCCATCAAGGTATCTTCTGGAGGATCAACAGGTTGGTTCTCTAGTAAGTGATCGTCAGGTTCGTCCTGAATTGCTTGAAGTAGTTCCTCCACCACATGGAGTTGGACAGATGATGAACACTGGTGATCCTTACTCCAACGCTCTCCACAAACAAAACAGAGCCCCTTGGATCGCCTGTATGCTCTCAGAGATGAGATTCGGTCTTCCCTTTGCCCTAATCCATGGCCATCAGTGCCCCGACTATCTTCATGAGTTCCAAATTGTGTCATCTTGTTGGTGCCAGTGGACTGCCCCCCTTTTACATATGTTCTAACTGAATGGTTGTTGCTATTTCTGGCATACTCCCTCTGTTTAACTCCTTCTAAAGCCTCCTCTTGCAAGAATGCCAATGCACAGGCGGCATCCAGATCCGGTGGCCGGTGCATCATTACTGCAGCTCTAATATTGGCCCTCAACCCTTCCACAAATCGTGTCACGAAATATATAGGAGTAAGAGCATTGTCATAAGCCATCAATTGATGCATTAAAGCATCGAATCTCTCAACATAAGCAGCTACCGTTCCTTCTTGGTGCACAACATACCACTGCCTTATCAATGATTGTTGCTTATCACGGCTAAATCGAGCACACACACGTTCACAAAGTGATTCCCAAGAAATTCCAACAATCTGAGACCTCACAGATTGTAGCCAAAACGCTGCATTACCCACAAAGCTGAGAGTAGCTAAACGTACCCAGTTTCCAGGATGAATTCCATATGTCTCAAAATAATTTTCGCAATTGCAACGCCACATCTGGGGGTTATCTCCGTCAAACTGAGGACAATTCATGGCCGGCAGGGTTCCCATACCCAAACTCCCTGAACCCATGTAAACTGGTGCTTCCCCAGTAAATGCGCCTGTCGTGAAACCTTGCCGAGGAATCGAATTACCCGCTGGAGGAGTAGTTAGGGTTACCTCTCGACGATCACCCTCGTCCCTTCCTCTGCGGATCAGATCAGTACTCCCTCCAGTCGAGGGTGAACTGCGATGCGAATCACCTGAAGGAATTCCTCGATCTTCCTCTGATTCCTTGACTCCTTCCATTTTTTCCACCTTAACTTGAAGCTTGTCCACCGTAGCCTGCAGGTTTTCGATCCTCCTCTCAACATCAGGCATCCACGTCTCAACCGAAGCCTTGAGCGACAGGAGATCTTCCATTTTCTGCAGCAGGAGATCAAATTTGCTCTCCGTCTCCATGATCTTCGCGGCCTGCCTGGTAATATACGTGGGCTTCTCCAGGATCGCAACTCGTGTTGATCCCTCCGAGCTTAGCTAACCAGATCGAGGGATAATTTACAGATTCCACAAATTCTTGCGGATTCTAACCTCTCCCCAGGAATTTTACAGCCAAGCCAAGAGGATATGGATCAATACGCGAGCTCTGATACCAGTTGTTAGCGTCCCAGGCTTTAGCTCCACCCACCCTCGCCCCACGTTCAGGCGTTCATGCGCATCCGACGCACCCTTATAAGCGGAGAGCCCTCTCCATCCCAAAAGACCGGCCTGAGGGAGGATGGCTACTCTCCTTTATAAGGAGCTCGTAGCCCCCTTGCGTGGGCGAGGTGGGACTAAAGTTGGCTGGCAACACCCTAGTCCAGACGCCCTAACATCCCACCCCCCTAGGAAGCCCCCCAGGTAGGCATGGCGATGCTGGCTCTGATACCAGATTGTTACGAACTCAACTCGAAATTTGGGTGATATCACTTGAACGATTGCCACAATCGCCAAGCCGGCCGCCGCCTAGTTCCTTCCTGTTCTTACAGCGTTCAACCAGCGCAGTATTTATACTCTCCACGCTTACATGGGCTAATACAATGACTCAAGTGGCCCATTCCGGCCCGCAGAAACGGACATTGGCCTTCCTGGCACGCGCCCCTCTCCCGCCAACGTCTCCAGGCTCCTCCTGTAGCACATCTGGCACTTCCTGGGACGCCGGGTTCATGACAAAGAGGCCCGACGCGATGTAGCTGTCCGTCCTCATGACCGTCCACTGCACACGCTGGAGGAACTGCCGGTGGTCGTCGCAATAGACGAGCTTGTTCGCCGGCGATGCGGCGTGGTCGAGGTGCATGTAGACGAATCGCAGGCCGGAGACCGAGCAGCTCCCGTTCACCACCACATTCCCGTAACTCTCCGGCGCGTCCTCGCCGAGGTCCCTGAAGTTGTCGAGCGGGAAGTCGAGGGGCAGCAACCACGACGTCCCCGGGAAGGGCTCGCAGAAGAGGTCGGCCATGGTCTTGCCACGGTCGATGAGGAGGACGCGGTCGGTGAGCATGGCGTACAGGAAGGCGGAGGCGATGGAGAGGATGCGGTTGCCGAGGCCCCTGTAGGATATCAACACGAGGTACCCGCATGCATCGACGTTGGTGGCGTCGCCGTCGCCGACGGTCTGTCCAGATTTGAGCCGCTCCGACGCCCGTCGGTACGGCTCCGTGCCCGGGCCACACCGCCGTTGCAACGCCTCCTGCTGCCGCAGCCGCCGGATGAGGTGCCGCGACGCTGGCCGCGTCATGTTCTTGCGGTAGTACACGGATTGGTACCGACTGGCACAAGATTGCTCGTCGAATCCTGGGAGGAGAAGGCCACCCAGAAGCACGTCTTTCTTGGATTCTGCAAGCCAAACGGAGAGAAATTATTATAAGCCCATGAATCTTTGATCATGGAGGTCTGTCAGCACTTAAACATGTACATATATGCAATGTCCATGTCGTATTTTTCATCACGCACCAGGTCCAACTAGAATCTGTAAACATACACATAAATCGAGCAAATTTCTTTCAAAAAATTCAATCTTTAGCAGTCGGATAGATAAAAATTCAAACATTGTTCGGTGCAACACAATCCCTGCAGGGCACAAAGTTTAGTTAGGATTCACAGCAAAAAGATAAATATTTATAAGCTTGTAGTTGCCAGGAGTTGTTTTCTTTCATTATCTGAAAATATATTTGCACGGTGTAGCTTTGCAAGCACAGCTGCTAGCATGAAAAATATAAAAAACCAAGCTCCTTCATTTTCAACTTTTCTAGAGAAGAACCACGTTCCTTGACGCTTCACAAACATGTTTGCAAACACTGACTAAGAATTAAGGTTACCTCGTCGTACGGCAAGGCCGGCGACGGTCGACTTGATCCACACGACCGGCGCGCCCGGCTGCTGGCCGCCGACGAGGATGAGGAGTGGCGGCATCGTCATGATGAACGCCACCAATGCGGCGTTCACAAGCGACGGCCATCGCCTGATGACGTCGGCAGCCTTCGTCTTCTTCCCTGTGATCGCCTTCTCGATCCCCAACCAGCTCGATAGCTGCTGCTCTCTCGCCGCTGGGGTGACGCCGCTCTCACTATCCATCTTGGACAACCAGTATGTGAGAGCTGCTTCACTTGTAGTGGCTACGAAATATATATGGACCTATGGCTGCTTGTCTAGAAATGCAAGTCAGATCTCTTCTCTTTGGTTGGTAATTCAGAAGAAAATTAAGGACAGTCCGAACAAAGGCCAGTAACTATATGTTGTCATATATACGTGTATATACGTATATATGTATCGGAAGAGTTATTCTACACCATGTGTGCAGAATAGCTATTCTACACTGACTACGGTATTACTATTTTTCAATAATAGATTTTCTCAGTATAATTACTATTCTATTGAAAAAATCTACTACTGAACGTGATCGGTGTAGAATAGCTATTCTACACGCGTAGCGTAAAATAGCGCTCCCGTATATGTATATGTACATATATATGTATGTACATATGTATATGTATATATACAAATGCTATCCTACACCACGTGTGTAGAATAACTATTCTACCGAGAAATTTATTACCGAGAAAAAAAATAATACTCAATTACTATTCTACTGAGAAAATCGACTACTGAAAGTAGTCGGTGTAGAATAGTTATTCTACACACGTGGTGTAGAATAGCGTTCCCGTGTGTATATATATATAAATATATATATATATTTGATATATACAAATAGAGTTAATAAGGAGAGTCATAGAAATTGTTTCTCTTCTGATAAACTGTGTTTCAGCTCGTGCAACCAACGAACGATCGAAGAAACCGATTGTTTTGCGTAGGAGTTGACTCATCATCATTTCCATCGGCGGGACTGTAGATCTGCTACGTGCGCTCACTGCCTGCCTGCTCATGCGCACCTGCCTACTCCGATCCCATGCTTGCGCCAGCCCGTGCCCAGCCTGTTCCCGCCAGCTCGCACGTATGACGCATGATATGCTACCTGCCTATTCCCTCATCTTACGAATGGCAATCGTGTAATTACCTACTTATACGTGGAATCGAATTTGTTTCTAATTTCATATATATCGCAGATATAATATTGTGTTAAATATTACAGCTGATAAATAAAACTGTCGTTGTGTAATACGGTAATCCTATAACCAGGTTACCCCTGGAGGTAGTTCAGTTTGGTATGTGGGCTTTCTGTGTTCGTGATTCTATGGTTATTTTGAAAAATATGAGATAAACAAGATTTAGACAAGTTTAAACCTCCAGAAAAATAATAACTCTAATCATGTGTGATGCGGTATATACTGATGAACCTGATTACAAGAGTCTTGATCATGTGACACTACTACAAACTGTCACTGTAGTGGCGTTGGGCAAAACCACTGTAGTGGCGGGCCATTAGATGCCCGCCACTAGAGTTGCTGGTGCTGACGGCAGCACCAGCGCCCACCACTATTGCTGGTAAAGTAGTGGCGGTCGGTGATGACGTCAGCCCGGACCGCCACTAATGTACCAATAGCAGTGGCGGGCGCTGGTGCTGCCCGCCGCTGCTAAGATGGCCGCCACTAAAGTAATGATGACATCACTTGCGACCGCCACTACTATTCTAGCTATAAATGCGCAGCGTCTTCCTCCCCGAGCTCTACTGGAGTTCGCATTCAATTTTGTCCGTACAATGGCGACAAAAATCTAGATAAAGAGGGAGGAGGCTTTGTTTTCGTTTCTTTTGAAGGATTTCATTCTAGGAGGTAAATCCATTCCGAATCTCACATTTATTTTGTATTTAATCATGTATACAATGAGTTATTATCGTTTTTCTAATTTAGGGTTTGTGAATAGAAATTTTCAAATAATCTTCCATTTACGGTGTTACCTTCTCCCAAATGAACAAATATGACCCTCCTCACAATTATTCATCACTTGTATATTGATTTACGTCATTTTAATCTCTTTTTTAATTTGATTTATGATTATAGATCTAGAGTTATGTTGTTTGGAGAGAGAGAGAAACCAATATAGTTAATTTATTTAATAATTTTTTCTGCTTAATAAGTAGTTTTAATTAAAGCATTGAGGATTTTTAATTAATGTTGTTATGAGCGATAATAAATCAATATATTTTCAATTTGTAAATTAATAAAATTAACAATAATGATTCAAATAATATATGTTTTAGATGGAGCACAGGTCCTGGATGTACTCGTCCAACGACGGAGATGTGGTGGCATATTTTAACAGAGTAACTGAATTTACTGAAGCTGCCGCACAATATGCTTCCCGTCAGAGTGAAGAGGCAATATATTGTCCTTGTAAAGTTTGTAAAAACGAAGCGATGTATCCGTGTTCTGATCGTGAAACCATACGATTTCACTTGTTGAAAAATGGTTTCGTGAAGAACTATTATATATGGACGAAACACGGTGAGATGGGCCAAAATCCTCCTGAAGATTCTGATGTGCCGCAAGATGCTCATCAACATAGAAGAGGTTGTGATCATACATCCGACATAACACATGATGATGTTGATCAACATGATGATGATGACGCCTTTGATGTGGAGGAACTGATGCGAAATGTTGCGCCTGAGGTGTTGTTGCAGAGAACTACAACCAAAGGATACGATAACTTTGAAGCACTTGACAAAGCATCAAAAAACCTTCTTTACGAGGAACGCCACGGATGCGATAAGCAGTATATTGTGTTGTACACAATTCTTGAGCTTATGAAACTGAAGGCCAGCAATGGATGGTCTGACACCAGTTTTTCAGATCTTTTACAACTCCTAAAAAAGGTTTTGCCAAAACCCAATGGTTTACCATCTGATACGTACCAAGCAAAGAAGATGATTTGTCCGTTGACTTTGGGCGTTCAGAAGATTCATGCATGCCCGAACCACTGTATCCTATATCGAAAAGAGTATGGATTGTTAGAGAGATGTCCGCAGTGCAACGCGAGTCGATACAAACGTCCAAATGACTGTGCGGAGGACTACAATGACCACCAGAAGAAGAATAATAAGAGGTTGCAGAAGAGGAATAAAAATGTTATTGAAGACCATCCTGGAAAAAAGATGGAGAGGAAAGTTCCGGCCTTAGTAATGTGGTACCTACCGGTGATTGATCGCTTGAAACGTATGTTCTCTAATCCTAGAGATGCTGAACTATTAATCTGGCATTTCGCTGGGCGAAAGAAGGACGGAAAACTTCGGCACCCTGCGGATGCTAGGCAGTGGAAATCATTTGACTTGGCCCATCCAGATTTCTCGGACGATCCTAGAAATATCAGGATGGGACTTAGCACGGATGGAATGAATCCCTTCGGTGAGATGAGGAACCCACATAGTACGTGGCCAGTCTTTCTATGCTTGTTCAACATTCCATCATGGTTGTGCCATAAAAGAAAATACCTTATGCTCACTACTTGTTGGACCGGAAACGGCGACCAGAGGGGGGGTGAATGGGAGCTTTTAAAATTTCTGGCTAAAAACTTAGCCTACGGTTCGGTTCTGTCTTCTGCGGAACAGGCTTCGAACACAACCTTCGAAGGTCTGGTTCGGAGGTACTTCGACACCTTCGAACACAGGCTTCGGAGGAGCAAAAGTTCGAAGCCAAGAAGACTTCGCTCCACTAACAACCCTCGAAAATCTACTCTGCTAAGTCAGTGCAGGCTCCGCACACGAGGTGCTTCGAGCAGGCTTCGCACTTCACCCTTCGCAAGAGTGGACAGCCCTCTGAGGACTTCGACCAAGTACTACGGGAACAGAACAGGGCTTCGCTAGTAAGCAGCGAGGTCTTGCCTCGTGTTACACAGAGCGACAGCACACTGTAAGACACACTTCGCGATAAAAACACCCTTCGCCAAGACAGGCTTCGGTGAACTAAAACTAGCGAAGTATGCAATACGAGCTCAAGCAAAAGCACACAGAAGCAGGGCTTCGCCGCTTGAACAAGGAACACAAAAAGTATTGAACTCAGAATGAATACAGTGAGGTCTGTCTACAGGAGCTCAACAGTAAATGCTCAAAGTGTTAAATGATACCTACCGAGCCCCCATATTTATAGCCCACGGCTTCATCCTAAGGAAGTGACTACATTACCCCTAGGGTTTACAACAGATTTGTCTCTACAGAACTAAGGGGTACAAAAGGTAGTCCACCTTTATTTTGGAGGCTTCTCTGTCAGCTGCAGAGGGGACAGTGTCAGCCTTTTTCAGAACAGACAGTGTCAGCCTTTACAGAGTTGACTTCTGGAACCTCCCTTCGCACCGGAGGGTGCGGTAGCTTCGGCGAGAAGCCTGCAGCCTGTTGGCCTTCGCTCCGCCGAAGAAGTTCTTCGATACAATGACGGTTTTGAGCCGAAGCCGTCAAAGCCCTTGGGCCTTCGCACCACCACCTCCGGAGTGGATCACCACGGCTTCGCAGCTACTCCGAGCTCGAACACCGTCCGTCCGTGTACCGAAGCCATGCATGGCCGAAGCACCACAAGTCATCCTCACTCCGAAGCCTCACCTTCGGAGTACCACCCTTCGAAGTCCCTCCTTCGTCCAAGGCCTCCGCATGAAGCATTCCATGAGCACTCCGTCGCAGTGCCTCTTCCCGAGCACACTCCTCGACGAGCCTCACCCGGACAATGCCTTCGATGCACCTCGACTTCTGAGACCTTCGTCGGGTACCTTCGAATGTCTCCCTCCGGAGCACACTTCGAATTCCATGCCTCCGCAGAGGACTTGTTCCACCAACTCCGAAGTCACTCCATTCGGAGTACCTTCGAAGTGCCTCACCTCCGAGGACTTTGTCTCGGAGTACCTTCAGCCGGAGCCACGCTCCGCACTCTCTGCCTTCACCTGGCACGTCTCGACCCGAGGACCGACCCGGACCACCTTCGCAGCCACCGTGACGGAGCTCCCCCGCTCCCCTGGCATCAAGCCTCCTGCTTGACCCAGGTTCACCCGGCTCGAACCCTGTCCGTCGCCTCCGAAGTCCCTGCGCACCACCGACAAACAGACAAGTGTATCCAGTACTCCGGAGACCTCTCCGGGTTAGCAACCTCCGGCACACACTCCGGTGTACCGCCCAAAATACCGAAGCCATCGGTACGAACCCAGTCATCGAGTACTGCCGGACCCCTCCGACAGGTACACTCCGCTGCACAGCTGCAGCAAGCAAACACCGAACACACTTCGGTGACACACCTCCGAACACCCTTCGGAGGTACCACCTCCGAAGCCCCTTCGGAGGTACCCTTCGAACAGAGGGTAAAAATCCTGTCAATCACTCATCACATACACCGAAACCACCCTTGGTTTCTCAATCTCCCCCTTGATGAGTGCATTGACAACCAAATCGAAGTTCAAGAAAATGTAAAAATTTTTAGCACGCAAGTGACCATAAAAACTCAGAAAAGAGCCAAAGCATATCACTTGATAAAAGAATTTTTTCTCCCCCTTTGAAAAAGAATAAAAGCCCCTTCGGCAAAACTCCCTTTGGATAAAAACTCCCCCTGAGTTGAGCAAATTATTTTTCTCCCCCTTTATGTCAAAAAACTCTCCCCCCTTCAAAATTATGCCTTCTTGCGGCAGAGAACAGAGCAAACCTCTCCCCCTTTGGCAATGCAAGCATCAAGGAGCAATCAAAAGATGCAAAGCTTCGGAATGAATAGAATTGCAAGGACATATAATGCAAAAATATGCCAACAGTAACATCATTGATCATGTGCTCAGCTCAATTTAACAATCTGTGAAACAAGATGACGGCATGTGATTTTGTCATTTGGAAGTAAAAAGCATCACCACTGAATCAAAGCATCTAGACATGGGAAGGCAAGGACTGCGCAAAGCTAACAAATTCTACCCTAGACAGACAAGTTTTGTTCAAAAGGAGCTGTGAAAGCAACCTTGATGAGCAATTAATTTTGTTGTTCTTTTTCTTAATGCCAGGGGTTATTTGTTTGTCCACCTTATACTTTCCAATCAGGCCAAGCCTAGGCATGAAAGCCATCTGAAGCTTAAGGCGGTGATTTTGGCATACACTACACTATTCCAGTTCAGACCAATGTGCAATGGTAAGCAGTCTAGAATAGAGTAGTGCGACAAACAAACCCTCCTGGATCTTTTCATTGAAACCAGGCAAATCATGGATTTTTGATTTTGATTCAGATAAATGAAATATTTTGGTGAATATCCATGAATAAAGAACACAGTTTTTCAAGTTGCAAATTTTAGCATCCAAGGAACAGTGTCTTGCTGTCAAGTAGATAAAAGATAGCTGAAAGCAGTCCTGCCTAAACAAGCTAGATACAAGATTGTGCGGTGAGCAAGTTTTGATTTTAGAAAATAAAACATCATGCACAATCAATGTTCCAGACATATTTCACAGAGTTGAGTTGTCATGATTTCTTTGAATTAAAAGCAGGCATATAATAGCAAAATATGTAAATGCAATTTCACCCATAAAGAGCATATGCAAGACAATTAAAATCAGCTCCCCCTCACAAAATGCCATAGGGATGACAAATACCAAGTTCCCCACGCAAGTAAGCAAATCGAGAAGCATCGAGGGGTTTTGTAAAAATATCGGCAAGCTGGTGTTGGGTATCAACATATTGAAGTTCAATATCACCCTTCTCATTGTGATCTCTGAGAAAATGATACCGTACATCAATGTGTTTGGTTCTGGAGTGCTGAACCGGGTTGTTTGCAATACAAATAGCACTAGTGTTATCACAGAAAAGTGGAACACTCTTATAATCTAACCCGAAATCCCGCAAAGTGGAAACCATCCACAAAATCTGAGAGCAACAGCTAGCTGCAGCAACATATTCGGCCTCAGCCGTCGATTGTGCCACACTAGACTGTTTGCGGGAAGACCAGCAAACCAGAGACGTACCCAGAAAATGACAAGTACCAGAGGTACTCTTCCTATCAATTCTACACCCAGCAAAATCCGCATCAGAATAACCTCTAAGACATAAAGATGAAGACGATGAATATCATATGCCAAATTCAAGGGTGTGTTTGAGATACCTTAAGATGCGCTTTACCGCTTGGCGGTGCGAAGCTCGTGGCGAAGCCTGAAAACGAGCGCACAGACACACTGCGAAATGTATGTCCGGCCTCGTGGCAGTCAAGTAGAGTAGGGAGCCGATCATGCTCCGGTACTCTTTCTGATCTACAGCTTCTCCATCTTCGTCAGGGTCCAATGCTACGGATGTAGCCATTGGAGTAGCGAGTGGCTTCGCATCGGACATGTCGAATTTCTTGAGCAGGTCCTTGGTGTACTTTGTCTGGTGGACAAAAGTACCTTGTTTGCTTTGCTTGATTTGCAAACCAAGGAAAAAGGTGAGTTCACCCATCATTGACATTTCAAACCCCCTGCTCATGGTATCTGCAAACTCGGCAACCAAAGCATGAGAAGAGCCACCAAAGATGATATCATCCACATAAATCTGAACTAGGAGGAAATCTTTGCCATGCTTGAGAGTAAACAAAGTTTTATCAACAGAGCCCATCAAATACCCTCGCTCAAGCAGAAAAGACTTAAGTCTATCATACCACGCCCGAGGGGCCTGCTTGAGTCCATAAAGAGCCTTATGAAGTTTAAGGACTTTATGTGGGTACTTGGGGTTTTCAAAACCAGGGGGTTGTTTTACATAAACATCTTCACCTATGAAGCCATTAAGAAAAGCACTTTTGACATCCATTTGATAGAGTTTGAATCCCCGGGATGTCGCAAAGGCAAGCAAAATCCTAATGGCCTCAAGGCGAGCAACAGGTGCAAAAGTTTCAGTAAAATCAATCCCTTCTAGTTGAGAAAAGCCCTGGGCTACAAGTCTAGCCTTATTTCTAACAATTGTCCCATCCTCCCCTTGTTTATTTTTAAAAATCCATTTTGTTCCAATGAAATGAACATTTGGTGGAGGATCAACTAAAGTCCAGACTTGATTTCTCTCAAAATTTTCAAGTTCCTCATGCATGGCATTGATCCAACTAGAATCAGAAAGTGCATGACTAACATCTAAAGGCTCGAAAGAAGCAACAAAAGCAGCATTAGTGAAATGGGCATGAGAACGAGTTACCCTTTGATCAAGCTCACCAATGATCTGCTCGGGAGGGTGCATCCTTTGAACATGATGTGGAGCCTCGCGGCGGGATGCAGTCTCCCCCTCAACTTGTGCGTTGGAGTGGTCCAAGATGACCGATGTTGAGGTAGTTGCTTCGGGACCTCGTGCCGAAGTAGTTGAAGCGGGGTCAGCTTCGGGGGTCGATGTCGAGGGTAGTAGGGGATCATCCTCGAATTCTCCGGGATCTTCGTCTTCGAATAAGGTCTGTTCCATGTCGTGTTCATTTGCCTGTTCAAAAGCAGAACTAACAGAGGGGGTTGATTCATCAAAAGTCACATCACATGACTCGATGACAGTGTTAGTTTCCAAGTTATAAACACGATAAGAATGACCATGAGTAGTATAACCCAAAAAGATCCCGTCAGAAGATCGCGACTCAAATTTATCCAAATTACCACGTTTTAGGATGAAGCAGCGACAGCCAAAAACTCGAAGATGAGTAACCTTGGGCTGTCTCCCAAAACGCAGCTCATAAGATGTCAAATTTAAAATTGAGCGCAAGAAAATTCGGTTTGAGATGTAACATGCTGTGTTCATGGCCTCAGCCCAGAATTTTCTAGGAGTCCTATGCTCATCAAGCATCGTCCTAGCCATCTCAACCAAAGTGCGGTTTTTCCTCTCAACAACACCGTTCTGTTGAGGAACCCGCGGAGCAGAGAATTGATGTTCTATGCCATGCTCCATGCAAAAGTCAACAAAGAGACTATTTTTGAACTCGGTGCCATTATCGCTTCGAATGAATTTTAATGCACCAGGGAGTTCAGTGAAAAGTCTCAAAGCCAAGCTCCGAAAGTGTGAAAACACTTCATCCTTGCTGGCAAGAAAGAAGACCCAAGAGTATCGAGAGAAATCGTCGACAATAACAAGTACATACCACTTGCCACCTAAAGAACTAACCCGAGAGGGACCTACAGTGTCCATATGGAGAAGTTCTCCGGGCTGTTCAGTCATCACTGTGGTGACTGGCGAATGCGAGGCGGCAATCATTTTACCATGTCGACAAGGAGCGCAAACTAAATTCTTCTCAAACTTGAGCTTGGGCAATCCTCGGATCAGGCCTAGGGCGCTCAGACGAGCGAGCAACTCAAAGCTCATATGCCCTAGTCTCCTATGCCACTTCCAAAGCTCAGAAGTCGAATGTGCAACAAGACAATGAGAAGAACCAGACGACTCTGAAAAATCAGCTCCAAAAACTCTCCCAACCCTAAAGATCTTACACACAATAACGCCATCAGAATTGAGCACTTGCGAAGTATCGCGATGAAATCGCACTTCGAAGCCCTCATCAAGTAACTGAGATACAGACAGCAAATTGTATCCCAGGTTCTCAACCAAAGCAACATCTTTGAGAGTGAAGTTCGAATTAATTCTTACCACACCTTTACCTTTCACTCTACTCCTTCGATTGTTTCCGAAGGTGATATGTTCCCTTTGCTTGGTTGTGGTGAGGCTGGAGAACCAATTTGCATCTCCGGTCATGTGGCGCGAACAACCGGAGTCCATGATCCACGTGCCCTCCAAGCCTCGACCTGTCGCCTACACATGATAAGAACGCCTCGATCGCTCAGTGCTGGGGTGAGTAAAATAATGACGAGGCATCCAGCACTGAGTGACACGAGTAGTAGGCACAGTAAAAGTAGACGGTCTACGCACATAAAAATCAGAATGATGCAAAGTGCGAGGTCTACCTATATGCAAAGAACGCAAAGCATGTCGAGGTCTCCTACTCTGACGAGGTACAAAGCTACTCGCCCGAGGTCTACCACCATATGGAACATGGTGAATACCTCGAGGAGCAAAACCTCTCCGTGAAGCACGAGGAGCCTCGAAAACAGGACGAGAGTAATACTCAGACTCATGCATACCTAAAGATGGGTAATGCATGTCCTGATAGCTCATCGCCTGTGCACGTCGCTCATCCTTGATGCGACGGAAACAGAAACCAATCAAATGACCCGCCCGCTGACAATAAGAACAATGAAACACTCTCCTGGGGGCACTCTCATGGGTCACAGGAGCAACTCTCACAGGCTCCTTGGGTTTCTTCTGAGTGGTTTTCTTGGGAGGATTTTTCTTGGTAGGAGGAGTGGTTTTCTTTGGTGGATGGGTAGGCTTTTTGGCTGATGGGGTGTCCAACAGAGCTCTCTCTTTCTCTAGGGTGGTGGGAGAGGTGAAAACAGTTTTGGAATTACTATCTGAAGCTATCCTCTCAAAACCCAAACCTAGAGCTACCCCGGCTCTGTCAGCACACAACTTGGTCTTGGCCAAGAGCAAATCCATCCTACCCTTCCCCTCAGTGCATTTGTTCACCACAGAAAGAAGGTATTCATTTTCGGACATGAGGTTCTCAGCTCGCTCTCTAGCAGTGCCTAGCTGGTCCTTAAGGGTGATGCAAGTGTCACAAACAGGTTGCACATCCTTAGAACTACCGGCCCTCTCCAATCTATCCTCCAAGTCATGAACATGCTTATCACGTAAAGAAATGCTATCGCGTAATAAAGAGCAGTTCATGCAATCAATAATATCATGAGGTCTAGAATCCACCTCCAAAAGCTGCTTCTGTGCAGTCTCAAGCTCAGAAAGAGTTTGAGCATGAACAGAACGCAACTGAGCAAGCTCACCCATGACAACAGAACATGATTCACATTCAGCATCATCAAACTTAGACTTAAGCATGGCATATTCAGTAGATACATTTTCTAGCCTAAGTCTAAGGTCTTTTCTTTCTCTAGCGGCTTGCACAAGTAATCTATCCTGACCTAGTACTACTTCATTCAGCTCATCTAATTTAATTAGTAGCTGGTCAGATGATAGGTTTACCTCAGATGAGTCAAGCTCATCGCCGCTGTGATCGCTGTCGGCCATGAAGCAAAGGCCGGTGAAGTCACGTCCCTTCTTATCCTTCTTGTCCTCCTTCCTTGGGGACTCCTCCTCCTCAGAGCACGACTCCTCAGTTGAGGATGTGTCGATGTCGCTGAGAGCAGCAACAAAGGCTCTGGAAGCGGCCTTGGCTACTTTCTTAGCCATCTTGCCGCGCTTGCCCTTCACAAAGGGCTTCCTCTCTTTTTTGTGGAATTTGGGGCGGTCACTCTCATCTCTCTTCTTGACCTTGGGGCAATTGGCCTTAATGTGAGAGGTGTCGCCACATTCATAGCAGCCACTAAAACCACTTCTCCTCTGATCCCGTCTCTCATGATGAAAGCGGGTGAACCTCCGGGCAATGAGAGCAAGCTCATCATTAGCTAGAGTGTCCACCTGCTCCTTTGTGACGGAGACCAGGGAGGACAAAGCAAAACCATCTGCTAGAACACAAGTGCCTGATGTGCTTGGTTCTGCAGTGGTGCCACGGCTAGTGCTAGAAACCAATGCCAATGGCTGTGGCAAAGAGCTTCTGTGCACTGCAAGAGATGCCTTGGCAATCTCTGTGGACTTCAGCTTGCTAAAGAGTTCATCACAGGTTAGAGTGTCATAGCCTGTGGACTCCTCAATGCTGGATATCTTCACCTCCCATATGCTACGGTCAAGAGCATAGAGAAGCTTGATAGCCCTATCGTGATCACTGTAAGCAAGCGTCCCGTTGGATCGCAAGTTACTCACTATCGCGTCAAAGCGAGAAAACATGGCATCTATAGATTCACCAGGTGCCTGCACAAACAGCTGATACTGTTGATTGTAGGTGCTTTGGCGCCTGGCCTTGATCTGAGCAGAGCCCTCATGAAAGACAGTGAGTGTTGTCCAAATCTCCCTAGCAGTCCTAAGGTGCTGCACCCTATCAAACTCACTCCGACTCAAACCAATGAACAGTATGTTCCTTGCCTTCGAGTTGGCAATATACTGATCTTTTTCAGTTTGAGTGGTGCGGGTATCAGGGATGGAGTATTGTGAGTCCACAATCTCCCAAATTGCATTTCCTTGGCTTAACAAGTAAGCCTCCATGCGCACCTTCCAGTATGCAAAATCTGTCCCATCGAACAGAGGAATTTTACTGCCTCTATCCATGTCGCCAACAGATCACAAAACCGGTTAAGGTCAACTGGTGATCTTAACCTGCTCTGATACCAATTGTTGGACCGGAAACGGCGACCAGAGGGGGGGTGAATGGGAGCTTTTAAAATTTCTGGCTAAAAACTTAGCCTACGGTTCGGTTCTGTCTTCTGCGGAACAGGCTTCGAACACAACCTTCGAAGGTCTGGTTCGGAGGTACTTCGACACCTTCGAACACAGGCTTCGGAGGAGCAAAAGTTCGAAGCCAAGAAGACTTCGCTCCACTAACAACCCTCGAAAATCTACTCTGCTAAGTCAGTGCAGGCTCCGCACACGAGGTGCTTCGAGCAGGCTTCGCACTTCACCCTTCGCAAGAGTGGACAGCCCTCTGAGGACTTCGACCAAGTACTACGGGAACAGAACAGGGCTTCGCTAGTAAGCAGCGAGGTCTTGCCTCGTGTTACACAGAGCGACAGCACACTGTAAGACACACTTCGCGATAAAAACACCCTTCGCCAAGACAGGCTTCGGTGAACTAAAACTAGCGAAGTATGCAATACGAGCTCAAGCAAAAGCACACAGAAGCAGGGCTTCGCCGCTTGAACAAGGAACACAAAAAGTATTGAACTCAGAATGAATACAGTGAGGTCTGTCTACAGGAGCTCAACAGTAAATGCTCAAAGTGTTAAATGATACCTACCGAGCCCCCATATTTATAGCCCACGGCTTCATCCTAAGGAAGTGACTACATTACCCCTAGGGTTTACAACAGATTTGTCTCTACAGAACTAAGGGGTACAAAAGGTAGTCCACCTTTATTTTGGAGGCTTCTCTGTCAGCTGCAGAGGGGACAGTGTCAGCCTTTTTCAGAACAGACAGTGTCAGCCTTTACAGAGTTGACTTCTGGAACCTCCCTTCGCACCGGAGGGTGCGGTAGCTTCGGCGAGAAGCCTGCAGCCTGTTGGCCTTCGCTCCGCCGAAGAAGTTCTTCGATACAATGACGGTTTTGAGCCGAAGCCGTCAAAGCCCTTGGGCCTTCGCACCACCACCTCCGGAGTGGATCACCACGGCTTCGCAGCTACTCCGAGCTCGAACACCGTCCGTCCGTGTACCGAAGCCATGCATGGCCGAAGCACCACAAGTCATCCTCACTCCGAAGCCTCACCTTCGGAGTACCACCCTTCGAAGTCCCTCCTTCGTCCAAGGCCTCCGCATGAAGCATTCCATGAGCACTCCGTCGCAGTGCCTCTTCCCGAGCACACTCCTCGACGAGCCTCACCCGGACAATGCCTTCGATGCACCTCGACTTCTGAGACCTTCGTCGGGTACCTTCGAATGTCTCCCTCCGGAGCACACTTCGAATTCCATGCCTCCGCAGAGGACTTGTTCCACCAACTCCGAAGTCACTCCATTCGGAGTACCTTCGAAGTGCCTCACCTCCGAGGACTTTGTCTCGGAGTACCTTCAGCCGGAGCCACGCTCCGCACTCTCTGCCTTCACCTGGCACGTCTCGACCCGAGGACCGACCCGGACCACCTTCGCAGCCACCGTGACGGAGCTCCCCCGCTCCCCTGGCATCAAGCCTCCTGCTTGACCCAGGTTCACCCGGCTCGAACCCTGTCCGTCGCCTCCGAAGTCCCTGCGCACCACCGACAAACAGACAAGTGTATCCAGTACTCCGGAGACCTCTCCGGGTTAGCAACCTCCGGCACACACTCCGGTGTACCGCCCAAAATACCGAAGCCATCGGTACGAACCCAGTCATCGAGTACTGCCGGACCCCTCCGACAGGTACACTCCGCTGCACAGCTGCAGCAAGCAAACACCGAACACACTTCGGTGACACACCTCCGAACACCCTTCGGAGGTACCACCTCCGAAGCCCCTTCGGAGGTACCCTTCGAACAGAGGGTAAAAATCCTGTCAATCACTCATCACATACACCGAAACCACCCTTGGTTTCTCACTACTCTAATTTCTGGTCCAAAACAACCTGGCAATGACATTGATATCTTTCTAGAACCTTTGATGGAGGATATGAAACGTCTATGGGAACATGGTGTCTGTGTGTGGGATGAGCACAAGAAAGAGCACTTCAATCTAAGAGCCATAATCTTTTGCACCATAGCTGACAACCCAGGACGCATGTCCCTAACAGGACAGGTTAAAGGAAAGACAGCATGTGTAGTGTGTGTGGACCAGACAGAATCTATGCATCTTCCATCATTCGTTAAGACGATATATATGCGACACCGCAGATTTTTACCAAAAAACCACAAATATCGAAGAAATAGGAACCATTTCGACGGTACAATCGAGCTTGGACAGCCTCCACGAAATCGAGATGGCAAATTTCTATTCGAAATGGTAAAGAATATCAAAGTTGTTTTCGGAAAGAAGAGGAAGAAATCTGAAAAAATTTCAAAGGACGCTCCATTTAAAAAGCAGTCGATCTTCTTTAGATATTTGCCCTATTGGAAGGAGTTGGAGATTGGTCATGCTATCGATACAATGCACGTTGAGAAGAATGTCTTCGAAAGCACTATCGGTATTTTGTTAGACATACCGGGCAAATCAAAAGATGGACTCAAAGTACGAAGGGACCTTCAAACTCTCGGAATTAGACCCGAGCTTCACCCACAGGAAAGGGCCAATGGAAAATTTTTCCTTCCGGCTGCTAGCTATAACCTCACAATTGACGAGAAAAGATCAATCTGCAGGTGTCTACATGGAATTAGAGTTCCAACAGGATTCTCAACGAATATAAAGAATATTGTCTCCGTAGCAGATTTGAGGATGAGCGGCTACAACACTCATGATTGTCATGTTATGCTTGGGCTATTCCTCGCCATCGCAGTAAGAGGAGTCAAACATTCATTTCTGAAGATGGTGATAACACGCATGTGTCACTTCTTCAATGTCATATCAAAGAAGGTGATCGACACTGAAGAGTTAAATGAATTACGTAAACAAATGAGGGAGACTATGTGTCAGCTTGAGATGTGCTTTCCTCCTTCATATTTTGATATTATGGAGCACTATATGATACATATAGCAGACCAAATCTTTGTTCTCGGTCCAACGTACCTGCACAATATGTATGCGTACGAGCGTCTAATGGTTATCTTCAAGGGTTACGTACGAAATCGTGCTTATCCAGAGGGTTCCATGATAGAGGGCTACACGACTGAGGAAGTCATTGAGTGCTATGCAGATTACATAAGAGATGGAAGACCAATAGGAGTTCCCGTGTCGCGGCACCATGGAAGACTCACCGGTAAAGGAACTAAAGGCAGGAAAATCATACGAGACAATAGTTATCAAAGAATAAGAGAATCACATTACAGTGTAATGCATCAGTTGGCGATTATGAGACCATATGTTGAACAACACCTACAAGAGCTTCGTGAAAAGAATGAAGATCACGATGAACAATGGATTATGAAAGAACACAAAATTTATTTCACATCATGGCTGAGGGATCTAAACCTTTCGATCGGAGAAACCGACGAAGAGATGATGATAAATAAATTGTCTTACGGTCCATTGAGCATGGTTAAAACATGGCAAGCGTATGACATCAATGGTTTCACATTCTATACCAAAGCAAAGGATCAAAGGAGTCAGCGCCAAAATAGTGGTGTCAGAGGAGAAGCAGAAGATAGCACTGGACAAAAGAATGCTTACTATGGATACATCGAAGAAATATGGGAACTTAACTACGGGAACTCTATAGAAATCCCTGTATTTAAGTGTCAGTGGGTGAGACATCCAGAAGGTGTGGAGGTGGATGATTACGGGTTTACGATAGTTGACCTTAATAAGGTGGCTTATAAAGATGACCCTTGGATACTCGCTCAATCCGTGGCACAAGTATTTTACATACTTGATCCTAAAGATGAGAAAAAATACATCGTTGCTCCAGGAAAACAAAGAATTGTTGGAGTTGATGGAGTCGAAGACGAAGAAGAATACAATCAGTTTGATGAGGTGCCGTTTTTCTTTGACATATCAAGGATCAATGTGGTTGAAGCAAAACTGTCATTTGGTAGTGTGATTCCTTATCTACGCACCAATGGCGATGGAAAATTAGTTCAAGGCTAGATCATTTATGTTTAGTTGTAAAATCAATTATGTCATTTATTATTAAAACATTTTCAAGATCAAATGAGGATTGAGTGTTGTGAATTATTTCATGTCTTGTAGTTCAAATTGAACTTTTTTTTGACTTTGATCATAAAAACATACTTAATGAAATAAAAACAGTACACTAAGGGAGAAAAAGTAAAGTGAGGCATAAAAATACATATTTTCTAAATTTGATAAGTTATGATGTATTTTTATTGTTAAAAAAATCAAGTTCAAACTAGAATTTAATTATGAATAAAAAAGTCATGAAAATTAGAATAGAAATGTAAAAAAAATGTTTGGATGCTAGCAGCAAGGTTCGAACCTCAAACCGCCTGCAGGCAGCAAGGTTCGAACCTCGAACCGCATGGCAACAAAGCAACCCCCGCACCACTGCGCTACTAAGTCTTTCTCGACTTGAGTGGCAACGTATGCTAGATAACCCCACCAGCGTCGGATTAGTAGTGGCGGGCAGGATGACGTCACCAGCCGCCACCGTTATCCTTTTAGTAGTGGCGGGCATGCTGACGTCATCATGCCCGCCACTACTAAGACACCTATATATACTTTCCACTCCAGCCGTCCGAAAACCTAGTTTCATTTTCTAAACCCTAAACTCGCCCCCCTCCTCCCGTCGCCGCCGTCGACGTCCCGGAGCACGTCGCCGCTGCCCTCCGCCCGTCGCCGCCTTCCTCGGAGCCCGTCGGCGCCGCCCGTCGTCGCCGCCATCCAGTCGATCAGTAAATAATTATTAACCTACTTCTTTATTTGGTCTTATTTTATTCGAGCTTAGGGTTAAAATGATGGAGGATTGTTAACACAGCAGTGGCGGGCGCTCTGACCGCCACTGCTAACCAGCGATAGCAGTGGCGTTAGAGCAGTGGCGGACTGGATGCCCGCCACTATAGGTCGATTTTGCCCGCCGCTACAGTGTCGCTTTGTAGTAGTGTGAGTGAGAGTTTGTGCTTGTGTGTAAGCATAGGTTTGAGAGGTACCACTCACCCCTTTATATATCCCAGGGATCGGAGGGTTACCGTTCGGTCTTTAACTATGTAATTAAGTCCCTTTATAACTGATAAATCACTAGGGATCATGGGCGAATAATCATAGCATTATTCGCTATCTTTATTAGTATTAAAATCCAACGGTTATGTTTTCAAGTTATTGTTATAAGTGATTAAGTGTTTGGACCTGTTGTTTCCTCCACCACTTGATTCCTTGCATTCGGGATATTCGTCGACTCCTGTACTTGGGGCTCCCTTTGAGGTTCCATTTACACTTAATTGACTGTTTCACTATTGACCACTAGTCTGACCCCTTCGTGGTCATCTTTAATATCTTGTCTATCGATCCCTTGTTCTATCTGATCACTGTAAAGGCGCTTGGGAGGTACCCCAGATTCATCCCCCCGATAGGAGCCCTCGAGCTCTTTGCAGTAGAAGGGCAACAACCATTTAGGTGGAGTCAAGAGATCGTGAGGAGCCCAAATATGAGCTTCTTGATAAATTCCTTTCATTTACCTAGTAGGTAGACCGGTTAGGTGCACCTGCCGGGTATAGCCCTCGAGTTTGGAGTCTGCTAGAAGAAAATGCTTCACGGTCCGATATCTTGCGTGATTCGATGAGATAACTTATTATTCTATCATTGAGGTGAGGAGTATTTGAGCCCTCATCAAGCGTTCAGGTGATCAGGCATTCGTTGAAGTGAGGGGTTGTTAATGCCAACATTTGGTAAAGCTCAGGCCCATTAAGGATGTCGCATGATCAACTGAAGTCAAAGGAGTCCGGTCAAAGGTGGTCAAAGAAGCCCGTCCATATTGTTACAACATGACCGGAAATGAAGGAGCCGATGAAGGTGAGAGAGGATAAAGATGATCCAAAATTGGTTATAATGTAGATTACTTGGATGGCAAGTCTCTAGACTATAAATATGTATCTAATTAGCTAGGTTCAGAAGATAGACACATAATCAATCACAACAAACTACTCTTTCGGTGCATCGCCACTCTTAGGTTCGTAAGGTTAATCCCGACGGGACTTGGCACTTGGAGCCAGGCTGCATCATCTTGATCTCTAGCAAGGGGTGAGTCCCGCCAGCCCAACGGTCACATCGATTAGGTTAGTGTTTATCAAGGATGCATTGTATCGATCTCTAAGGCATCGGCTCGGTCAGCGGGATCGTCGGTTTGTTTTGGTATATTTTGCTAGGTCTAAGGATGCATCGTTTTAATATCTTAGATTGACGTGAATTAGTGTTTGTGCATTTTTTGGTCACACTTTGACAAACGCGTGGCCAGGGAGATCTGCTCCACTCTAGTACAGGTCTCTGGGGTACTGGATACACTTGTATGTTTGTCTGTGGTGCACAAGTGACTTCGGAGGCGACGGACGGTTCACGGCAAGTGAACCTAGGTCAAGCGGGAGCCTTGATGCCAGGCGAGCGGGGAGCTCGGTCACGAAGGCTACGAAGGGGTCAAGGTCGGACCTCGGGTCAAGGTGCGCCAGGAGAAGGCAGTAAGTGCGGAGTGTGGCTCTGGGTGAAGGTACCCCGAGACGAAGTCCTCGGAGGCGAGGCACTTCGAAGGGTACTCCGAATGGAGTGACTTCGGAGTATGGTGGACAAAGTCCTCAACAATGAGGCATGGCGTTCGAAGTGTGCTCCGGAGGGAGGCACTCGATGATATACCCGATGAAGGTCTCAGAAGTCGAGGTGCATCGAAGGCATGGTCCGGATGAGGTTTGTCGAGGAGTGTGCTCGGGGAGAGACACTGTGACAAAGTGCTCATGGAATTCTTCATGCGAAGGCCTTAGATGATGGAGGGACTTCGTAGGGTGGTACTCCAAAAGTGGGGCTTCGGAGTGAAGCTGACTTGAGGTACTTCGGCCATACATGGCTTCGGTATACGGGCTGACGGAGTTCGAGCTAGGAGTAGCTGCGAAGCCGTGGTGGTCCACTCCGGAGGTGTTGGTGCGAAGGCTCAAGGGCTCTGATGGCTTCGGCTCAAAACCATCACTGTATCGGAGGCTGACTTCGGTGAAGCAAAGGCCGTTAGGCTCAAGGCTTCTCACCGAAGCTACTGCACCCCTCGCGTGTGAAGGGGGGCTTCAGAAGGCTCCAAAACTACAAAGGCTGACCGTGTCTGCTCTGCAAAAGCTGATGTTGTCCCCTCTGCGAAGCTGACAAAAGAAGCCTTCAAATAAAGTATACTACCAGCTGTACCCCCTATTTTGATGAGACAAAAACAGTGTAAACCCTAGGGGTAAAGTAGTCTATTCAATGGGCTGAATAGTGCCTATAAATAGTGGAGGCTAGCTAGGTCACATCAACACTTTGAGCAACCATTTTCGAGCTCCTGTACTAGCCGCCACACTTGTTTATTCAGTCTGTGAGTTCATTTTGTGTTCCCTGTTCATGCAATGAAGTTTTGATTATGTTCTTCTTTCACTGCTTGAACTTGTACTGTGTGTTGCACTTCACATTATGATTTCTCTGTGCACCATTTTTTAGGTTGAGTTTGTGCACTGGATCTCTTCTGTAGAAGTGTGTGAGAAGTCTGTTCGTGTGAAGTGTGTGTTTTTAAGTGTCTGTTCGCTCTGTGTACAACTAGAGGCTAGACCTCTGTGATTACTAGCGAAGCACTGTCCTTGGGTTGAATCGAAGCCCATTTTCTTCCCTAGTTGAAGTCCTCGGCGAAGTGTGTTTGGTGTGCATTTAGGCCTTCGAAGTACGAAGCCTAGTACCAGTTGCTTGCGCTGAGTGTTTGGGCGAAGTCCTCAGAGGGAAGTCTGCTCTTGCGAAGGGTGAAGTGCGAAGTCTGCTCGAAGGCACCCAGTGTGCGGAGCCTGTACTGACTTATCAGAGCTGAATCTTCGAGGTTGTGGGTGGAGCGAAATCTTCTTGACTTCGAACTTTTGCTCCTTGCGAAGCCTGTTTTCTGAGCTGTGAAATACCTCCGAACCAAAACTTCGAAGGGTGTGTTCGAAGCCTGTTCCGCAGAAGACAAAATTAAAACAGAAGGCTATTTTTAGTCTGAAATTTTGAAAGCTCCCATTCAACCCCCCTCTGGTCGCCGTTCCCGGTCCAACAATTGATATCAGAGCAGGTTAAGATCATCAGTTGACCTTAACCGGTTTTGTGATCTGTTGGTGACATGGACAGAGTTAGTAAAATACCTCTGTTCGATGGGACGGATTTTGCATACTGGAAGGTGCGCATGGAGGCTTACTTGCTAAGCCAAGGAAATGCAATTTGGGAGATTGTGGACTCACAATACTCTATCCCTGAAACTCGCACCTCTCAAACAGAGAAGGATCAGTATAATGCCAACTCCAAGGTAAGAAATATATTGTTCATTAGTTTGAGTAGAAGTGAGTTTGATAGGGTGCAGCACCTTAGGACAGCTAGGGAGATTTGAACTACACTCACTATTTTTCATGAGGGCTCTACACAGATTAAGGCCAGGCGCCAAAGCACATACAATCAACAGTATCAGCTGTTTGTGCATGCACCTGGTGAATCTATAGATGCCATGTTTTCTCGCTTCGATGCGATAGTGAGTAACTTGTGGTCCAACAGGACGCTTGCTTACAATGATCATGATAGGGCTATCAAGCTTCTCTATGCTCTTGATCATAGCATATGGGAAGTGAAGATATCCAGCATTGAGGAGTCCGCGGGTTATGACACATTGACCTGTGATGAGATCTTTAGCAAGCTGAAGTCCACAGAGATTGCCAAGGCATCTCTTGTAGTTCATAGGAACTCTTTGCCACAACCATTAGCACTAGTTTCTAGTACTTGCCGTGGCACCACTGCAGAACCAAGCACATCAGGCACTTGTGTTCCTTGCAGATGGTTTTGCTTTGTCCTCCCTGGTCTTCGTCACTAAGGAGCAGGTGGATACTCTGTATGATGATGAGATTGCTCTCATTGATAGAAGGTTCACCCATTTTCACCATGAGAGACAGGATCAGAGGAGAAGTGGTTTTAGTGGTTGTTTTGAGTGTGGCGACACTTCTCACATCAAGGCCAATTGCCCTAAACTCAAGAAGAGAGATGAGAGTGAGCGTCCCAAATACCACAAGAAGGAGATGAAACCCTTTGTGAAGGGTAAGCGCGGCAAGGTGGCTAAGAGGGTAGCCAAAGCCGATTCCAGAGCATTTGTTGCTCCTGTCAGCGACATCGACACTTCCTCAACTGAGGAGTCGAGCTCTGATTAGGAGGAGGAGTCCCCAAGGAAGGAGAAGAAGAAGGACAAGAAGGGATGAGACTTCACTGGCCTTTGCTTCATGGCCGACAGCGATCACAGCGGCGATGAGCTTGACTCATCTGAGGTACCTCTATCCTATGACCAGCTTTCAACTAAATTAGATGAACTAAATGAATTAGTTCTTGGTCAGGATAGATTACTTGTGCAAGCCGCTAGAGAAAGAAAAGACCTTAGACGTAGGCTAGAATCTGTTTCTACTGATTATGTCATGCTTAAGTCTAGGGTTAATGATGCTGAATGTGAATCTTGCACTGTTGTCATGAGTGAGCTTTCTCAGTTGCGTTCTGTACATGCTCAAACTCTATCTGAGCTTGAGACTGCATAGAAGCAGCTTTTGATGGTTGATTCTAGTTCTCATGATATAAATGAATGCAGGAACTGTTCTTTATTATGTGAGAGCATTGATTTACGTGATAAGCATGTTCATGACATAGAGGCTAGATTGGAGATGGCCGATAGTTCTAAGGATGTGCAACCTGTGTGTGACACATGCATAACCCTTAAGGACCAGCTATGCACTGTTAGAGAGCGAGCTGAGAACCTCGTGACTGAAAATGAATACCTTGTTTCTGTGGTTAACAAATGCACTGAGGGAAAGGGTAGGATGGACTTGCTCTTGGCCAAGACCAAAATGTGTGCTGATAGGGCAAGGTTAGCTATGGAATTGGGTTTTGAGAGGATTCCTTCAGACAGTGAGAACAAAACTATTTTTACCTCACCCACTACCTTAGAGAAAGAGAGAGCTCTGTTAGACACACCATCAGCCAAAAAGCCTACCCAAACCCCAAAGAAAACCACTCCTTATGCCAAGAAAATTCCTCCCAAGAAAATCACACAGCAGAAGCCCAAGGAGCCTGTGAGAGTTGCTCCTATGACCCATGAGAGTGCCCCTAGGAGAATTTTTCATTGTTCCTATTATCAGCGGGTGGGTCATCTGGTTGGGTTCTGTTTTCGTCGCATCAAGGATGAGCGACACTCTCTGGCGATGAGGTTCCAGAACATGCACTACCCATCTTTAGGTATGCATGAGTCTGAGTTGTACTCAAGTCCTGTTTTCGAGGCTCCTCGTACTTCTCGGAGAGGTTTTGCTCCTCGAGGTGTTCACCATATTCCATATGGTGGTAGACCCCGTGTGAGTCGCTTTGTACCTCGACAGGGTAGGAGACCTCGACATGCATATGGGTCACAACATGTAGGTAGACCTCACACTTTGCATCATTTTGATTATCCTGTGCGTAGACAGTCTATTTTTACTGTGCCTACTACTCGTATCACTTAGTGCTAGATGCATCGTCATGTATTCACTCACCCCAACACTGAGCGATCGAGATTTTCTTATCATGTGTAGGCGCCAAACCGAGGCTTGGAGGGCACGTGGATCATACACTCCGGTTGTTCACGCCACATGACCGGAGATGCAACATGGTTCTCTAGCCTCACTACAACCAAGCAAAAGAAACATATCACCTTCGCCAACAATCGAAGTAGTAGAGTGAAAGGTAAAGGTGTGGTAAGAATCAACTCAAATTTCACTCTCAAAAATGTTGCTTTGATTGAAAACTTGGGATACAATTTGTTTTCTGTTTCTCAATTGCTTGATGAGGGCTTCGAAGTGCGATTTCATCGCAATACTTCGCAAGTAATCAATTCTTATGGCGTTGTGGTTTGTAAGATCTTTAGAGTTGGGAGAGTTTTTAGAGCTGATTTTTCTGAGTCATCAGGTTCTTCTCATTGTCTTGTTGCACATTCGACTTCTGAGCTTTGGAAGTGGCATAGGAGACTAGGGCATATGAGCTTTGAGTTGCTCGCTCGCCTTAGTGCCCTAGGTCTGATCCGAGGATTGCCCAAGCTCAAGTTTGAGAAGAATTTAGTTTGCGCTCCTTGTCGACATGGAAAAATGATTGCCGCTTCGCACTCGCCAGTCACCTCTGTGATGACTGAACAACCCGGAGAACTTCTCCACATGGACACTGTAGGTCCTTCTTGGGTTAGTTCTTTAGGCGGCAAGTGGTATGTGTTAGTTTATTGTCGATGATTTCTATCGCTACTGTTGGGTCTTCTTTCTTGCCAACAAGGATGAAGTGTTTTCACACTTTCGGAGCTTGGCTTTGAGACTTTTCACTGAACTCCCTGGTGCATTGAAATTCATTCGAAGTGATAATGTCACTATGTTCAAGAACAATCTCTTTGTTGACTTTTGCATGGAGCAGTTCATAGAACATCAATTCTCTGCTCCACGGGTTCCTCAACAGAACGGTGTTGTTGAGAGAAAGAACTGCACTTTGGTTGAGATGGATAGGATGATGCTCGATGAGCACATGACTCCTAGGAAATTCTGGGCTGAGGCCATGAACACTGCTTGTTACATCTCAAACCGAATATTCTTGCGCTCAATTTTGAACTTGACATCTTATGAGCTACGTTTTGGGAGACAACCCAAAGTTCTCATCTTCGAGTCTTTGGTTGTCGTTGCTTTATCCTAAAACGTGGAAATTTGGATAAATTTGAGTCGTGCTCTTCTGACGGGATCTTTTTTGGGTTACACTACATATGGTCATTCTTATCGTGTTTATAATTTGGAAACTAACACTATCATCGAGTCGTGTGACGTGACTTTTGATGAATCAACCCTCTCTGTTAGTTCTAGCTTTGAACAGGCAAATGAACATGACATGGAGCAAACCATCTTCGAAGAAGAAGATCCTAGAGATTTCGATAATGAACCCCTACTACCCTCGACATCAACCCCCGAAGCCGACCCCGCTTCGACTACTTCGGCACAAGGTCCCGAAGCAACTGCCTCGACATCGGTCATCTTGGACCACTCCAACGCACAAGTTGAGGGGGAGACTGCATCCCGACGCGAGGCTCCACATCATGTTCAAAGGATGCATCCTCCCGAGCAGATCATTTGTGAGCTTGATCAAAGGGTAACACGTTCTCATGCTCATTTCATTGATTCTGCTTTTGTTGCTTCTTTCGAGCCCTTAGATGTTAGTCATGCACTTTCTGATTCTAGTTGGATCAATGCCATGCATGAAGAACTTGAAAATTTTGAGAGAAAACAAGTCTGGACATTAGTTGATCCTCGACCAAATATTCATTTCATTGGAACAAAATGGATTTTCAAAAACAAACAAGGGGAGGATGGGACTGTAGTTAGAAACAAGGCTAGACTTGTAGCTCAGGGTTATTCTCAATTAGAAGGGATTGATTTTACTGAAACTTTTGCACCTGTTGCACGTCTATAGGCCATTAGGATTTTGCTTGCCTTTGCGACATCCCGAGGATTCAAACTCTATCAAATGGATGTCAAAAGTGCATTTCTTAATGGCTTCATAGGCGAAGATGTGTATGTAAAACAACACCCTGGCTTTGAAAACCCCAAATACCCACATAAAGTCCTTAAACTTCATAAGGCTCTTTATGGACTCAAGCAGGCCCCTCGGGCATGGTATGACAGACTTAAGTCTTTTCTGCTTGAGCGGCGGTATTTGATGGGATCTGTTGATAAAACCCTGTTCACTCTCAAGCATGGCAAAGATTTCCTCCTAGTCCAGATTTATGTGGATGATATCTTCTTTGGTGGCTCTTCTCATGCTTTGGTTGCTGAGTTTGCAGATGCCATGAGCAGGGAGTTCGAGATGTCCATGATGGGTGAACTCACATTTTTCCTAGGTTTGCAAATCAAGCAAAGCAAACAAGGTACATTCGTCCACCAGACGAAGTATAGCAAGGACCTGCTCAAGAAATTTGACATGATAGAAGTGAAGCCCCTCGCCACTCCAATGGCTACATCTGTAGCATTGGATCCTGATGAAGATGGAGAAGTCGTAGATCAGAAGGAGTTCCGAAGCATGATCGACTCCCTCCTCTACTTGACTACTACAAGGCCGGACATACACTTTGCAGTGTGCCTGTGCGCTCGTTTTCAGGCTTCACCACGAGCTTCGCACCACAAAGCGGTAAAGCGCATTCTTAGGTATCTCAAACATACCCTCGAATTTGGCATTTGGTATTCTGCATCTTCCTCTTTGTGTCTTCGAGGTTATTCCGATGCGGATTTTGCTGGATGTAGGATTGATAGGAACAGTACCTCCGGTACTTGTCATTTTCTAGGTACTTCGCTGGTTTGCTAGTCTTCCCGCAAACAGTGTAGTGTTGCACAATCGATGGCTGAGGCCGAATATGTTGCTGCAGCTAGCTGTTGCTCTCAGATTTTATGGATGGTTTCCACTTTGCGGGATTTTGGGTTAGATTATAAGAGTGTTCCACTTTTCTATGATAACAATAGTGCTATTTGTATTGCAAAAAACCCGTTTCAGCATTCCTGAACCAAACACATTGATGTGCGATATCATTTTCTCAGAGATCATAATGAGAAGGGTGATATTGAGATTCAATATGTTGATACCCAACACCAGCTAGTCGATATTTTCACAAAATTCCTCGATGCTTCTCGTTTTTCCTACTTGTGTGGGGAACTTGGTGTTTGTCACCCTTACGACATTTTGTGAGGGGGATCAGATTTTGATTGTCTTGCATATGCTCATTATGTGTGAAATTGCATTTACATCTTTTGCACTTATAAGCCTGATTTTAATTAATGAAATCATGTCAGCTCAGCTCTATTTAATATGTTTCAAACATTATGTGCATGATTCTTCTTTCCAAAATCAAATCATGCTCACTGCTTAGTCTTGAATCTAGCATGTTTAGTTAGGACTGCTTTAGCTATCTTTTATCTGCTTGATAGGAAGACTCCTTTTCTCTAGATGCTAAACATTGCAACTTGAAAAATTGTTCTACTTCTCATGGATATTCATCAAGTGCTAAACAAATTGTTCACTTAATTAAAATCCAAAACTCCATGATTTGCATGCTACAAGTGAAAAGATCCAGGTGGGTTTGTTTGTCGCACTACTCTATTCTAGACTGCTTACCATTGCATATTGGTCTGAACTGGAATAGTGTATTGTATGCCAAAATCACCGCCTTAAGCTTCTGATGGTTTTCATGCCTAGGCTTGGCTTGATTGGAAAGTATAAGGTATACAAACAAATAACCCCTGGCATTATGAAAAGAACAACAAATTCATTGATCATCAATATTGCTTTGAATGCTCCACTTAAACTGGACTTGTCTTTCTAGAGTAGAAATTGACTAGCTTTGCGCAGTCCCTGCTTTTACTTGTCTAGCTACCATGATTAAGTGGTGATGCTTTTATTTCAAAATGATAAAATCACATGTTGTCATCATGTTTTTTAGAAAATGTTAAATTAAGCTGAGCACATGATAATTTGTATTAATGTTGGCATATTTTTGCTTTATATGTCTTTGCAATTCTGCCCATTTCAAAGCGTTGCACCTTTTGAATGTTCCTTGATGCTTGCATTGCCAAAGGGGGAGAAATTTTTGAGTTCTATGTAGCAAGGGGTAAAATAACTCAGGGGGAGTTTTATCGTCTAATGGGAAAGATTTGCCGAAGGGGCTTTTACTCTTTTGAAAAGGGAGAGGAAAATTCTTTTGTCAAGTGACATGATTTGGCTCGTTTCTAAGTTTTTATGGTCACTTGTGTGCTGAAATGTTTCAAAATTTTTTTAACTTGAATTTGGTTGTCAATGCACTCATCAAGAGGGAGATTGAGAAACCAAGGGTTGGTTTCGGAGTCTATGATGAGTGATTGACAGATTTTATCCTCTATTTCGAAGGTGTCCCTTTGAAGGGGTTCGGAGGTGGCTTCACCGAAGGGTTCGGTGGGGTCTGTTTGCTGCAGCTGTTGCAGCGGAGTGTGTCTGTCAGAGGGGTCCAACAGTACACGTTGACTGGGTCATACCGAAGGTTTCGGTACTTTGGGCGGTACACCAGAGTTTGTGCCGAAGGTTGTTTACCTGAAGAGGTCTCCGGGGTACTGGATACACTTGTCTGTTTGTCTGTGGTGCGCAGGTGACTTTGGAGGCGATGGACGGTTCACAACAAGTGAACCTGGGTCAAGAGGGAGGCTTGATGCCAGGCGAGCGGTTAGCTCGGTCACGAAGGCTACGAAGGGGTCGAGGTCGGACCTCGGGTCGAGGTGCGCCAGGAGAAGCCAGTAAGTGCGGAGTGTGGCTCCGGGTGAAGGTATCCCAAGACGAAGTCCTCGGAGGCGAGGCACTTCAAAGGGTACTCCGAATGGAGTGACTTCGGAGTATGGTGGACAAAGTCCTCAGCAATGAAGCATGGCGTTCGAAGTGTGCTCCGGAGGGAGGCACTCAAACGTATACCCGACGAAGGTCTCAGAAGTCGAGGTGCATCGAAGGCATGGTTCGGGTGAGGTTCGTCGAGGAGTTTGCTCGGGGAGAGATACGTTGACGACGTGCTCATGGAATGCTTCATGCGAAGGCCTTGGACGAGGGAGGGACTTTGAAGGGTGGTACTCCGAAGGTGGGGCTTCGGAGTGAGTCTGACTTGAGGTACTTTGGCCATACATGGCTTCGGTACATGGGCTGATGGAGTTCGAGCTAGGAGTAGCTGCGAAGCCGTGGTGGTCCAATCCGGAGGTGTTGGTGCGAAGGCTCAAGGGCTTTGATGGTTTGGGCTCAAAACTGTCACTACATCGGAGGCTGACTTCGGTGAAGCGAAGGCCGTCAGGCTCAAGGCTTCTCACCAAAGCTACCGCGGCCCTCGCGTGCGAAGGGGGGCTTCAGAAGGCTCCAAAACTGCAAAGGCTGACCGTGTCTGCTCTGCAAAAGATGATGTTGTCCCCTCTGCGAAGCTGACAAAAGAAGCCTTCAAATAAAGTAGACTACTAGCTGTACCCCCTGTTCTGATGAGACAAAAACAGTGTAAACCCTAGGGGTAAAGTAGTCTATTCACTGGGCTGAATAGTGCCTACAAATAGTGGAGGCTAGCTAGGTCACATCAACACTTTGAGCAGCCATTTTTGAGCTCCTGTACTAGCCGCCACACTTGTTTATTTAGTCTGTGAGTTCATTTTGTGTTCCCTGTTCATGCAATGAAGTTTTGATTATGTTCTTCTTTTACTGCTTGAACTTGTACTGTGCGTTGCACTTCACATTTTGATTTCTCTGTGCACCATTTTTCTGGGTCGAGTTTGTGCACTGGATCTCTTCTGGAGAAGTGTGTGAGAAGTCTGTTCATGTGAAGTGTGTGTTTTTCAGTGTCTATTCGCTCTGTGTACAACTAGAGGCTAGACCTCTGTGATTATTAGCGAAGCACTGTCCTTGGGTTGAATCGAAGCCCATTTTCTTCCCTGGTCGAAGTCCTCGACGAAGTGTGTTTGGTGTGCATTTAGGCCTTCGAAGTACGAAGCCTAGTACCAGTTGCTTGCGCTGAGTGTTTGGTCGAAGTCCTCAAAGGGAAGTCTGCTCTTGCGAAGGGTGAAGTGTGAAGTCTGCTCGAAGGCACCCATTGTGCGGAGCCTGCACTGACTTAGCAGAGCTAAATCTTCGGGTTTGTGGGTGGAGCGAAGTCTTCTTGGCTTCGAACTTTTGCTCCTTGCGAAGCCTGTTTTCGGAGCTGTGAAATACCTCTAAACCAGAACTTCAAAGGGTGTGTTCGAAGCCTGTTCCGCAGAAGACAGAATTAAAACAGAAGGATATTTTTAGTCTGAAATTTTGAAAGCTCCCATTCACCCCCCCTATGGTCGCCGTTCTCGGTCCAACAAGATGTATCGTGGAATCGAAGATAACCCATCAGTTTGTACTTCGACAGAAATAAATAAATTCTGCCAGATAAAAAGTCTATATCATGAAAATCATCACAATAACTAGATCACACCTAACCAAGACAATAGCTAGTCATGATGATCTTAATAATATATCAAAGAATCGGGCATGATTTATTTAGATGAATGGTATACAACATAAAAGAGATACAATAGCAAGAGATGACAAACTTAACCGATGAAGTCTCAAACTATCACATCTCGATCACATCAATCTAATAGATCAAACTGAACTAATGCAGCCTTAGACCTAGCTAATACACCGAGAACAACCGGCGACCATATTGTTTCAAGGGTCACCTCAAGAAATCAAACTGAATTGATGTATCCATGAGGATACTGATCTAATCGGTACTAACTTCGAGTTGGTGGGACTCACCTCTTCACTGGAGATCAAAACGATGCAACCTAGCTCTGAGTGCCGAACCCCACCGAAATAAATCTTGGATGCCAAGGGTGGCGATGCGTCGAGTAGTTGGTTGATAGAGATGTGTTTTTTATGCTAACTAGGGATACATATTTTTGGCACAATGGATTACGCTAACAGGTTAAATAAGACCAAGAACTGACAAACAAAGTGTTTGTGAATGCGGACTATTTCGAGCCTCCGAATAGGATAATAGCTCAAAATAGTTCGAAGTGTGTATTGAATATCTGAATATTTAAATGCCTTTTACAAGGCGAGAAGGGGGGTATTTATAGGTAAAATCTCTAAGGAAAATACCTTTTTACCCCTTAATTACAACCTACATAGTGCATACTATTTTGGTATCCCTCATAGGGTTAATATGGTAAAACATGCTCAAAGGATGTTGATAAAGCATATGTCCCATCCTTCTGGTTGTTTTCACTACGGAGGGGAAGCCCTTTGAAGGGTCTCTTCGGATCAGAGCCTTGATGGACCCTTTGGCTTCGAGCCCTTCAGTTTGGAGGGGGTCTTGGGCTCCGAGATTAGGAGCCTTGCCTTTATCTTCATTGTGTAATGTATTTGCTTGGAATCTTGGAAGATCATGGGGATGAAGTATTTTCCCCCAATAGTAGCCCCTCGAATACATTTCTCCGGAAAGCTTGTACAGCAAGGAGAGCAGTATACGTAAGAAATATTTTCATGCTCAGGACCTTAGAAAGAATGCAAGGTATTATAACCATTCGAAGCATCCTTGATGCCGGAGATGTATCGAATTCGGGCTTCGAACTTCGACCTATGTATGATTGCTCCAAAAGAAATTGAATTGTTATAACGGCAGTAAATTGCAAAGAGCCGTTACTTTTGTACCATTATCCCTCAAATAGCCGTTAGTCCTTTCGAGAAAGTAACAGCCACAAAAGTTTACCGCGGGTTTACATTCTTTCACCCTTTGGCCCCACCTATCATTGACGTGGGTCGAATCTGCAAGGGTGAAAATATGCACGAATCATGCCAAACAAGGACGGAGCAGTTATAAAATAGGAAAGTGATCAGCGGTGAAATGTTTTTACGGAGCTTTTTCGCTTCAACAATTACATACTTTCCTCTTTCGCCCTTACTCTCTGAAACTCCTGAGTGCTCCACCGATGGCGAGAACAAGTGCAAGAGTGCCTACGGCAGTGGTGGCCATATCTGCGGTGGCAGCAATGGCGGGAGCTCCAAGGGGCTCTTGGCCCAAGGACCCGTGAGAACTTCACCCACCATCAAAGAAGCCGCTGAAGAAAACCTTCATCCTCGGACGATCGACTTGCACAATGGAGTCCATGGATGAGGAAGTGAGCGGAAGACTGGGACTAGGGATGAGGACCTGGATCCTCGGAGAAGAAGTCACACCGGCACCGAGGAGTAGAGAAGTTGTTGTCTTTGAAGCCTTCTTCGAAGCCAGACTCAGGCTCCCTTCAATAAACTTCTTAATGGAGGTATTGTAGATGTTCCATGTCACTTTGCCGCAACTGTCTCCGAATGCCATAGCTCGTCTGGTGGTCTTCGAGTTGGCCCTCCGAGCCGAAGGGTGCGAAGGAAGGTCCGAACTGTTCATGGCAACCCATGAAGCTTCATGCCAACCCAAGCCGCACGACGGGCCCAGAGACTCCAAGCTACTGGTGGCCTTCGGGAGTGTCAACTTCCAGCTCCGGAAGGGGCACTTGAAGAACTTCCTAGCGAAGGCGATCAATGACAGGTGGTACTCCAATTGGATACTCCGATGGTTTTATGCTAAAGTTGGAGAAGACTCCGGCCTTGCGGGACCCTTGCAAGAGATCTGGTATAGGAGGGAACCGGAGGTGACCTCGCACTCAAGTCTGATTTCAACGTGACTTGGGTTGCTATCTTCGGTGGTCAAGTGCATGATTGTGCGAGACTTGGCGGGGGAATTCATCACCCTCCAAATACCCCCGCTCGTGGCTGATTGTCCCGTTATTTTCCACAACACTTCAGAGGGGGAGCTTCAAGAGATCGCTTCGAACTCTCTAGGTAACACTTCGATATCTCCTGCACTTAAATTGGTTTTATAGAATATCTGTAATATTCTTAACAGATTGTTACCTTGTTTCAGTGGCTCCATTGGTGCTGGCTCCGGAGCAAATAGCTCAGGCAACGGAGAGGGTGCTTGGGGCCCCTACCGCAGTGGAGAAGCAATGGAGGGTGGAGCTAGTCGGGAGCTGGGAACGCTCCAACCGAGTGTGGAGTGCACTCAGGATTGAAGCCCCTCCTCTTCAAAGCTTTGACGCAGTAGACCCGGTTCCTCGAAAGAGGAAAGCTGCTACTTGGACCTCCAAGGTCGTGTAGACTCTAGCAAAAAAGGTGGTGCAAAAGGTTAAGCTCCCATCTCCTTCAGTGTCTCCACCTTCGTTGGATATTCGGAGCTCTTCTTTTTTTGAGTCTGAAGGAGAGGAGACTTCGGAGGCCCGAATGGGAGGGAGCTTGAAGCTTTACTCATGGAAGGTGGTGAGGGGGATTCTCGGACCAAAACCGAGGATCCACCTCGAGTTGATGTCGAGGCGGTGCCGGTGGCTGAAGGGGAGGAGGCAGTCCGAACTGTGCCCGTAGGGGCTCAGGGAGTGGAGCCAGAGGGCTCCGATTCACCCGTGATCGGAGTGGCGGTGACGGAGGTAAGGGCCTCTATGTTTGCCACTCCAAACCAAACTTCGGGGGAGGACATCGAGGAGTACCTTAGATTGTTCGAGTATCTGGGGGATCCCATGATTCTTCCCCAAAATTTAGATGGAGATTAGCCTTTAGTCTTTACTTCTTGATTCATCATACCTGAAATAATTCCATTGTATTGGCAATATCTTTTAGATGATTGAAAAATACCTTATGTTTGTACATGCTTCAGGGAGCAACATGGCTCTAACCCGAGACGGAGCCTTGGCGGAGGACATGGCTCCAGCTGGGGATGAGGCTCCGGTAGAAGAGATGGCTCTAGAAGTGGAGGCTACTTCTATTGGAGTTGCTTTAGCATAGGGGGTCACTCGTGCAGAGGGGTCCACTCCGACGAGCAGTGACACTCCGATGGAAGAGGTGGCTCCGGTGGCTCCCGCAATGGGGAGAGGTAAAGGAAAGTTTTGGCCTGGGCCTCTCCCTTCTTTTGTGATGACGCCGTTAGGATCAACAAACAATCCTTCGGTTGAGGCTTCAGAGGAGGATCCTGCTAAAGACGATCGGAGGGCCCTGTCCTGGCTTCTGCTGTTAGCTCTATTCTTGGAGCAGCGGACAGGGCTTCGGCCTCTCCTACAGCCCTTGGCTCAAAAGAGCCAAGAGGTTGGCAACTCTGAGCTGGTCTCTGCGCTGAGCGAAGTCAGTGGATCAGAGCTAGACATTGCCCTCGAAAGGGCTGCCCTCCATGTATGCGAGGGTCATAGTATATATTTAATTTATTGCAATTACACCATACTTACTTTGTTTTTTGCAGCAATTTGTTCTGGCTAAAGCGGCAGCGACTTCCAACAAGATCGAATTTAATCGGCTCAAAAGGAAGGTTACAACACTCCAGGAGGCTCTTAAGGGCTCTAAAGACAAGTCCCTGCAATTGGAGGAAAAACTCCTCGAAGAGTAGAGGGCAAAGTTCATTACAAAGGAGGCGATTTGAACGGAGCAGTATGCTCACGTTGGCCTAGCGTCTTCAATTAAGGAGCTTCAAGCAGAGCGGGTGCTGCTCAGAGTTGAAGTCGACAAGCTTCGAGTAGCGGAGGTGACTTTCGGGGCCGAACTTGTGTAGCTCCGAGAAGCGCTCCAACAAGCATCGTCTCAGAAGAATTATTTGATGACGAAGACAACTGAGCTCTCCACCATCGCCACCTACATGACAAGGGCCGGGGCGAAGCATAACGAGGTGGCTAATCAGACCATGAAAACCCTCCCGGGTGTTTTGGCATATTTTGGAACAGTCTTCCCATCATCCTCAGCTGCGACGGATGAACCTCTTAGCCGTAATCTCAAGATGATCCATGCGGCGATCAAGATTATGAAGGGCTCTGATACTCGCTACTTAGAAATCTCCGAACAAGTAGGTGGGATCAGAGTCCTTCATCACCTCGAAGCTGTCGGGGTCTCCATTACTCCGGTGAAGGGTTCGACGCCTGCAGGCTTTGCTGACGAAGGCATATTGCAACCATCGCTTGATGCCACCTTAGCTTGGGAAGCTTTCCGGGCAACCTAAAAGGCAGATAGCGAAGCTGTGGCCAAGGCATGGATCGACGAAGCCCGTCAGCAGAGGCAAGCACGGATGAGGCCTCCAGCTCCACCTCCGTCAACTACTTCACCTCTGGACCCGAAGGTCTAGTCTCTTAGGGCGCTTTTGCCATGTAAAAAGACTTTGTAATGTTCTTTCTGCTTCAATGAATGAAAAGTCTTTGTTTGGATGTTTGTTTTTAGGTTTTGCCGCAGGCTTCGGATTTTGATCTCGAAGTATTAGAACTTGACGAAGGTCTTCACCAGCAGTGGGCTATTCTTGCGAGCTTAAGGTCTTATAGGCACCCACGATTTTCTATTCCTCAGGGGGAGCATGGAGAGATAGCACCCGATGTTTGTAGCGAAGCCCTCTCTTACATCAAAGAAGAAGATAAAGTAATAACGTATTCATATTCGGAGTATGTAGATTGGTCTAATTTGGAGCATCAAGTCAAGGATCCGACGGAGGTTAGCTCCAAACGGCTTCTAACTTGGGCCGAACTTCAGGAAGAGCAGAGAGTCTAGAGAGCTTCACAAAAGCGCAATCGAACTCGAACCAAAGGAAGGTTTTAAGAACTCTAGGCTCCAAAGACCGAGCTGTTCCCGGAGGTAGCTCTAGGGGTTAGAGAGGCCTTCGTGTCTACTTAGGCTTAGATACTAATTTTTCATGATTATGATGTTTTGTAATGTGATTTAACCAAGCAATATAATTTGTTTGAGAAGCATCATTTAATTGTGCCTTATTCCCCTACCCCTCTTTGTGGGTGGGGGGCCTTATGCAATGCAATAGGGACAGTCGTGCATAACGCCCGGCATATTAAATCTGAGGCTTCGCAAATAGTACTTGATAACCACGAACTTAACTTTTTCATAGAGTTCTTTCGAACTGTATGTTCGTATCATAATATCTTACCTAATAGAGGTAGAGTAGGTGAGAAACCAAGGGTGGTTTCGGTGTCGTGATGAGTGATTGACAGGCTTTTACCCTCTGTTCGAAGGGTACCTCCGAAGGGGCTTCGGAGGTGGTACCTCCGAAGTGTGTTCGGAGGTGGTGTCACCGAAGTGTGTTCGGTGTTTGTTTGCTTGCTGCAGCTGTTGCAGCGGAGTGTACTCGTCGGAGGGGTCCGACAGTACGCGATGACTGGGTTCGTACCGATGGCTTCGGTACTTTGGGCGGTACACCGGAGTGTGTACCGAAGGTTGCTAAACCGGAGAGGTCTCCGGAGTACTGGATACACTTGTTTGCTTGTCGGTGGTGCGCAGGGACTTCGGAGGCGACGGACAAGGTTCGAGCCGGGTGAACCTGGGTCAAGCGGGAGGCTTGATGCCAGGGGAGCGGGGAGCTCCGTCACGGTGGCTGCGAAGGGGGTCCGGGTCGGTCCTCGGGTCGAGGCGTGCCAGGTGAAGGCAGAGAGTGCGGAGCGTGGCTCCGGCTGAAGGTACTCCGAGACAAGTCCTCGGAGGTGAGGCACTTCGAAGGAACTCCGAATGGAGTGACTTCGGAGTTGGTGGTTCAAGTCCTCTGCGGAGGCAAGGATTCGAAGTGTGCTCCGGAGGGAGACACTCGAAGGTACCCGACGAAGGTCTCAGAAGTCGAGGCGCATCGAAGGCATGGTCCGGGTGAGGCTCGTCGAGGAGTGTGCTCGGGGAGAGACACTGCGACGAAGTGCTCATGGAATGCTTCATGCGGAGGCCTTGGACGAAGGAGGGACTTCGAAGGGTGGTACTCCGAAGGTGGGGCTTCAGAGTGAGGATGACTTGTGGTGCTTCGGCCATGCATGGCTTCGGTACACGGACGGACGGTGTTCGAGCTAGGAGTAGCTGCGAAGCCGTGGTGGTCCACTCCGGAGGTGGTGGTGCGAAGGCCCAAGGGCTTTGACGGCTTCGGCTCAAAACCGTCACTGTATCGAAGGACTTCTTCGGCGGAGCGAAGGCCAACAGGCTGCAGGCTTCTCGCCGAAGCTTCCGCACCCCTCGCGTGCGAAGGGAGGTTCCAGAAGTCAACACTGTAAAGGCTGACACTGTCTGTTCTGAAAAAGGCTGACACTGTCCCCTCTGCAGCTGACAGAGAAGCCTCCAAAATAAAGGTGGACTACCTTTTGTACCCCTTAGTTTTGTAGAGACAAATCTGTTGTAAACCCTAGGGGTAAAGTAGTCACTTCCTTAGGATGAAGCCGTGGGCTATAAATATGGGGGCTCGGTAGGTAACATTTAACACTTTGAGCATTTACTGTTGAGCTCCTGTACACACAGACCTCGCTGGTTTTCATCCAGAGTTCAATTTATTTTGTGTTCCTTGTTCAAGCGGCGAAGCCCTGCATTCTGTGCTTTTTGCTTGAGCTCGCGTTACATACCTCGCCTGTTGTAGTGCGCCGAAGCCTGTTGAGGCGAAGGTTGTTTTTCGTGCGAGGTGTGTTTTGTCAGTGTGCTTTCGCTCTATGTAACAGGAGGCGTGACCTCGCTGCTTACTAGCGAAGCCCTGATCGTATCCCGTAGTGCTTCTTGTGTCGAAGCCCTTAGCGTAGTCCGTTTTTGTGTGCGTGTAGACCTTCGCGTACAAATCCCAGCACCAGTTGCTGTCGCTAAGTACTTGGTCGAAGTCCTCAGAGGGCTGTCCACTCTTGCGAAGGGTGAAGTGCGAAGCTTGCTCGAAGCACCCCGTGTGCGGAGCCTGCACTGACTTAGCAGAGTAGATTTTCGAGGGTTGTTAGTGGAGCGAAGTCTTCTTGGCTTCGAACTTTTGCTCCTGCGAAGCCTGTGTTCGGAGCTGTCGAAGTACCTCCGAACCAGACCTTCGAAGGTAGTGTTCGAAGCCTGTTCCGCAGAAGACAGAACTGAATCCGAAGGCTAGTTTTTTAGCCCGAATTTTTAAAAAGCTCCCATTCACCCCCCCTCTGGTCGCCGTTTCCGGTCCAACAATTGGTATCAGAGCGGGTTGAGATCACCAGTTGACCTTAACCGGTTTTGTGATCTATTGGCGACATGGATAGAGGCAGTAAAATTCCTCTGTTCGATGGGACAGACTTTGCATACTGGAAGGTGCGCATGGAGGCTTACTTGTTAAGCCAAGGAAATGCAATTTGGGAGATTGTGGACTCACAATACTCCATCCCTGAGACTCGCACCTCTCAGACTGAGAAGGATCAGTATAATGCCAATTCCAAGGCAAGAAACATACTGTTCATCGGTTTGAGTAGAAGTGAGTTCGATAGGGTGCAGCACCTTAGGACTGCTAGGGAGATTTGGACAACGCTCACTATTTTTCATTAGGGCTCTACACAGATTAAGGCCAGACGCCAAAGCACCTACAACCAACAGTATCAGCTGTTTGTGCAGGCACCTGGTGAATCTATAGATGCCATGTTTTCGCGTTTTGATGCTATAGTGAGTAACTTGCGGTCCAACGGGACGCTTGCTTACAGTGATCATGATAGGGCTATCAAGCTTCTCTATGCTCTTGACCGTAGCATATGGGAAGTGAAGATATCCAGCATTGAGGAGTCCACAGGCTATGACACATTGACCTGTGACGAACTCTTTAGCAAGCTGAAGTCCACAGAGATTGCCAAGGCATCTCTTGCAGTGCACAGAAGCTCTCTGCCACAGCCATTGGCATTGGTTTCTAGCACTAGCCGTGGCACCACTGCAGAACCAAGCACATCAGGCACTTGTGTTCTTGCAGATGGTTTTGCTTTGTCCTCCCTGGTCTCCGTCACAAAGGAGCAGGTGGATACTCTAGCTGATGACGAGCTTGCTCTCATTGCCCGGAGGTTCACCCGCTTTCATCATGAGAGACGGGATCAGAGGAGAAGTGGTTTTAGTGGCTGCTATGAATGTGGCGACACCTCTCACATTAAGGCCAATTGCCCCAAGGTCAAGAAGAGAGATGAGAGTGACCGCCCCAAATTCCACAAAAAGGAGAGGAAGCCCTTTGTGAAGGGCAAGCGCGGCAAGATGGCTAAGAAAGTAGCCAAGGCCGCTTCCAGAGCCTTTGTTGCTGCTCTCAGCGACATCGACACTTCCTCAACTGAGGAGTCGAGCTCTGAGGAGGAGGAGTCCCCAAGGAAGGAGGACAAGAAGGACAAAAAGGGACGTGACTTCACCGGCCTTTGCTTCATGGCCGACAGCGATCACAGCGGCGATGAGCTTGACTCATCTGAGGTAAACCTATCATCTGACCAGCTACTAATTAAATTAGATGAGCTGAATGAGGTAGTGCTTGGTCAGGATAGATTACTTGTGCAAGCTGCTAGAGAAAGAAAAGACCTTAGACTTAGGCTAGAAAATGTTTCTACTGAATATGCCATGCTTAAGTCTAAATATGATGATGCTGAATGTGAATCATGTTCTGTTGTCATGAGTGAGCTTGCTCAGTTGCGTTCTGTTCATGCTTAAACTCTTTCTGAGCTTGAGACTGCACAGAAGCAGCTTTTGGAGGTGGATTCTAGACCTCATGATGTTATTGATTGCATGAATTGCTCGTTATTACGCGATAGCATTAATTTACGTGATAAGCATGTTCATGATTTGGAGGCTAGATTGGAGAGGGCCGGTAGTTCTAAGGATGTGCAGCATGTGTGTGACACTTGCATTACCCTTAAGGACCAGCTAGGCACTGCTAGAGAGCGAGCTGAGAACCTCATGTCTGAAAATGAATACCTTCTTTCCGTGGTTAATAAATGCACTGAGGGAAAGGGTAGGATGGATTTGCTCTTGGCCAAGACCAAGATGTGTGCTGACAGAGCCGGGGTAGCTCTAGGTTTGGGTTTTGAGAGGATAGCTTCAGACAGTAAGTCCAAAACTGTTTTTACCTCTCCTACCACCCTAGAGAAAGAGAGAGCTCTGTTGGACACCCCACCAGCCAAAAAGCCTACCCATCCACCAAAGAAAACCACTCCTCCTGCCAAGAAAAATCCTCCCAAGAAATCCACTCAGAAGAAACCCAAGGAGCCTGTGAGAGTTGCTCCTGTGACCCATGAGAGTGCCCCTAGGAGAGTGTTTTATTGTTCTTATTGTCAGCGGGCGGGTCATTTGATTGGTTTCTGTTTTCGTCGCATCAAGGATGAGCGACGTGCACAGGCGATGAGCTATCAGGACATGCATTACCCATCTTTAGGTATGCATGAGTCTGAGTATTACTCTCGTCCTGTTTTCGAGGCTCCTCGTGCTTCTCGGAGAGGTTTTGCTCCTCTAGGTGTTCACCATGTTCCATATGGTGGTAGACCTCGGGCGAGTAGCTTTGTACCTCGTCAGAGTAGGAGACCTCGTCATGCTTTGCGTTCTTTGCATGTAGGTAGACCTCGCACTTTGCATCATTCTGATTTTCATGTGCGTAGACCGTCTACTTTTACTGTGCCTACTACTCGTGTCACTCAGTGTTGGATGCCTCGTCATTATTTTACTCACCCCAGCACTGAGCGATCGAGACGTTCTTATCATGTGTAGGCGACAGGTCGAGGCTTGGAGGGCACATGGATAATGGACTCCGGTTGTTCGCGCCACATGACCGGAGATGCAGCTTGGTTCTCCAGCCTTACCACAACCAAGCAAAGGGAACATATCACCTTCGGAAACAATCGAAGGAGTAGAGTGAAAGGTAAAGGTGTGGTAAGAATCAATTCGAACTTCACTCTCAAAGATGTTGCTTTGGTTGAGAACCTGGGATACAATTTGCTGTCTGTATCTCAGTTGCTTGATGAGGGCTTCGAAGTGCGATTTCATCGCGATACTTCGCAAGTGCTCAATTCTGATGGCGTTGTGGTGTGTAAGATCTTTAGGGTTGGGAGAGTTTTTGGAGCTGATTTTTCAGAGTCATCTGGTTCTTCTCATTGTCTTGTTGCACATTCGACTTCTGAGCTTTGGAAGTGGCATAGGAGACTAGGGCATATGAGCTTTGAGTTGCTTGCTCGTCTGAGCGCCCTAGGTCTGATCCGAGGATTGCCCAAGCTCAAGTTTGAGAAGAATTTAGTTTGCGCTCCTTGTCGACATGGAAAAATGATTGCCGCTTCGCATTCGCCAGTCACCACAGTGATGACTGAACAACCCGGAGAACTTCTCCATATGGACACTGTAGGTCCTTCTCGGGTTAGTTCTTTAGGCGGCAAGTGGTATGTTCTAGTAATTGTCGACGATTTCTCTCGCTACTCTTGGGTCTTCTTTCTTGCCGGCAAGGATGAAGTGTTTTCACACTTTCAGAGCTTGGCTTTGAGACTTTTCACTGAACTCCCTGGTGCATTAAAATTCATTCGAAGCGATAATGGCACCGAGTTCAAAAATAGTCTCTTTGTTGACTTTTGCATGGAGCATGGCATAGAACATCAATTCTCTGCTCCGCGGGTTCCTCAACAGAACGGTGTTGTTGAGAGGAAGAACCGCACTTTGGTTGAGATGGCTAGGACGATGCTTGATGAGCATAGGACTCCTAGAAAATTCTGGGCTGAGGCCATGAACACTGCTTGCTACATCTCAAACCGAATTTTCTTGCGCTCAATTTTAAATTTGACATCTTATGAGCTGCGTTTTGGGAGACAGCCCAAGGTTACTCATCTTCGAGTTTTTGGCTGTCGCTGCTTCATCCTAAAACGTGGCAATTTGGATAAATTTGAGTCGCGATCTTCTGACGGGATCTTTTTGGGCTATACTACTCATGGTCATTCCTATCGTGTTTATAACTTGGAAACTAACACTGTCATCGAGTCATGTGATGTGACTTTTGATGAATCGACCCCCTCTGTTAGTTCTGCTTTTGAACAGGCAAATGAACACGACATGGAACAGACCTTATTCGAAGAAGAAGATCCCGGAGAATTCGAGGATGAACCCCTACTACCCTCAACATCAACCCCCGAAGCTGACCCCGCTTCTACTACTTCGGCACGAGGTCCCGAAGCGACTACCTCAACATCGGTCATCTTGGACCACTCCAACGCACAAGTTGAGGGGGAGACTGCATCCCGCCGCGAGGCTCCACATCATGTTCAAAGGATGCACCCTCCCGAGCAGATCATTGGTGAGCTTGATCAAAGGGTAACACGTTCTCACGCTCATTTCACTAATGCTGCTTTTGTTGCTTCTTTCGAGCCCTTAGATGTTAGTCATGCACTTTCTGATTCTAGTTGGATCAATGCCATGCATGAAGAGCTTGAAAATTTTGAGAGAAACCAAGTCTGGACTTTAGTTGATCCTCCACCAAATGTTCATTTCATAGGAACAAAATGGATTTTTAAAAATAAACAAGGGGAGGATGGGACAATTGTTAGAAACAAGGCTAGACTTGTAGCTCAGGGCTTTTCTCAACTAGAAGGGATTGATTTTACTGAAACTTTTGCACCTGTTGCTCGCCTTGAGGCCATTAGGATTTTGCTTGCCTTTGCGACATCCCGGGGATTCAAACTCTATCAAATGGATGTCAAAAGTGCTTTTCTTAATGGCTTCATAGGTGAAGATGTTTATGTAAAACAACCCCCTGGTTTTGAAAACCGCAAGTACCCACATAAAGTCCTTAAACTTCATAAGGCTCTTTATGGACTCAAGCAGGCCCCTCGGGCTTGGTATGATAGACTTAAGTCTTTTCTGCTTGAGCGAGGGTATTTGATGGGCTCTGTTGATAAAACACTGTTTACTCTCAAGCATGGCAAAGATTTCCTCCTAGTTCAGATTTATGTGGATGATATCATCTTTGGTGGCTCTTCTCATGCTTTGGTTGCCGAGTTTGCAGATACCATGAGCAGGGAGTTTGAAATGTCAATGATGGGTGAACTCACCTTTTTCCTTGGTTTGCAAATCAAGCAAAGCAAACAAGGTACTTTTGTCCACCAGACAAAGTACACCAAGGACCTGCTCAAGAAGTTCGACATGTCCGATGCGAAGCCCCTCGCCACTCCAATGGCTACATCTGTAGCATTGGACCCTGACGAAGATGGAGAAGCCGTAGATCAGAAGGAGTTCCGGAGCATGATCGGCTCCCTCCTCTACTTGACTGCCACGAGGCCGGACATACACTTCGCTGTGTGTCTGTGCGCTCGTTTTCAGGCTTCACCACGAGCTTCGCACCGCCAAGCGGTTAAGCGCATCTTAAGGTATCTCAAACACACCCTTGAATTTGGCATATGGTATTCAGCATCTTCATCTTTATGTCTTCGAGGTTATTCCGATGCGGATTTTGCTGGGTGTAGAATTGATAGGAAGAGTACCTCTGGTACTTGTCATTTTCTGGGTACGTCTCTGGTTTGCTGGTCTTCCCGCAAACAGTCTAGTGTTGCACAATCGACGGCTGAGGCCGAATATGTTGCTGCAGCTAGCTGTTGCTCTCAGATTTTGTGGATGGTTTCCACTTTGCGGGATTTCGGGTTAGATTATAAGAGTGTTCCACTTTTCTGTGATAACACTAGTGCTATTTGTATTGCAAACAACCCGGTTCAGCACTGCAGAACCAAACACATTGATGTACGGTATCATTTTCTCAGAGATCACAATGAGAAGGGTGATATTGAACTTCAATATGTTGATACCCAACACCAGCTTGCCGATATTTTTACAAAACCCCTCGATGCTTCTCGATTTGCTTACTTGCGTGGGGAACTTGGTATTTGTCATCCCTACGGCATTTTGTGAGGGGGAGCTGATTTTAAATTGACTTGCATATGCTCATTATGTGTGGAATTGCATTTACATCTTTTGCTATTATATGCCTGCTTTTAGTGCAAGAAATCATGTCAGCTCAGCTCTATTTAATATGTCTGGAACATTGTTTGTGCATGATGTTTTATTTCAAAAATCAAAACTTGCTCACTGCACCATCTTGTCTCTAGCATATTTAGGCAGGACTGCTTTTAGCTATCTTTTATCTACTTGACGGCAAGACACTGTTCCTTGGATGCTAAAATTTGCAACTTGAAAAACCATGTTCTTTATTCATGGATATTCATCAAAATATTTAATTCATCTGAATCAAAATCAAAAATCCATGATTTGCTGGTTTCAATGAAAAGATCCAGGAGGGTTTGTTTGTCGCACTACTCTATTCTAGACTGCTTACCATTGCATTTTGGTCTGAACTGGGATAGTTTAGTGTATGCCAAAATCATCGCCTTAAGCTTCAGATGGCTTTCTTGCCTAGGCTTGGCCTGATTGGAAAGTATAAGGTGGACAAACAAATAACCCCTGGCATTAAGAAAAAGAACAACAAATTTATTTGATCATCAAAGTTGCTTTCTCAGCTCCTTTTGAACAAGACTTGTCTGTCTAAGGTAGAAATTGTTAGCTTTGCGCAGTCCTTGCCTTCACATGTCTAGCTGCTATGATTAAGTGGTGATGCTTTTATCTCAAAATGACAAAAATCACATGTCAGCATCTTGTTTCACAGATTGTTAAATTGAGCTGAGCACATGGTCATTGGTGTTAATATTGGCATATTTTTGCATTATATGTCTTTGCAATTCTATTCATTTCGAAGCTTTGCATCTTTTGAATGCTCCTTGATGCTTGCATTGCCAAAGGGGGAGAGATTTGCTATGTTCTCTGCCGCAAGAAGGCATAATTTCTAAAGGGGGAAAGATTTTTGACATAAAGGGGGAGAAAAGATTTGCTTAACTCAGGGGGAGTTTTTTATCAAAGGGGAGATTTGCCAAAGGGGCTTTTACTCTTTTACAAAGGGGGAGAAAATTTCTTTTATCAAGTGACATGATTTGGCTCTTTTTGAGTTTTTATGGTCACTTGTGTGCTGAAAGTTTTTAAAATTTTTTGAATTTGGATTTGGTTGTCAATGCACTCATCAAGGGGGAGATTGAGAAACCAAGGGTGGTTTCGGTGTCGTGATGAGTGATTGACAGGCTTTTACCCTCTGTTCGAAGGGTACCTCCGAAGGGGCTTCGGAGGTGGTACCTCCGAAGTGTGTTCGGAGGTGGTGTCACCGAAGTGTGTTCGGTGTTTGTTTGCTTGCTGCAGCTGTTGCAGCGGAGTGTACTCGTCGGAGGGGTCCGACAGTACGCGATGACTGGGTTCGTACCGATGGCTTCGGTACTTTGGGCGGTACACCGGAGTGTGTACCGAAGGTTGCTAAACCGGAGAGGTCTCCGGAGTACTGGATACACTTGTTTGCTTGTCGGTGGTGCGCAGGGACTTCGGAGGCGACGGACAAGGTTCGAGCCGGGTGAACCTGGTTCAAGCGGGAGGCTTGATGCCAGGGGAGCGGGGAGCTCCGTCACGGTGGCTGCGAAGGGGGTCCGGGTCGGTCCTCGGGTCGAGGCGTGCTAGGTGAAGGCAGAGAGTGCGGAGCGTGGCTCCGGCTGAAGGTACTCCGAGACAAGTCCTCGGAGGTGAGGCACTTCGAAGGAACTCCGAATGGAGTGACTTCGGAGTTGGTGGTTCAAGTCCTCTGCGGAGGCAAGGATTCGAAGTGTGCTCCGGAGGGAGACACTCGAAGGTACCCGACGAAGGTCTCAGAAGTCGAGGCGCATCGAAGGCATGGTCCGGGTGAGGCTCGTCGAGGAGTGTGCTCGGGGAGAGACACTGCGACGAAGTGCTCATGGAATGCTTCATGCGGAGGCCTTGGACGAAGGAGGGACTTCGAAGGGTGGTACTCCGAAGGTGGGGCTTCGGAGTGAGGATGACTTGTGGTGCTTCGGCCATGCATGGCTTCGGTACACGGACGGACGGTGTTCGAGCTAGGAGTAGCTGCGAAGCCGTGGTGGTCCACTCCGGAAGTGGTGGTGCGAAGGCCCAAGGGCTTTGACGGCTTCGGCTCAAAACCGTCACTGTATCGAAGGACTTCTTCGGCGGAGCGAAGGCCAACAGGCTGCAGGCTTCTCGCCGAAGCTTCCGCACCCCTCGCGTGCGAAGGGAGGTTCCAGAAGTCAACACTGTAAAGGCTGACACTGTCTGTTCTGAAAAAGGCTGACACTGTCCCCTCTGCAGCTGACAGAGAAGCCTCCAAAATAAAGGTGGACTACCTTTTGTACCCCTTAGTTCTGTAGAGACAAATCTGTTGTAAACCCTAGGGGTAAAGTAGTCACTTCCTTAGGATGAAGCCATGGGCTATAAATATGGGGGCTCGGTAGGTAACATTTAACACTTTGAGCATTTACTGTTGAGCTCCTGTACACACAGACCTCGCTGGTTTTCATCCAGAGTTCAATTTATTTTGTGTTCCTTGTTCAAGCGGCGAAGCCCTGCATTCTGTGCTTTTTGCTTGAGCTCGCGTTACATACCTCGCCTGTTGTAGTGCGCCGAAGCCTGTTGAGGCGAAGGTTGTTTTTCGTGCGAGGTGTGTTTTGTCAGTGTGCTTTCGCTCTGTGTAACAGGAGGCGTGACCTCGCTGCTTACTAGCGAAGCCCTGATCGTATCCCGTAGTGCTTCTTGTGTCGAAGCCCTTAGCGTACTCCGTTTTTGTGTGCGTGTAGACCTTCGCGTACGAAGCCCAGCACCAGTTGCTGTCGCTAAGTACTTGGTCGAAGTCCTCAGAGGGCTGTCCACTCTTGCGAAGGGTGAAGTGCGAAGCCTGCTCGAAGCACCCCGTGTGCGGAGCCTGCACTGACTTAGCAGAGTAGATTTTCGAGGGTTGTTAGTGGAGCGAAGTCTTCTTGGCTTCGAACTTTTGCTCCTGCGAAGCCTGTGTTCGGAGCTGTCGAAGTACCTCCGAACCAGACCTTCGAAGGTAGTGTTCGAAGCCTGTTCCGCAGAAGACAGAACTGAATCCGAAGGCTAGTTTTTTAGCCCGAATTTTTAAAAAGCTCCCATTCACCCCCCCCCCTCTGGTCGCCGTTTCCGGTCCAACAGTAGGCGACGCATCAAACAAATGGTTTGATGTATGAAAAGATAGTCGCTATAGACTTTGTAAGGGTCTTCGGACATATAAGTTAGAGCTCCGAAATTGGTCACTTAGGACTCTTGATGGGGTTCATTTGGCCGGGGCCTTGAAACCTCATAATGTGGTCACCTTCGACTATTTTTCAGATGCTTCGAACCCTGAGGATCAGAATCTGTTTGTTTATAGTCCTTAGACTCCTCTACGAATGCTATCAAGCCGATGGCTCGGAATCCATAGGTTTTGGCCACCTTCGGGTCTTGTACGAATGCTCCGAACTAGTGGTTCGAACTTTGTGATTTTATAGTCCTTAGACTATTCTACAGATGCTGTCAAGCCGGTGGCTCGAAATTTATAGGTTTTGGCCACATTAATCTCTTGTATGGATGCTCCAAACTAGTGGTTCGATCTCCATGATTTTATAGTCCTTAGACTCTTCTATGGATGCTTTCCAGCCAATTGCTCGGAATCCGTAGGTTTTGGCCACCTTCTGCTCTTTTACAGAAGCTCCGAACTAGTGGTTCAAACGCCGTGATTTTATAGTCCTTAGACTCTTCTACGGATGCATTCAAGCCGATGGCTCAGAATCCATAGGTTTTGGCCACCTTCTGCTCTTTTACTGAAGCTCCGAACCAGTGGTTCAAAGGCCGTTTATTGGGTTTTGATGAAAGATGCTTAACTAAGCAAGCATCTCTGTTCCCCTGATGCATCCACCAGGGGTAGGGAATATTGAGGGGTAAGCATAATTCGAACCACAAGCTTTTATTCATTTAGAAAGGTACTTTACAATTCTTTACAAGGAGCCCCTAATCATAATAACGTTTAAGGTGATCTACATGTCATGCCTGCTTTAATTCTTCCCCTTCTAAATTTGTTAATATAAAAGATCTGGGGTGCCCTGAGCGTAGGATAATATATGGTCATTCCCATTTATTTCCTAATTTCCCCGGAGCAATTACACTTCACAGTACCAAATGACCTGGCCTAAGTTCATTAACTTTTACCTTCGGGTCATACCATGCCTTCATCTGGTCTTGGTACTTTGTCAAATTGGCGACATCTCGAAGCCTCATTTCTTCGGACAAGTCAAGCGAAGCGTTCCTTTCATTTTTAACTTCTGGCTCTATTGTGCGGAGGGATCCACCTTTCAACTCCGTTGGAGTCATGGCCTCGTCTCCGAACAACAACCTGAATGGGGTAAAACATGTAGACTTAGCTTGAGTGGTCCAAATGGACCATAAAATCTTAGGAAGCTCTTCGGTCCACAGCCCCTTTGCCAACCCTACAATCCTCCGATTTAAGCCGGACATAATATTTCCATTGGCCCGCTCCACGGCTTTGTTGGATTGGGGATGATGGACGGCTACAAAGCACATTTTAATGCCCAGCCCTTCGCAGAATTCTCTAAAAGGTTCAGCATCGAATTGGGTGACATTGTCAATTGTCAACTCTTTAGGCACTCCGAACCTGCAAATAATATTTTTCCAGAAGAATTCATGTACATTTTTCGAAGTGATAGCAGTTAAGGGTTCGGCTTCGACCCATTTAGAAAAGTATTCGCTTGCTACCACCGCGAACTTCAAGCTGCCCTTTGCCATTGGGAAGGGGCCGATGAGATCTATTCTGCATCGTGCCATCAGCCATACCGGAGCAATGACTTGAAGGAGTGTTGGAGGATGATGGCTTCATCTTGCCATCCATTGGCACCCTTGACAGGTTCGAACTAATAATTCTGCATCTGCTACAATTGTTGGCCAATAAAGTTCCCGGCGAAGTGTTTTGTCCGCTAAAGCCCGAGGGGCTAAGTGGCTACCACATAAGCCTTCATGGATCTCCTAAAGTATATCTTGGCCATCGGGTTGCGAGAAGCATCGGAGTAGAGGAGAACATACTCTGGCTTTATATAGCACTCCGTTGACAAGCTTATAATTCTGTAACCTTTGCAATTCTAGGCCTTCGAGGGAACTTGCTTTGTTCTACAAAAAGTCTAATATTGGGCTCCACCAATCAGTGATTTGTATGCAAAGTACTTCTGTGGAGGGTGGCTGAGACACCAAAGGGTTGACAATCACTTCATAAAAAGCCCCTACTAGGACATCTGATGCTCCGGCAGCAGCCTTCGCTAGGATGTCTACATGTTGATTATCTAATCGTGGGATGCTCTGGATGGAAATCCCTTTGAATAATGCCTCCGTCTTGCGGATTTCTTCTAAGTACTTCACAAGATGTGGATGCTGAGCTTGGAAGATTTTCTCAACATGCCTTGCAATGACCTGAGAATCTGGTTTGATTTTAACCCGAGTGGCACCAAGTGCGCGTGCTTTGCGGAGGTCAAGCAGGATTCCTTCATACTCTGCAATATTGTTAGTGGACTTAAAGTTGAGCCTTGTGGAGTACATTGCTTTCTACCCTGAAGGTGAAATTATCACGGCTCCGGCACTAGCCCCGAATGCTTGAAAATGCTCCGTCGGAGTATACCGTCCACAATCCTTTGCATGATTCTTCCGGAGCCCAAACTACAGATGGAGTCCATTCGGCAACAAAGTCAGCCACAACTTGAGACTTAATGGCTATTCTTGTGGTGAAGGAAATTAATGCCGAAGGGGGCTAGCTCAACAACCCATTTTCCAATTCTCCCCGTGGAGTCTTTGCTCTGGAGCATATCGCCAAGGGGATACGAAGTAGGGACAATTATATTGTGTGCTAAAAAGTAATGCCTTAGCTTCCACGAGGACATTACCAAAGCATATGCAAATTTATTTAGCTCAGAGTACCGTGTTTTTGCTCCGGACAAGGCTTCTAAAATGAAGTATACTGGGTTCTGCACCAGTTTTCCATTGAGCTCTATTTCTCTGACAAGCACTGCGCTGACTGTGGAGCCTGTTGCTACAAGATATAGGAGTAGAGTTTCCTCTGCAAGGGGCACATTAAGTGTTGATAAATTCCTAAGGTAGTCCTTGATTTCGTCGAAGCTTGTCTAGCACTCCGGCGTCCAATTGAAACTTTTGGACCCCTTTTAGGCTTTGAAAATTGGGAGGCTTCGCTCCACTGATCTGGCCAGGAATCTATTGAGAGCTTCAAGGCGTCCGGCCAGCTTCTAGACTTGCTTCAAATTTTCAGGCAGAACCATCATTTACATTGCACTTATCTGCGTCGGGCTAGCTTCGATTCCTCTACTCGAAACTAAGTACCCTTATAATTTTCCTGCTTGAGCTCCGAAAATACCTTTTTCAGGGTTGAGGCAAACTCTACATGCTCGGAGGCTCTCAAAAGTTTCTACTAAGTCTAGACTATGTTGGTGCTTTAAAGCACTCTTTATTACAATGTCATCCATATAGGCTTTGACATTTTGACCTATCTGGTGACCTAGAGGTTTAGCAATAAGACGTGAAAAAGTTGCCCCGACATTTCTCAAGCCAAAGGGCATTCGGACATAACAGAATACTCTAGAAGGGGTTATAAAGCTTGTCTTGGCTTCGTCTTCACGTTTTAGCAATATTTGATGGTAACCGGAGTATGCATCAAGGAAACTCAAGAGCTTGAAGCCAGCCGTAGAGTCAACAAGTTGATCAATGCGGGGCATGGGGTAGGGGTCTCGTGGGCATGCTTTATTCAGAGACGTGAAGTCAAGGCACATGCGCCACTTGCCGGAGCCCTTTTTCTTGATGAAGACAGTGTTAGCCAACCACTCTATGTGGGCCACCTCCCTAATGATTGCGGCTCATAATAACTTTTCCACCTCCGCTTTAGCGAGGTCTTCTCTCTCAGTTAACATCTTGCGGAGCCCCTAGCGAACGGGTCAAACCTTAGGGTTGACGAGTAAGCTATGCTCGATAATGCTCTGGTCAAATCCGGGGATATCTTCGTCTGACCAGGCGAAGACATCCAAATTTTCTCGAACCACTTCTTCTAGCGAGGGGGCAATCTCCGAAGCCAACCCCTTGCAAAACAGAATGGGGTATTCCATGCCTTCTTTTATAATGATCCTCGTGACTATATCACCTTCTAGGCTTTGCTTGAGGGAAGGGTTCTTTGGAGGGTCTAGGGACCCCGAAGCCTCCTCCAAGTGCTCTTGCACACTGTTTACCTATCGAGGATCGAGAGGTGGGCCATGGCCATATTCTGCTCTCTGAGCTACATCTTGATCTCCTAGGATCATGACTCCACCATGCGTGGGCATTTTGAGACACAAATAATTGTGGTGCGCCACGGCTCCAAATTGATTCAGCATCCCTCTTCTGAAGATTGCGTTGTAGGCATACGGGGCATCGACAATGTCAAAGATGACCTCTTTGACTCTGGACAGGGGCCCCTCGCCGAAAGCAACCTCGAGGCCTATTTGGCCGAGGGCATCGAGAGGAGGGCCTGCAAAGCCTTGAAGTGGGCGATCCGCTGGAAGTAGATGCCTTCGGCGAATGAACATTTGATCGAAGGCTTGGATGAAGAGTATGTCAACGGAGCTTCCACCATCGACTAGCACCCTTCGGACTTCCACCCTTGCCACGTCAGCTAAAATGACGAGGAAGTCAGTATGGGGGAACTTCACCCCTGCAGCATCATTGGCAGAGAATGATATGGGCACATGTGTGGCGCCCCGATTTACCGAAATCGGAACATTATTGAATTTCATAAGAAAAAACAATAATACAAGAGGTTCATCATGCGACAAACGTACATACGACAGTATTCATGGTACACAGACCATATTTATTACATCAGAGTTTAATAAAAATGATAAATATAATTAAAATGCATGACGAATGCCTTCTTCAGAATCTTTGCTTGACTGGGTCGCTACTCCAGACCGTCTTCATAGTAGGCATCCTCTGTGGGGTCCAACGGGTATGAGTACAAAAAGTACTCAACAAGCCACCGCAAATGCAAGTAATAATGCAGGATAATAAACAAGGAAGGGTAATGGCTGACATTGCGGAAAAGTACATTTTCCATTATTTCATTTAGTGTAGTCAAATTTAATCATGCGGAAAAGTAAACATGAGCATCAACAACATCATCTAACTCGAGGAGTACGTTTTACCTCCTCGCACAACAGTCCTTACATGTCAAACCATCATGCACATACATATTCAAAGTAATCTAACTGTGGGATGTCACGCAACCCGCCCTTGACTGTGGGCTTGGCTTTTCGAAAAGATTTATGACTCTGATCAGAGATGTACTACTGTACCCACAAGGCACGCACTCATCCCAAATGAGATGACCCATACCACGGGAACTCGTGCCAAAACCTCGGCATGAAATGCTCCAAGCGATAACCACCCGCTCTAGGTTTCGCCAGCGCGCCGGGCCGTATCCCGGCTAACGTCGCACCCTCTTTCGCGCCACATTGGTACAAGCCACCCGCAGGTGCTGCTTGACCCATCTCCAAATTGTGGCCCCGGTTTGGAATAATCCATACCTTAGTTAGGACTTACCCATTAGACTTGTGGTTAGTACGGAAGTGTATTGCAACGGATCCCTCAGACCGGTCCTTATAGTGCCCTGGGTGCTACCGACCAATGCCCTAGCTTGCACCTGGAACCCACCATGCATACACTCACAACCATGACTCATCACCAACAGAATTCCAAGGATAAGAAGTAACGGGAGATCATATAGTAGAACCATTTTGCTACGACTCATTTTTAATCCTATAGCGATCGTGTCAATACATTGGGCACTAGCTAATATCATTAACCATATGGTTACAAGGAGGTTAGGCGAGATAGCATGGCTTGGGTTGCACATCAAGGTCGGGGGATCCTAAATAAATATATTGTAAGGGTTTCATTTGACTAATGCACGTATAACATATGTGTTTTAGCGATAGTTAAATAAAACATGGGTTCAACATGCTCAAAAGATTGGTTTGGTGACTTGCCTTGTTCAGCGAAAGGCGAGGGAGGGACTTCCGGGAAGTATTCCGGCTCCTCAGTGGCGTCGTAGTCTATCCAATATAAATAAAGTAAAATAAAATAAATACAACATCCAATCTAAACAATATAAAATCACACAATGAGCACATAGGTCTAGGTTGGTTTGATTTAAAAATAAACCAAGTTGTTAAGGTCCTGAAGTTCATTTTATACACAATTTTAAAAGAAATTAAAATGAAGTGTTGTCCTGTGAAAAAGGGTTTTAAAAGTGATTATTCTCATTTTTAAGTTCCCTAATAAATTTAAAGTGAAAGGTCCATAGAAAACTTAGTGGTTTGTTCATATTAATAGGGAATAAATAAATATAAGCTTCACTAGAATTTAAATAATTAAATTTATATTTTTACCCTAAGGGTATTTGAATGCTCTTTTAAATAAACATGAAAAAGTCTAAGGTAACATACTGTTTTTATTGAACTAAAGTGTTGAGAATAAAATTATAAAATTTCTGGAGTTGAAATGACAATTTTTAGAGTTCAAACGTGCCAGATATGAATTTTTGAAGTTAAAAAGAATTTATGGAATTTTATTTCTAAATTTAAATCCCCTCGGGTCCATGGTGAGCTAGGCCCACGGTGAACCCACGCACTGTGCGCGTGGTCCGGTCCAATCTGGACTGTTGGATCCAGATCCAACGCGCGAGGGTGAGGCGGGGCGCTTAAGTGATAACGGACGACCACGATTAAAACGCGCCAAAGGGTACCACGTGGACGCACGAGATCGAGTGTGGGTTTTAAATGGAAATGAACGCGCGAGATTAAAACATACCGCTTTGACCAGATCCGACGGTGTGGATTAGATCGCGCAAGTGGAGCAACTAGCGCCGCTCGATCGCGATCGTGCGGTCGGGATTGAATCCGACACGACATGGGTACTCAACCCATGCCGGTCATCTTCTCTGATGACGGCGAGCGGGCCAGGGGCCACGGCGAGCGACGGCGGCCCTAGCTAATCCTAGAAATGGAAAGAGGACGCTATGGTGGTCACGACGGTACCTTAGGCGAGGCGAGGGGTCGATGGAGCGCGGTCAGCGGTGAGGGTAGACGACGGAGTGGTTCAGGCTCCTCGTCGGCGATGGTGTTCCGGCGGGGTTCGACGTCGGCGGAGGGGTGGCTGAGGTCAGGGTCTTCCTTGCGGTCACGATGGTGGCGAGGGCATGGACGGAGGTGGTCCGAAGCGACGGCGAGCGGTGGCCGGAGGCGAAACAGAAGGAGTGCGCTAAAAGGTGAATTGCGGGCGTTCTGTTCATTCTCGCGGCGAGTAGGCATGGGGGATAAAACACGGACGAGCATGGGGTTTAAATAGGATCACTGGCGGAGCTCGCATGCAAGGAAAGTCGAGGGAGGGGCTTAACTCACCGGCGAGGTCTCGGCCATGCACGAGGCTGCGTTCCCGGGGGCTTAAACGCGTCCTTTAACGGGATTAAACGGGCAGGGGGGCTCGGGGTGCATTAAACTTGCGCAAATTGAATGCGGGAGGGGCCAGCGAGGTGGATTCGAGGCGGGGGTCATCGGCCGGCGTGATTTGGGGGAGGCGACGCGAGGTTGACGATGGGTCCGATAGGTGGGGTCGGGCCGTCGGGCGCGCGCGCGAGGGGAGAGGGGGTTCACTGATGGGTGGGCTCCACCGGTCAGATGGCGCGCGCGGGAGGGAGTGGGCTGGGCCGGCCGGGAGAGAGAGAAAAGGAGGGAAGGGAGCCCATTACTGTTTTAAAGGTTTTCTGATTTAAAATAATTGTAGAAAATAGATTAAATCCTTTGGGGCATTTCTAGGGTGGATAAAAATTTGTAAAAATTCTCAAAAATATATCTTGGCCTTGGGAGTTTACATAAAAATTTTTAGCTCCTGGTTTGGTCATTAACTCTATGTTGTGGTTTAAAATGGTAAAGAGGGGTATTTAAAGGTATTTCCCAAATTAATAAATCCAAGAAATTGAATTAAATAATATTTTTAATACTTTGAAAATTTGGGGTGTTACAAACCTATCCCCCTTACAAAGAATCTTGTCCTCGAGATTGGAACGTTACTCGAACAACGCTGGGTATTGGGCTTTCAGCTCGTCTTCTTTTTCCCATGTAGCTTCTTCGTCGGGGTGGTTGTCCCACTAAACCTTGCAGAAGTGAACTACACCACTCCTGGTTACTCTTTCTTTGGTTTCCAAGATCTTGATGGTTTCTCAATGTAGGTCAAGTCTTCTTGGACGTTGAGCTGTTGAAGATCGGCTTGCTCGGCGGGCACACGGAGGCACTTCTTCAACTAAGAGACATGGAAGACATCATGAACTCCTGCCAAAGATGGAGGCAGTTCGAGCTGATATGCCACTTCTCCTTGGTGTCAGAGGATCTGAAAAGGTCCGACGTAGCGGGGTGCTAGCTTGCCTTTCATGTTGAACCTTTGAGTGCTGCGGAGGGGAGTGACTCGGAGATAGACATAATCGCCCTCCTCAAAGGTTAGGTCTCTTCGATGGTTATCGGCGTAGCTCTTCTATCGGGACTGGGCTATTTTTAACTGGTCTCTTATGATCTTGACCTTTTCTTCGGCTTCCCTTAATATATCCGTCCCAAACAGTTGTGATTCTCCGGTTTCATCCCAGAGTAACAGCGTTCTGCACTTACGTCCGTAGAGTGCCTCGAACGGGGACATTTGCAGGCTAGCTTGATAGCTGTTGTTATAGGAAAACTCTGCATATGGCAAGTTCTTGTCCCACATTCCGCCAAAGTCTAGAGCACAAGCTCTAAGCATATCTTCCAATATCTGGTTGACCCTTTCGGTTTGACCATCGGTCTGTGGATGATAGGCGGTGCTAAAGTTCAGCCGGGTGCTGAGTTCCTCTTGAAGGTTCTTCCAAAACTTGGAGGTAAACTAACTCCCACGGTCAGATACAATCTTCTTAGGAACTCCGTGAAGACATATGATCTTGGTCATATACAACTCGGCCAACTTGGCGACTGTGTAAGTTGTCTTGACCGGGATGAAGTGGTCTACCTTGGTGAGTCGATCGACGATCACCCAAATAGAATCGTGACCATCTTGGGTCCGGGGCAGTCCCGTGATGAAGTACATCCCTATTTCTTCCCACTTCCATTCAGGGACTCTGAGAGGTTGAAGAAGTCCAGCAGGTCTTTGATGCTCTGCCTTGACTCGCCGGAATGTGTCGCACTTGGCCACATACTTAGCTATTTCTCTCTTCATGCTGACCCACCAATATTTTTCCTTCAGATCTTGATACATCTTGGTACTCCCGGGATGTATGGAGTATAGAGTATCGTGGGCTTCTTAAAGGATGAGAGTCTTCAACTCAGGCTTGTCAGGTACGCATATCTGGTTCCCGAACCAGATGGTACCATGCTCATCCTCGGAAAATCCGGGGGCTTTACCCTTCTGCATGTTCTGTTGGATCTCCAAGATATCCGGGTCTTCCTTCTGCTTTCCTCGGATCTGGTCTATCAAGACAGGCCAATACTCCAAGGCAGCGAGGTATGCTCGGGTGGTGATCCCTAGATTCAGCCTTTCCATCTCCTTGTAGAGCAGAGGGGCTTGGTCCTGAATCATGATGGCATTGCAGTACCCTTTTCGACTAAGGGAGTCTGCCACCACATTGGCCTTGCCTGGATGATAATGGATGCCCAAGTCATAATCCTTGATCAGTTCCAACCATCTCCTTTGCCTGAGGTTCAGGTCCGGTTGGGTGAATATGTACTTGAGGCTCTTGTGGTCGGTGAAGACTTCACACCTGTTTCCCACAAGGTAGTGTCTCCATATCTTCAAGGCATGAACCACGGCTGCTAACTCCAGGTCGTGGGTTGGGTAGTTCAGCTCATGCGGTCTCAGTTGTCGGGAGGCGTAGGATATCACCTTCCCTTCTTGCATTAAGACGCATCCCAATCCTTGACGAGAGGCATCATAGTAGACGTGGAAGTCTTTTCAGATGTCTGGAAGAGTTAGAATAGGAGCTGACACGAGCTTCTTCTTGAGGGTCTGGAAACTCTCTTCGCAGTCTGGGGTCAATTCGAATTTTACTTCCTTCTGCAACAGCCTGGTCATAGGTTTGGCGATCTTCGAGAAATTCTCGATGAATCGACGGTAGTATCCGGCCAATCCAAGAAAGCTCCAGATCTCGGTCATGGTCGTGGGCTGCAGCTAGTTGGTTACTGCTTCCACGGTGGTTGGGTCCACTGCTATTCCTGCGGCAGATATGACATGGCCGAGGAATTTCACCTCAGATGACTAAAATTCGCACTTGCTGTATTTGGCGTACAATTGCTGCTCCCTTAGCTTTCCGAGGGTCAGATGGAGGTGAGTTTCGTGCTCTTCCTTGGTCTTGGAGTAGACGAGGATGTCGTCGATGAATACCACGATGAACTTATCCAAGAACTCCATGAAAACGTTGTTCATCATGTTCATGAAAAATGCCGGGGCATTCGTGAGTCCGAACGACATCACTGTATACTCGTAGAGTCCATAGCGGGAGGTGAAGGCAGTCTTGGGTATGTCCTCTTCTCTAATCCTCAATTGGTGATAACCTGACCTGAGGTCAATCTTGGAAAACACTGAGGATCCCTTCAGCTGATCGAAAAGGTCATCGATCCAAGGCAATGGGTACTTGTTCTTGATGGTTACGTCGTTTAAGGCTCTATAGTCCACACACATCCTCTTGGTCTTGTCCTTCTTCATGGCAAAGATGACCGGTGCACACCAGGGTGAGGTACTCGGTCGGATGTACCCTTTCTACTCTAGGTCTTCGATGTTGCTCTTGACCTCGGCTAATTCGTTGGCGGTCATCCAGTATGGGCGCTTGGAGATTGGAGTGGTCCCGGGGACAAGTTCGATTCTGAATTCGATGTCCCGCTTGGGAGGCATTCCTGGTAGGTCTTCAGGGAAGACGTCCATGAACTCCTTGACTATGGGTACTTCTTCAAGAGCTAGTGAGTGGAGGGACGCTTCGAGTGGTTTGCGACTGGTCATCCGAAAGGTGATGGTTGCGCCTTCAGGGTTGGTCACGGTGACGGACTTGTTGGCATAGTCGATCACTCCCTTGTGCTTCATCAACCAATCCATCCCTAGGATGAGGTCGGGTCTGGTGCATTTTATGAGGACTGGCTCGGCCCGGAACAATACTCCTTGGATCTCTATCTTAACCTTAGGACTGTATAAGTGGGCTAGGGTCTTATTGCCTGGAGTGGCAATCATCATGGGGACGGATAGAGGGAGCACGTCCAATCCGTTGATTTTCACAAAATCTTCCGAGACGAAGGAGTGTGTCGCTCCAGAGTCAAACAATATCACTGCTGGTACGGAATTTGCAGTAAACGTACCGAGCACGACTTCGGGAGCCTCCTGAGATTCCTCCGCGGTGATGTGATTGACGCGGGCACGAACCGCCTGGTTGGGTGCCGCGCCTTGGGGCTGCTTGGGGTGGGGACACTGGTGCGAGTAGTGCCCTTCCTTGCGGCAGTTGAAGCAGACGACCGGCCTCCCTTAGCAATCCTTCAAGATCGGGGCCTTGGCGGCTGGCGTCGGCTGAGCGACCGGAGCTGGTGGAGCGGGGCGAGGATGCCCGGTGTTGGATCCACCGGCGGCGTGAGGCGGCCTGTAGGCGGGCCGAGGATGGTAGGCGGGCGCTGGAGGAGGAGGGACGAAGCGGGGCCTCTGAGAGTTTGCCTACTGATGCTTGAAGGCGATCAACTTCCTCTTCTTGAGGTCCAGCTTGTTCTGCTCAGTCTCTTGGATGAGCGCTTTGTTGACTAGCCATTGGAAGTCGGCGTAGTCGGTGGCGACGAGCTGGATGGACAGCTCATCCTTGAGTCCCCGGAGGAACTTGGCTTGGCAGAGGGCGTCAGTCCGCACCTCTTCTGGTGCGTAGCGGGCAAGGCGGTTGAACTCATGGAGGTACTCCATGACGGTCCGACTGCCCTGATGTAGGTCGCGGAACTCCTGCTGTTTCACCGCGATGACACCAGCGGGGACGTGGGCGGCACGGAAGGCGATGGTGAACTCCGCCCAGGTCACCACGTGGTCCTCCGGCTGGGACTCACGGTAGTTGTCCCACCATTCAGCGACGGGACCCTGGACCTGGTGAGTGGCGAAGGCCACTCGCTCCCGGTCGGTGCATGGGGAGGAGGTCAAGCTTATTTCCAATGGTGTGGAGCTAATCTCCGGCCTCCATTGGGTTGGTGGTGCTTGAGAAGATGGGCGGGCGCACGCGCAGAAACTCCGAGAGTTGGGGAGCGGGTGCGGGTGCTGGTGCGCGAGGGGCAGGCTCCGCATTCTGCAGACGGTCCAACTGAGATTGCTGGTGCTGCATTTGAGTGAGGAGGGCGGTGATCAGCTGGTTCTGATTCACCATCATCTTCGCTAAGGTAGGATGGTTGGCGGATGGCGACCCAGACTGACGTGGGCCAGTTGCACCCCAGTTGGGTACAACACCCTCGGGCGCATCGCGGCTTCCTCCTTCTCCGTTGTTGGAGCCGGTGTTCTGGTGGTCGGCCATCTTCTGAATATATCATGATATAAAGTAAAAACATGATGACGATACAATTAAGGAAAACAGCTTATAAAGCTCATGCATATAAGTGGTAAAATTGTTCATTACACTCAAGCTCTTATTCTATCTACAACACAACTCATTGTAGATAGCACCACATACAAGAATTATTTTATTACAATAGCAGCATCTAGCGTCTACTCACCACCGGAGGCGGTCTCCGTGCTCTCGGAACCACGACTACGCGGCTCCTGAGGGATGGTGGGCTCGAGAAAGTTCTCGATAATGGAGTCGGAGACGAGGCCGGGGCATGGTGCAGGGGCGCTGGTGGATAGTCCGGCGGTGGAGGGGTGTGGTGGGATCCGCTTGGGGCGAGGGACGGGCTCACGGATGGGCTTCCTCTTCCTCGGGAGGAGGGGAACCATCTCTGTGATATCCTTCTGCAGCTGCATAATCTTGCACTGCAGTTCGCCGTTCTGCTGGATCAAGTTCTTCGTCTCCTCACGAAGAAACTCAACCGCCTCATGGTGCTCATCGGCGTCGAGCACCACCTCAGTATGGAGGTCGTCCATAGCCTGAAGAAGACGCGACTGCCGGGCCATGACCGGATCACGCATGGAGTGAACTCCGAGGTAGATGCTACGGTATGTGCCGGGAGTGCGCTTCGGCACAAGCCAGAAGGACGAGTTCTAAAGATGATCATCATAGATCATCCTCAGCTCCATAAGAGCCTGGAGAGCGACGCGTTGGCACGCGACGTCGAAAGTCGGGCCTCCAAGCACGGTGGTGTAGGACGGCAGATGCTCTCTGGAGCCGTGGACGGTAAGGGAGACGTCGCAGGGTCCGGCAAACTCCTCCAAGTACACTCCTTGAAATTCGGGCTCGAAGAGGAACCCGAGGAATGTGAGCATCATGCGGAGCTCCCTGACGAAGCCCTCGAAGTGGCGGCAGTAGCTGTGGACTTGGTAGACAGGCATCTACAAAACAGCAAGTTGAAGAAAAGTGAGGGGAGGAGCATAGTTTATAAAGTAGGTTTTCGAGAAATAATTTTCTGTAGCTATTGGCTTGGTGTGTCTGTTTGGCTTCCTACAGTCAAGTCGGCTCTGATACCATCTTGTGGCGCCCTGATTTACCGAAATCGGAACATTATTGAATTTCATAAGAAAAACAATAATACAAGAGGTTCATCATGCGACAAACGTACATACGACGGTATTCATGGTACGCAGACCATATTTATTACATCAGAGTTTAATAAAAACGATAAATATAATTAAAATGCATGACGAACGCCTTCTTCAGGATCTTTGCTTGACTGGGTCGCTACTCCAGACTGTCTTCATAGTAGGCATCCTCTGTGGAGTCCAACGGGTATGAGTACAAAAAGTACTCAACAAGCCACCGCAAATGCAAGTAATAATGCAGGATAATAAACAAGCAAGGGTAATGGCTGACATTGCAGAAAAGTACATTTTCAGTTATTGCATTTAGTGTAGTCAAATTTAATCATGCGGAAAAGTAAACATGAGCATCAACAACATCATCTAACTCGAGGAGTACGTTTTACCTCGTCGCACAATAGTCCTTACATATCAAACCATCATGCACATACATATTCAAAGTAATCTAACTGTGGGATGTCACGCAAGCCGCCCTTAACCATGGGCTCGGCTTTTTGAAAAGATTTATGACTCTGATCAGAGATGTACTACTGTACCCACAAGGCACACACTCATCCCAAACGAGATGACCCATACCACGGGAACTCGTGCCAAAACCTCGGCATGAAATGCTCCAAGCGATAACCACCCGCTCTAGGTTTCGCCGGCGCGCCGGGCCGCATCCCGGCTAACGTCGCACCCCCTTTTGCGCCACATTGGTACAAGCCAACCGCAGGTGCTGCTTGACCCATCTCCAAATGGTGGCCCCAGTTTGGAACACTCCATACCTTAGTTAGGACTTACCATTAGACTTGTGGTTAGTACGGAAGTGTATTGCAACGAATCCCTCAGACCGGTCCTTATAGTGCCCCGGGTGCTACCGACCAATGCCCTAGCTTGCACCCGGAACCCACCATGTATACACTCACAACCATGACTCATCACCAATAGAATTCCAAGGATAAGAAGTAACGGGAGATCATATAGTAGAACCATTTTGCTACGACTCATTTTTAATCCTATAGCGATCGTGTCAATACATTGGGCACTAGCTAATACCATTAACCATATGGTGACAAGGAGGTTAGGCGAGATAGCATGGCTTGGGTTGCACATCAAGGTCGGGGGATCCTAAATAAATATATTGTAAGGGTTTAATTTGACTAATGCACGTATAACCTATGTGTTTTAGCGATAGTTAAATAAAACATGGGTTCAACATGCTCAAAAGATTGGTTTGGTGACATGCCTTGTTCAGCGAAAGGCGAGGGAGGGACTTCCGGGAAGTATTCCGACTCCTCGGTGGTGTCGTAATCTTTCCAATATAAATAAAGTAAAATAAAATAAATACAACATCCAATCTAAACAATATAAAATCACACAATGAGCACATAGGTCTAGGTTGGTTTGATTTAAAAATAAACCAAGTTGTTAAGGTCCTGAAGTTCATTTTATACACAATTATAAAAGAAATTAAGATGAAGTGTTGTCCTTTGAAAAAGGGTTTTAAAAGTGATTATTCTCATTTTTAAGTTCCCTAATAAATTTAAAGTGAAAGGTCCATAGAAAACTTAGTGGTTTGTTCATATTAACAGGTAGTAAATAAATATAAGCTTCACTGGAATTTAAATAATTAAATTTATATTTTTACCCTAAGGGTATTTGAATGCTCTTTTAAATAAACATGAAAAAGTCTAAGGTAACATACTGTTTTTATTTAACTAAAGTGTAGAGAATAAAATTATAAAATTTCTGGAGTTGAAATGACAATTTTTAGAGTTCAAACGTGCCAGATATGAATTTTTGAAGTTAAAAAGCATTTCTGGAATTTTATTTCTAAATTTAAATCCCCTCGGGTCCATGGTGAGCCAGGCCCACGGTGAACCCGCGCACTGTGCGCGTGGTCCGGTCCAATCTGGACCGTTGGATCCAGATCCAACGCGCGAGGGTGAGGCGGGGCGCTTAAGTGATAACGGACGGCCACGATTAAAACGAGCGAAAGGGTACCACGTGGACGCACGAGATCGAGTGCGGGTTTTAAATGGAAATTAATGCGCGAGATTAAAACATACCGCTTTGACCAGATCCGACGGTGCGGATTAGATCGCGCACGTGGAGCAACTAGCGCTGCTCGATCGCGATCGTGCGGTCAGGATTTAATCCGACACGGCACGGGTACTCAACCCGTGCCGGTCATCTTCTCCGACAACGGCGAGCGGGCCAGGGGCCACGGCGAGCGACGGCAGCCCTAGCTAAGCCTAGAAATGGAAAGAGGACGCTATGGCGGTCACGATGGTACCTTAGGCGAGGCGAGGGGTCGACGGAGCGCGGTCGGCGGTGAGGGTAGACGACGGAGTGGTTTGGGCTCCTCGTCAGCGATGGTGTTCCGGCGGGGTTCGACGTCGGCGGAGGGGTGGCCGAGGTCGGGGTCGTCCTTGCGGTCACGATGGTGGTGAGGGCGTGGACGGAGGTGGTCCGAGGCGACAGCGAGCGGTGGCCGGAGGCGAAACAGAAGGAGTGCGCTAAAAGGTGAATTGCGGGCGTTCTGTTCGTTCTCGCGGCGAGTGGGCGTGGGGGATAAAACGCGGACGGGCAGGGGGTTTAAATAGGATCACTGGCGGAGCTCGCATGCAAGGAAAGTCGAGGGAGGGGCTTAACTCACCGGCGAGGTCTCGGCCATGCACGGGGTTGCGTTCCCGGGGGCTTAAACGCGTCCTTTAACGCGATTAAATGGGCAGGGGTGCTCGGGGTGCATTAAACCGGCGCCAATTGAATGCGGGAGGGGCCAGCGAGGTGGATCCGAGGTGGGGGTCATCGGCCGGTGTGATTTGGGGGCGGCGACGCGAGGTTGACGACGGTTCCGATAGGTGGGGTCGGGCCGTCGGGCGCGCGCGCGAGGGGAGAGGGGGGTCACTGACGGGTGGGCTCCACCGGTCAGATGGCGCGCGCAGGAGGGAGTGGGCTGGGCTGGCCGGGAGAGAGAGAAAAGGAGGGAAGTGAGCCCATTACTGTTTTAAAGGTTTTCTGATTTAAAATAATTGCAGAAAATAGATTAAATCCTTTGGGGGCATTTCTAGGGTGGATAAAAATTTGTAAAAATTCTCAAAAATATATCTTGGCCTTGGGAGTTTACATAAAAATTTTTAGCTCCTGGTTTGGTCATTAACTCTATGTTGTGGTTTAAAATGGTAAAGAGGGGTATTTAAAGGTATTTCCCAAATTAATAAATCCAAGAAATTGAATTAAATAATATTTTTAATACTTTGAAAATTTGGGGTGTTACAACATGGGACCACTCGGGCATTTCTGCAGCCGAGTTTGAAGTCCCTATATGTCCTACTTCACGAACATAATCTCTCCATTGATGCTTCGACATATTGCCGAGGGTCCCCCCTCCGGAGATGGGTAGGACCACTTGCTTGCCACGATCTTGAAGGTCTTCTTGCTTCGGTGGTGGCATAATGTTGGCCATCGAAGGTTGCATAGGATCTTCAAGGTTCCCTGCACGTCCGACAGCTTGCACGGGCTCCGACCATGCTACTGGAGGGGCTCGGTCAGCAGTGCTTCGATCCAAGCTTCTCTCAAGATACTCGCTCCGGAGAGCCGGTATGGACTTGCAATCCTTGGTGGTGTGGCTTTTGTTTTCACCATGCACACAACAAAGGAAAGTCTGGCTTTGGCCAGCTAGCTTCCTTGGTGGTCTCGATCCACTATCTTAGTTGCCCTGAGCCTATTGATAGTTGGAAGGCATCTTTGAAACAGAGGGGGCAATATTCAATACTTTGGAGCGAGGGTGCTTCCTTCCCCTTCTCTGATCATGAGAACGATTATCGAAGGGGGTTTGCAAAGGACTCAGAGCCCTTGGCTCCATGTTGACTTCTTGGGCGAGGGTTGGTGTGGACGAAGTAGTCCTCCGAAGATACCCATCTTCTGATTTGGCATACTACTCGAAGTATGCCATCATTTGTGCCACTGAAGACATCGACTTCTTGTGGAGTTTGTTGAGGTGGCCAGGCTTCCAGTAGACATTGGGGTATGAAGGTCCCCTAGAAATTACTCACGAATTTCTTCTTCAACTGCTCCCATGACGTAATTGATCCTCGCTTTAGAGACAAGAACCAACGAAGGGCTACGCCATCTAACACAAGGGGGAAACATTTTGCCATCGTATTTCGGACCCCTCCGCTAGCTTCTATTGCAAGAGCGTAAGAGCGAGAGAATTCGCCGGGATCAGCCCCTTTGGTGTATTTGTGCAGCTTCGAGACTCGGAACATAGGATCGAAGTGCACCTTTTGCATGTCCAGATGTAGTGGAGACTCATCGTCGAAGGAGGCATTCTCGGTGCTCTCTTGGACTCGGGGGGCTTCGGGATAGTAATCACGGTCGTCGTCTTGATGCATCTCCGAAGCATAGGGTTGGCCTAAGGACGAAACCTTTTCGCGGCCTCCTTCCTCCATCTTTCCCCATCGGCCTAAAGTCGGGCCATCTGAGCGGCCACGTCTTCGGGGATGTTCTCACTTCCTTCGGGGGTATCCTCCGGGTCTCGGGAACTAACATAGTCAGTTCGGAGCACGAACGGAGTTGTCCGGGGGGCTCCGGTTGCTCGGGGGTTATTGACTACTTCAGGAGTTCGGGGGATGTCGGAAGGTCCTACTCCGGATGTCTGAGAGGACCTTCGGAGGGGGCCGGTGGCCATACTCCGCTTGGGAGGCATAACTTATGAAGCTAAGCAGGGTCCAGAGACCGAGGGCTTTGAACGGTGGTGGAAGGCAAGAAAGGCCTTCGAACTGTACTTGAAGCCCCTTGGAGAAGGGTGCGCGGAATCCTGGGACTCCGAAGCTCCCTCTGCAAACGTACTTCAAAGTATAGGCAGTGGTAGTGAACTAGATTTTAGTACTAAGCTCCTCACGGACGGCGCCAACTATTGGCGCAACGAATTACGCTAACAGGTTCTATAAGACCAAGAACTGACAAACAAAGTGTTTATGAATGCAGACTATCTCAAGCCTCCGAATAGGATAATAGCTCGAAATAGTTCGAAGTGTGTATTTAATATTCGATGCATCTTACAGGGCGAGAAGGGGGGTATTTATAGGTAAAATCTCTAAGGAAAAGACCTTTTTACCCCTTAATTACAACTAACATAGTGGATACTATTTTGGTATCCCTTATAGGTTTAATATGGTAAAATATGCTCGAAGGATGTTGATATCCTTCTGGTTGTTTTCACCGTGGAGGGGAATCCCTTCGAAGGGTCTCTTCGGATCGGAGCCTGGACGGACCCTTCGGCTTCGAGCCCTTCAGTTCGGACGGGGTCTTGGGCTTCGAGATTAAGACCCTTGCCTTTATCTTTGTTCTGTAATGTATTTGCTTGGAATCTTGGAAGATCATGGGGATGAAGTATTTTCCCCCAACACATATTTATAGACCGGAGACTTGTCATTCAATCACTCTATCTTAATCGATTCCAGACAATCTTCCTTTTCCACACCTTATCTCCATTGGCTCCTTCTGTATCCGATCATATTGTAACAACATGGACATGCTTCCTTGACTTTCTATGATCGGACCTCCTTGACTTCTATTGACCGTACGATATTTAGTGGGCCTAGGCTTTACCAAATCTTGGTGTCAACAGATGCCCCCCAGTTTCGGAGTATTATGCAGTTGTTGATGCTTCAAAATTATCAAGAAATATTATCTCTGCTGTCGCGTCTTCTCAAACATCTTTCCGCATGATCTCTTCACTTTAATTGCTAGTCGAAACCCTTCATCTTCCAATGCTTTCACATTTTCCTAGAGTTCCAACTCTTTCTCTTCATCTTCCAATCATCCATATCTGCACTAGGGTAGTTTATAAACTGCTACCGCTCTTCCTTTCTTCTTCACGCTATTGCTTATTCTTGGTCATCACAACATTCACCATTCATCTAGTGCTAGCCGTCGCTCACCACCTTTCTCTTTGCTAGCGCAAGGATGGCCACCATTGAGGCGATCTCCTAAGTAAGTCTCTAATCTTTTACCTCTGACATCATGATCGCCCCTCATCTTCTAATCTCATTCTTGTTTGGTAGGGATTGCGGAACCAGACTTTCATTCCAATAGACACACACCCCATATGCTTCTTTCTTGGTCCCTTAGGAAATCCTGACCCCATAGATCTCATCGATGCCGAGACTTGTCGGATACCCTTCAAGTGTTATCCTATGCGTTCCTCCGACTACGATTTGGGCTTAGAATCTTTTCCTCCTTCCATCCACGGCTTGCGTGAGTGGTACCTTAGGGTGTCAGCCACTTACTGCCCCTTCTAGGATGAAATTGACATCGGTCATTTCATTGGCCTTTCTTTGGCTGAGCCATACCTGAATGCACCAATGCTGGTCGCGTCTTGTTATTTTTGGTCTGACGCCTTAAACGCCTTCATTTTTCGTCACGGGCTGATGAGCCCCACACTTCGTGATGTTTTATTCTTATCTTGCCTTGGCATTTCTTCACTGGCCAATCCCTTCCTTCTTCATCTCCAGCCATCCCATGATCTTGGCGTTAACTCGGCTGATCGATGGAGCCGATACATTGATAGCTACAACAGGAAGACCGGCCCTGTGAGTACTCACGAGCACGTGTCTTTCCTTAGCATTTGGCTGGAGGAATTTGTCTTCTATGTGTTGGCTCCAGTCCCGACCCTTCCTAGTTCCTAGCCGAATGGCTTGCCGCCCATGTGTGAGTTCCTCTCGGCCGCTATCTCCTCATAGTCGTATACCGTTCCCTTAATCTGGTGTCAACCAACCTATCGGCCGAAAAATTCATCGGCTGGCCCAAGGGTCCCTGGTGGTTCCTCTAGATATGGCTCAATGTTCATACTGCTGATCTCATTGGAGAGATTCTCCTTACCCATTCATGTTTTCCTGCCAATATTCTAGAATCGACCGTCCCTTCTTATCGTTGTTGTTCTTCTCTGGGGAGGCAACAACATTCTTTCCTCCTTTTCCTTTGTCTCCCACGACCTTGGTCATTTTCTTTAAAAGTAATTATCTTGAATTTTCTGATTGGTTCGTCTGGTTTCCTTTTGGATACCATTCGGAATACGAGCACCCTCACCGAATCATTCTTCCTGACATGTCCCGAAACATGGAATCATTTCGCATCTTCTCGGCAGCCACTTTTCCTTGCTTGTTCCCCATGGAATTTACCGATGGGTACCCCTGGCGGTGCTCTTACGAGTTCTATCACCCATCGGTCTCCTCGTAGCATCTGGTCTTTGGTCAGCTCCAACTCCATCTATTTTTCATTGGCCAGTTCCAAACTCGCAGAAGGGTCACGAGTGCTCTAGAGTGGGACCACCTTTCTCATATGACTGATGGGATTCCTTTCGGATGCCTCGCCACCTGGACGACCTGTCGGGCGACCTCTCTTTCCTTTCTACAATGGTGGGATGAGTTGAAGCAACATGTCTTCAACCGTTCTTCCTTGTTCTACCGAGAGAGGCTTCACCCATATGACGCCGACGCAGAGCCTAAAGTATACATCCTGATTCCTTCTTCCTTCGCCTCACTCCGCTTTTTGTTACATCTGATTAACTTGCTTCTTGTGGGATGTTGACTATGACGCCCCCTGGTGAGCTTTAGTGGCCGAACGATACAATACGGGTCGGTATCGACCACTACGAACTTGGGTGGTGGCTCCCCAACTCCTTCTGCATGGGTGAGCGGGACACAGGCCTAGATCATCGATCGGGCGGATGCACTTCAACCTCTTTTGTAAACTTTGTGTAATTTTCTTCGCCTTGTAATTTAGAAGTTTGAATATATCTTCTTTATTTCATTTTTCAACTTCGAATTCTTTCTGTGGCGTACGATGCTACTACATAGGCCGTCCGAAGGTGGTATCATCAGCGTCGACTGACTCGTGTGTTTGCCCTTCATATTCCACTCGACAACTTCCCTAAAGTTATTGTCTCGTCCCCTTCATGACCTTCTAGAGGCGATGTCTTTGCATCGGCTGTGTCGGGGTGATGCCATCGGCTTTTATACGTAGGAACTTCCAGGCTTCGTCCGAATGATCGGGAAGTTTTCCTTCATTGTTCCTCTTTCGGCCTCTTCTCATGCCTTGGAGTTGCCTCGGTCTTCGTCGAAGTAGCCATGTTGTGCTTTTGTCTAAGGGTGATGAATTTGCATTGGCCATCTCAAGGTGATGCCATCGGCATCAGCTATTTGGGCTATATCTGAACGGTTGATAATCTTCTTTCAGTCTAACCGTTCGGCATGTTCCTAAGTCTTCTGAGGCAATCTTTAGTTCGCTCCTCTATCATTGCAGGCCTTCTGTTTCCTTTGGTGTCGTCTTCTACAGGACGAGTCTTGAGAGTTCCTCGGTGATCATCTTGATATTGTCATCTGATACATCAAGAAAATTGTCATCCCAAGCTTCTCTCGATAAACAGACGAGCCCTTGTACTTCCCATACCGACAAATCGACTATAGCTATGTTGACCAAAGTGTCAATGGGGACTATTTCCACCTGTTCACTGACCCACTGTATGCATGTATCCAATCACATCACAATAACAAGTTGTAGGATCCTTTCCCCTCAATCACAAAGAATGTGGTCGGCATTGTCTTGCTTCCAATTGTCAGTTCTACGTTTAGTACTCCCGTTGACACGAAAATGTGCCCCGCACTTGGGTCAGTTCGATGATCCAAAAGAGTGCGGATACTTAGGAAAAAGCCTAAGCATAACACAACACCGACGTCGCGTTCTGACTACCCTTAATAGTGGCAAAGGGGTGGAGTCGCCAGGTAATAAGATCATAAGCAAATAATCCAATTAGCCGAAAAGAAATATATAAATGAAATAAACCAGTCAGCTGAACGGAGCCTAACTAGTTCAAAGTATACCACATGAAGGGTTCACCGAGGGGGGCCTTCAGTGTCTAGTGTGAAGGATTCTCTGAAGTTAGCCTTCGGCGTTCGGACCGATCTGGCCGAAGACGGGCTCCGAACAGATCTCTGATGTAAATTCGCCTCCAAACGATAGGGTTCGGTGCGAAGTCTCTGACACGACATAAAATATTCCAACACAACGTGCTGGCTCGTCTTCGTCCGTTGCGTAGTACTGGCATGGTGAAGCCTGGTGCAATGAAGCCTACTGCAGAGCGTTCTAGTGTGCGGACTTGACCTGACCGCAATAACAGCATGACGGGTCCGGCACAGGTACTCGAAGTAGGGTTCCACCAAAGAGTGTTCTAGCAGCCTCTGAAACTAGCTTACTAGCTCTGGACACCTTCAAAGAAGGGGGCTCCAAGCATGAAAAGCTACAATAGAATAGAGATCAAATGCTAATTCTGTCTAGAGACCAAATTTACCATGTGTTTTAGTAGTGAAACGAAGGTAGCAATCTGTTATGCAGATTAACGGATACTTCACAAGCGAAGTAACAAGGCGATAGAAATATGTTATGCAGATTAACGGGTACTTCACGAGTGAAGTAGAAAGGCTTACCACAGTTTCAAAGTGGCCAGCGGAGGGCTTCTAGGCAAACCCACGAAGGTAATACAGGAAAGTAAAGGAAAATAAAAGTTTGGTTCAAAGCTAGGGCTTTGTGGTTGAATTGTGTTGGGGGGCCTGATGAACCGGCCTCAACCCTATATTTATAGGGGCTAGTTTTCTTATCTCTAAAGCTAATCTGGTAGGATTCAGCCTAATCAAGTTTAGGGATAAAAATAGCTAGAATCAGTATCAAACTCTATCTCCGAAGCTAGTCCGAAGTGGGCCTTTGGTAGGCCTACCAAAGCCTTCTCCTCAGGCCGAAGCTTCGGCGAGGCAGGCCTCTGGAGGACCTTCAGGCCGAATCTAGCAAGCCGCTAAAATGCCTCTGAAGCCTGATTTTCGATGGGCCTTCGACCCTATAAGGCTTCGGCCTGATCTAGGATTCGTGTATTTTTGGCAATCATGACCATTAATGCCATTTTTTGCTATCAACGCATGCCCCCTGTATTTTAGTGAACTAAGTGAACTACAAGCATAACAGGATAAGGACGATATCTTCCATATTGGCCTATCAACACTTTCAAGGACTTTGCCACACATGTGGGAAATACTTTTTCAAATACCTGCCATTCAAAGCTCTTCAAAATCACTCTCTTTGTAGAGATTCTAACAAGTATGCATTAACTCGAGCTATTTTGGCTACTTTAAAAGGACCTTCCCAACTAGGCGACCATTTACAAAACTTGGGGCTCTTAGTGCCTAAAGGCAAAGTCGTCTTCCATACCAAGTCACCAACTTGAAACAATTTTGGCTTAACTCTTTTATTGTTGGCTCTGGCTACTCTTCTTTTGTCTTTCTCTATAGCTTCTAAAGCCCTCAACCTCTTATCGGCCACTTCCTCCAAATTATCCTTCAAGAGAGTTTCATATTCATCGACCGATAAGCCATCTTGTTTAAGACATCATAACGAGCCAAGATTTACTTCTACTATCAAAACCGCTTCTTGTCCATATACTAACTTATATGTACTAACTTTGGTAGCACCGTGATTTGCGACTCTACAAGCTCATAATGCCTCAAAAAGCACTTCATGCCACCTTTTAGGGAACTCTTCAATTTTCTTCTTAATGAGTTTAATCACAGTTTTATTACTAGACTCGGCCTGACCATTGGCCTGAGCATAGTATAGTGAAGAGTTTATCAACTTAATACCATAAAATTCGGCAAAGTCTCCCACCTCTTTAGCAACAAATGAAGTACCTTGATCCGTAGTGAGAGTTTGGGGAATACCGAATCTATGTATAATGTGCTTCAGAATAAAATCAGTTACCTCATTGTGAGTCATGTTTGTTGAGAGGCACGACCTTAGTCCATTTGTTGAAGTAGTCCGTCGCCATCAGCATGAACCGATGCCCTTTTGAAGAGGGAGGATGAATTTTGCCGATGAAGTCTAAATCCCAACCTCGGAATGGCCATGGCTTGATAATAGGATTAAGTATCAATGTAGGAGCTAACTAAATATTACCAAACTTTCGACATGCTTCACACCCTCTATAGTATTTAAAACAGTCCTCAGTCATAGTCAGCCAGTAAAAACCTGCTCTTTTGAGCATCCAGCTCATTTTCTGGGCCGACGAATGAGTGCCACAAAGCCCCTCATGGACCTCTCCTGTAGCTACTTTGGATTGATCGGCATCTAAGCACTTTAAGAGTACTCCATCTGTAGTTCGACGGTATAATACGTCATCTAGCAATACAAATTTAAACGATTGTCGCTGAACTTTCTGATCAACCTTTTGATTGGGATTTCTTAAATACTGGATATTTGGAATTCTCCAATCATTCTTATGGACTGCTGGAGGGCTTGTTAACTCCTTTCCTAGAATAATGTCTAAATTGCTAACTTCAGAGTGCCCCGCGGGCCTCTCCTGCTTCTGCTAAAGGCTGACCGGATCAGCCATGCGGTGCTGATCAGACCGAAGCCTTCCATCGGAGGGGTCCGTCGTGCGAAGACTTCTGTTGCCCAGAAAGCTTCAGTGCAAGGGCTCTGACGCGCAGGATCCTTTGGCGGACGAAGGGCTCTGGCATGCAATACCCTCCGGTTGTCGGAGGGGTCTGTTCCGGAGGGTCCGACAGACCTCACATCCGCCTAGAGTCCCTATCTTCGGTAGTAAGACCGCGCATTGGCTTTCCTTGTATAGAAAATTTTCCTCTCTTGGATTGATAGCCAGATGCTTGCTGAACCAAATCATTTTCTATTGAATTGGCTTCTCTTTAAGTCTTCCTCACCCCTGCTAAGCTTCTTCAAAAGAGAGTAGGGCATTAGGTTGATAGTGGCACAACCGTCGACAAGAATTATGGAGATCGGCTTCCCGTCAATGTGCCCCCCTGACATAAATAGGCTTTAGTTGATGAGTCGTATCCTCAGGTTTCCCAAAAACAACATCTCGTGGGCTGAGGTTCAACTGAGCGACCTCGGCCTCATCTCATGGTAGAGCGAACTCGGTAGGAAGCATGACGACGTTGACGTCCATCGCCTGAGGTGCTTGAGGTGCGGGCCCCTCGGAGACGGGTGTGTAGTTGTCATCGAGCATGTCATCATCGTCGTCGCTCGGAATGGGAGCCGGGTTCTTTGTCTCCATCGATTTAGGCCTCCATAACTATTTCACAATTGGCCAAGGGCGGATTTCTTCAAAAATGGGGTCTTGCTCATCCTCGACCTTCTTTTCGCGCATCTCCTTTGATCGCAGACGTTGTAGGCATCTTTTTTGTGATTTGGATATGCTCGAAGGGGCCCAAGATGGTTGTGGCTTGGTACCAGGTGCCACCACCTTGCTTCTGTGATTTTTGGCCGAAGGGGTGTTACCCGGGTCAGCCTCACGTGTCTTATACTTGGTACACACCTCGCTGCAGACCCTATCGGTCGGATCGGCCTCGTTTGGCCGATCGGACCAGCTTCGGCACTGGCCTCGGCCGGACTAGGGGGCTTACCTCCGATGGGCTTCGGCGAGGGGCCTTCGGGATTGGGACTTCCTGAGACCCTACCTTGATTGTGATGGCTTCGGACCCCCTCTCCTTCGCCTCTTCGCGTCCATCTCCCTTGGCTCCATCCTGTGCGAGTCAATTCAGAGGCACTACGGATAGCCTTTGTAAGACGTCTCCCTTCACTGTGTTTGTCTGTCCCTGCCAATTATAATACTCGAAGGAAAATAGGAGGCAATGTTATACTGCGAAGGGTACTCCAGGGGCGAGATGTACGGAGCCCACGGGGTCCTTGCCCAATTGTATGGCAGTGGCATTGGTGGTTCCAGCGGCTTTGCCCACTGTTAGCACAACCCATTGCCCGGAGGGTGGTTCAGCCACGTCGAAGGTATTTTGGACCATATTAGAGAAGGGTCCTGCCAGGCCATAGGTATGTTTGCCATTGTGGGCCGAAGCATCCCACTGGATGGTTTGCCAAGAGCAGAGCTGAGTTCGGCCATTGTGTTTCGAGCTCATTATGCGAAGGGCTCGGCCATTGGGGGCCAAACTCGTTATGCGGAGGGTTTGGCCATTGAGGTCCAAACCCACTGTGTGGAGGGTTCGGCCACTAGGGTCTGAACCCGCTATGCGAAGGGCTCGGCCATTGGGGGCCGAACTCATTATGCGGAGGGTTTGGCTAGTGAGGCCCGAACCCACTATGTGGAGGGTTCGGCCACTGGGGTCGGAACCCACTGTGCGAAGGGCTCGGCCACTGGGGTCCGAAGCCACCCTCCGACCGCCTTGGCCCCTTCGGCCGTCTTAGCTTTTTTGGACGGGGGCCTGTTTCCTTGGCTTTTCTGGTGTTTGTTCAACAACATCTGGTACGTCACCTTTGGCTTCTTGCGAGCCCTAGCTAAAGGCGATGTGTTGACATTCCTTTTCCACACTCCTACTTCAGGGTTCTTTGGTACGAGTGTACATGTGCGCGATTCTCCAATAATGACCACTTTCCCCTTAGTTGACTTGGCATGTTCTGGACGAATCAGTACTTTCTTCTCATCGAGGTCGACGGTGTTCACGGGAAAGGGGTCTTTGTCTAGCTTCATCTTTGGACTAGGGTCTATTTTCAATTGTTCTTCCTCTATGGCCGATTGAACCTATCGACGAAAAACATTACAGTAGTTAGTATAATGACAATGTGAATCATGCCACTTACAGTAGGGGCGTTTCATTAGCTCGTCGGCGGTTGGCATTACTTGGCTCTTAGGCAACCTAAGAAGCTGGCTCTTCAAGAGAAAATCAAATATTTTATCGCACTTAGTTATATCAAACGAGTATTTTACTTTACTAGGCCGACTCTTAGTGGGAGACATCAGTAATTCAGAACAAGTGATGGGTTTGCTCTTAGCATTACACACCCATTCGGCCACATACATGTCAGTCGAATCTTCTTCTTCCTCCGACTCTTCCTCGTTGGAGTGCTCTATGATGTGGACTTTAGTCCTAGGTTTGTTGAATATTTTAATAAACTTTTTATCTTTGGCTCGGCCTTCTTGGGCCAAAGCCTGCTATAAAACTTGGCTAACTTCTAAAAAGTTTTGGTTATCTAGCCTCTCTTTAATCTCAGAACGCAACCCGTTGAAAGCTAGATCCACCAAATCCCTTTCTAAAATATTGAGACTAAAACATCGGTTTCTGGTATCTCTAAAGCGCTTGATATACTCGGAGACACTCTCGCTAGATTTCTGCCTAACCGATGTTAAATGTGAAAGTCTAAGTTCAATCTCACCTATATAAAAACGTGCCATATAATGAGAGAGAAAATAGTCTAAGTTTTAAAGCATCTGACCCACTAGCTTCTCCACACTGTGCTAAGAACTGGCTGACATGCTCTAGTGTGGTTTTGTTACCCTCACCGTCGAACTTAGTGAATTCAGGAACTCTATAGCTGCGAGGGTATGGTATAGTGTTGAAATGATCGGGGTACGGTTTCCGGTAAACCCTAGACCGACCCCTACACATGAAGCCGGTGCACTCCCTAAACAATGCGCAGATACGCTCCTCAATGTCGTCTTGGCCTCCTGCCTGTGCACGTCTCTCATGCGGGGCCACGACACGTGGTGGTATGTTGGCGTGTCAGTCGCAGGGGTCTTCCTCATGTGCTGGCTCTGGGTATATGGCATGTTCGGGTATTTGCATTTGTGCATGTGGCGTGGGCAATGCGGGAAAAACTAGCGTAGGCATAGGTGGTGTGCAATAAACGGGGTTAGCTTGGTAATGGCTTGTCTCGGCCGTATATGTTGAGGCTAGAGACATGATGGTCTGGCCAATACTTCCATCGGTTCTGCTATAGATACGATTTATCGGGGGTGCACTGGCGACTAGAGTTAGAGGAACGGCCTCAATAAAGCCAAACCTTCTAAGTGTCGCCTCTACTTGAGATCTAATTGTCGAATCTAAACAGTTGGCTAGCGAAGCGCTTACAGCTTGATCAACTGATGCAACTATTTTTTGCTCAATCTCTAAAGAAGATAAAGGCGGTGATACTTGCGTTACCTGGGTCCGAGCGAGGTCGGGGGCGTTAACTTCGCGCTTGATGAAGCTCGCGTGTGTCTTGACGTAGCTCCCAAGCATGAGTTCTTGTAGTGCTTTCATTTTCGCCTCGATCTTTGCCCGGTCTTTCTCGGGGATATCTTCAAGGGTAGGCGTCATGATGTTGCGGTTGTCGATATCTGCACCCCCCAATGGATCCACAACGTTGTAGATGTGGTAGTCACCGTAGACGTACCCACGACCGATGTAGATGCACCCGTCATCTTGGCATAGCCTTCCCAGCAAAGTTGCCAAAATGTGTGTTGACACGAAAACGTGCCCCGCACTTGGGTTAGTTCGATGATCCAAAAGTGTGCAGATACTTAGGAACAAGCCTAAGCGTAACACAACACCGACGTCGCATTCCGACTACCCTTAAAGTGGCAAGAGGGGTGGAGTCGCCAGGTAATTAGATCACAAGCAAATAATCCAATTAGCCAAAAAGAAATATTTAAATGAAATAAATCAGTCAGCTGAACGGAGCCTAACTAGTTTGAAGTATACAACGCGAAGGATTCACCGAAGGGAGCCTTCGGTTTCTGGTGCGAAGGATTCACCGAAGGTAGCCTTCGGCGTCCGTACCGATCTGGCTGAAGATAGGCTCCGAACAGATCTCTGACATGAAATTGCCTCTAAACGATAGGGTTCGGTGCAAAGTCTCTAATGCGACACAAAATATTCCAACGCAACGCGTTGGCACGACTTCGTCCGTTGCGAAGTACTGGCATGGCGAAGCCTGGTGCAATGAAGCCTGCTGCAGAGCGTTCTAGTGTACGGACTTGATCGGACCGATAACAGCGTGATGGGTCTGGCACGGGTACTCAAAGTAGGGTTCCGCCGAAGGGTGTTATAGCAGCATCCAAAACCAGCTTCCTATCTCTAGACACCTTCGGCGAAGGGGGCTCCGAGCATGAAAACCTGCAACAGAACAGAGATCAAATGCCAATTCGGCCTAGAGACCGAATTTACTAAGTAGAGAAACGAAGCTGGCAATCTGTTACTTAGATTAATGGATACTCCATAGGCAAAGTAACAAGGCGATAGCAATCTGTTACGTAGATTAATGGGTACTTCACGAGCAAAGTAGCAAGGCTTACCACAGTTTCGAAGTGGCCGGCGAAGGGCTTCCAGACAAACCCATGAAGGTAATACAGGAAAGTAAAGGAAAATAAAAGTACTGTTCAAAGCTAGGGCTTTGTGGTTGAATTGTGTTGGGGGGCCTGATGAACCGGCCTCACCCCTATATTTATAGGGGCTAGTCTTCTTATATCTAAAGCTAATATGGTAGGATTCGGCCTAATCAAGTTTAGCGATAAAAACAGCCAGAATCAGTATCAAATTCTATCTCCGAAGCCAACCCAAAGTGGGCCTTTGGCAGGCCTGCCAAAGGCTGCTCCATAGGCTCAAGCTTCGGTGAGGCAGGTCCCCGGAGGGCCTTCGGGCCAAAGCTAGCAGGCCGCTAAAAGCCTCCGAAGCATAATGTTCGATGGGCCTTCGGCCCTATAAGGCTTCGACCTGATCCAGGATTTGTGTATTTTTTGCCCAAATTACCAAAATTGATATTTTGACAATCTTGATCATTAATACCATTTTTTGCTATCAACAACTCCCATTGTGTCTGACGAGTTGCCTCCAAAATCCCTCAATACCATGTTAATCCTTATGAGGTCTTCCGACATCTTTCCAAGCTCACGGAAGGTGGCATAAGGCATCAAATTGACAGCCTCCCCTCCTATCACCATCTTGGACATCGACTTCCTATTAACCAACCCCTTGATGTATAGAGGTCTTAGGTGCTGATGCTCAAGATCTTCTGGCTTATCAAAAATTGTTGGCTAGGCAGTTAGCATCAACTGTTCCATCATATCAGCGCGATCTGCGTCATCTTCATGGTATGCCCGATACTCTACGGGGAGGAATAAAACCATGTCTACCTCCGCACCCTTATTTTCGTCATTCTTATCGACCTTTTCGTTTGGTCGCCATTCACTTTTAGTTCGTCGTGGCCGATTAGTCTCCTCTTCGTATACTTGTGCCTTCCCTTTTCTTTGCTGCAGATGCTGCACCCTTCTCTTCTGGCTTCTCTTGAAGATCCCCGGGGGACACCACCGTGGTCTCTTTGTCATGTTTTCTTCATCATCAGTCATCTGGCTGATTGCTTCGGGATTGAGGGGACCGAGTCTTTCTAGCACTACTACCCATGGAGACGACAACCTTTGGTGCACTGTCTCCTGATCATGCAGTGGCTCTGGTTGTCTTCATTGTTCTCCCTCTCTTCTGACCTCCTTTGGTATTTCCTGATGAGGCCTGATGAGGTGACGTTGGTGTTGGTTCGTCTTCCTCCCCTTGCACGCTGGTCACCACCATAATGCGCGTGCACCATGTTAACTAGGAACGGGTGACCGTCAATGTTCATGGGCTTCTTCCCGTCGTCGAACTTGATTCGGCCTTGCTCCACGACTGATTATATCTGTTGCCTAAACACCTTGCACTCATTAGTATGGTGTGATGGGGATTTGTGCCACTTAAAATATTTTCTTTTCTTTAGCTCTTCGGCAAGCGGTATTATGTGGCTGGGTGATAGGTGGATCTGCTTTTTTATAAGTAATAGGTCGAATATTTTGTTGGCCTTCACTACTACAAAGCGACACTGTAGCGGCGGGCAAAATCGACCTATAGTGGCGGGCATCTAGTCCGCCACTGCTCTAACGCCACTGCTATCGCTGGTTAGCAGTGGCGGTCAGAGCGCCCGCCACCGCTGTGTTAACAGCAGTGGCGGGCGTGCTGACATCATCTGCCCGCCACTGCCGTTATCAATAGCAGTGGCGGGCAGATGATGTCAGCACGCCCGCCACCACTATGTCAACAGCAGTGGCGGGCGCGCTGACCTCATCTGCCCGCCACTGCCGTTATCAATAGCAGTGGCGGGCAGATGATGTCAGCACGCCCGCCACTGCTGTGTATAAGCCATAACACAGAATGCTGTGATCCCACAAACCAAAACACAGAAATTATATGCTTCACACAGCCATCCACATACACAGCAGCAAAACATCCACATATCCACATACACAGCAGCAAAACATCCACATATCCACATACACAGCAGCAAAACATCCACATATCCACATACACATCCACAACAACAACACATCAACACAACAACCATCAATCTCATCAATTTTCAAAAATTCACAATATTTACATTCTTCCGGTTTTTGTTTCGCAATAACCATCCATCAACACAATTCATTGTTTCACAAATACATGCTCATGCGGTTTATGTTTTCTTGGAAGGCTAACTCATATCTTAATTGGTTCGCCTTTTCATTCTTCCGGCCCAATCATACAAAGTTGGATGCTTGGCCACTTCACTCTCAGGATCGAAAAATACTCCAAGCTCATGAAGAATCTCATGCATCGTGAAGCGGCAGATCCTTGATACGATTTCGTACATTTGTAATTCAGAGAGTTGGCTCTTCTCGGCAACGGTTGATGGACCTGACGCCTGCATACGTAAAATATAAGTAAATACGCTGCAAGTTATATTAGATTAACACACAAGAAATCAACTTACTTCTTTAGTATCCTCAGATACTGTCCGCCCAAACTTTCCTAAGTTATTGCTCATGAAATCACAAGTATAGTAGCCACAATGCACGGAACCAAGAGATTGTTTGTGACACTTCAAAATAGACAAAGTTAGAACGATATATAGTTTGGCTTTATCAATTGAATTAACAAATTTAAAAATATAATATTACCGGAAAGTTGGTTCTGATAAGCATTTCTTTCGGCCTCTGTGGATCATGTGGGCCACCTAACTTTTCCACGTAGTATCTATGTGCACTCTGAATAACATTTAATATATCTTGATATTCTTTTTTGGGTTTGTCGAGCGAGTCGAGCACATAAACCCTTGAGCTTTTTGGGTATATCAGAAGTGCAATCCAATGATCACTATCGAAAGAAGTAATATATGATTATGTTAGTTTCATAATCGATAAAACGTGTTTAAGTGGATATAGTGGGTATACTTACTTAAAGTTATATGCCCCACATATAATTTCTCTGTCCTTCCATTGATACATGCACCGCGCAATATACAACGCGGCACAACTCCTTTTGTTCTTCTTAAGTTTGTCTTCGTCTTTATTGAACATTTTTCTTTGAAATTTTTTCTTACCCGCAGTCCAGTACTTGCTATCATTCTGGTTTAGTGTCGGGTTCAGCGCACTTTGGCTTATTAATGACGGGTTTAGGTACCCATACAATTTAGACTCGTCACCGCGTGAATTACAACTGCATATGTTATAAAACAATAGTCAATATAAGACATTATTTATTTTTTCTTTGTATTGACAAAGTATAAAGTACTTACATGCACCAGAGCATCATGCTTGTGATGTCGGTTCGCTTCAGACGAAACATCCGATGGAAGTCGTCGAAAAATAGTGCAAGCTTAAACTCTGGGCAATTGAATATTTCTTGTGGAACCGTCAGTTCTATTTGTGTTACACCTAACGAAGACGCTTCGAGGTACCAGTCATGAAATGTTTTCATCGCCCAAGGCATACAATTAAGTACTCCTTGGGGTAATAATGGTTTGCCTGGTTCGTATTCGATATAATCCTCGTCTCCGTAGGTCCTCTTATCAACAGAAAGTGAGCCCGCATGCTTTTGTACTGGAGCCTTTATGGGAGCCGCTTCGGGCATAGAACGTGTTTGCCCCAAAGTATTAAAAAATTTATGCATTTCAGATTTCAGCGCAGAACACTGCCCAGCTTGAACAGTTATCTTGTGGATTGCTGGCTTTGGGCATGCATCTTGTTTTTCAGGCTCGGCAGCAACTAGCACTGGCACTTGAGGATCAGCCGGAACTGGCACTTGAGGCTCAGTCGGAACTAGCACTGGCATTTGATCTGGCTCTGGCACATTTGTGTTGGGCTCATCAGTGGGCTCAAGCACTGGCACTAGCTTTGTCACTTGAGGATCAGAAGTCACTTTCGATTCTATCACTTCTGCCACTTTATTGGGCACTGGCTCTTCCTCTGCCTTTTCCTCTATTTCACGCTCATCAACAGGTGATAATGATCCTATATTTTGCACATCCTGAGATGAAAGATATGCGGGGGATTGTGATGAGACAATAGGTGATTTACTCTGAGAACTTGTCTGCAGTAATTTGATATCTCGGCTCGCCCATAGGACAAAGTTATTTAGAGCATCTCCGATTGTCTCAATCCCCTCATCAGGCATTGGAAGATCCAAGGGGTCATTAATAAATCTGTCGTTGGTGATCTCATTGACCTGAACCTTGGTATAGTCAGCAGGAATAGGCCGATTGTGAAATAAATCCCCAGGCATAGCAATGCCTCGTGCAGCCTCTTGGGAATGCCCTTTGCGCCCTATCGGTACATGCAGGCTGCAGGGTGTGTCCTCTTTAATATAATTTACAGGAAATTTGTCTTGTACTGAGCCAACACTGCTTGGTACGTCGAGTCGTACCTCTGGCACAATTATTTGTCCAGCTGCAGCCTGCATTATGTTTGGATTCTCGTTAATAAATTCAAAAAAGTGTCGCTCCCACTCTGCACGGCGCTCTGCGGCGTCGTCTGTGCGTGCTTGACGCTTCTTGTATGTGGCACCCTCCTGTTTCTTGAAAGTATTTTTCCAGGGTGCTATAGAAGAGACACCTCGAATAGAAATTTGCCATCTCGATTTCGTGGAGGCTGTCCAAGCTCGATTGTACCGTCGAAATGGTTCCTATTTCTTCGATATTTGTGGTTTTTTGGTAAAAATCTGCGGTGTCGCATATATATCGTCTTAACGAATGATGGAAGATGCATAGATTCTGTCTGGTCCACACACACTACACATGCTGTCTTTCCTTTAACCTGTCCTGTTAGGGACATGCGTCCTGGGTTGTCAGCTATGGTGCAAAAGATTATGGCTCTTAGATTGAAGTGCTCTTTCTTGTGCTCATCCCACACACAGACACCATGTTCCCATAGACGTTTCATATCCTCCATCAAAGGTTCTAGAAAGATATCAATGTCATTGCCAGGTTGTTTTGGACCAGAAATTAGAGTAGTGAGCATAAGGTATTTTCTTTTATGGCACAACCATGATGGAATGTTGAACAAGCATAGAAAGACTGGCCACGTACTATGTGGGTTCCTCATCTCACCGAAGGGATTCATTCCATCCGTGCTAAGTCCCATCCTGATATTTCTAGGATCGTCCGAGAAATCTGGATGGGCCAAGTCAAATGATTTCCACTGCCTAGCATCCGCAGGGTGCCGAAGTTTTCCGTCCTTCTTTCGCCCAGCGAAATGCCAGATTAATAGTTCAGCATCTCTAGGATTAGAGAACATACGTTTCAAGCGATCAATCACCGGTAGGTACCACATTACTAAGGCCGGAACTTTCCTCTCCATCTTTTTTCCAGGATGGTCTTCAATAACATTTTTATTCCTCTTCTGCAACCTCTTATTATTCTTCTTCTGGTGGTCATTGTAGTCCTCCGCACAGTCATTTGGACGTTTGTATCGACTCGCGTTGCACTGCGGACATCTCTCTAACAATCCATACTCTTTTCGATATAGGATACAGTGGTTCGGGCATGCATGAATCTTCTGAACGCCCAAAGTCAACGGACAAATCATCTTCTTTGCTTGGTACGTATCAGATGGTAAACCATTGGGTTTTGGCAAAACCTTTTTTAGGAGTTGTAAAAGATCTGAAAAACTGGTGTCAGACCATCCATTGCTGGCCTTCAGTTTCATAAGCTCAAGAATTGTGTACAACACAGTATACTGCTTATCGCATCCGTGGCGTTCCTCGTAAAGAAGGTTTTTTGATGCTTTGTCAAGTCCTTCAAAGTTATCGTATCCTTTTGTTGTAGTTCTCTGCAACAACACCTCAGGCGCAACATTTCGCATCAGTTCCTCCACATCAAAGGCGTCATCATCATCATGTTGATCAACATCATCATGTGTTATGTCGGATGTATGATCACAACCTCTTCTATGTTGATGAGCATCTTGCGGCACATCAGAATCTTCAGGAGGATTTTGGCCCATCTCACCGTGTTTCGTCCATATATAATAGTTCTTCACGAAACCATTTTTCAACAAGTGAAATCGTATGGTTTCACGATCAGAACACGGATACATCGCTTCGTTTTTACAAACTTTACAAGGACAATATATTGCCTCTTCACTCTGACGGGAAGCATATTGTGCGGCAGCTTCAGTAAATTCAGTTACTCTGTTAAAATATGCCACCACATCTCCGTCGTTGGACGAGTACATCCAGGACCTGTGCTCCATCTAAAACATATATTATTTGAAAAAATATTAATAAAATCATTATTGTTAATTTTATTAATTTACAAATTGAAAATATATTGATTTATTATCGCTCATAACAACATTAATTAAAAATCCTCAATGCTTTAATTAAAACTACTTATTAAGCAGAAAAAATTATTAAATAAATTAACTATATTGGTTTCTCTCTCTCTCTCCAAACAACATAACTCTAGATCTATAATCATAAATCAAATTAAAAAGGAGATTAAAATGACGTAAATCAATATACAAGTGATGAATAATTGTGAGGAGGGTCATATTTGTTCATTTGGGAGAAGGTAACGCCGTAAATGGAAGATTATTTGAAAATTTCTATTCACAAACCCTAAATTAGAAAACGATAATAACTCATTGTATACATGATTAAATACAAAATAAATGTGAGATTCGGAATGGATTTACCTCCTAGAATGAAATCCTTCAAAAGAAACGAAAACAAAGCCTCCCCCCTCTTTATCTAGATTTTTGTCGCCATTGTACGGACAAAATTGAATGCGAACTCCAGTAGAGCTCGGGGAGGAAGACGCTGCGCATTTATAGCTAGAATAGTAGTGGCGGTCGCAAGTGATGTCATCATTACTTTAGTGGCGGCCATCTTAGCAGCGGCGGGCAGCACCAGCGCCCGCCACTGCTATTGGTACATTAGTGGCGGTCCGGGCTGACGTCATCACCGACCGCCACTACTTTACCAGCAATAGTGGCGGGCGCTGGTGCTGCCGTCAGCACCAGCAACTGTAGTGGCGGGCATCTAATGGCCCGCCACTACAGTGGTTTTGCCCAACGCCACTACAGTGACAGTTTGTAGTAGTGCTTGTTGACATCAAAGTCATATTTCTCTTCCTTTTCAGTCGTCTTCACCCACGTGCAAGTGACCTGCTTCTTATTCTTGGACCACTCGACCATGCCAACCTCTGCATCTGAGTCACTGCTCTCGTCGGAGTCCGAGTAGTATATTTGGGCATATGCCACCTTCTTCTAGTACCTATCCCTCTTTTCTTCTTGGAATTGGCTCTCATGTGCTGATACCCTTTGTAACAGTTGCGAAATGCTCTCGAACTGGTGGGATGAAAACATATCCTTAATTGGATTTAGGAGTCCTTGAAAAGCCAATTCCACCAACTAACTGTCACTGAGGCTCAAGTTGTAGCATCTTCTCTGTACATCCCAGAACCTCTTGACATAATCTTGCACTGACTCATCCATTCTTTGCTTGATCGACGTCAAGTCAGAAAGCTTCATCTCTTGGATGCTAGCGAAGAAGTACTTATGAAATTTCTTCTCTAGGTCAGCCATCCTCGGATGGAGTTCGCCGGCAATGAAGAGAACCATGCGAAGGTCGATTCCAATAGGGAGAGCGGGAAGAATCTAACCCTCAATGCCTCTCCACACTACACGAGGAAGTGGCTAATATGCTCGATCATGGAGATCGATTCTTGTCCCAAAAATTTGGTGAAATCAGGTACTTTGTATCGGCCTGGCAGCAGCACTCGATCGAACCATTATGGATATGGCCGTTGAGACATGTACGTCTATTCTTTGGTCCTCAACCCAAACTGATCTCTGATGACTTCCATGATCCGATTCACCCATTCGTCTTCTTGCTACCCCGGCGTTGGATATTGGCCCGGTGTTGGACCCTATTGATATTTCTCATGTCGGGCAACATTGTTCCCATACTGCCCTTCATCACCATAGGGCTATGCGCCGTAATAAGTCGTCCGATGATACTCGGGAGGGATGCTATCGGGTGCCCCTGTAGGATCAAAAGTAGCGACCAGAGGGGGGTGAATGGGCGCCTAAAAATTCTTGTGAATCAATGGCCTTCTCCTAACACTCAACACACCTCAAAAATATCCAGCAGAAACTAAAACGAAACACAGGTGCTAAAAATAATCTAGCCTAAAAACGACTAGTGTCCTAGTTGAAAAGACACCAACAAAGTGTTTAAAGGTAGATTAACAGATCATTCAAGACATAAGCACTTTAAGCATCACCAAAATAAATACACAAGCAATCTTCTCAAAAGCATGCAAAACGAGAAGAAATATCACTATTCAAGTTTGTCTCTGGATCGAAGCCTGTCGAAGTCTATGCTAAAAAACATCATGCGAAGCCTGCACCTTGTCTCTGAAGCATGCAAACTTCGGAAATAGCCGAAGCCTCACAGCAGCCTTTGAAGTTTGCAGACCTTGGAAGCCTGATTAGAAGATCCCTTGAACACTATCGATGTGATTCCAGTCGGTCTCGTAATGAACAGGGAAAGCACGAGTGTGGCGACGCACAAAAACAGGGACAGGGTGGATGGACTCTGATTTTTAATTTCATTGAGTTAACCCTAACCCTATCGATTGGGGCCCTATTTATAGGAGCCCAATAGACTAGGAAAAATACCAAAAGACCCTTAGGGTTTTTACAGACGCTGAAATAAAATGGAAAAGACCAAAATGGCCTTAGGATTTTTTACAGACTCGACTGACAGACTGTGGGCCTAAAGGCAAAATAGTAAAAACCTAAATACAGATGACTTGTCCTGATGTGGAGCTTTCGTAGCAGCTACGGCTTCACCTCAGAACGGTCAGATCCGAGATCAGCGGTCGTCAGTTTTACGCTAAAACTGACAAAGCGTCCACCGTCTTCGCACCGGGTACCCGGATTGGGCTGGCCCGATTCCGCAGCTCCCTCAGCTCGGCAATAGCTCGCCGCCCGTGTACCTGAGTCAATCCTAGTCAACAGACCAGTGGATCCTCTGCTGCTCCTAGCCCATGTACTCGGATTGGGCCAGCCCGACTTCGCGGGCCCTCTGCCCGATAGTCACTCACTGCCCATGTACTTGAGTCACATGCGGCCCAAACACAGCAGTCTTCTCTTCTCTTCATGTCCTCTTTGACTTCCGCTGACAATCACTCATCACATCTGGAGCCATGAGGCCCATGCTCTTCAACATGGCTCCTCAATCACCCCTTGATGAGTGCATTGTCAACACTCTCTTCATCAGCTCTTTAGAACCTGCAAGCACATGTGGAAATACGAAAACAAAAACACAAGAAGATAGAAAAGAAGAAAATAAAATAAAAGTTTAGCCCTAATGACCAAAAGTCAACCAAAAACCAAAACACGGTCATTATGGTTAACCAAAAATAAAAACTCAAAACGAGTGCAATCTCAGAATCATCAACAAGGACAACCAAAGAGTAAGGCAAAAGAGATTTAAAACTCCTCCTAAAACAAATCCCAGAGAAAGCCAAAAACTCCCCCTAAACTCTTCTAAAAGATCGAGCAACCCAAAATTTCTCCCCCTTGTTGACAATTGGACTCATCAAGCGAGACTAAATGAACTCTAAAGAGACACAGACACAAACTCCCCCTAAAATGCAGCTCCGCCCTCAAAATATGCAATGAATGCAGCTGGGGTGCAGATGGAGTATAGAAAGCATGCTTCTCAGACATGATTGACTACAATTACAACATCTAGCAGGTATAGCAAAAGACATACTGTCTAAGACACATGGCATGATCAGTGCAACAGATGATATGTAAAAAAAGTCATTAGCACACATTTTCAAATTTTGCAAACAAAAGCATCACCACATTTTCTAGTCGACAAGCAAGGTAAAGCATGAGATGCAAAAGCTAGCTGATATCTACCAAGATAAGCATTGTCCAGAACAAAGTGTTTCAGCAAACTTGTTATATTTTTAATTTTCACGCTTTTTCTTTTCCTTTCATTTTTGCCAGGGGTTATTTGCATGTCAAACCTTATGCTAACCGACCAAGTCAAGCCTAGGCCAGAACTGGACCATCAGAAGCTTAAGACATTGGTCTTGGCATACATTACATTGTCCTAGTTCATACCAAAGTGCTATGGTAAGCAATCCAGAACAATGCAATGCGACAAAGCAAACCAACCTGGATCTTTTCAAATTAAGCATAAAAAGGCATGGATTGTAGTTTTTTATGATTTTTATCATTTTTATAGCACATTTTCCATGTTAAAGCATAAAGATGTCCAAGTTGCATATCTGCATCTAAGTGAGGAACTAGCTACCATGCATGTAAAAGATAGCAAGAGCACTCAACCTACACATGCTAGTTATCAGAAGCAATGGTGATCATTTTTCAATTTTAAAGCATAAAAGCCATGCACATGACAGATATCAGACATATTATATGAAGTGAAGCAAAGCATGATCATCGACAGTTAATGAAAAAGCATGTACCAGCTAGAACAAGTAAAGCAGATCAATCATGTAGCAGAAGCAGGCTCAAAGTGTGATAGTGAATATGCATGATACGAACACACATGAAAAGACTCAAGAAAATAGTAAAGAAGAAAGAAAACTGACTCAAAATATCCTAAAAAGGATACACAACTCCCAAATCCCCTCGCAAATGCTCAAAAGAAGACTGATCTAGGGGTTTGGTAAAAATATCAGCCAACTGATGATGGGTATCAACATGAACAAGGTCAATGACACATTTCTCATACTGATCCCTCAGAAAGTGAAAGCGCACATCAATATGTTTGGTTTTTGAATGAAGACATGGGTTTTTCCCTACACTAATCGCGGTAGTGCTATCACAGAACATGGAACTCTGGCAGGGAAGAACAACCCAAAAGCTCGCAACGTGGAAATCATCCAAACCAACTGTGAGCAGCAGCTAGCAACATCTACATACTCAGCCTCAGTGGTAGAAAGCGCAACTCCAGACTACTTTCGAGAAGACCAAGAGACAAGCGAAGAACCAAGAAACTAGCAAGTATCGGAAGTCGACTTGCGATCCAGCAGGCAACCACCAAAGTCAGCGTAAGAAAAGATAGATAAATCAAGAGATGATGATGCTGAATAATAAAGACCTAGATCGGGTGCATAAGTAAGGTACCTGAAAATGCGCTTGATAGACTGCCGATGAGACGCGCGTGGTGAAGACTGGAAGCACGCGCACAGTCCCACGTCAAACTGAATATCTGGCCTCGTCGCCATCAAGTACAGCAGTGATCTGATCATCCCTCGATACTCTCTCTCATTGACCTTGACGTCACTCCCGTCCTTGTCCAGACCCCCAGATGTACCCATTGGGGTCATCTGAGGCTTCAGCTCTCCACCAAAGTCAAATTTATTCAACATGTCCCTCGTGTACTTACTCTAGTGGATGAAGATGTCATCCTTGGTCTGCTTGATCTGGAGCCCTAGGAAATTCTTGAGCTCACCCATGAGGCTCATCTCAAACTCGTTGTGCATCTGCTCAGAAAATTTGGACACAAGCGCATTAGTAGAACCACCAAAAATGATGTCATCCACGTAAATCTGAGCAATCAAGAAATCAGAGCCATCTCTGAGCAAGAAAAGAGTTTTTTCCATAGAACCCATCACAAAGCCGTTCCCCAACAAAAATTGCTTCAACCGGTCATACGAAGCCCTAGGGTCTTGCTTTAGACCGTATAAAGCTTTTGGCAGCTTAAAAACATGTCGAGGAAACTTAGGGTTCTCAAAACCGGGGGGATGCCTAACATAGGCCTCCTCCTCTATGTACCCGTTCAGAAAAGCACTCTTGACATCCATTTGAAAAAGCTTAAAACACTTAGAAGCAGCGAATGTCAAAAGAATGTGAATGGACTCAAGACGGGCAACAGGAGCGAAGGTCTCCTCAAAGTCAATACCCTCTTTCTGGTAAAAACCCTGGGCAACTAGTCGAGCTTTGTTGTGCACCACAACCCCATCTTCAACTTGCTTGTTCTTGAACACCCACTTGGTGCATATGGGGTTGCATCCAAGTGGCAGCTCAACCAGTGTCCAAACCCGATTGCGGACAAAATTCTCAAGCTCTTCTTGCATAGCGTTTATCCAATTCGAATCAGAAACAGCATGAGAAACATCTCTGGGCTCAAAAGAGGCAACAAAAGAAGATTCAGTAAACACAGCAAGTGAGTCAACAGAAGAGCACAAAGTTCTCTCAGAAAGATCACCGATGATGAGCTCTGAGGGGTGATCACGCTAAACTGCTCGGGATCCTAGGTGATCTGAAGTCACCTCACCGGAGTCAGCAGCTAACACCTCTGGAATCGATTGAGGGGGCTCGAGTGAAGTGGAAGAAGTGATCAGAGGTCCGCCCTCGTCCTCAGTCGAAGTCTTAAAAGGTGTGGGGTCTGCAGGATGTGCAGAAGGCCCACCCTCATCAACAGCAGGAGCATCATCATCTTCCTCGAAGATGGACTCTCCAAGCTCATCATCTCCAGAAAGCTCAAAAGAAGGGGTCAGCGAAGGCATAGACTCATCAAAAGAAACCTCGCAAGTCTCGACAAGCTGATGGGAGTCAAGGTTCCAAACACGGAAGCCTCGAGAATGCAAAGCATAACCAAGAAAGACTTCATCCCAGCAACGAGACTCAAACTTGTCCAAATGCCCACCCTTCTTGAGCACAAAGCACTTGCAGCCAAACGCTCGCAAGTGACTCACCTTGGGCTGTCTGCCAAACCGCAACTCATTGACGTCTTACGTAAGTAAGCTCTAAGAAAAATATGGTTGGCCAGATAGCAAGCCGTGTTCATGGCTTCGACCCAAAAGCGCCTAGGAGTCCTATGCTCATCGAACATCGTCCTGGCCATCTCGACTAGCGTGCGGTTCTTTTGTTCCACGATGCCGTTCTGTGAGAGAGTGTAAGGGGCAGAAAACTGATGATCAAGACCTTGATCACTACAGAAGCTGACGAACTGAGAATTCTTGAACTCAGAGCCATTGTCAGAGCAAATTGCTCGCATCCGACCATTCTTCTTGTTCTTCAGCTTCAAAATCAGGTCACGAATAAACTGAAAAGTCTCATCCTTAGATTCCAAGAAGAAAACCCATGAGAATCGAGGAAAATCGTCAACTATCACAAGCGCGCACCACTTCCCACCGACTGAGCGTACCCGAGCTGGACCAACAGTGTCCATGTGTAACAGCTCTCCCAGGTACGAAGTCATCACTTGAGTCACAGGTGCGTGAGAGGCGGCAACCATTTTCTTGTGACGACAGGGATGGCAAACTAGATCCTTTTCCATCTTAAGCTTGGGCAATCCTCGGATGAGATCCATAGAGCTCAATCTGACTAGTAGATCAAAGCTCAAATGACCTAACCTCCTATGCCACTTCCAGAGCTCAGAGGAGGATCCAGCAATCAAATAGTGAGAAGGGCCAAAAGAACTAGAGAAATCAATCCGAAAAACCTTACTGAAAGGTAAGATCTTGCAAACCAAAGATTCTCTAGAATCAACAACAGAAGACATGCCCTTCTTAAATCAAACCTCCAAACCATCCTCAAGATGTTGCGAAAAAGAAATCAAATTGAAATTCAAGTTTCCAACCAAAGCAACATTCTTCAAAGAGAAATGATCAGAGATGCGAATTGAGCCAATTCCTTGTACCTTCCCTTGACCACTATTCCCGAAAGTGATGTACTCCTTGGAGCTCGGGGAAGTGAGGCTGGAGAACCATCTGTGATGTCCCATCATGTGGTGAGAGCATCCTGAATCCATGATCCACACGTCCTCCAGTCCTTGATCATGCACGATCAGTGGTCGTAAGTGGGAGCAAATGGTCCGGCACCAGGTTTAGCAAAAGAGCTAAACCAGTGTCGAGCCATCTGCTCAAAAGAAGGAAAGCAGAAAGAGTCATAAGAGTTCGGACCAAAGCGTGGCTCAAAGCACGGTCCTCGGTTCTGCCTAAAGTCTCGGCCACGAGGTCCAAAGCCGTATCCAGAATGACCTAGAGCTCTACCGGAGCAAAAACCACCCTCAAGAGCACGGGCATGAAAGTCATCTCCTCTACCACCACCTACACGACGTGGCCTGGCCTCTAGCCTCTCCTCGCGTCAAGGGACTCTCTGTCTAACACCCTGCTGGTAGAACTACTCATACCCACCTCGAGCTCTCTCTGCTCTCTCAACCCACTTCCTCCTGAAGCAAAACTCCTCAAGATGCCCATCTCTCTAACAAAACTCACAGTGATAGGTAGGCTTCTTGGGATGTGGTTGTGGCTTGGGGTTCTTGGGCTTGGTGGTGTTGGGTGTAGACTCTTTGGTGTAAGAGGGTCTAGGTAGAGAGTCTAGAGAAGTGTGGAGATGTTTGGGCTTAGGGACCCAGATGGGCTTATTGGGTGGAGCTTTAGGTTGTTCTTGGGACACTCCATCCTTGGGCTGACTAGCCTAGAAAGAACTCCACAGCACGACTAATGGCACTCTCAAAATCAGCCTTGGTATAGATGTAACCTACCCCAAACCCATCCTGCCTCTTAAACTGCAGGATCATCATGCCAAGTTGTGGCTCTCTAGCACTCACCCAACTCAGGATCCGACGGAGGTAAAAGTTCTCATTCTGAGCATCAGCTAGCTGCTCTCTTAAGGAAGCTAGTACCTCCACCTGAGACAAGCAGATCTCACACTCTCTATCAACTTGGACAGACTTATCAGCTTTTAGCTTGATCAGCTCCAATCTTAGAGACAAGTAGTTCTCACAAACAGTGGGTGGAACTGACAGTGTCTCAAGCTCTAGCCTAGGCTGCTCCAGTTCATCTCTGACTCTCTCCAACTCGCCCAACTGCTCATCACTCTTGGCTCTCAGCTCAGCTAAACTAGCTATATGGGATGGGCAGTCTTCATAGGGCACGACGACAGTGGCATGAGCATCTTTCAGCTCCAGCTGAGCGCTCTCAAGCTCAGCGGCCAAAGCGTCTCTCTCATATACCCTCTCTGTGTACCTAGACTTCAGAGTTGTCAGGTCACACAACAGCACCTCACAGTTAGGGCACTCACTTCTACCACCCAATCAAGGGGAAGAAGATAGACTCTCAATCCTACCGTTGGCCACGGAAAGCTCACTCTCAAGCTCATCTATCCTCTTCTTAGCCCCTCTAAGAAGTTTCTCCTGATACCTCAACTCCTGACGGTTCTCTTCAAGTAAATCAATGACTTCTTGTTCATAGGAGGATACCTTTTCATCATCGTCATCATCGGAGTTGTCGAGGGAGCCCTTCTCTTCCTTATCCCCAAGAGCCATTGAGTAGAAGCTCTTGCGAGATCTTCGGCGGTGATGTGAGCGGCTCTTCGGCTTGTCCCCGAAGGCCATGAAGCAGAGGCCCGCCGGATCATCCTTGTCCTTCCCCTTCCTGATCATGATCTCATCATCGCTTGAGCTTGATGAAGAGGAGGAAGACAAAGACCGCTTGGTGTAGCTTCTCTCCATCTCGGCGAAGAAGGCCTTGTCTCACTTCTTGTTCTCACGCCGGTAGTCCTTTAGGGCCTTTCGGAAGAATCTTGTCTTGGGCTTGCCCTTTGTGAAGGTGGAGCTGTCGTGCTTGCCGGAGTCGTAAGAGCCACCATCGGTACCCTTCTTGTGACCATTCTACTTGGGGCAGTCGGCAATGAAATGACCTGGATCACCACACTCAAAGCATCAAGATTTTTTGTCGTGTCTTTTGAACATTCGCTTATCATAGACACGACGCACCTGGTTGTTAAACAGACACAGATCATCATCTCGTAGCGACTCAAGATGGTCCTCAGTGATAGACATCCCGGAGAACCCAGCACAACTCATAGAAGAGGAGTCAGCAGAAGATGTCGCAAGGTCTAGGGTTTTTGATCCAGAACCAGTGAGATTTGATCTCAACTGGATATCAACCTCTGTGGCCTTGAGCTTGCTGAACAGCTCTGAAATAGTCAAGGTATCATAAGAGGTGCTCTCAATGATAGAGGATACATTGATCTCCTAGATCTTAGGGTCCCAGGTATGAAGAACCTTGAGCCCCTGCTCATGATCTGAGACCAACTGAACTCCCTCAGCCTTGTTGGCCCGAAGCTTGTTGATGATTGATTGAAAACGATCAAACAAGGCTTCAACAGATTCACCCGGCTTCTGTGTGAAATTTTCATATTCACACCGGTAGGTCTTATAGAGCCGAGCCTTGACCTGGGCTATCCCCTCATGGTGTGCCTAGAGGGTAGCCCAGATCTCTCTAGCAGTGCTAAGATGGCTCACATGCTCAAACTCAGTGGGACCTAAACCAGAAAAAAAAATGTTCACAGCTTTGTTGTTGTTCTAATGCTGAGCGATTATGTCGGGGGATGTACGCTCAGCAACAGGCAGTATGGTAAAAGTAGCGTGAACACAAACGTCCCAAATGTCTGAGCTCTAGATCATGAGATAGGCTCGCATGCGAGTCTTCCAATAAGTGTAGCCAAAAGCTTCTAGGGACGGGACTTTGCCAGAAGAAGTCATGATCACTACCTAGGTTTAGAACCGGTTAAGGTATGTAAAAAACCTAACCAGGCTCTGATACCACTTGTAGGACCGAAAATAGCGACCAGAGGGGGGTGAATGGGCGCCTAAAAATTCTTGCGAATCAATGGCCTTCTCCCAAGACCCAACGCTCCTCAAAAATATCAAGTGGAAACTAAAACGAAACACGGGTGCTAAAAATAATCTAGCCTAAAAACGACCGGTGTCCTAGTTGAAAAGACGCCAACAAAGTGTTTAAAGGCGGATTAACAGATCATTCAAGACATAAGCACTTTAGGAATCACCAAAATAAAAACACAAGCAATCTGCTCAAAAGCACGCAAAACGGGAAGAAATATCACTATTCAAGTTTGTCTCTGGATCGAAGCCTGTCGAAGTCTATGCTAAAAAACATCATGTGAAGCCTACAGCTTGTCTCCGAAGCATGTAGACTTCAGAACTAGGCGAAGCCTCACTGCAGCCTTCGAAGTGTGTAGACCTCGGAACCGAAGCCTGATTAGAAGATCCCTTGAACACTATCGATGCGATTCCAGTCGGTCTCGTGATGAACAGGGAAAGCACGAGTGTAGCGGCGCACAAAAACAGGGACAGGGTGGATGAACTCTGATTTTTAATTTCATTGAGTTAACCCTAACCCTAGGAATTGGGGCCCTAATTATAGGCAGCCCAATAGACTAGGAAAAATACCAAAAGACCCTTAGGGTTTTTACAAACGCTGAAATAAAATGGAAAAGACCAAAATGCCTTTAGGATTTTTTACAGACTAGACTGACAGACTGTGGGCCTAAAGGAAAAACAGTAAAAACCTAAATACATATGACTTTTCCTGATGCGGAGCTTTCATAGTAGCTACGGCTTCACCTCAGAACAGTCAGATCCAAGATCAGCGATCGTCAGTTTTGCACCGAAACTGACAAAGCGTCCACCGTCTTCGCACCGGGTACCCGGATTGGGCCGACCCGATTCCGCAGCTCCCTCAGCTCGGCAATCGCTCGCCGCCCATATACCTAAGTCAATCCTGGTCAACAGACCGGTGGATCCTCTGCTTCTCCTAGCCCATGTACTCGGATTGGGCTAGCCCGACTTCGCGGCCCCTCTGCCCGATAGTCGCTCGCTACCCATGTACCTAAGTCGCATGTAGCCCAGACACAGCAGATCTTCTCTTCTCTTCATGTCCTCTTTGACTTCCGTTGACAATCACTCATCACATCTGGAGCCATGAGGCCCATGCTCTTCAACATGACTCCTCAGCCCCCCTAGGTGGCACGAGGTCTGGCACTGTGTTCCTAGTGATGCCATATGTCACTGGTGGCACCCCCTGTCTTGGCAGTCTTGCGTCGAATGCTGGAAACAGCGCTGGTGCATTTATCTCGATGGCATATGGCGCGCTCTGTGGCAGGCCCTGTGTGGGGCCTACTGGGTGAGCCGTCTAGTTGGCTACATGGCTCGGCGAAGTGCCCAACTGCTCTAGCAGCATCGGCCCTTGTGACTATAGCATCGGCCGAGTATGCAGTAGTTTTGTCGGATAGTCTAGGAGATACGCCGAGCCTTCGAGCGGTCTGGAGACCACGATGCCTTCGATGGCTTTCATCATTAGCCCCTATAGAGTGGTGACCAATGCCCTAGACTAGTTGGCCAGCGAGTGGAGAATTTCTAGTAGATTGGCTTGAGAGCTCTCTATTAGTTGGCCTCCCTCTATTGCTAATACTGGTCTTGGCAATGGACTCTTCTGTATAGGCCCCGTCCGATTCATGCCATAGGGTTGCAAGCATTACTTCTGGAACTTCTCCACATGCCATTGCACCTCCAGCCTTTGGTCTTTAGTCAAGGCTTCCATGGTGTTGGGGGAATATATTTCCCTTGAACAGGGGCCAAATGACGTCAGCCTCCGACAGCCTTCGGCTCAGAGCCCAGCACTGTCGGAGCCTGTTTTCTCTCTAAGTGTTGTTTTCAGGTCCCAAGGTGCCTTTCGGAGCCTGCAGCTACGGAGCCCTCAGATCGGGGGGTCCGGCCCGGAGCCCCCAGTTCGGGCCCACCCTCCGGGCAAAGGGTGCCGGAGGCCACCCTCCGGGCAAAAGGGTGTCGGAGGCCACCCTCTAGGGGCAAAATGCCGGAGGCCACCCTCCGAGCAAAAGGCTGCCGGAGGCCACCCTCCGGGCGCAGGCCGCCGGAGGCCACCCTCCGGGCAAAAGGCTGCCGGAGGCCACCCTCCGGGAAAAGGATGCCGGGGGCCACCCTACGGGAGCCCAGTTCGAGGCCCCGGTCGGCGGACCCGGTTCGGAGGCCCCTAGTTTGGAGCCTTGTTCGGAGCCTTGCTCGGGGCATGCTTCGAAGCCCCTTCGGGGTGCACCTCGGAGCCCTCTTCGCAGCCTCTGCCAGAAAGGCTTCGGCCCCTACTTCGAAGCTCAGGAAATATCTAAGTATAGGCCATACCGGGGGCCCCGCTGCCCCTGGTATGTCGTTTAGCTGGTCAAAGCCTGGCGCAGTCTGACACGCCTGTAAAGCTGTAAAGCTGCAAATCACCTTTGTACCGTAGCTAGCCCTTTTCCCCTCTCTGCCCCTGTAAGCCTGGGGCTCATGGGGGGCATCCTGGTCTTTTCCTTTGGCATGTGCGCCTATAAAAGCAGGGTCAAGCCCTTGTAACAGGGACACACCCCAGGGGGCCATGAGACCCTGTAGTTCTCTTCTCCACACTAAGGCATATCATGCCAAATCCACCACAAACTGGACGTAGGGCTATTATCCCCTAGGGGAGGCCCGAACCAGTATAAACTCCTTCTCCCTCTGAGAGAACCCATCGAGGTTCATTCTCCACATCATACACCACCACAGGAAAACCTGCTGGAACTAACGCAATTGTTCCAACAGTTGGCGCCGTCCGTGGGGATCTTAGTCCAAGAAGCTAAGTTCTCCGCCACTGTCTGCAACTCGAAGTACGCTTGAGGGGGGAGCTTCGAAGCTTTCTTACTTCGCGCACCCTTCGGCAAGGGGCTTCGAGTGCAGCTCGAAGGCCCTCTTCGCCTTCCCTTACCCTTCGCGCACTAGAGCTCACCCTCCAGGAAGGGGCTCCGATTCATCCGTCGAAGGTCTTCGAAGCCCCAGGGGCTACGAGGCCAACCTTCGGCCACTTTACGAGGTATGACCACTATCCGAAGTACCACTTCGTTGTACAATTTCGCAATCACTTTGATATATATTCGAAGCCCTGCTTCGCCTTGAAATTCGAAGCCCTGCTTCGCTTTAAAACCGAAGCAGGGCTTTGGCTTTAAATGCAAATTGTTGCTCCATCATATTGAGAAACTGAAGCCAAGCTTTGGCTTTGCGATGTCCGGCAGAGCAGGGAGCCCTCCGAGGTCAAGCGCGGTCCATACTCTGTTCCAGCGCTCCCAGGACCCCACCAGCGCGAGGCGCTGGGTCTGCTCCTCGGGGGTCGGAGTCCCGACGACTCGATCCGCCGCCGCGATGGCCTCCTCCGGGGTCCTCATTTCAAGGTCGGCTTCATGGAAGATCTAAGTCAGAAATGAAGATCTACAAAGCATAAAAGGCGAAGGATTGTGAAGCCTTACAGAAGCGGTCGAAGGCCAACTCACTAAGTTCCCCTCGACCCGAAGCCTAGAAGAGCCCTTCCGGCCAGGAGCGCGCGAGGGGGCTGAGCCGGAGGGTGATGAACTCCTCCGCAAGATCTCTCATACTCATCTTCGCCGCCACTCTCCGGAGCAGCAAGATCCTCGACCGAAGGATGTCTTCGCTGGTCTTCACCACTCCTTCGCGTCGGTACAAGATGTGGGCGTTAGTACTCCGAAGGGGGAGTTCGCGCCGACGGAGGCGTAGAACCACTCCTGATCCCACCTCGAGTACCACTTGTTGTTTACGGCCCTCGCCGGGAAGGCGTCCTGGAACTCCTTCCGAAGCTGGAAGTTGGCGCTGCCGAAGGCCAGCGCCCTCTTGACGCGGTCTGTCCCCTCCCTCGGCTTCGGCTGGCAGTTGGCGTCATGGAGGGCGACGAAGACATCTGCGCGGCCCTCGCAGCCCTCGGCCCTCATGGGCCATTCGAAGACAGCCAACCTCGCCACTGCGTTAGGCGAAAGTTGAGGAAGCTCAAGGTTGTAAGCCTTGAGGACTTCGCTCAGCATCCCCACTGCTGGCAGCCCAAGGCCGGCTTTGAAGAAGGCTTCGCAGACCACCACCTCGTCAGCCCGAGGCCTCGGCACGGCCTCCGACTTCTCCGGGACCCGAAGCTGGATCTTCGCTGCGACCCTCCCTTCGCAGGCCCTCCGGACCGACTCCTCCGTCGAGATCGAAGCCCTCATCTCCAGGGTCTGCTCGAACTTGTCGGAGGGCGTCCGAAGGTCCCTCGGCCCCAGCCGCCTGGGCGGAGGCTTCGCCGCTGCAGCCGCTACCGCTTGCAGTTGGGCGGAGCTCGAGCTCGGGCCCAAAGCCAAAGACTTCGCCACGGCCTTCTTCGGCATCTCGGCGGACCTCCGGTGCGAAGGGCTAAAAGCTAGCGAAGGGGGCTCCACGCGAAGCTAGAAAGAAGAAGAGAGCGAAGGCTGTAAGGCAGTGAGAAGGAAGCAAATGAAAGCGTACTGAAGCTGCACGCGGTAAACCCCTATTTATAGGCGCGGTAAGAATTCCAACAGTCGTGGGCCGAACCCACCGCCAAGTGGGCCTCCAGCGAAGGCGAAGCGGCCCAGCGCGGGGTAACGGTAACTTTCTAACCGTTGCGGAGCCGTTTAGGCTCCCGAGGTCTTTCTGACAAGCTAGCACAGGCATTTATTTCCTACAGATTTCGACGTCACCTTCGGTCCAAGCTCCGAGGGCATGTTTTATCCGAGGTTGTATTTTGCAGGTCATTTGCCCTAAGGGCGCGCGCACCCCTTCATCCCGAAGGCCTACACGCGAGGGGCTACTATTGGGGGAATATATTTCCCTTGAACAGGGGCCAAATGACGTCAGCCTCCAACAGCCTTCGGCTCAGAGCCCAGCACTGTCGGAGCTTGTTTTCTCTCTAAGTGTTGTTTTCAGGTCCCAAGGTGCCTTTCGGAGCCTGCAGCTACGGAGCCCTCAGATCGGGGGGTCCGGCCCGGAGCCCCCAGTTCGGGCCCACCCTCCGGGCAAAGGGTGCCGGAGGCCACCCTCCGGGCGCAGGATGCCGGAGGCCACCCTCCGGGCAAAAGGGTGCCGGAGGCCACCCTCCGGGCGCAGGATGCCGGGGGCCGCCCTCCGGGCAAAGGATGCCGGGGGCCGCCCTCCGGGAGCCCAGTTCGAGGCCCCGGTCGACGGACCCGGTTCGGAGGCCCCTAGTTCGGAGCCTTGTTTGGAGCCTTGCTCGGGGCATGCTTCGAAGCCCCTTCGGGGTGCACCTCGGAGCCCTCTTCGCAGCCTCTGCCAGAAAGGCTCCGGCCCCTACTTCGAAGCTCAGGAAATATCTAAGTATAGGCCGTACCGGGGGCGCCGCCGCCCCTGGTATGTCGTTTAGCTGGTCAAAGCCTGGCGCAGTCTGACACGCCTGTAAAGCTTTAAAGCTGCAAAGTACCTTTGTACCGTAGCTAGCCCTTTTCCCCTCTCTGCCCCTGTAAGCCTGGGGATCATGGGGGACATCCCGGTCTTTTCCTTTGGCCTGTGCGCCTATAAAAGCAGGGCCAAGCCCTTGTAACAGGGACACACCCCAGGGGGCCATGAGACCCTGTAGTTCTCTTCTCCACACTAAGGCATACCATGCCAAATCCACCACAAACTGGACGTAGGGCTATTATCCCCTAGGGGAGGCCCGAACCAGTATAAACTCCTTCTCCCTCTGAGAGAACCCATCGAGGTTCATTCTCCACATCATACACCACCACAGGAAAACCTGCTGGAACTAACAAAATTGTTCCAACACATGGTGACCGGGATGATGATGTCGGCGTTGATCTCGTTCGCCATGGTTGGTTTGTTGGAGATGGTCCCACCGGTCGTGCCAAAAAGTGTGTTGGTGCATTTTTTGGTCACACTTTGACACACTCGTGCCCTAGGAGATCTTCTTCACCTCAATGCAGGTCCTACATTTTTAGAAAAAAGGTTCAAGGCGTGCCAATCAGTTCGACCCTGTAGCTGATAAGGGAATAGAAAATATGACTTTAGTATGAGGTCATATCGGCAATAGAGCCGATGACCGCGATGGGCACGGGATATTCTTGGAATATCATGTCGATCGGCCATAAGGCCGATGACCTGACCTGAAGCAATCAGGCGAGCATGCCATCGGCCGATAAGATGGACAGTGAACCACGTAGGCTGATGAGTGCTTTTCTAATGACTTATAAGATGTATCGTGGAATCGAAGATAGCCCGTCGGCTTGTACTCTAACAGAAATAAATAAAACGTGCCAGATAACAAGTATATATTATGAAAAACATCATAATAACTAGATCAGACCTAACCAAGACAATAGCTAGTCATGATGATCTTAATAATATATCAAAGAATCGGGCATGCTTTATTTAGATGAATGGTATACAGCATGAAAGAGATACAATAGAAAGAGATGTTGGACTTAACCGATGAAGCCACAAACTCTCACACCTAGATCACATCAATCTAAGAGATCAAACTGAACTGATGCAGCCTTAGACCTAGCTAATACACCAAGAACAACTGGTGACCATACTGTTTTAAGGTTCACCTCAAGAGATCAAGCTAAATTGATGTAGCCATGGGGATACTAATATAATCGGTACGAACGTCGGGCGTGGCAGGACTCACCTCTTTGTTAGAGATCGAAATGATGCAGACCACCGGAATAAACCTTGAAAGCCCAAGGTGGTGATGCGCCGAGTAGTTGGTTGACAATGATGTGTTTTTTAAGCTAACAAGGGATACATATTTATAGTCCGAAGACTTGTCGTCTAAGCACTCTATCTTAACCGATTCCGGATAATCTTCCTTTTTCCGCACCTTATCTCCATCGACTCCTTCTGTGTCCAATCATCTTGTAATACATTGGACGGGCTTCCTTGACTTTCTTTGACTGGACCTCCTTGACTTCTATTGACTGTGCGGCATTTAGTGGGCCTGGGCTTTACCAAATCTTGGTGTCAACAATTAGGTGTCATAGTTTGAGGCTTCATTTGTTGAGTCAGATATCTTGTCCTATTGTATCTGGTTCATGTTGTGTAACATTCATCTAAATAAAGCATGCATGATGCATTGAAGTGTTATTGATTTATCGTGACTAGCAACTGACTTGGTTAGGTTCGATCTTGTAGTTACAGTAATTTAGTGGTATGGATATGTTATTTGGTATGTTAAATTTAATTTCTATCGGAGTACGAGCCGATAGGTTATCTTTGTTTCTGTGCTATATTATATCGGTGTTTGGGAGACATACATCGACCTTTATGCACAAGGACTTCACCCTATCGGTTGATAGCATGTTCAGCCCGATAGCGTGGGTGTAGTCATCGGCCCTGTGGCCAATTGACACATGTATTCCTGTTTATTTTATTCTCATCACAGTCATCGGCTCGATAGCCGATCGACATTGCTACTAACGTTATTCTTTCTGGTCCCTTATTAGTTGCAGGGTCAAACTGATTGGCACGCACAGAACCTTCTTTTTTCTAAGATTATAGGACCTGCACTGGAGTTAATAAGATCTTCCAGGTCACGTGTGTGAACAAAAAAGACACCAACATGGGAATCCGAGCCCCCATGCGTTTAGGCGATCAGGTGTTTATCAAAGTTAGGGGAATATGAGCCCCTAGACATTCAAGTGATTAGGTTTCTGTTGGGATGAAGGCGTCTGAACTCCTAGGCATTTAGGCGATCAAGCGTAGGTTAGAGTGAGGGGCGCCTGAACCCCTAGGCATTTAGATGATTGGGTGTGGTGCATAAGCGATGTACGATGTCCATTCGCCTCCACTCTTCGACCGTCCGATTTGTTGTTTTCAATGGCTGATTAGAGCATTCGGGGGAGGTGAAGTAGTTCGGGTGATGATGTGGATTTCCACTCAGAGCACATCTCGGTGCGGTTACAGCGCATCCAAGGGATTGAGCAATTACTTCTTCACCGACTATAAATACCCTACTTCATCTTCCTTCCAACATAAGCCTTCCATTTGATTTCAGCTTCTGCCTCCGTCTTTATCTTCCTTGCTTGCACTCAAACCCCTTATGTTAGCTCCCCATCGCATCGGTTGCCATTGATGTTGCATGGTGTTCACTATAAGGCGCGCCATTTGTTCCACCTTAAACCCCATGCTCCTCCTTAAAATCCACCAATGGCCTCCTCGAAGACCATTGTTGACCGCTTGTTGGTGTCGTTTTTGGTCACACGCATGGCCTGTGAGATCTGCTTAGCTCCAATGCAGGACCTAAAAACTTGGGGTTCTAAACGTGCCAATCAGTTTGACCCTGCAACTGATAAGGTAGTGATGCCCATCGACTATTGAGCCGATGGCCATGATACGCATCGGGTCGCACGTATCAAGTGAGAAAATCTATGGCATGCGATACATGTAAACCGTCGGGTGACGTAAAACATGGGTCGGAACATCGGGGTCAATCAGGCAATCGGCCGATACGCAGAACCCACACCATCGGGCCATTTGAACGAGCAAGCGATTGTGTTATGCACTCGATATGATTGATAATCCTCAATGTCGATGAGATGTGACATGGAATTAAAGATAACCTACCGACTTGTACTCCGATAGAACCTAAATCTAGTATACCAGAAAATACGTCTATACAATTAAATCATCATAACAACAAGATCATACTTAACCAAGATAGTTTCTAAATCACGAATGACTCATAATATTTTAACATATCGGGCATACTTTATTTAGATTTACGATATACAACAATAAATCAGATAAAATAGATTAAGATGTTGAACTTAACCGATGAAGCCTCAAAATATGATATCTAATCTAAATCAATCTAAGAGGTCGTAACAATGCAGCCTTAGACGTAGCTGATACATCAAGATAAACCAACGATTATACTGACCGAATTAGCGCACTTCAAGAGATCAAAGCGATGCAGCCTTGAACAACACCAATCTAGTCGATACAATCGTTGGGGTGGAGGGACTTACCCCTTCGCCAAAAATCGAAGCGATGTAGCCCAGCTCAACGTGCCAAGTCCTACCGTGATTGAACCTTGAATAACAAGGGTGGTGATGTGTCGAAAGTAGTTTTTGGATTGGTTGTGTGTTCTTTCTATCGACCTCCTATGTACATATTTATAGTCTGGAGACTTGATGTCTGATACGATCCATATCGGAACCGATTTTGGCTCTCATCTCTATCTCTTCATCTTTATCGATTCCTTCATATTCAGTCATGCACAATAATACAAACGGACTTCTTTGACCAACCTTTGACCAGATTTCTTTAACTTCTATTGACCACAGTGAACAAATAGTGCCCATGAAAATTCCAGTTGAATCAGAAGTTCCTATTTGGAATCGGAAGTTCCGATTATTTTTTCAATTAGAAACAGAGATCTCAAATCGGAAGTTCCGATATGCTATTAGAAGTTTCAATAATTTATTGTTTACAAACAGAAAGTTTAAATCAGAAGTTTTAATATGGTATCAAAAGTTCCGATAATTTCTAATTAGAGACAGAGAGTTAAAACCAGAAGTTCCAATATATGGTTGCCTGTCATATCTAATCAATTGTCACGCCCTGATTTAATAAATCAGGACCTTTGAAATTCCATAGAAAATCAATAAAAACAAGACGTTCATCATGCGACCACGTACAATACGAGCAATCATTCATGGTTCATAAACCGTATTAGTACAAAAGTGAATAAAGATGAAGAGAAACTAATAAAACAAAGGGTCCTAGATGAACGCCTCCTTCCAGTCTCGCCATGACTGGGTCGCTACTCCAGACCTTCATCCTCCTCATAGTAGACAGGCTCTGGTGGTGTAAGTCAACGGGGGTGAGTACAAACGTACTCAGCAAGTCACCGGATGCAAATATAATGCAGAGTAATAACAAGGGAGATAGTGGCTAATTTTGCGGAAGAGCATAATTTGTAAAGCAATTAAATGTGTTTAATTTTATTTGTACTGAAATGTAAACATGTGGATGCATTATCATCTTCTAACTCGAGGGGTACAGTCAGCCCCACCTCACTCAACAGTCCTTACATGCCATGAATAACTCAACCATTCAAACAATAGTAAACTAACTGCGAGTAGTCACACAACCCGCCCTTGACCGTGGGCTCGGTTTTTCGAAAAGATTTAAATACTCTGATCAAAGGTGTACCACTGTACCCACAAGGCACGCCCTCATCACTTACACCAAAGTGTAATGAGATGACCCATACCATGGGAACTCGTGCCAAAACCTTCCATATGGTCCTCCTCGACCCGACAGCACCCTCTTATGGGTTTCATATGGTGCCCCAACGCGTCGAGCCACACCATACCCCCCTTGAGCCACGTCGGTACAAGTCACCCGCAGGTTGCCCCTTGCCCTCTCTACTATGGTGCATCGAGTCGGATTGTTCCATACTTTCAGTTAGGACTTACCCATTAGACTTGTGGTTAGTATGAAAGTGCTTTGCAACAGATCCCGCAGACCGGTCCTTATAGTGCCCCGGGTGCGACCAACCAATGCCCTAGCTTGCACCCGGAACCCACCATACTTATAACATAGCCAACTCCAACAGAGTCCAGAGACAAGAATAACGGGGAAATTTCATATAGTAGAATCCAGCTATCTATGACTCATTCTTTTTATCCTATAGCAGTTGTGCCGGTACATTGGGCACTAGCTAATACTTTTATAGTAGAGTGACAAGGAGTTAAGGCTCAATAAGCATGGTTTGGGTTTGCACATAAGGACGGGGATCTAATAAATATAGTGTAAGGCTTGAGATTAGCCTAATGCAATTTTATCCTATGAGTTATAGCGATAATTTATTAAAACATGGGCTCAATGATGATCAAAGTGGGGGTTGTGACTTGCCTTGCTCAGCAAATGGTGAAGGTGGAACCTCGAGGTAAAACTCTGGCTCCTCGACGAACTCGTAGTCTTCTCAATACGGAAAAAGTAAACAATACATTCAATAAACAAATAAAATATCACAAACAATAATCATACAAGTATTAGGGTTTTTAATATGTGAAATCATGCTTTATTACTCTGAAGTTATGTGAGAAACATTAAAGATTAATTTTTTAATGCTTTTCCCAATTCATTTTCTGAATTTACTATTCTATCCCTAAGGGGTTTTTGTTTGTTTAATTTATAAGAATATTTTGGGCAACAGTAACATACTGATTTTATGGCATTAATGTGTAGAGAATAAAATGCTGAATTTAATAAAATTTGAATGGTGAAATTTGGAGTTAAAATGAGCAAGTTATGAATTTTGGAAGTTTAAATCATTTTCTGGAATTTTATTTAAACAGAAAATGGGATTTAGTCCACGGTGAGCTAGGCCCATGGTGAATCGCATTACTATGCGCGTGGACCAGATCGATCTGGACTGTATGATCTAGATCAAGCGGCCAGGCGCGAGGCGGGATGGCTTAAGTGAAAATGGACGGCCCAGATTAAATCGCACTGAACCGCTACACGTGTACGCACGAGATCGAGTCCAGGTTTTAAATAGCGTTCAATGGCCAGGATTAGCCGATACCGCTTTGACCGGATCAAGGGCGGAGATTAAATCCCATAGGGATTTAATCAGAGCGCTCCGATCGCGATCGTGCTGCCAGGATTAAATCCGGCACGACACGCGCTAAGGGGCTCGTACCCCCCTTCGTTCTCGGCTCCGGCGGGGCTCGGGTGTGGTGGCGACGGCACCGGCGAGGGGGCTAGGCCCTAGATCTAGGCGAAAACGGATAGAGGAGACGACGGCGGTTCCAACCGTACCTGCTACGGCGAAGATGGTTGAAGGACAGCGACCGGCGGCGAGGGGTAGACGGGGAGGTCCTTCAGGTGCTCGACGGCGACGGCGATCCAGCGGTCCTCTCGGCCAACAGAGGGGTGTAGGACCGAAAGTAGCGACCAGAGGGGGGGTGAATGGGCGCCTTAAAAATTCTTTCGAATCATTGGCCTGTTCCCAATACCCAACGCACCTCAAAAGACTACGCAGCAGAAAATAAACAGTAGGCCTAAGTCTAAGGGTATCCAACCTAGAAGAACAGATGTTAAACAGAGAACTAATAATGAAGTGCAACTAGGCAGATGAATACTGTGAAAATAGGCCTAAACTTCCCAATGAAATGATCTAAGTATATGTAAAGGGAAATGAAAAGTTACTGTTGGCGTAAAAGATTACGCTAACAGGTTTCTGTAGAAAAGAAACTAACAAACGAAGTGTTTGCGAAGCAAACTGTTCTAAGCCTCCGAAAGGATAATAGCTTAGAATAGTTCGAAAGTGTGTATTGAATTACTTGTAATCGGTCCTTATTACAGGATGAAATGGGGGGTATTTATAGGCCTAAACATTAAGGAAAAGACCTATTTACCCCTCTATTACAACCGACATTAAGGAAACTATTCGGTTTCCTTAAAAGGGCTAAAATGGTAAAAGACTAATCTAATAGGATAGAAGATAAGTCTTCCATCTTAGCTGGCAGAAAAGATCCTGAAGGGCTTTGGTTCGAAGACATACTTCGAACCAGTGCCTGTCTTCGGGCTTCGAACCAGGTTCCGAGCATCTTCGAAGAAGGTCTTCGGACAATCTTCAAACTAGTTGGCTGTCTTCATGCTGCTTTGGCAATAACCCCGAAGATGAGATATTTTCCCCCAACAGTAGCCCCTCGAATACGCTTCTCCGTTCGACCTGTAACGTTAGGAGAGCAGTATACGGAAAGAAAAGATAACCAATCATAGGGGTTATTGATTTTCGTTTTATCTCCGAAATGCATGAAGACATGAACTTCGAATCAGTCATAAGGTAATTACCTTTCGAACTATCTTAGAACTGACTCAGGAAGTTCGAAAGTCTTTTTAGACTTAGAAAAAATAGCCGTTAGTTTCTGTTTCTAACGGAAGCTATACGAGGCGTTATTTTCGGAGGAAAATAACAGGCGGGAATGCGAAAGGGCAGAGCCCAAACGGTAACAAACGGAAAGATTAGGCTATAAATAAAGAGCCCCAAAACTTACCCGATTACCTTTTCACCGCTTCCTCTCAGTCAAAAGCTTTTTGAGCCCTTTGAGTTCTTGAGCCCTAGCCTCCATTCCCTCAGATCAATCCGGCAATCGCGATGGTGAAGACCAAAGGATCTGCGCCTCCTTCGGCCTTGGCTCGGCAGCAGGCAGCCGCAGCGGCAGCGGCGGCGACATTGGCGGCGGCACCCTCGATGCAGGCGGCAATATCCATGGCGGCAGGGGGGAGAAATCCCCAAATCCCCGATGACCAAGGTCTGTGCCCACCATCGACTAAGTACTTGGATCAATCCTTTGAGTTAGGGCCGTCTACCTGCAAGAGAGAATCTTTGGCAATCACAGCAGGGGGTAAGATTAGCAATGGGGTTATGGTTCGGAGGCCGGGCAAAGAATCAATCCCATCACCAAGACCCGGAGAGGTTGTAGTGTTCGAAGCTTTTTTCGAAGCAGGCTTGGGCCTCCCTGCTGTGGATTTCTTGGCCGAAGTTCTTGACCTGTTTCATGTAACCCTCCCCCAGCTATCTCCGAATGTTGTAGCTAGATTAGCTATCTTTGAGTGGGCGCTGAGAGCCGAAGGCTGTGAAGGGAGGGCTGAAATCTTCGCTGCACTGCATAGAGCGACTTGTCAGCCGAAGACCTCCGTAAGCTCCGGAGGTGAGAAAGTAGTGGTTGCCTTCGGAAGCATCAATTTTAGGCTTCGAGACGAATATGCTCTGCGATTCCCTGCTAAGGCCATCAATGCTAGATGGTACACTGATTGGGTACTGAGGTGGTTTTATGCCGAAGTCGGAGCTAGCAGTCCTCTGGCTGGGCCCCTCAAAGAAATCCGATTCCGGAAAGAAGCCCTAGTGCAACCTGACGAAGGTCAGCTCGAAGCCCGCCTGAACCTGCTTGAAAAAGTTAGCCGAAGGCTCAGTATGCGAGACTTGACTGAAGAATTCATCGGTCTTCAAATTCCTCCACTGATGGCTAACTGGCCTATCATCTTCGAAGATGACTCCGAAGGCGGCCTTCGCAAAATCAATTATACTTCGAGCCCTGCAGGTAACTTCGAAACCTACATGCATTGTACATATTTACTTCGAAGAAAAACTAACTCGAATTATTTTTAGCTTCTTCAGACCCTATTACATCAGAGCAAATCGTAAGGGCTTCGGAGAAGATTCTGGGTGCTCCAACTCCGTCAGAAAAAGAATGGCGAATCAAATTAGTCGGAAGTTGGGAGCGATTTAACAGAGTATGGGGAATGTTGGAGTTAACTCTGCCCCCTCTGATGGACTGGGTGCCTCAAGAGAAAGGACCCAAGAAAAGAGTAGCTGAAGTCGGAGCTTCAAGCTCCGCAAGGACTCCGATGAAGAAGGTGGCTCGGAAGCCGAAGAACCTCGCACCTTCGAGCTCAAGAGCTTCAATTTCTAGTTCTAAAGAAGACGAAGGTACATTTTTAATGAAATTGATTGAGGAAGATGCAGCTCAACGAAGTATTCACATTGAAGATACTGCAGGTATACCGGAGCCCCAAGCCAACATCGAGGAAGTAAGAGCTCCGGATACCCACGAAGAACAAAACGAAGCCCCTATGGGTGTAGATGAGGCCGAAGAACCTGCGAACGTACCGGAGTCTGGAGACAATGCTGATCAACCAATGACTTCGGTAGTTCAAGAAGATACAACTCAGGACGGAGTTCCTGTGAACGAAGGTGGGGTCGAAGTCACTATGGCTTCGATTCCTGAAGAAGTAACGAGGACTCCCCAGGACGATGCTCCTGCAGTCCAAGATTTAACGGCTGATTCAGATGAGGACTACACTTTTGATCCTCCGATCAGTCCGGTACTCGATATTCCAGAGAATGTCGAAGGTAAATTTTGCATAATTCTTATCAATTTTTGCAAAATTATGCAATGTATAATATTTCTGTTTTTGCAGAGCCTCCTGTTGTCGAAGTATCTCACGAAGATACAATTCAAAGACCTTCGACAACTTCGGAGCCACGACCGGAGGTTACTCTACCGGGGCCTGGAAGAGGAAAAAGACACATCGAGCCTCTCCCTGCTCAAGAATCGACTTCACCTGAATCATCAGATGAAAGTGAATCGACTGAGGGGGGGCCATCTTCAGAAGTTCCAAGGGCCTCGGAAGAACTCTCCGGACCTTCGCTAAGCAGAGCTGATCAGAAGGCTTCAGAAATGCTTCCTCTCATAACTCCTTTTTTGGAGGAGAAAACCGGACTTGGGACTTTGGTTAAACCTTTGGGCCAAGCCAGTCGCCAAGTCGGGGAAATAGAACTGGTAGCCCTTTTAAGCAGAGCGAAGGGTTCGGAGCTTAACCTTGCTGTGGAACGAGCAGCTTATCAGGTATAAACCATCTTTGAACCAAATAGCAAATTATATATGAATAATTTCTTATTTCAGTTTTTCTTTCTTCTTAGCAAGCAGTCTTAGCCCGCGCTGCGGCTTTATCGAGTGAAAATGAAATTGTTCAACTTCGGGAAGAGAACGAAGCTCTTCAAAGAAATTTTAACTTCTCCGAAGGTCGAGTAGCTCAGATGGACAATGTAATATCAGCAGAGCGAAGGGCTAGGCAAAGCTTGGAGGCTGCGAAGAAAGAGCTCGAAGCAAAAAGAATTGTGCTTCGGGCAGAGATTGAAAGACTGCGGACGGAGGATGCTGCCAAAGGGTCTGAACTTGTAAGGCTACAAGAAGAAGCTGGCCAACTCCGGACTCAGAAGAATGCTTTGACTACGGAGAATGCTAGAATCTCCGGAGTTTTAGCAGAAACGACTTCGGTCAAGGATGCACTTAATGCGGAAAAGCTCAAGTCTGAGAAGGTGGCTTCGGAGGTCATCGAACAGATGCTAGGTGTCTTGGAGTACTTCGGTACTACTGGATCACTACCTTCGGATGACAATGTAACTCTGTTGCGCCGGCTAAAGAGGATCCAAGGAGCAGCGAAGCAAATGAAGACGGCAGGCATGCGTTATGGAGAACTCTCCGGACAAGTGTCTGCCCTTGGAATACTTCGTTACTACGAGGATTTGGGCCGAACAATCACTCCGAGCGCAGAGGGCTCCATCATCTTCGACGACGCGAGACTTTTGACTCCTTCCGAAGGCGTAGCTACTGCTTGGCGAGCCTTCCAAACTTCGTGGAGAGCCGAAGGTCGATCTGCGATCAAGGCTTGGATTGATGAAGGCCAACGCCAAAAGCAAGTTCGGAGCCAAGCTTCGAGCAGTCAGCCTCCTCCGAACCCGCAGGTTTAGGATTATTTAGGATTTTTTGATTATGTAAAGCTGATGCTTGTAAATATTTATCAATGAAAGTCTTGTTTGTCATATTTTTAGGCTTTGCCTCTTATGGAAGATATCGAAGTGTTAGAGCTTAACAGCGAACTTCGCTCACTGTGGAACACCTTCGAACTTCTAAAGAGTTATAAGCGTCCTCGATTTCTTATTCCTCGAGATGACTCCGGCGTTATTGCGCCCGAAGTAATCAAAGATGTATTGTCTTATATCAAAGAGGAAGATAAAGAGATTGACGCAAACACCTCGTCTTCTGAAGACACTAATTGGTCCGAAGACGAAGGTGAAGCCCAAAATAAAAGATCTGAAGATCTTAGAAGCTGGGAAAGAAGCCCCGAGCGGCTTCGAACTTGGGCCGAGCTTCAACAAGAACAAAAGGATTTTAGAGCTTCGAAGGGGAGGAAGAGAGTTAAACGTAAAGTTCTTAGAACTTCCGATGTTGGAACTAGTCGTTCCACCCCTAGCTCTCGGGACCGAAGAGGTCTCCGATTCCTTCTTGGTATAGATACCAATTTTTCATAATGTAATCTGTAAACACATTTGTTTCAATAATGAATGCCGATTTAAAATTGTCTCCATATTTACTAGCCCCTCTTTGGGTATAAGCAACTTCGAACTGTATTCAAAGATGGTTATGCGCAAAGAAAAAACTTCAGAGTACAATTTTTTGGGGGTTCGGAGCCCCTCTGTCATTTTAAAGATCTTTTGAAACCTTATGAAATGTCTTCGACTATTTGTAGTCAGAAGAATGGTAACTTGGTACCTTTGTTTGCTTTACGAAAGAAGTCAATTCAGATAACTTCCAGGACACTTTAGTGTCTTAAGAAATTTGTCACTTTGGACTTATATGAACAGACATTCGAAGCTCATGGCTTAAATGCTGTTTTGCTTTAGCCACCTTCGGCTATTTTTGCAGAAGTCTACCAGCCGTAGCTTGGACTTCGCAGAAATTGTAGCCACCTTCGGCTATTTTTGCAGAAGTCTACCAGCCGGAGCTTGGACTTCACAGAGTTTGGCCACCTTGGGCTCTTTTTTGCAGAAGTCTACCAGCCGGAGCTTGGACTTCGCAGAGTTTGGCCACCTTCGGCTCTTTTTTGCAGAAGTCTACCAGCCGGAGCTTGGACTTCGCAGAATTTGGCCACCTTCGGCTCTTTTTACGGATGTCTGCAAGCTGCAGCTTGGACTCCGCAGATTTTGGCCACCTTCGGCTCTTTTTACGGAAGTCTACCAGCCGAAGCTTGGACTCCGTAGAATGTGGTATTGGCTCTTTTACGGATGCCTACAAGGTATCAGCTTGGGCTCCGGATGGATTTCAGCCACCACACCGGAGGCTTCGACTTTATAGGTACGAAGTCCGGAAATACAGCCCAGCTTGATGACACTTCCCTCTCGATCGACTTCTGTCCCAGCGCGTCCGCTCGGGAAACTAGGAGTGTCAAGGGGAAGGCAAACCACAGGGTGTATGTTTTATTAATTTAGAGGTGATTACAAGCGGATTACAAGGAGCCCTTATGCGAAGTATCGCTTTAGGTGCTCCGCATGCCAAGTATGTGCTAACTCTTCACCTTCTAAATTAGCTAATTTGAATGAACCAGGGCGCCCTGAGCGGACAATTAGATATGGACCTTCCCATTTATTGCCTAACTTCCCTGGTGCTATAATGCTTCGTAAAACAAGATGACCCGGCCTTAACTCGCTGAGCTTAACCTTCGGGTCATACCAAGTCTTCGTCTGCTGATGATACTTTGATAAATTAGCTACAGCTCGAAGTCTTGTTTCTTCTGACAAATCTAACGAAGCTTGTCTTTCTTCTTCGATGTCTGGTTCGGTGCTGCGAAATGATCCCCCTTTGAGCTCCGTTGGAGTCATTGCTTCATCTCCGAATAGTAGTCTGAACGGAGTAAAACCTGTGGACCTTGTTTGCGTAGTCCGAATGGACCATAGAATCTTCGGAAGCTCTTCGGTCCACAGTCCTTTTGATAATCCTACTATTCTTCGATTTAGCCCTGAAAAAATATTTCCATTGGCTCGCTCAACGGCTCCATTCGACTGAGGATGTCTTACTGCAGCAAAACATAGTTGAATGCCTAGGTCTTCGCAAAACTTCCTGAAGGGTTCTGCGTCGAACTGTGTTCCATTATCAACTGTGAGATATCTAGGCACTCCAAACCGGCAAATAATGTTCTTCCAGAAGAATTTCTGTACATTATTCGAAGTGATAGCTGTTAAGGGCTCTGCTTCCACCCACTTAGAAAAATATTCAATGGCTACCACTGCGAACTTCAGATTTCCCTTTGCTAACGGAAAGGGACCAATTAGATCCATACCCCATCTGGCCATAGGCCATACCGGAGCAATGACTTGAAGAGCTGTTGGTGGGCGATGACTTCGTCGACCCATCCACTGGCATCCTTGACAAGTGCGGACCAAGCTCTCCGCATCAGCTGTTATTGTGGGCCAATAAAGCCCCTGGCGAAGTGTTTTTCCTGCCAGAGCTCTAGGGGCTAAATGACTTCCACAAAGGCCTTCGTGAATTTCTCGAAGAATTTCTTGGCCTTCGGCTTGGGATATACATCGGAGTAGAGGGGAACATACTCCGGCCTTGTATAATATACCGTTGATTAACTGGTAATTTCTTGCTCTGAATTTTAATCTTGACAATTGGGGCTCTTCGGGCAAATTTGTTCCTCCTTGCAAGAGTTCTATGATCGAATCTTTCCAATCCGCACTAGGAATGCAGAGAATCTCTGCATAAGCAACTTGTGGTACCGAAGGTATATTGAGCTCCTCATAGAAAGCTTCGTCAGGCACATCCACAGCTCCGGCAGCAGCCTTTGCTAAAATGTCCGCTTGCACATTTTCAGCTCTTGGTATACTCCGAATGGAAATACCCTTGAAATGTGCTTCGATCTTGCGGATTTCTTCCAAGTATTTTGCAAGCTGTGGATGTCGGACTTGGAAACTTTTGTCCACGTGCCCTGCTACTATCTGAGAATCTGTTTTTATAATTATCCTTGTAGCCCCTAGAGCACGTGCTTTCTGAAGTCCCAATAAAATTCCTTCGTACTCCGCTATATTATTGGTAGACTTAAAGTTGAGTCTTGCGGAGTACATTGCTCTTTGTCCTGATGGTGAAATTAATACTGCCCCAATGCCTGCTCCGGATGCTTGGAAAGCCCCATCGGAGTAAATAATCCAAACTCCGTCATCTGATTTCTCTGGAGTCAACTTCGCAGGTGGAGTCCACTCTGCTACGAAGTCTGCTAGGACTTGAGATTTGATAGCTGTCCTTGCCAGGAAAGATATGCCGAAGGGTGCTAGCTCTACTGCCCACTTTCCAATCCTTCCAGTGGAATCTTTACTTCGGAGCATATCTCCTAAAGGATACGAAGTTGGTACAATTACATTATGAGCCAAAAAATAATGTCTTAGCTTTCTCGAAGCCATTATCAGAGCCTAAACGAACTTTTCAAGTTCGGAGTATCTTGTCTTCGCTCTTGACAATGCTTCAGATACAAAATAGACAGGATTTTGGACCAACTTCCCATTGATATCTGCTTCTCTGACAAGGACTGCGCTGACAGCTGAACCTGTAGCTGCAAGATACAGGAGTAGGGTTTCGTCCGCAATAGGCACCGTGAGTGTAGCAAGATTGCTGAGATAATCTTTAATATCTTCGAAGCTTTTCTGACACTCCGGTGTCCATGCAAAATCTTCGGACCCTTTCAAAGCTTTAAATATTGGCAAGCTCCTCTCCGCAGACCTTGATAAAAACTTGCTAAGTGCGGCCAGGCGTCCAGTCAGCTTTTGCACTTGCTTTAAATTCTCCGGAGGAGCCATCTTCTGCAGCGCAGTTATTTGAGTAGGGCTAGCTTCAATTCCCCTGCTTGAAACTAAGTACCCTAACAACTTTCCAGCCTTAGCTCCGAATATACATTTTTCGGGGTTAAGACGGATCCCACATGCCCGAAGGCTATTGAATGTTTCTGCTAAGTCTAGGCTATGTTGGTGCTTTAAAGCACTCTTTATTACAATATCATCCATGTAGGCCTCCACATTGCGACCTAGTTGATGACCTAGAGCCTTAGCAACTAATCTTGAAAAAGTAGCCCCGACATTTCTTAGGCCGAAGGGCATTCTTACATAGCAGAAGACTCCCGAAGGAGTTACAAAGCTCGTCTTGATTTCATCTTCGCGCTTCAACCATATTTGATGATAACCGGAATACGCGTCGAGGAAGCTTAGTAACTCCGAACCTGCAGTGGAGTCAACTAGTTGATCAATTCGGGGCATGGGATAGGGGTCACGTGGGCACGCTTTATTCAAAGATGTGAAATCAATGCACATGCGCCACTTTCCGGAGGACTTCTTCCTGACGAAGACTGGGTTGGCTAACCATTCTGTATGGGCCACTTCTCTGATAATCCCAGCCTTCAACAGTTTTTCAACTTCGTCCTTAGCTAGAGCAGCTCTCTCTGCGGACATCTTCCGGAGCCCTTGTCGAACAGGCCGGGCCTTCGGGTTTACAAGCAAACTGTGCTCAATAATATCCCGATCGACTCCGGTGATATCTTCGTCAGACCAGGCGAAAACATCCAAATTTTCTTCTACGACCTTTTCCAAGGAAGTTGCAACTTCGGGAGGTAAATCCTTACCAAATTGAAAAGTGTATTCTTTACCATCTTTGACAATGACCTTCGTTGCAATCTCTCCTTCGGGACTTGGTCTTGGAAATGACTTTCTCGAAGCTTCGGAGGAGGCTGAAAAAATTTCTCCATTATCTTGGACACTATTTACTTGCCTCGGATCAAAAGGAGGACTGTGACCATACTCTGCCCTCCGAGCCATGGCTTGATCTCCGAAGATTGTCAGGACTCCTGATTGTGTGGGCATCTTCATGCACAAGTAGTTGTGATGCGCCACAGCTCCGAACTGATTCAACATGCCTCGTCCGAAGATGACATTATAAGCATACGGGGCATCTACCACATCAAAGATAACTTCTTCAGTTCGGGCTAGTAAACCTTCTCCGAAGGTTACTTCCAGGCCTATCTGGCCAAGTGCATCTAGCGGAGGTCCTGCGAAGCCTTGCAGAGGACGAGCCGCTGGGAGGAGATGCTTCCGGGAAATGCATAACTGATCGAAGGCTTGTACAAATATGATATCTGCCGAGCTACCTCCGTCAATTAGCACCCTTCGGACTTCTGTCCCTGCAATATCAGCAGTAAGAACCAATGGATCTGCATGCGGGAACTTGATACCAGCTGCATCCTCCGCAGAGAAAGATATTGGAACATGAGACCACTCCGGCATTGCAGCTGCAGATGACGAAGTCCCAATGTGGCCTACTTCTCGAACGTACTCTCTTCGCTGTCTCTTGGACATGCTTCCGAGGGTACCTCCTCCGGAGATAGGGAGAACTACTCTCTTCCCTCTATCTTGCCCTTCTTCTTGCTTCGGAGGTGGCATAACATTGGCCACCGGAGGATGCCTTGCAGCATCAAAATTTTCTATCCGCGCCACAGCCTGGACCGGCTCCGGGTGCACTGCTGCTGCTGGACTTCGGTCGGTACTACCTCGACCCGAAGTTCTCTCCAAGTATTCTCCCCGAAGGGTAAGAATAGCCTTGCAGGTGTCAGTTGCATGGCTTCGATTCTCTCCATGAATACAGCAAAAAAGGGTCTGGCCCTTGCCAGCCGTTTTCCCTGGCGGCCTCCAACCGCTGGACTTGTTCCCTGCAGACTGTGGAGCTCTTGGTGCAAACTTCTGCGGGGGTGCAATGTTTAAGACTTCAGAGCGAGGGTGCTTTTGCCCTCTTCTTCTATCATGTTGCACTTCGGAGACTGGTTCTTGCGGCTGTGCCGAAGTCTTCACCTCTGCTTTAACTTCTGTCAATACTGTCGAAGTAGCAGTAGTCCTCCGAAGCCAACCTTCTTCTGACTTCGAGTACTCCTCGAAGTACGACATCAGCTGTGATACTGTGGTGATGCTCTTCCGATGCAGTTTATCCAGAAGGCCTTTATGACTGACGCCTTCTCGAGCCGCATCAACCATCGAGGATGTGGACAGCCCCCGAATTTGCGACTTCGTGTGAGCGAAGCGCTTGAAGTACTGCCTCAATGTTTCTCCGGGGAGCTGTTTCACTTGGAAAAGGCTTCCTGTCGACATGGGGGGCACGAAGGTGCCCTGAAAGTTACTTATAAACTTCTTCTTCAACTGTGACCACGAAGCGATTGATCCTGGCTTTAAAGACCAGAACCATCTCAACGCCACTCCTTGAAGGGCTAACGGGAAGCACTTCGCCATAGTTTCTCTGTCTCCGCCACTAGCCTCAATTGCTAGGGCATAAGAACGCGCAAACTCACTGGGATCTTCGTCTCCGGCATACTTGCAAAGCTTCGAAGCTTTGAACTTCGGATCGAAGCGAACCTTCTGAAGCTCGGGATGCAACGGAGATTCATTGTCATAAGAGGCGTTCTCCGGGGCTTCGGGATAATCAAGATCGTCGTCTTCGGGCACTTCGGGGATAGCTGGGGTGGCTTGAGAGCGAAGCCTGTTCGTAGCCTCTTGTCGCCACCTCGCTACCTCAGCTTGAAGGTTGGCCATTTGAGTGGCCATGTCTCCAAGGCTATCTTCATCTCCTCCGGAAGGACCTTCCGGGTCTTGAGAGCTGGTATGATCAGTTCGAATCGGAATGGAGGGTGGCAGAGTGGCTCCGGGCGGTCGAAGTATGGAAGGGGTTGGCGGAGAGGTTTCGTATCCTCGAGGGATAGAAGCCCCTTGCGGAGTTTGAGGTGGAGGGATAGTCGAAGACCCTCCGACTTCGACTGTGTCGAAGGGTATCTCTCCGGAGATCCGAGAGGACCTCCGAGTGGGATTGCGAGGTGCGCTCCGCTTAGGAGGCATGATGTAAGAAGTTGGTAGAGAACGAAGTTTTTTGGACTAGGTTCCCCACGGACGGCGCCAACTGTTGGCGTAAAAGATTACGCTAACAGGTTTCTGTAGAAAAGAAACTAACAAACGAAGTGTTTGCGAAGCAAACTGTTCTAAGCCTCCGAAAGGATAATAACTTAGAATAGTTCGAAAGTGTGTATTGAATTACTTGTAATCGGTCCTTATTACAGGATGAAATGGGGGGTATTTATAGGCCTAAACATTAAGGAAAAGACCTATTTACCCCTCTATTACAACCGACATTAAGGAAACTATTCGGTTTCCTTAAAAGGGCTAAAATGGTAAAAGACTAATCTAATAGGATAGAAGATAAGTCTTCCATCTTAGCTGGCAGAAAAGATCCTGAAGGGCTTTGGTTCGAAGACATACTTCGAACCAGTGCCTGTCTTCGGGCTTCGAACCAGGTTCCGAGCATCTTCGAAGAAGGTCTTCGGACAATCTTCAAACTAGTTGGCTGTCTTCATGCTGCTTTGGCAATAACCCCGAAGATGAGATATTTTCCCCCAACAGTTACTGTCCAAAGTTGTCTCATGTTCGAAGCTTGTCGAAGTCTGCTTCGCTGGTCGAAGCCTGCTTCGGAAGTTGGTGACGAAGCCTGTCCGAGATGCCGAAGGTGTCACGGTCTAGCCTAGTTCGAAGTGGCAAGCAGCGAAGTATACTTCGAAGCGAAGTATGACAATGCCGGAGCCTGGTTCGAAGTATGTACTTCGAAGACAAGGCTTCGAACACAGCTTCGAACCGAGTGCTTCGGACCAAGAACCTTCGAATAGAAAACTTCGAACACAACACACAAACAGACAACCTTCGGACAAAGAAGCGAAGCCTGTCACACGACAGAAAACCAAGTCCGAAGCCTATACTCTACCTCTGAAAAGAGCAAGCTTCGAAAAGGGAAGCAAAGGGTGACATGCCACACAAAAGTCAGTGCAAGGCCTAGCGGAACTACAAGCTTCGAACCCAACTTCGAAATCTATCGAGGTATGGACTTCGAACAGCTAGAGCCGAAGCCCCTTCGCACTGTCGTTCGAAGTATGCGATGCTGTCTGTTCAGAAAATACTTCGAAGCTTAGCAGCACAGCATGCAAACCGAAGATCGAAGATCGAACGAAGCCTTCGAAGATGTTAGATCGAAGCCTGCCTCACGGAGCTGAGGGGCTTTGAACAAGAGGGGCTTCGCCAGAAACACAGCCAAAAAGGTGATAGAGCCTGTCAGCTTCGATCAAAAAGCTGTGCAGTAGAAGGTAAAAAGCTGCACAGAGCACTGTAGCTGCAGTAAAGCAGTTACTACTTGCAACAGCAAGAACTAGTACTACTAGCGTGAAGAACACACCCAGCCGAAGCTTCCAAAGCCTCAAAAATCATGGGAAGACTTGCTATGCAAATGAAATGTAGCCATTAAAAACTTTGCAGATGCTGCACACAACGAAATAGGGCCTTTACTGCAACATTAAATGCAAGGCATTAAACACAGGAGCAAAAACTTCCTAGGCGGCGCAAGCAAAGAACAGGAGAAGAGAGAGGCAAGGCAAGAGACAAAAAGTGACCCAATAGAGTGGATTTGATTTCAGCCAAAAGGGTAGTCCAAACCCTAGGGATTGGGGTCCTATTTATAGGCAGCCCAACACTAGGAATATTCTACCAGCCCCTTAGGGTTTTTACAGACTCAAAAATAAAGGAAAAGACTCTACTGCTCTTAGGAATTTTTACAGACACGACTGACTGACTGTGGGCCTAGAGTTACAGATGACTTATCCGGAAGCTAAGTTTTCGTAGCGACTACGGCTTCTCTTCTGGACAGTTGGATACAGAATCAACGGTTGTCAGTTTTGCGCCGAAACTGACAAAGCCTCCACCGGCTTTGCACTAGGTACCCGGATTGGGCCGGCCCGACTCCGCAGCTCTCTCAGCCCGGCAATCGCTCACCGCCCGTGTACCTGAGTCAATCCTGGTCAACAGCCCAGTGGGCCTTCTACTACTTCTGGTCCATGCACCCGGATTGGGCTAGCCCAACTTCGCAGCCTCCTCTGCCCGACAGTCGATCGCTGCCCGTGTACCTGAGTGACACGCGGCCCATGAAACAGAAGATCTCCTCTCTTCTTCAGTCCTCTTTGACTATCATTGACAATGACTCATCACTTCTGGAGCCATGAGGCCCACGCTATTCAGCATGGCTCCTCAAGGGGACGTCGAGGTAGGGTGGGCTCCGGCGGTCACGACGGTAGCGACGGCGTGGATGGAGGCGGTCCGAGGCGGCGGCGAGAGGTGGCCAGAGGTGGAACCGGAGAGAAATCCGAAAACCGAGTGGGGCACTCTGGTTTCTCTCGAGCTCGGCTGCGGTGGTGTGGGCAGAAGGCGGCGACTGGTAGGGTTTAAATAGGGGCTCATCGGCGTAAAATGGAAAGGGGACCGAGGGCTTCCCATGATCTCCGGCGAGGGCTTCCTAACTCATGGCCCAGCTTCTATATTTGGGAAAATGTGTCGGGAATAGATGGAATGGGGTCGTCGGCGGTCGGGAAGGCGATCCGAGGAGAATCCAGGCGAACACGGGCGGTCGGCGGTGGGAAAACGGAAAGGGATCGCCGGGAAAGGAAGGAGGGATCCTCTTCCGACGAAGAAGACGAATCTGACAGGTGGGCTCCACCTGTCAGTGGGCGGACGGAAAAGGGAGCACCGACGAGAGAGAGAGGGCCATGAGAGTGAGGCTGTCTGGTGGGGCAGAGGCGGGGCGCGGGCGGGCGGGAAAGAGAGGCGAGAGTTGGCGCCGATAGCTTGGTCCCACCGGTCAGTGACGCAGGTGCTGGGCTTGGCCGGGTTGAGGCGGATTGGGGGTTGAGGCCCATTAAGAATTAAAATTGTTTTCTGGTTTAAAATAATTCTGGTAATTCATTTATTTGTTTAAGGGTTGATCCACTGTTGATGAAAATTTGTAAAAGTTCCTAAAATTATGTCTTGGCCTCTAGATTATTTCATAAATTTTCCAAGTCCAAATTCTGAATATTCCTCTCTGTTTGCCTTTAATAGGGCTCTTTAGGATTTACTTAAATAAATATTTCCAGAAATTCCTTGAATAATATATTTCTTTTATCGTATTTATTTTTAAATCTTGGGGTGTTACAATCCTATCCCCCTTACAGAGAATCTCGTCCTCAAGATTCGGATCAATCCTCGAGTAGCTTAGGATGCTGTGCATTGATTTCTTCCTCTTTTTCCCATGTAGCTCACTCTACGGGATGATTGCTCCACTGAACCTTACAGAAGCGGATGACGCGACGTCTGGTGGTCCTTTCCTTGACCTCCAAGATCTTGATGGGCTTTTTGAGAAACCAAGGGTTGGTTTGGAGTCTGTGATGAGTGATTGACAGATTTTACCCTCTGATTTGAAGGGGTCCCTCCGAAGGTGTTCGGAGGATGGTTCTCCGAAGGTTGGTCCTCTGAAGGGGTTCGGAGGCTGGTTCACCGAAGGGTTCGGTGGGTCTGTCGGCTGCAGCTGTTGCAGCAGAGTGTGCCTATCGGAGGGGTCCGACAGTACACAATGACTTGGCTGTACCGAAGGGCTCGGTACTTTGGGCGGTACACCGGAGTGTGTATCGGAGGTTGTTACCCGGAGAGGTCTCCGGGTTACTTAAAACACATGTCTGTCTGTTTGTGGTGCGTAGGTGATTTCGGAGGCAACGGATGGTTCATAGCAAGTGAACCTGGGTCAAGCGGGAGGCTTGATGCCAGGGGAGCAGGGAGCTCCGTCATGAAGGCTGCGAAGGGGTCAAGGTCGAACCTCGGGTCGAGGTGCGCCAAGAGAAGGCAGTAAGTACAGAGCGTGGCTCCGGGTGAAGGTACTCCGAGACAAAGTCCTCGGAGGCGAGGCACTTCGAAGGGTACTCTGAATGGAGTGACTTCAGAGTATGGTGGACCAAGTCCTCAGCAATGAGGCAAGGCGTTCGAAGTGTGCTCCGGAGAGAGACACTCGAAGGTATACCCGATGAAGGTCTCAGAAGTCGAGGTGCATCGAAGGCATGGTCCGGGTGAGGATCGTCGAAGAGTGTGCTTGGGGAGAGACACTGTGACGAAGTGCTCATGGAATGCTTCATGCAGAGACCTTAGACGAAGGAGGGACTTCGAAGGGTGGTAATCCGAAGGTGGGGCTCCGGAGTGAGGCTGGCTTCGGACTGAAGCTGACTTCGGAGCAAGGCTGACTCCAGAGCGAGGCAGGCTCCGGAGTGAGGCTGGCTCCGGAGCGAAGCTGACTTGAGGTACTTCGGTCATGCATGGCTTCGGTACATGGACTGACGGAGTTCGAGCTGGGAGAAGCTGCGAAGCCGTGGTGGTCCACTCCGAAGGTGTTGGTGAGAAGGCCCAAGGACTTTGATGGCTTCGGCTCAAAACCGTCACTGTATCGAAGGCTGACTTCGGTGAAACGAAGGCCGTCAGGCTCAAGGCTTCTCACTGAAGCTACCGCACCCCTCGCGTGCGAAGGGGGGCTTCAGAAGGGTCCAAAACTGCAAAGGCTGACAGCGTCTGCTCTGCAAAAGCTGGTGATGTCCCCTCTACGAAGCTGACAAAAGAAGCCTCCAAATAAAGTAGACTACCAGTTGTACCCCCCTGTTCTGATGAGACAAAACCGGTGTAAACCCTAGGGGTAAAATAGTCTATTCACAGGGCTGAATAGTGCCTATAAATAGTGGAGGCTGGCTAGGTCACATCAACACTTTGAGCAGTCATTTTTGAGCTCCTGTGCTAGCCGCCACATACCTTGTATTCATCCCGTGAGTTCATTTTGTGTTCCCTGTTTAAGCATTGAAGCTTTGATTCTGTGTTCATTTACTGCTTGAGCTTGTATGCGCACTTCTCTGTATGCTTCGATCTCTCTTGTCTTACTTCTTTTAAGTTGAGTTTGTGCACTGAATCTTTTCTGGAGAACTGAGTGAGAAGCCTGTTCGAGCGAAGTGTGTTCGAGCGAAGTGGGTTTTTCAGTGTCTGTTCGCTCTGTGTAAACTGGAGGCTAGACCTCTCTGATTACTAGCGAAGCACTGATCATAGCCCGTTTTTCTTCCCGTGTCGAAGCCCTTGGCGAAGTGTATTCAGTGTGCATTTAGACCTTCGAAGTACGAAGCCCAGCACCAGTTGCTGTCGCTAAGTATTTGGTCGAAGTCCGCAGAGGGAAGTCCGCTCTTGCGAAGGGTGAAGTGCGAAGTCTGCTCGAAGGCACTCTGTGTGCGGAGCCTGCACTGACTTAGCAGAAGCTGAATTTTTGGGGTTGTGGGTGGAGCGAAGTCTTCTTGGCTTCGAACATTTGCTCCTTGCGAAGCCTATGTTCGGAGCTATGAAATACCTCCGAACCAGAACTTCGAAGGGTGTGTTCAAAGCCTGTTCCGCAGAAGACAGAATTGAAACAGAAGGCTATTTTTAGTCTGAAATTTTAAAAGCTCTCATTCACCCCCTTCTGGTCGCCGTTTTCGGTCCAACACTTTTCCACATAGGTCAGATCTTCTTGAACGTCCAACTGCTGAAGGTCTACTTGCTCTGCTGGGACTCGGAGGCACTTCTTTAGTTGTGACACATGAAATACATCATGTACCCCAGCCAATGAGGTTGGCAGTTCCAACTGATAAGCGACTTCGCCTTGGCGTCGAACAATAGGAAAAGGTCCAACATATCGAGGTGCCAACTTTCCTCTTATGTTAAACCGTTGAGTGCCACGGAGAGGAGTGACTCAGAGGTAGACATGGTCTCCTTCTTCAAAGGCCAGATCTCGACGACGATTGTCCGCATAGCTCTTCTGTCGAGATTGGGCTGTCTTGAGTCGGTCTCTGATAATCCGTACCTTTTCTTCAGTTTCCCGAAGGATATCTGTTCCAAACACCTGGGATTCATCGGTATGATCCCAAAGTAGAGGCGTCCTGCACTTTCATCCATATAGGGCTCCGAACGGGGACATCTGAAGGCTGGCTTGATAACTGTTGTTGTACGAAAACTCGGCGTACGGTAAACTCTTGTCCCAAGTTCCTCCAAAATCCAAGACGCATGCCCGAAGCATATCCTCTAATATCTGATTCACCCTTTCAGTTTGTCCATCTGTTTGAGGGTGGTATGCTGTGCTGAAGTTTAATCTTGTTCCCATCTCTTCTTGGAGGTTTTTCTAGAATCAAGACGTAAACTGACTCCCTCTATCGGAGACTATCTTCTTGGGCACTCCATGAAGGCACACGATACGGGCCATATATAACTTTGCTAGCTAGGGCCACTGAAGGTCGTCTTGACGGCTATGAAGTGAGCTACTTTGGTTAGCCGGTCAATGATTACCCATATAGAATCATACCCAAGTTGGGTCTTTGGGAGTCCGGTGATGAAGTCCATACCGATCTCTTCCCATTTCCATTCAGCACTTTAAGTGGCTGCAACAGCCCTGCGGGTCTCTGATGTTCTACTTTTACTTGTCGGCAGGTGTCACATTCTATGACAAACTGAGCAATCTCCTTCTTCATGCTAACCCACCAATAATGTTCTTTTAGGTCCTGTTACATCTTGGTACTCCCGGGATGGATGGAGTACAAGGTGTCATGGGCCTCCCTGAGTATAAGGGTTTTTATCTCTGGTTTATCTAGCACGCAAATCCTGGTTCCAAACCATATGGTGCCATTCTCGTCCTCGGAAAATCCTGGGGCCTTGCCCTATCTCATGTTCTTCTTAATGGCGGCTATATCCGGGTCTTCTAACTGAGCTTCTCGGATCTGCTCGAACAAGACTGGTTGGGTCCTCAAGGGTGGCTAGATATGCTCGTGTGGTTAACCCTAGGTTTAACTTTTCCATATCCTTATATAGCAAAGGCGTGTGATCCTAAATTACGATGGCGGTGCAGTATCCCTTACGACTTAATGCATCAGCTACCACATTTTCTTTGCCGGGATGGTAGTGAATACCTAAGTCGTAGTCCTTTATTAATTCCAACCATCGCCTTTGCCTAAGGTTGAGGTCCGGCTGCCTGAAGATATACTTCAAACTCTTATGATCCGTAAAGACTTCGCAACGGTTTCCGACCAAATAATGCCTCCATATTTTCAGGGCGTGCACCACAGCGGCCAATTCCAAGTCGTGTGTCAGGTAGTTTAGCTCATGAGGTCTCAACTGACGCGAGGCGTATGAAACAACCTTTCTGTCTTGCATAAGAACACATCCCAATCCTTGGCAAGATGCATCGCAATAAACATGGAAGTCCTTCCTGATATCCGGTAGGGTCAGTATGGATGCTGATACCAGTCGGGTCTTGAGGGTGCGAAAACTTTCCTCACATTCGAGAGTCCATGCAAACTTCTCTCCCTTATGCAATAACTTGATCATAGGCTTGGCTATCTTGGAAAAATTCTCGATAAAGCGACGGTAGTATCCTGCCAAACCAAGAAAGCTTCGTATCTCCGATACGTTGGTGGGTGGCAGCCAATCCGTAACTGCTTCCACGGTGGCAGGGTCTACTGCGATACCTTTTGCAGAGATGATGTGTCCAAGGAACTTTACTTCCGCCGTCCAAAACTTGCACTTGTTGTACTTAGCGTATAATTGGTGTTCCCTTAGTTTTCCTAAGGTCAACCGGATGTGAGTCTCGTGCTCCTCTTGGTCCTTGGAATAGATGAGGATGTCATCTATAAATACCACAATGAACTTGTCCAAATATTCCATAAACACCTTATTCATCATATTCATGAAGAAAGCAGGGGCGTTGGTCAATCCAAAGGACATGACAGTGCACTCATAAAATCCATAGCGAGAGGTAAAAGCCGTCTTGGGTATGTCCTCCTCTTGAATCCTAAGCTGATGATAATCGGATCGTAGGTTGATCTTGGAAAATACCGTGGCTCCTTTTAGCTGATCAAATAGATCATCATTCCTAGGTAACGGGTACTTGTTCTTGATGGTCACCTCATTCAGGGCTCGATAATCCACGCACATACGCTTATCCTTGTCCTCTTTCTTCTCAACGAAGATGACAGGGGCTCCCCACGGGGATGTGCTCGGTCGGATGTATCCCTTCTTCTAAGATCTTCCAGTTGCTGCTTCATCTCAGCTAGCTCATTGGTGGCCATCCGGTATGGTCGCTTGTAGATGGGAGTAGTTCCGGGTACTAGAACAATCTGGAACTCAATGTCTCTCTTGGGTGGCATCCCTGGTAAATCCTCTGGAAATATGTCCGGGTATTCACAGACTACTGTTATCTCCTCCAAAGTAATCTGGTGCAGACGAGGTCTTCCGGACTTCTGATTTGGCATCTGAAATGTGACAACAGTCCCTTCTTCACTGGTCACAGTTACTTGCCTCCGGGCACATCTTATCACACCTTGGTGCTTATTGAGCCAATCCATTCCTAGAATGAGATCCAAACCTTGGCATTCTATTAGGATGGGGTCGGCCCAGAATATTATGCCTTGGATATCTACCCATACCCTTGGACTATAGGAATGGGCTTGGGTTCGTTTGCCAGGTGTGGCTATTAATACGGGTCTTGGTAGTTCACATATGTTCAGATTATTCTTCTCCACAAAAGTTGTCGATATAAAGGAGTGCGTAGCTCCGGTATCAAATAATACCACTACAAGGGCCGAATGTACCGTGAGCTTACCCATGACGATCTCGGGTGCGGCCTGGGCTTCCTCGGCGGAGACGTGGTTGACACGAGCACGGACCACCGGGTTGGTTGCGAATCCTTGTGCACGCTTGGGGTAGGGGCACTGGTGGGAATAATGCCCCTCCTGGCGGCAGTTGAAACAAATCACGGGCTTGTCGTGCTTGTCGCGCAGGACCTCTGCTTTCTAGGTAGGGGCGGGTGGAGCGGCCGGTGTGGCGGGAGCGGGGCGAGGATGTCTTGCTCCGGTGTTGGTGGCGGGTGGCGCTGGACGGTACACCGGGCGTGGATGATATTGGGGGCGCCGATGGGGGAGGTGCAAAGCGGGGCCTCTACGCCATTCCTTGGTTTTGGCGGAAGGCGATCATTCTCTTCTTCTTTAGGTCGACCTTGTTCTGCTGGGTCTCCTGAATAATTGCTTTATTCACCAACTTTTGAAAGTTGGCATAGTCTCCGGAGACCAACTGAAGGGAAAGCTCATCCTTCAGCCCCCCGGAGGAACTTAGACTGCCTGGCCGTATCAGTACGGACCTCCTCAGGCGCATACTGGGCCAACCGGTTGAACTCATGCAGATATTCTGTTATGGACCTACTTCCTTGCTGCAGGTCCCTAGACTCTTGTTGCTTCTAGGTGATGATACCGTTGGGGACGTGGGCTGAGCGGAAGGCGGCGGAGAACTCAGCCCATGTGTGAACGTGTCCCTCGGGCAGAGTCTCATGCAATTTGTCCCACCATTCCGCGGCAGGACCCTGGAGGTTGGTGGGCAGTGAAGGCTACCCTCTCTTGCTCGGTGCAAGTCAGGAGGTCCAACTTTTTCCCAATCGTTCTCAGCCAGTCACCAGCCTCCATGGGGTTGGTGATGCTGGAGAATGTGGGAGGGCGGACTCGGAGAAACTCTGAGAGCTAAGGCAGGG